>ML681995.1:6221644-6321053 GCA_007922195.1 Podocnemis expansa | reverse complement strand
CCCCTGCAGGCACTGGCGGAGTGAGGCGCAGCCCCGCGCCTGACTCCGCCAGTGTCTGCAGCCCTCTGCAGGCACCCATGGGGTGAAGCGCCCCTCTGCGCTGCACCCTGTGAGTGCCTGCAGTCCCCTCCCCAAGTGGAATAGCAGGTCCACACTGTGGACCTGCTATTTCGCGCCCTTATTTCGCGGACAAAGTTTTTGTCCTGCGAAATAAGGTGTTTTGAAATAACTTGTTATTTCGAAACAGCTTGTTTCGAAACGTCTTGTTTCGAAACAAGCCTGCCCCATGTGAACATAGCCTTGGAGGGTGTTGGTCTCCTGCTGAAAGCCAATGGGTGTTATCAAGGACATGTAGAGTGCCCACAGATTTTAGAGTCAAACAGTCAGTGCCCCATTGGTCCATGTTGCTATCCTCTCAGCAAATACAAGAGGAGCCTCTGAAGTCTCACATTGGCCTTGTACAATCTGATGGTGAAATATGAGACCACTGCGGTCACTGCAGAACAATGCAGACATAGGGAATCAAACAAGAGACTCTATTCAGCCCCCCAGGAGCAGGTGTGTATGCCCTGGAGGCTTAAGTAAATCCAGGGCTATATTTGGAATTTATTTATTAAGTTGACTTAAGCGCTTGCTTAAGTCAACTTAACTCTTGCCCTACAAGTTGGCTTAAGCTTTTTAGTTGACTTTACAGGGCAGGAAGTCCTGGGCCTCACTCTGGGAGCCTGATCTGGCTCCTGCTGCTGGTGGATAGGAGGTGGGAGCCCGATCTGGCTTCCCACCCCTGGCTGCAGGTGGTGGGGGCCAGGAGCCAGCTCCTGCTGTTGGGAGCCCAATCTGTCTCCCCACCCCTGGCTGCCAGTGGCAGGGACAGGGAATTGGCTCCTACTACCAATGTCAGGGAGTCCAGAGCCTGATTGGGGTGCAAGCTGCTTGTCAGTGGCAGCAGGTGTCTTGAAGCCTGATCCAGCTCTAAGCTGCTTGGCGTAGCCTATGAAAACAACCAGGCTCAGTCACTGGGCTGTCTACCCAGTAGCAGAACCCCTGCCACCAGGGAGACAGCCCAGTCAGCCTGGTCAACAGCAGCTCAGGGCCCAATCCAGCTTCATGCCTGTTGCTGCCAATGGCAAGAGCTGGCTCCCAGCCCCAGCTGACTGTGGCAAGGGGTTGGGAGCCAGGTCCCGCTGCCAGCCACTTGTTCTGGGCAGCTGGAGCTGGATTGGGCCCTGGAAGCCCAACTGGGATAGGGGGTGGAGCCCAAGCCTGGGTCTGGGTATGTCTACACCATGTCCAGTGCAGACATACCCTAAAGTTGACTGTGAAAGGTTGACAGTATTGACCTTGTTAAGGTCAAAGGGCCCCCCAACATAGATATAGCCTCTCTGAGAACAGTATCTGCACACTCCACAGCCACTAATGCACAAAATAATATTTAACTAGGTTAGATGCATTTGTCTCAGCAGGGCTTGATGAACTTCAGTTGAAGGGACTAGCTGAACTAATCTCAGAATCATTGGCAACCATCTTTGAGAACTGGAGGATGGGTGAGGTCCCAGAAGACTGGAGGGAGCTGGGGAACAAAGAGGACTTGGGGAATTATAGACCAGACAGCCTAAAAATTTGATACCTGGAAAGATCCTTGGGAAAATAATTATTGGGAGCACCTAGAGGATTATAGATTTGTAAGGAATAACCAGCATTGATCTACCACAGATCAACCTAATTTCTATCCTTGATAGGGTTATTGGCCTAGTGGATGGGGGAAGCTGTAGACATGGTATATCTTGACGCTAAGGCTTCTGATGCAGTTCCACATGACATTCTCATAAGCAAGCAAGATAAATTGGGCCTATATGAAATTACCATACAATGAATGTGAAATTTGGTTGAAAATTCACATTCAGTAGTTGTGAATGGTTTTCTGTCACACTAGTGGGTGTGCATCTAGTGGGGTACTACAGCAATCTGTCCTGAATCTGGTACTAGTAAATTTTTTCAGTAATGACAGTTTGAGTGGAGAGCCTGCTAGTAAAATCTGTGGCTGATACTAAAATGGAAAGGATTGCAAGTACTTTGGAGGACAGAATAAAAAATTCAAAATGACCTTAACACACTGGAGAACTGGTCTGAAATCAACAAGATGAAATTTAATAGCGAAAAGTGCAAAGTGCTGCACTTAAGAAAACTCAAGTGCCTACCTACCCAGTGAAGAATAATGGGCTCATCAGCAACACCGCTGAGCAGGATCCAGGGGATCACAAATTAAATATGAGTCAAAAGTGTGGTGAAATTGCAAAAAAGACTAATATTCAGGAATGTCATGCATGAAAGACATGGAAACTGGGGCATAGCTATGGGAGGGCCTGGGCTCACCAGCTTGGGTGCGCAGCAGCTGCATGAACTTCACTGCCATGACTGCAGATGGGCCAGCAACAGGCAACTGCGCCTGCAAGTGGTAGTACCGTGGGCAAAGGCGGACTGCCTTCCACCTGCACTTTCTCACAGCTCTGGCCCTGGGCTGCTGCTAAGGCCTTGAGGGGGCAGAGGCTGGGCTGCCTCTCATCCTCTCTCCTCCTTCCAATGCTCCAGTTGCTGGGCCAGACTAGCTACCCTGTTCCCCACCCCCCCGCCCCCGCCTTTAGGCGGCCTAAGAAAAGCTTCTGTGAACAGAGCAATGATTAAGAAATCTACCTTAGCAGTGACAGATGCTGAGCTATAGACAAAGATAAACAATGAGCTACCCAATGAACTGCAAAAAGCATTCCCTTCTCTTCCACAGCTCCCGTGTGCTGGGCTGAATTGCTGATCTTAGTAGTGTCAGGCTCAGCCTATTAAGTAGGCTTACTACACTGCATCTCAATGGCAGGTTGTGAGTTTTCCCTTCTCCCTGGCTGCAATTTTGATGCTTGTATTTGGGTGAGATTAGAAGCTGGGTGAGGAACGGAGTCTGACTCACAGGCTGTTTTGCAAGATGAGCCACTTAGTGTCAAGTGGGCTGTGACCAGAGGGTTGACTGTCCCAAAATAGACAGGGTTGTATAGCAACAGAATGGGGATTCCTTGATGGCTGAGATCGCGGACAGAGACTGTGCAGAACAGAGGGTTGTGAGGTTCCCAACGTGGTTTGAGCCAAGCCCTGTCTGTGTGTGTGCCCATCACTCCCACTGACTGCACTGGGAAAGGTAAGCATATATCTGCCTATACTCATAGCATGCATGCAGTAGTTAGATGAACACATAACCACTGGTGCTGGACAGTTACACTGTAACATGACTTTATTTCTTAAAAATCAAACTGATAACACAAGAATGCAAAAACAGAGAGAGGGGAAACAGTCTGCTGCTTAATACAGTGAGGCATAACTCCAACCAGCTTTAGGTTAGGTTGGCTGACTGCAGGCTTAATTGCTAGGTCCATGTTACCTACTTTCCTATGAAGCCCCCTAGCTTTCAGCAGACCACAAAACCCCATGAAATTCAAAGTGACAGCTTACAATTTTCAATACACAACTGAGAACAGAATTGGGGCCTTGAATCTCACTAATTTCCATGCATATAATGTACTCCCTTTGTTAAATGGAGGCAGTGGTTTTTTTAAAGTACACAAAGAGCTCAGTTAACACTGCCTGACCCCGGTAGACCTTCCCAAAACAAAAAGGCATGTACCAGCTCTTTCCCAGCAAAAGACCTGGATTAGAGCTTCCAAAGACTAGACTTTCAGTCAGAAAAAGTCTCTGTCTCTTCCCTGTGCAAAGTTTTCTGTCGTATGAAAAGACGTAGATCAAGAGCATCAAACTTATGGCCTGTGGGCCAGCGCTGGCCTGCCGAGGGCACTGATCCAGCCTGCAGAGCTGCTGCCTGAACTGTGCCTGGTAGTTCTCTGCAGCAGCAGTGACCAGCAAAGACAGGTAGCTGTGTAGGGTCCTTCTGGCTCACTCACATGATCCAAGTCACAGCACAGGGGAGCAAAGGAAGTGCTTCAACCAATCCCCACTCAGCTCTGCTATTGTCTGCCAACCAATCAGAGTTTCCGTCACAGCAGGCTGGACTAGGCTCCTGGAGATCCCCTACTGCCCCAACTGTTCAGTCAGTCAGCATGCTAATTTGATTGACAGCACATTGAACAAATCACATATAAGACAGGAAAAAGTAGCAAGGGCCTATGTGGGCATGAGCCAATCAAAGGCCAGTTGGGACTGAGTCCGACCAAAGGCCAGCCTACTGAATGGCTGACAGTGAGTGGGTGGGGAGGCAGGAGCCCAGTCTAGCTGTGTCTGTGACTGTGACAGACTGGCTGCTGCCACACCGTAGGAGAACTGGGAAGGGGAAAGGGTGTCTGGGAGCTGCCCACCAGGAGGGGTCTGGGAGCCAGTGTGGGGCAGGGGAGCCCACAGGGCAGGGAAGAGGGAAGTTGTCTGAGCCTGTGGGGTTGGAGAGGGGAAAAGGAAGCCCATGTCACTCTGAATGTGGCTGGAGAAAGGGTTGGGGAGCCTGTGTGGATACACAGCCCTCATCAGGTGTCCTGCCTTCCAATGTGCCCGCCCCCCACACTGCATGAGTTTGATCCCCCTGAAATAGATATAGCACCTTAATTGTTTTAAACTCCACTTCTGTGCTCTACACCTTTAAATCTGCTGTCTATGGAGCTTGCCTGCCATTTTGTGTTCAGATCACGGGAGGCATATACATGCCATGCGTTTTTTTCTTGTATTCTCTTTAAGACTTTGATTTTTTTTTTTTTGTTCTCTCTTGTTTCATGGTTCTTTTAAGACAAGATGGATGTCCTCACAGCTGAGAGAGTGTCTGTTTTTCTCTCAACATGTGGAGACACGGAACTTTGACTCAAATTGTGACGTTGTCTGGATTTAGAGGCTCATGTATTACATTATTTAGCATCCATGAGGCAATAAGTGCAATAACCCACATGAGATGTCATGTTGGGTACCAACAGAAAGGTCATAGTCTGCTAAGAATGATTATATTGTTTGTGCAGGTATCATGTGTGTTAGAATTTAGGAACATGTTTTATCTATATTTCAATTCACGATGTGCTTCTGGGAGGCGCCCCAGACAGCATGTCTGCAGCTATTGTTTGCTTAGTGGGCTATTAAGCAAGCTCTCAGGTATAGCAAGCCCAGGGAAAAACCCTGTTGAGCCACTAGGACTTACCTGTGTGACATTACTCTCCATTTTGTTGTGTAAAAATTCCACACACACCATAAGGAAAGCCAGAAGTGATAAAAGCAGCTGCATCTACTTCAGCTTTGTCTTCAGTCTGAGTTTTCAGCAAACATCTACCTCTGGATCTATTCATCTACAATTAAAGGTGTGAACAGAGAACTGCAACTCACCCGGGCACCGGGTGCCTACCAGAGGAACTATACAAGCCTGAAAACTCTGAATTCTGCCAAGGACTTGCTTGACATGGACTTCTACATTGTATGTATGTGATTTGCTTTGACCCTTTAACATTCTTCATAGTCTGTTTCTTCATTTCAATAATAAACCTTTTTAGTTTTAGTTACTAAAGGATTGGCTGGTAGCATGGTAATTTGTGTAAGATCCAAACCTACATTGTTCTGAGTAATGTGGCTGGTCCTTTGGGGTCATGTGGACATTTTTGGTAAAGAGCTTGGAGTTTTAAGTAACTCACCTCTTTACTAGACCCAGTGGCTATTTGTGAACCAGTGACTGGAATGCATTAAAGGGGACTGTTTTTTATTATGGCTTGTTGATGCCCAGTGTGGGGGATCAGACACATTGTTTGTGACTGACTGGGGAAATTTATTTTCAGGTAATACCCCAATACTGTGAGAATCTGCTCTGCTTTTTCCAATCTGCCCTGATGTTTGCATTTTCAGGTAATTATCCCAGGAGGCTGAGGTCACACATCATTACAGTTTTCAATAACACATTTTGTGCATTGACCACTTTTAATTCCCAGGTTGTCTTTGTGTCAGGCCTTGTATGTTGCATACTTCTGCTGCAGTAGTTCCTGCAGCCCTTCACCAAGTAAGCTAAATGGACAAAAGTAGGCAGGGAAATAGAGACAAAAACAGCTGAAAGGTCAAATTTTCAAAAGTAGACTCCTAAAAATGCAGATCAGCCCAATTGTTGATGAATGATATCCTTTATCCAGGACAATTTTGATCACAGTCCCAGGTGGTCCTTGGTTTTATTTTCAGACAATCTCCTTCTTCAAGTTGACTGCAGTAGTGTCAGCCAGGATAGCCATGACATATTCTAGGCTGTGCCCTAAGGGAAAGAGAGCAATAGCTACTGGAAGAGACATCCATGAAAGCTGGCTATTTGGGGAGACGTCGCAAACACTAGCCTGAGCAGCTCACTTTCCATCTAGACCGAAAACAGTGTATTTAGAGTTACTACCATCAAACCCCAAGGAATTTGTGCAGCCTCTCATCATGGAGTGGTCCTCGCCTGCCCCCTGCCCCTAGTTCATAGACTTGGTGAGACATGAGCTGTCACTTCAACTGGTTTGTTTTGATCAAATTAATGCAAAATAGCAGCATCATTAGCAGCTCTGTTTGCTTCCCTACTGCTCCAGCTTTGCAGAGATTAGAGGTCGGGCGCACGGCATGTAATTAGAACCCTCTTTTCTGTCACAACACTAAACCGTCTGGGATCGGGGTGGGGGAGTTTCCTGGGATCTGTGTCCAGATGCAGCAATCCATGAAGACACTTGAACCAATCTTCTCAACACTTGCAGTGCCACAGTATTGAACTGATTCAGTGACAGAGGTGCCTGGGATTTGTAAAGATGTTTTGAAACACACTAGCCCCAGCCTTTTCACAACTAGACTGGGAGAACTTCGGGGAATGTGCTGGGAGAGAAATGAGATGGGCTGAGGATAGGGCAGGGTCAAAGATCTCCATGGAGGAGAGAAGTTAACTGGACCTGCGTGGGACTTGGGGGAGGGGGTGGGCCAGAGAGCAAAGGAAATAGTTTGGGGCTGATAGTCAGTTGCTAGAATCATAGCTCCATGGGCTTGGGTACAACTGTGCTGATTTACACCAGTAGAGGATCTGGGCCTCTGAATCACACGCAGGGCTTTGTGAAGGGGAATGGTGAAGGGTTTTCATGGGAACAAAGAAGGGTGAGGGACACTACAGGAGAATGGAAAGTGAGGAGAGGATACTGGCAATGGGTAGGAAGGTTGTAGTACTGGGGTGCTTTGAAGGGCTGGAAAGCTCAGGGGCAGGGGGGCAGAGACTGGCAAATGAAAAGAGGAAGATGATAGTTGGGAAATGGGGTGAGGAGTTTGGATAGTCCAAGAGCGATAAGGAAAGTCTATACAAACAAGATGGAGAACTGGGAGGCTTGTTGGAATGGCAGCATCTTCCTGAGACTCCAAAGGTTCTGGGTGAGACCATGGGAGCAGAAATGTGGAGAGGACAAAATGTAGGCGGTAACTACAAAACAAGAAATAACTCAGCTTGTGAAAAAATCCACATGTTGAGAGAGCAAAGATTGCAACACACAGCACAAAACTATGAGACCAAACACTGCTTGTGAATATAATGAATGACTGAACAAAAGCCAGCTCTTTGCAAAAGTGTGACTGTAAGTGTCAGGACTTCCTGCTCTGCCTGGAGGCTGTCCCCACCTGGGACTTCTGGGGAATTGATCTAGTTTGGTCCTCCTCCAGGCAAGGGTGTCGCTGCCTCAGGGAGGGACCCGGGGCACAGGCCCAGACCCCGCCCCCAGCCCACAGGCCCCGCCCCCTGGCCACAGATGGGGCTAGAAAGGCCCCGCATCCCCAGCTGGGGCTGGGGCCAGGAGTGGTCTCTGCGGCCGTGGGCAGCTGGGTCCCGCATCCCCAGCCAGGAATGGGTCTGCTGCTACCATGGGTGGCTGGACCCTGGATCCCCCACCGGGGATGGGGCTGCTGCTGCTGCCGTGGGCAACTGGGCCCCCAATCCCCGGCTGGGGCCGGGGCCAGGAGCGGTATCTGCGGCCACAGGAGGCTGAGCCCTGGATCCTGAGCTGGGGATGGGGCTGCTGCAGCTGTGGGCCTCTGGGCCCCGGATCTCCAGCGCAATCAGGCTGGAGACCAGGAGAGGTGGGCCCCGCCAGACCTGGGGCACTGGCGCTGGGAGTTGGGGCACGTGCCCCATGTGCCCAGCACCAGCGAGGCCCCTGCCTCCAGGCAGTGGATACTTCATCTCTCCTACACTAGACTCCTCTCTGGGTGACGCTTCGGATCCTAGCCCCAGAGTCAATAGCTCTGGTCCCCTAGGCAGCGTGGGCAGGCACAGCATCAATAGCCCCTGCCAGGGTGTAGTAGCTGGCCCCAAAGGGGCGAGGACACCGCAGATGTCTTGTAGGAGCTCAAACATGTCTGTCAATCACTCCGGGTGGTTAGGTGAGGAGGGGGAGGCAGGCTCACCCATCTCCACTGCATCCCAGCCCAGAGCCCTACCAGTGATTGTGAGGCCAGTCACTGGGCCAGCGGGCGCTCCTGCCACAATGACTAGCACAAGTGGTCACATAGCAAACCACTCTCCTTTGGGCTTCTTCCTCCCACCCTGGGGCCCAGGTACCTGGTCCCACAATAGGTGTTATGTCTCCGTGTCCTCCAGGTAGACTGCCTGTGGGATCCCACTGAAACCCTAGACATCCATGGGTGAAAGGTTTGGGAATTCCTCCAGTCTGTCTATGGGGGGACAACTCCTCCAGGTCCTCGGTCCATACACTGCTGGCGTCTCTTCAGACAATGGAAGCTCCTCTAAGTCTCAGGGGCTGTAGGTTTTGCCATCCTCCGCTTACCCTTGCTCCAGGTCAACCTCAGTGCAGGGTAGTTGTTTGGAGCACAACCGGGCCTTGGAGCACCCTCCCCAGTCCACAACCTCAGGGTTCCCCTCTCAGTCGCTAGGACCAGGGAAGTTGGGTGGGCTGTAGAGCTGGTCAACCAGGGGGGATGGGGGTCAGCCACTGGGTCTGGATTCAGCCTCCTCTGGCTTGCTGCCTCCAGGCAGTCACATCCTTCCCCTTTGGCTGCTCAACTCCTACTGAGCTGCCAGCCTGGGCTTTTATACTTCCCTGTCCTGGCCAGGTCCCGCCCTTCTGCTTCTGGGGCCTGGACCCTGCAGTTCCCCAGTCTGACCCGGGAGGCCGTTCAGGCCCTTCCTCAGGCCCAGGCTCTGAGGGTGGCCACAGCTCCCTGCTACAGTGACATTTCTCACAAAAGGTCAAGCACTTTATGCTCAGGATCTGGCGCAGATGGCTCACAAAATATGTCACTCCAAGTCTGCATGTAAGAGGCTCCAGGTTCCTGACCCATGGGGCAACATGTTTAGTCCACAGATGTGATGGACTCTCAGCTTTGTCTTAAGGAAAAGATGTTTTTGTATCTATTAGTGAGACGTGGTCTTCAAACGGAAGGCACCAAGACTTACTCCCCAACGAACATCAGGTCCTGCAGCTCTAACAGCATCATCCAACTCCTCACAAGCCAGATGTACACCAACAGTGCAATCTCTAGTGACTTTTTGAGGCCCCCACTAAAGCTGTGAAAAACACACAGGCCATTGAGGATCAAATATGTAACCTCTCAGCCAACATAAAAATCGCCTGAGACTGTCTACATAACTCTATATCTTGTGTAGTTAGTGGGACAATCAGCTTCAAACAGTTGTAGAAGAAACATGGGCTTTCAGAAGAGGTCCATGATAAGTGTTTCGACTCACTGCAAGTTGCTACCCTCTGGTGGCTGTTTGGTGGGCTGGATCAAAGGTGATGTGCCATCACTGGTGGGCAGGTTTCATCTGCTCTGATGGTTCTGGGACAGGATCACCAAAGGGATGAAGCACAGAACAGCATGGAGAATTACTCCAAGGGAACAGCAGCAACTATTCCCTCAGCCAGAGGTGTCATAGATGACGCACAGAATAGGAAGGGGGTCTCAGTGCTCAGGCTGCTGCTAGTGGAGTGTGGCCAGCAGATCCTGGGGCAGGGTACCTAGTCAGGTGTGGCGGCAAAGCCTCCCTCCCTGATCCTGAGTGGAATTGCAAGCACTGCACACCAGGTCACAATGTCACTCACTGATTGTTAGGCCCACCACTGTCATGACTGGGAGTGGGGCAGTGGGGACCCTAGGAAATAGACAGGAGAGGGTTCAGCTGTAAAATCCTACCGAAGACAAGGCAGTTTATAGTTTTGATGTGAATTAGCGGGCTAAAGGTAAACCCTTGGGTCAGCCATAATCACTAACTCCACTTGTTAACTCATGTGTAAACTACATGTCTGCCCTGAGGCAAGCAGTCTGACCTGGAGCTAGCTAATGAGCTAAAAACATACCTTTTCCCCCAACAGGCTTGACAGAGAAGGATGAGGCACATAGGAAACAAATAGGCACAAATGATTCCTATTAGCAGACAGGACTAAACTCCATCTTGGTGAAACTGAGGCTGTACACAATAAAACTCCATCTTTGGGCATGTCACTGGGACTGCTCACAGTTACTATATCCTTGATGTTTGAACGCTGCCCATTTGGGTCAGGACCATCACCATGGTTCATCTAGCTCAGTTTCCTGTTGCTGTCTTATGGATGGTATCAGCCGTTTCATAGGAAGATGCTTACCCTTGAAACAGGCCTATCTGAAATCTCTTGCTTACAGTTTCTTCTAGCTTCGTTGGCTGGTGATGGGGTTATGCCTTACCACGTGAGGGCCTCACTTTCTTCCAAACTTTGTTGTTTTTAAAATACTTCCTCACACCACTATGGAAGCAATGTATTGCTGCTGTTCTTGCTCAGCCTGTTGTACTGAGCCAATAAAAAGCAGTCAGTTTGGCACCTTTCATCAGTGTGGCAGTCACAGCAACATTGGAAGTAGGGGTTCTTTTCTGGCATTTTCAGTCAATGCGCAGACCAAATTACAACCATCTAGGAGTGAGGTTTCAAAAGCCACTCGTCCGTTTTCACCTGCTATTTATTTTTCCTTTTACAAAGTACCCACTTAAGTTAACCTTTAGATAAAAGCTTTTTCTAAGTATGTTCAACCACAAGAAATTGCTGTCCCCACCTTCCCTCCACTGACATTGCCAATGAGTCACCATCAGAGCATTTCACAGAAAAGAGTCTGGAAGAGGTTGATCTCTGAAGGCTTGTGTCAGAGTTGTTAAGGGGCAAAACAAATGATTCCTATTAACAGACAGGACTAAACTCCATCTTGGTGAAACTCAGGCTGTACACAATAAAACTCCATCTTTGGGCATGCTACTGGGACTGCTCACAGTTGCTATATCCTTGCTGTTTGAAACTTGCAGTTATCTAAGTCATTCTTATGCTCCAAAACTTTGATTCCAGTATCTGCATTGCAGTGGTGACTGAGGAAAGCAGAGCTGTGTCAAGCAGGAACCAGCTTTTATAAATGGAACCAACCCATGCCCTGAATGTCCAGTCCTTCCCTGCCACAGCCCAATCACCTTTTGGAGTGATTCTCCATGCCTGCCCTTACTTACTGGAACCAGATCAAAGCAGCTTTTCACACCCACTTTGCTCAAATGTAGTGTAGGAGAACTAGGTGTTTGGTCCTTTGACTCCACTAGGAATTCAGAGTGTGCAAGGAAGGCAAGTTTGGGTCTTTACACACCTAGAAATCAAAGACTTCTTAGAGGGTCTAGTTTGTCTCTCTGCCAGTCCAGGATCACTCCAGACTGTGACCGCTTTAGGGAAGGACCATGACATTTCTTTGTACAGTTCTGAGCACAGTGGGGTGCTGACTCGTGACTGGCCTACCAGGCACTAACCTAGTAACGCAGAACATTTACTTAGGTTTTGTTAAGTTTAGTTTTGACATGAAGAGAGGCGGTTCATCTTGTGTTCAAGACACTGGCCTGGCACCTCAAAGTTTGTTTCCTGGGTTGTGATCTTGGGCAAGCCACACAGGTCAAAATGCTCATATCTGGATGACTCACATTCTGCACCTAAATTAGGGCCCTGAAAGGGCAGCCTCCTGTCTAGTAACACTGCATTCTGCGCAGCTCCTGCAGACTTCACTAGGAGGTGTTAGAGGCTTGGCCATTTTGAAACACAAGTGTGAGTCAGTATAGCGTACCCAAGCCAGTAGAGTGACACTGCTGGCTTGTACCCCATTGTTAGACAGTTACAGTCACTTGTGCTTTTGACTTAGTAGAAAAGAGAAAGTGCAAGGATGACCCTAGCATGTGGAGGTCATGGCCCTCACCTGGGTGGTGGCAGCGTCTGTTCAAATCCCTGCACCATTGAATCTTTTTTTAATTAAACAAAGGGGAAGAGACCTTCCCCCAGTAGCCCATATCCCGGTGGCTACAGCTTCCATGGAGGGACCTGAGGATGCAGAGAGTAGATTTGGGCAGGAGAGGAGGAGCATGTCTGCCTCCCTGTTTTCTGAATGGTGCATTCCTTTCCAAATATCCTTTGATTCCATTTAGTAAAGGTCAAACCACACCTAAAATGAAAACAAATTTTATTTCAGGTTCATGCCAAAAGGAAATTTGTCTAAATTTTCCAGTTGGTGGAAAATTTTCAGCTTGACTTTTTTTTTTACTTCCCAGAAGAGCCAGCAAACCAGTCAGTCATTCACACAGCTGTGCTCTCCTGCTAAATAAAACAGCTAAAACAGTTTCTCTCAAATGCAGGAGAGGACTCCTGTGGCTGCAGCAGCTACTAGCAGGAGTTTCATTTGTTTTTGCTGGGTTTCCCAGCTATTGTAAACACAATACTTTAAATCCCAGCAACTGATCTGTTACACCCTTCCCAATGGTGTGACCAGGGGCAGAATTAACAAGAGGCACAGGGTAGCATTGCCTCCCTCTGCTGGCCGTTCTCTGCTTCCTCACTGAGGAAGGCACAGGCCCTGTTTGGGACCCAGGGCCACAACGGCAGTGACCCTGAGTCCCAGTAGGGTCCCACTCCTGCCTCAGTGGGGAGGCTGTGAGTGGCCTCCTCTCAAAGCATGATCTGGCCCTGGCCAGGGACCTGGGGACACCATGGCGGCAGGATTGGGCCTTAGCCAGGGACCCAGAGCCACCGGTCAGCCACAAGACCCTGCCCGAGCCCCAGCCAGGGGCTGGCGTTGGTCCTGGATACAGGAGCCGAATCTGGTCCAGGGCCAGTGAGAGGGTATGGCTGGGGAAGGGGCAGGGGGCTGCCTGGGTGGCTGTGGAGCTAAACTCCTGAGAGGCAGCTCCAAAATCCACCCAGGGGTGTAACTTCTTATTACTTTCTCTTTCATGTCACCGACCTCCAGAAAACGAGATACAAATTGCAGTAGTGAGTTAAGCCTTCCCCCTTATCTTGCACAATGGATATGATTTATGGCTGTTTAATTCAAAAGACCATCTTCCATACCATCACAACTAACAGAGAGGATTGAATTGCACATCCAAACCTCTTTATTTATAATAGCTCATGCATCCTCCCCTAAATAAAGACATGCAGACTTCCAGCTCTATTGATTCGGCCTCTTGGGTTGGTTGGAAAAATAGCAAAGGCTAAATTCACATCCTGAGACATACAGCCTTTTAACCTGACCCATTTTGAACATTATGATATTTACATTGGACCTGGTTTTCCTCTCAAAGCAGTGGCACTGTACAGAATCTCAGTGGAGGGTTTTATTTTTATTCACACAGGTGTCATTGAAAGGAGAATCACACTGAATTTTTTGTTGTGAAATAACCCAGAGTTGCCTAAAGTAACATTCTCAGCTGATATTACTGGTAAATGACACTCTGGCTATGTCCAGAGATACATCATTATTTCAAAATAAAGTCCTTATTTTGAAATAAGTTAATTCAAATTAAGAAAATGTTCATTCGAATTAAGGGAAAGCCTGCTTTCGAAACAGCTGTTATTTCGAAATGGTTATTTTCAAAATAAGGCCGTTTGGACATGTTGTTTCGAAACAGTTGTTTCGAAACAGTGGTGTTGTTTCAAAACAACATGTTCAAATGGCATTATTTCAAAATAACCATTTTGAAATAACAGCCGTTTCGAAACGAATGGGGTTTAAGCTGTTTCGAAATGACAGTTCTTATTTTGAAATGACAGAGCCCATCATTTCGAAATAAGAAAACGTCGTGTGGACCTAATCTTTTTTATTTCGAAATAGCCAGTGTTATTTTGAAATAAAAGAGACGTGTGGACATACCCTCTGTGTTATTGGAATCCTTAGCTTAGTTCTCAGTGCTTTGTTTTACACAGTGTAGCTTATATGTGGCTTTGTATTCACCCTAGGAAAATTCATCTGGTGGCATCATTGGAGCTATGCCAATTTACATCAGCTCAGCATCTGGCCCATGTACAGCCTACATGTGCTTGATGGAGATCACTAGCCGTTTTTTAATCCCTTTGGCCCTGATTCAGCCAAGCATTTAAACTCATGCTTAACTTTAAGCACATGCTTAAATCCCATTAGCTTCAACACAGCCTTACGTTAACACTAAGCATGTGTTTAATGAGGGCCTTTATCATTGGAACAGTGATTTCATCTTAATGCAAAAAGTCAAGAGGGAGTTCACAGCACCCCTCAAATCCCAGACTTTTGGTTAAATGAAATTTTCAGACTCATAGATTTAGTCAAGGAAGTGGTGGCTGTAAAATCATGTATTATTTAAATCCTATTACTGTTACAGATTCCAGTAAATATAGAGCCATGGATGCAGCAGGAGTAGAGAGTGTTTTACACACAGTAGCCTTGCTCTTCTTCATGGCCTTGAACCTGCAACTTGTTCTATAGCCTGAACCATTATCAACTTGAGCAGAAGATGAGTTGCCCAGAACCTCACTAGCCCAGCTGACATATTCCCTTGTTTGACTGCTGGGAAACTCTGAGAGGAAAAGATGATTGGAAGACAAGAGAAAACTGAGGGGGGATTTGATAGCAACCTTCAACTACTCAAAGGGCGCTCCGAAGAGGAGAGAGCTAGGCTGTTCTCAGTAGTAACAGAGGACAGAACAAGAGCAATGGTTTCAAGCTGCAGCTGGGGCAGTCAAGGTTGGATGTTAGCAAAAACTTTCTCACTAGGAGGGTGGTAAAGCATTGGAATGGGTTACCTAGGAAGGTGGTGGAATCTCCATCTTAGGAAACAGTTAAGGCCCAGATAGACAAAATCCTGGCTGAGATGATTTAGTGGGAATGGTCCTGCTTTTAGCAGGGGGTTGGACTAGATGACCTCTGAGGTCCCTTCCAAAAAACTTATGATTCTAAATTTTCCAGTCATCAAATTTTTTTTTGAGATTTCAAGGGGAGAATGTCCCAGATTGGGACAAAAAACTCACAAAGCTCCAATTTTTATTATTATTTTTTTAAATAAAATGAAGTTCTCCAGCAACTTCTGGTTGGGCCTGGTCACAATGTTTCACACTGGTAAATTTGAAACATTTTTGCTTCATTTTTACCCCTTTTTATTTTTATGTAAAACAAAGTAAATTTCTAGACAAAAAACTGCAAAACGAAAAATCAAAGCTTATTTTTCATTCAGAAAATATCAAGATGGGAGGTTTCAACATTTACAAAATGAAATGTATTTTATATAAACTTTGGTGGAAAATTATAAGGTGTCATAAAAATGATGCTGTCAAAATTGCATTTTCTGACAACATTTTCTCAACCAGCTCTGCCCAGAAGATCCAGTTTTGCCTAGACCCATGACAGACAGAGGTGGACAGGTTGGGCTGGTGAGTCCTTGTAAAGACCATTACGGTAACTAGAACGGGACCCAATATTTGCTTCAGATGGCTAATGGATTAACTGTTGGTGTTTGGTGAAAGGGAATCTGAAGGGTGAGCTTCTCAATACTGTAGACCTTATCAGCTCAGCTGGACACCATTTTGCAAGTGGCACCAACGTCTGTGCTGAGACTTAGAGGTGTATAAATAACCCATTTTTTCAGTCTGAGGGCCAGATTGAAAGAAAAATTATGTTCAGCTCAACCTGAAACAATCTTCATTTTTCAAGAGAAGCAAAAAAGTAAATACAAAATTGTTTGTGGTCAATAAAATTTTAATTCATTTTACATTATTTCTGAGATATTTTTAACCTTTTTAAATAGGGAATTTTTAGTAAAATTAAATTGATTTTTTTAAAAATGAAACATCTCCTTCAAACAAAAACTCTAAACATTTCATTTCAGAAATGCTGAAATAAACCATTATTTATTTATTTGCTTCAATAAGTCATCAAACTTTAACCAAGTTCCTAAATTGTTTTAGCTGAACCTCTGTTTCCCTGGAGAAAAATAGTTCACATGAAAACATTTTCTAGTTCTAGTGGACCCCAAAGCTTGCTGAGAGTGGATCTCAGTGCAAATTCTCTATGCAACTTGAACAAGGAGTCATGTGGCAATTTTAAAGACTAGCAAATTTTTCTATCTCATGAGGTTACGTGGGAGAAAATCCCTTTTCATCAGATGCTCCCCATCTTGAAAGCAACTGACAAAATGGAAATTTCTCTAACAAAAGTTCATGCGATAAATAAACTTGTTAGTCTTTAAAAGTGCTAGAGGACTCCTTGCTTGTATTACCGTACTAGACTAACACAGTTACCCTTTGGAACCTGTCTCCATGCTACTTGACACTCATGTCCCGCTTGAGCACAGAGCATCAGTATTTATTTTAAAATCACTCCTTTGGATGGGGACCAGCGTTCTTCCAGTTTGCAGCTGAGGGGTATTTTACAAGCAGGCTAAGAAACTGTGATAACATAGGGTTAGGTATTACCTCAGTAGTTACCTCAGGGTTATGGTATTACCTCAGCAGAATACCCATAGGAGAGCTTCCAATTTTACTGCTAGCTGTACTTAGTGTAGTTACACTTCCTTGAAAACTTAGTCATGACTAATCTCTGCAGCTTCTCTGCATTGCAATGCACCCTTCAAAGAAGCAGTTAATAATAAAGAGAAATTATTTCTCCCTTCTCTCCTCAAAACACCACAATTATACAATAATGTGAAACTATAGAGACGTAGAGCACATCATCCAGGAAAGGCAGCTTTCTAACATACAGTCCCACAACAGATAAAACCAAAGACTTCAGAGACAAGATTATGCCCCCATCCACAATGAAGAAAAAAATGAAACAGCCGGATCATCAGTTATGTAAACTAGAGTAGCGCCATTGAGAACAATTGAGCTGCACACTAAGGCCCAGATCTTCAAAGGAATTTAGGGACCTGAATGAAGCCTGTCAATTTCAATCAGTGTGAGGTGCCTAAATACCTGGGAGGATCTGGACCAAACTGAGGGTCTGGACCATAGGCTAGAAATCAGGGACTTGCCTGTGTGCAGGGTGAAAGGTCAGTTTCCTCACAACAGATGACAAGATTATACTGAAGATTTCTCCTCCTGCATCCCACCCCACCCAGCACATCAAATCCCACCTATTTTAGAGATAAGGAATGACACTTTGTGTTGTACTAACTCTCCTGGAGTACAAAACCATCAGTTTATTGCGCCAAAATAATTTTAGCCCTCATACAGCGCATTATGGGACTGCTACCATGAGCTGGAGTTGATCAAGCTGAAGGTAGCTCCTGCCATGGAGTCCTTTTCTGCAGTGCTCTACTTCCTGCATGCTAGGTGGTGTGCAGGGCCGGCTCTACTGTGAGGCCGGAGAGAGGAGTGGCTCAGGGTGAAAGTTGCTTAAGACAGTGTTCACGCAGAACATTGCAATAAAGGTGAGTCATTAGGACTAACAATGAGGTGCTAATTGTTGTTCAAACCACCTCTATGCCTCCTCTCTGAGTCAGTATCTCTTTGGGCTTCTCTCATTCATATGAAAAGGACTGAGGTCACTGGCAAGCAACCTTTATGTTTTTTATCAAGAGACCCAATGAAGAGAAGAAAACACTTTGAACACCTCCTTATTCCACCATTTCTGGAATATGGGGATTGCAGTTATTTTTGCAAATTAGGACTTGCCTCTTTTTGCAGTGGGTTGAGAATTCCCTTGCTTGCAACAAAAAGTTATAACTTGTAGATTTTAATCAAAACTTCAGAGATTTTTTTCTGACTGATAATTAAAAAGAGAAGAGAAAAGCAAACTGTTTTAGTAGGAGCTTGTGTTACAAAGTATGGTATTTTTTTCTACAGTTAGAAAGCCTAAGTAACAGAATAAAATCTAAACCAGGGATGGATCTGCTGGAAGAAGTTATAACAAGGTCTTAATTTGAAGGGGGAGTGGATAGCCTCATTATTTTGCTGCCTTATGCACACTGACAGCAAGAGGGGTCACCAGACCAAGTAAGGAGGGCTAGCACCCCTTCAATCACAATATTGTGGACAATTGTGTGTTCATGGAAACTCATGCAGACTCAGGGAGCAGATGAAGTGCAGAGGTGAAAGTGGAACCCAGAGAGGCTGCTTCAGTTCCTGGGATTTGGCAGAGGAGAAGGGAGCAGGACCTGGAGGAACCTGGCCAGGCTCAGCAGCAGACAGGATCTTCCAGGAACTTTGTTTCCAGCCTGACATTGGCTCTCTTCTCTTTCCTCTGTCTCAGCACTTCCAGCTCATTTCTCCAGCCAGTCACCCCCCACCCCCATTTGCAAGGAGATCCCACACACACACTGCAGGCTAATACATGCAATTTTAGAGACTTGACATACTTCCTGATTTGAGACAGGAGTATGGCATGTAGGATCACCGTCTGCATGTTCCACATAGGTGATCTCAGATTAGATATGTAGATTTCAGAGATGTAATAGAAGCCTCAAGAGAAAAGATGAAAGCCATGAGGGATCGCCATCTCCAAACTGCACCCTACTAGCCATGATCACTGTTCAATTTTCTGGTGGCAGCTGCTTTTTTTCTGTAGAGGGTCACCACATGGCAGAGGGCTCCAGAGATAGGTCCCAAGGAAAAAAGTTTGACAACCACTGGCTTATGGGCGGCTGAGAAACCAGACCCTGCTCTCCTGTTCCACCCCTCCCTAGCCTGAGCCAGTGACTCAGGGCTGGCCGGGGGGCTGGGCTCTGCTCTCACCCCACCTCTGGGCTGGCCCTTCCCACTCCCAGGTTGAAGCTGGCCCAGAGCGAAGGCCAGGTGTTGCCCCTGGGGAGAGGGCGCTAAAACAAAAGCTGGCTTGGGGTGCCACAACCCCTTGAGCCAGCCCTGGTGGTGTGCATGCTCAGGAAATTAAACCAATGTTTCCAGACACTTGGTCCTAGACAAAAGCACCCGAGCCCAGAGCCTCAAAGTTATTTCAGTGCCTAACTCTCACTGAATATAGCCTTTCTCAATGCAAGTCTGATTCAAGTCAGTGAGGCTACTGCAGGGTCAGACATGACTTGCCACCAGCTTGACCTGGCAGGATCTCCCTGTTTGCATAAGACAAGGACACCTTTGTCTTGAAAAGTTCCAGAGGGGTAGCTGTGTCAGTCTAGTTCAGCAAAACAAACTAGGAATCCTGTGGCACTTTTAAAGACTAACAAATTTATTTTTCTCATGAGCTTTCAGGGGCAAAAATCCCACTTCATCAGATGCCAGAGTGGAGGAAACTTTCTTCTGCTTTTCTCCACTCTGGCATGTGATGGAGTGGGACTTCGCCTATGAAAGCTCATTCAAAAAATAAATTAGTCTTTAAAAGTGCCACAAGAGTCCTTGTTTGTTTTGTCTTGAAAGAGTGTAATACAATGAGACCTTATTTATGTCCCTTTACATACACGTGTCTCCTGAGTGCTGGCTGCTGCCAAGCTTTTGTTACTTCTGTCTGAAAAGCAGTTACACTGCTCTGATCTCTCTGCCTTTTGCTAAAGGGATGCCTTTCCTACTAAAGAAAGAAGCATCTCACAGCCAGTCCCATGCTAGCTCCTGTAGTCCGGTTCTTCTCCCTGTCACACTCCTTCCTCTCTCCCTGCTTTACACAGCTTCTTGTCATTTTGTTTCTTGGGTGGTTTGTTGTCCCTGGCAGCATGGCCCAATTGTGTTTTGTCGTTGCCCCACAGAAACCAAGCCCTGTCAGTGCTAAGCCAGCATTCATAACCTTGCACTGCAGCCAGCAGAAAGATACTGAGCTGTCATTTCTGCTTAGTTTTCTTGCCCCTGCTAGGCTGGATCATCAAAACAGTGTTTATGGCACAAGGCTTCCAGGTGAGTGGGCTAGCCCTCAGAGCTGTGAACTCCAGCCTTTAGCACTAGACGGACTGTATTGACCTCTTCTGCTTCCAGTACACCTACTTGTTTGCATTTTCATGTCAACTGCCTACATAAAATACAAGACCTGACTCAGGAAAGCATTTTAGCTCAGAATGCTGAATATTGTTGCAGTGGAGAGATCTAGGGGCAGGTCTACACTGCACACTGTTTTCAGTGGCAGTTGAAGAGATTCTCAAGTTATCTAAAATAACTTCCATTATCTCCCTCGGACTTCCCCATGTCTAGCATGCCCACCATGGTGAGTCGAAGGGAAAGCCCTCCCTTCAGCTCATCACTATTCTATTAACTGGGCTGATCTTCAGGGACTGATTCCCTGATTCACTGAGCACGTCTTCACAGACCCAGTTAGTCAGTCAGGAAGGTCTATCTGATGGTGGTGATTTTGCCACTGTAAGTGAAGACTACCCTTAGGTTGAATACTAGGAAAAATGTTTTCAGTAGGAGGGTGGAATGGGTACCTAGGGAGGTGATGGACTCTCCAGTCTTAGAGATTTTCAAGGTCCAGCTTCACAAAGCCCTCGTTGGGGTGATTTAGTTGGGGTTGGTCCTGCTTTGAGCAGAGGGTTGGACTAGATGACCTCCTGAGGGCCCTTCTGACCCTAATCTTCAATGATTTTATGCTTAACTTTAAGCACATGGTTAGAATTAGTTGAAATTTTATGATGAAATATATTATTTTGAATTTTTTTAAAATTTGAAAAGTGTCACAAATAATTTGATTTCTTTTTCAATGAAAACAATACAAGCCAAACATTTTTGCTGAAAAAAAGTTACTACCACCACCCCAAATGTTTAATTTTTCAGTTTCAGTTTTTCGTTGAAAATCCCCCTTGCACCCTTCCTCAGTGTAACAGGATTTTTTTTAAACCCCTAAATTTTTCACAAAAATCAATGGGCATTTTCTAATGAGTTCTATTCAGTCAGGTATAAGCAGAGCATAAAGTAGAGAGGGGGGCTGTCACAAGGAGTCATAGAAACTAAGAAAAAACAAATTAAAATTCAGGCTGGGTCACTGAGGGGCACGCACTTTAAGCATTGTCTTGCTGAAGTTGCTACTCTCAGATTAGGATTGATTCCCTCTGCACATTTTCCAAGTTATTTTAAGCACTGGTCTAAAATATGTGCTTTGACCTGGTCCTGAATAGACCAGCTTTAATGAACTGGGGTCATCAGATATTTTTACTGGGCCTTTCTATCATAGTACCAGAGGTGATAATTGTGTTAGTCTAGTTCAGTAAAACAAACAAGGAGTCCTGTGGCACTTAAAGACTAAGAAAATTATTTATTGCATGAGCTTTAGTGGGAGCACTTGCCACTTCATCTTCAAAGCGTCTGATGAAGTGGGATTGTCTCCCATAAACGCTCATGCAATAATTTTCTTAGTCTTTAAGTGCCACAGGACTCCTTGTTTGTTTGTTTTTTTCTCATGGGCTTTTTTGTTTGCTGTGTATTTGGAAGCCCAATCTGACTGGAGTCAACCTGAGCTGACTACTATTACAGATGAGACCAAGCAACAGAATTCAGCAGGTTACATGAAAGCTTCCCAAAACTTCTGACCTGAGGTCCTGGCCTAGGTCCTTCTGTCATATGACATTTCAGGAAGGTTCTGGCTGCTGTCCATAGTCACAGATAACAAAGCCTCCTCCCTTCGGTGTGTCACTTGATTCAGCCTACAGGTCATTCAGCTCAGGTCAACTTCACTGACACAGAAAAATTTGTCCTCAGACATTTGGTCCTTGGACATGCTTTGCTCCAGTTAACTGGCATCCTGCTACTGTGATTAGAAACCTAAATTCTATTAGACAAATCTCAAATTTGGGGTTTAAAAATGCCAACTGCAGCAAAAGCTCTAGGAAGACCCTAGACAATTTATTTCTCATGACACCATGCACAACTCAGTGTTAACACCACCTCTCCGACAGCCACTAGTCTAGTCCTAGCTAGACATCTGTATAGAAATCCATGACAGAGGAAGAGGCCTGGTGGTATTTCATGCACACATATTTGATTTTATCTAGGGCACAGCAACAGGCAATCAAGCTTGATTATGAAAACAGTGACTGTTACTTTTACTGCTGTTTTTCTGCAGGAGGCTGACATCCGTTATGACTGGGAAGGAAGCCCCAAAAAGGTCTACGTATTGTCAGTCTAATACAGGGCAGGGAGGAAAAGGTCAGACGTGTATCAGGGAATGAAGGGATGGGAGCACTGGGTAGAACTAGGTATATTTCACACTGAGCGCCTTGGTATGTCTCACTTCAGTCACAGGTGAAAACAATTTCTATAATCAGACTGGAGTTAATATACTGCAATAAGAGAGAAGGGCCACAATTTTGCCACTGGGACAATTTGAATGTATAACTTCCAATTAGACATTGAACAGTTGTCTCCTAGATTTTATGTCCCATAATGGGGGGGGGGGCAGGTGAGCAGGCAGGTAGATGCAGCACCCAACAACTTGCTTGGGGTGTGTGCGCAGATATGCAGCAACTCTCAGAATAAAGTCAGTTTACTAACTTTAAGTCCCCAGGCATGAACCTTTGACCAACAGTCTTATGCAGTCCCTGTAAGAAAGAACCAACTTTTGTACCATGCTAGAATGATGTTTCTGAGTCTGAGGTTCTGTCTGCATGTCGTATCTGTGTACTTTTGTGTTAACCACGTTGATGTAACGGCCAGGACTCTTAGATCTGTTTATAAGCATGGGGTTTAGACATGATGCTTTCATGATTCCATATTTCATGTTGAGTTAGGAAACATAACTCTTCAAGGTTGTGTGCTAACCAGAACTAGTTTTCTAGTGATTCCAGTCCTTTGGAGGAGACCTACCAGAGGAAAGCAAAGGGAGCTGGCTCAATTCCAGACCAGAAGAGATTTATCAGAATTTATCAGATTTTTCTTCAAAATGTCTGACGAAGTGGGATTTTTCTCCCACAAAAACTCATGTGATAAATAAATTTGTTAGTCTTTAAGTGCCGTGGGACTCCTTGCTTTTTTTTTTTTTTTCAAATGAGAAATAATCTTCCAATGATGTTGAGAACTGTCCACAGTTAATGGAAAAGAAATAGCATCAGGATTATTTGCAAGTTAGATGCAATTCTTTGTTGATTACTTCCATCTGGAAACACTCAGGCCTATACACAACAGGAGACTTTTTGTCATTTTCACTCTTTTTTTCCTCCTAAAATGAATTCCAGTCACATTATTTTTTCCACGCCTCTTCATCCCCAGCTCTTTCTTCTGGTGTTCAAAGACAATTCTTTATATCCCCATTGTTTACTTCGTCCATTATTAATTCCCCGGAGCTGCCTATTTTACAGTAACCAGAGAGGAGTTTCATTTCCAAATGTAAATATCTACAAAGAGTTTTTAGTGGCATAGAATCACTTGAATATCTACAATTTGAGTTTGAATTGGAAGGCATTTGCAATAAAATTGCTTTGTTCATAGGGTGTTTGGATTGCTTACAAAATGTTTTCTGAATTCAAAATGAACTCAAAATGCAAAACGCTCTTTGATGCAGTATATTAAAATGAACTAGATGATATTTTATGATTAATTGTTTATGACAATTTAAGAATAATGGAGGAACTACCTTTCACAGTTCAGGGAACTGCACCTATGTTTTCCCCTTTGTGGGTCAGCAAGGAATCCTACAAAATTACAAATGGAAGGGACCTCATGAGGTCACCTAGTTTAACACCTTGTTCAAAACAGGACCAATCCCAACTAAATCACCCCAGCCAGGGCTTTGTCAAGCTGCACTTTAAAAACCTGTAAGGATGGAGATTCTACCCCTCAGCAGCCCATTCCACTGCTTCACCACCGTCCAAGTGAAAAAGGTTTTCCTAACATGCAGCCTAGACCTCTTCCTCCACTGCAACATGAGACCATTGGTCTTAGCTCTGTCATCTGCTACCACTGACAACAACATGCTCCATCCTCCTTGCAACTTCCATTCTGGTAGTTAAAAGCTGCTATCAAATCCCCCTCACTCTTCTCTTCTACAGAAAAAACAAGTCTAGTTCCCTCAGCCTCTCCTCATAAGTCACGTGCGCCAGCCCCCTAATCATTTTTGTTTGGCTCTCTCCAATTTGTCTACATCTGTTCTGTGGAGGAGGGCCCAAAATGGGACACAGTGCCAAACAGAGGGAAATAATCACTTCCTTCAATCTTCTGGTAATGCTCCTATGAATCCAGCCCAATATACTATTAGCCTTCTTGACAACAAGGGCATACTGTTGACACATATACAGCTTCTGGTCCAGTGTAACCCCCAGGTCCTTTTCTGCAGAGCCACTTCCTAGCCAGTTGGTCCCCAGTTTGCAGCAGTGCATGGGATTCTTCCATCCTAAGTGCAGCACTCTGCACTTGTCTTTTGTTGAATCTCATCAGATGTTTTTTCTGGCCCAATCCTCCCATTTGTCTAGGTCAGTCTGTTTCCTCTTCCTGCTCTCCAGCATAATTACCACTTCCCAAGCTTAGTTTAATCTGTAAACTTGCTTAGGTTGCAATCCACCCCACCTTCCAGATCATTAATGATGATGTTAAACAAAACCATTCTCAGCACTGACCCCAGGGGCACTCAGCTCGTTACTGACTTTCAACTAGTCCTGGATCACTACCCACTGAGCCTGATGATCTAGGTAGTTTTTTATCAACTTTATAGTTCATTCATCCATCCCATACTTCTTGAATTTACTGATAGACATACTAAGGGAAACCTTGTTGAAACTTTTGCTGAAGTCAAGCTTTGCTCTCATGTTCACCACTTTTCCCACATTCACAGAACCAGTCATCTCATCATAGAACACAATCAGGTTGGTCAGGCATGACTTGCCTTTGGTGAATCCATGCTGACTGTTCCCAATAACTTTCCTCCTGGGAAACTATCATTCAGGCATCTGGCTCCCCTCCTACCACTTCTCTTGGGTGGAGACCCGCTTCTCTCACCCACCTGGCTGGGTCTTTTCTGGGCCTGAATTCCCTAGCAAGTCAGTCTTCTCACAAGGCTGAAATCTGTACTTTGCTTTCTCATCGAAGATTTTACAACTGCAGTTGACCATAGTTTCAACTGACCACGCAGTTCGTTCCCAGCAAGCACATTTATTCATAAAGCAAAAGCGCAATCTAGGAAAAAATATTAAAAACCAATAACTGGACCTTATTTATGTTCTTATACTAATACAATTACCAGAGATCACCCCCTCTCCAATTCCAGCCATGGCTCTGATTGGTGTCAGCCTTTCAACTGTTCCATAAAGACTGGAGCCCTTCCCTTGGACAGAAGGTGCTGTCCATTTGCTGAATCAGAAAGCAGGTCTTGAGCTACTTTAAACTCCAGCTATTTATCCAAAGTCTTTTCTTTTTTGTTCTCTGTTGAATCTTCCGGGTGGTGATCTCTGGCAGTGTTACAACTGGAACTCATTCCTTGAGTGAATCTACCTAATCAGTCCCCACTCTTCTTACTTCCTGGAGAAGCTGTGGGCACCCTCCATCATGTAACTACATGCAAACTCTGATCCACAATGACACATAATACTTAATAACGGATCTCCCAAAGATATTGCAGGAAATTGCCATGTCTGCCACAATACTCATTCCTGACAGTGCATTATGCAACATTCATTAAAGTTACAATGCAAAGTACAAAGGAGAAACAAAACATCCATTGGTGCTGCAGGACTTCTTTAACTCAATGCGATTCCCCTAGGAGCAAGATACTTCAGATTCACCAGAGCAGAACATATCTGTGCCAGTCTGCAGGTACCCAACTCACACATGCAGATGAGAAGGGGTGTGCCACAGCAATAGCAAAGATGTTATTAATGGAGTAAGGGACAGATGATCTCCACTTAAAAGCTATATTTTTTCCTTTCTTTATGTAATAGCGCAGATGCATGTAAAATACCCGCCATGCTTATGTAAAACATCAAAAAATCAGATGTGCACGTGGAGACGAAAGTGGAATTTTCAACCTGTTGGAAGACTGGGAAGTAAGAGCTTGTCTTTTCTTCCCACTCTGTGAGCTGCACACAAATCCCTATGACATGTCTCCCGTGCGATGGACCTCAAGGCCCAGGTCCTCCTTTCTGATCCCTGCAGGCAGTCACGGAGCTCCACTGACTTCAATTGACTGGTGGCTCGCACTGCAGAATTGGGGCCTGCACCATTCTCTGCTGCTGAGGACTTGCCTGCACTGCAATCAGGATATGTCCAAACCACACACACACACACACACACACACACACACACACACACCCCAGCTAGCCTGGGTCTCCGCTCCCTTGACAATTTCTGTTCAGCTATAGCAGCTTGAGTGACAGCCACTTGAGTATACCCAGGGGTCGGGAGAGAGGTGGGGCATACTGAGGCCATTCAATCTAGGTTTGCACTCGCTCTATCAAAGGTAGCTTGGATATGTCAGCACACTGCAATCACATCTCCCAAAGAAGTAAAAACTCATATGGGCCATCCACAGCAGGGGAGATGCTGCTGCTTCTGCTGCCCCAGAAGATGCCAGCACAGGGACCAGCACACAGATGTGGGCAAGGGACATAGTGTGAACGTGCATTTCTCATCAGAAGGCTAAAGAATTTTAACAGCCTTCTGCCTGTGAAAACTGGGGATGTCAGCTCTGGGCAACTGTAGCCTTTAAATTAGAGCCATACAAAAAGGATTGCAGAGCAGGAATGAGTTGTCCTGCTTCTTGGAGACATCTCGGAGAGAACTGGCATGAGGTGTGAGGGATGCAGGACTAGGAAATATCCATTCCCTGCTAGAATAGCACTAAGAACCTAAGTGACTAGGAGCGTAGGGTGTGATGGGACAAGGCCTCATTATTTCATGAGAGCGCTGGGGTGAAAAAAGAAACAAAAGGAGCACCTACAGCAGGACAAAAGAAAATTGGTTAAGTATTATTTAAAAATGTCAACAGCCAGGAATGTTAGACACTGAGACAAGCTACCATGAATGACCAGCTTTGGAGAACCTCTAAAGGAGCCTTAGGTTAGGGATGATTTAGAAGCTACTAACTAAAGGTACCTTCCAATGCACCACTGACACACAAAGAGCCCAGCAATAAATGGGAAACACAGGGATTCAGTTATAAAGACCTATTATTATGGCTGGCCCAGTCACGTAACATAGATCAAAATGACACATCGCTGTCACATTACAGGGGACAAAAGGTGTTATCTTTTGAAAGCTATAGAGTCTGATTCTGCCACCATTGCTCATTCAGAGCACTACCTTATTTCACAAAAATCAATGGGATACCCACAGAGTGGTGTACAGGGCAATATGAATGGGAGCAGAATTGGCCCCAACAAGGGAAATAATGTTAGAACCAGAGAAAACTTGAAACACAGGAGAAAGGTCTTAAGCGTGCCTATTGCATTCTGATCCAGACAGGACCTGGCACAATGTCCATCATCCCTGGTCCTCGACTTGGAAAATGACAGCAGTATTTAAAAAATGAACAAATCCCTCAACTATTTCAAAATCATTCCCCATCCCTGACTTTCAAAAATGGAGAGTTTTGTCTTTTTGATCCTTCTGAGGGTTTTCTCAGTTTTCAATCTGTCACTGATAAAGGTCAGGGTAGGGGGAAATTGCACTGAGATTTCAGAGACAAATGGAACATTTGGGGAGGGATTTTTTTGAAAATCATTTCTTTTTTGAAGGAAGGGAAAGTCATATTTGATTAACCAAATATTGGTCTGCTTTTGTGAATATCTGTGCTATTTTCAGATAGGGGAAGAGAAAGAAGTGCAGATGCAGAAAGGAAAGGACAATGTTTTTCATTGCTCTGGCCATAATAGCTATGGCTGAAGATGTCACGTGCAGATGAAAGGATAATGCAGAATATAGATGCCTGGTGCTGGAGGAAAGCCTGTCTGTGCATTTATCTGAGGTTTTTGGTTTCTAAAGGGTTTCTATTACTTGGTGACGGCTGAAAAGAAACCCTTTCATTCTGTTGTGTGAATTTACATTTAGATCTTGAATTTCAAGGATGGAATTTTGACCTATAGCTGTGGCTAACTGAAATGTGTGGATGGTGGTCTTGTGGCCAGAGTGATTGGGCCCTGCATTGTTAACAGTGGCTGGCTCTGTAAAACTAGAAACAAACTCAATGGACTGAGATGCTGCCGTTCTCCTCAAGCTCCATGGAGTCCAGGTGACACCCCTTCAGTCTGTGGTCACAATCAGAGACTGAGAAATCATCCTGGAGAGAAGGTGAGAGGTGAATGTGTTTTGATGTGCAGGTGCTAAAGTGTGACAAGGGCATGCTGAAACCTGATAGATTTTGTGACTGAACCAAAACAGGGCAAGTCTGTGTAAGAAACACATAATAACACTGCAGTAATATCTTCTGACAAGTCTGTGGTGTGTGCTGCAGCAAAGAGTTAAGCTGATGGGCAGGAAGAAAGGAATGTTATCGTATAGGGATCAGACAAACTCATGGTAAATTAGGCAAAATTCACAGACATCGTGGTAAAAAATGAATAAAACCATGGTATGGTCACGGACACAAAAATGTGTAATTTTTAACAATAAAATTTTACAAAAGTTAACATTTACACTGTCTGGCCAATCTTAGGCACCCCACCACAGCCAGCAGTGACACTCACCTGGGGGACTCTCCTACCTGCTGGCCCTGCAGTTGGATACTGCTTCCTGGGTCCTAGTGCTAAAAGATTTCCAATTTTATGTACGTGGGGTGGCCCAGCCTACATAGAAGTGGAAATCATGGGGAAAGTCATGGCAGGTCACTAGAAATCATGGGTTCCATGACCTCCGTGACTTAGTGTGATACAGAATACTGCCTAAGCATCACTTCTCATCTTGCACGGGGTCAGACCAGTGGTGCCTCAAGGGGATTGACTCCACATTTGTGTGCCCTGCTTATGGCTGGAAAGTGGTGAAACAGCAGCATGACAGCCACCGCTGCAGTCTGACTAGGCCAGGATGCCAGGGCAATGTCAAAGAAGTTCAAAAAGCAAACAAGGCTCACAAAAATGGAAAGCACATCAAGGGTTAAACATTTTAATAATCAGCAGGGCCATAAGTAGGGTGGGACAACTGGTGCTTTGCCCCAGGTGCTGTATCAAGCGGCTCCATTTCACCACTCAATTTAGGACACATTCTGTGCTGCTTGCTCCGGGCATGCGTGGGTGTTGAGGGAAATCTGGTCTCCTTCAATCCCAAATAGCAAGACCAAGCACCTCAAGCTCACTTGCCGCTCAGGAATCAGACCCCAACTGAGGCATCTATCAACTCCAGCAGATGGCAAGGAAGAAACACTTCCACACACACAAATAGATCTTAACTGGTAAGCAGCTTTATTAAGGGGAGGGGGCAGTCCCCAGCCCCTAAAAGCATAACGCAATGCAAAGACTAACCCACAAACAAAGAACCCTCCCATTTTATGATACCCACAAATCAACAAGTGGCTAACAACAAAAAGGATGGCTTAACCCTGGGCTTAGCCCAGGTGACCCTCCGTTGCATTTAAGGGATCCCTCCAGGAGCAGGGGGAAAAGGGGGGGAATGGTATTCACGGTCGTTCTCCGCTCGGGTGAGCGTTGTTCACGACTGTGATCCTGTCTGCTTCTGGGTCCAGGTCCGATATCCTCCCAACCTGCACCGTCTGCTTTGGGGCCGCTGGTGGCCAGGCCTGTAATGCAAAGTCCTTTCACCCCAGAAACAAAGTCCAAGGCAGGTCTTCGGGGTCTTATAGTTCCAGGTCCGCAGGTCCTCGACGGGATCCTCTTCGGAGCTCCAGGTGAAAGCCGAGTTGGTAACCACTGGCTATGGCCAGTGGCCCTCTCTCAAGGCCTTGCCGACCTCCCTTGAGTCCACATCTTCTTCTGGATCCTGGTCGAAGATCCTCCTACTTTGGAGCACTCCTTGTCTGCTTCTGGCCCCAAACAGGCTAGCAATTCCCCACACAAGTCCAACAAAGAGAGTCCCAAGATAGCTCACCAACACAGAGGCTGAGCTGGCACACTACTGGCAACCAGTAGCCCCTTTCTCTCCCAGCCTCTCAGCTCCCCAGTCTACGAGCTGTCCCACAAAGTAATTCCTAGATTCACTGGCCGCGCTGGGCCCTCTGCAATCAAATCAGTAGTCAGTGCTCCTCTCTTAAATGCAAAACAGTATTCAAAAACAACAACCAATCACAGTACGCCATTCTCCTGCCATGGAGAACTCTCTTCTTTGGGTCTCATGTGGCACCATCTGGAAGGCTGTGCATGGCCCTTTACTTAGTTGCGCATGACACTCGAGCTGTGACGTCTCCCATGCTGTCACTAGGCAGACCCAATTCCTCGCAGTCTGCCAGCAACTCCTAAAACTGCTATGCTGTTTTCCTCTGGTACTCCAAGTTCTTATTCTCCCAGAATTACACTACTCTTCTCAGCTATGCTGCCCCACTACTAAGGAGGAGCAGCAGAAAGTAGCAGCAGCGTATAATAACGAATCCCGAACATCATTATTTATATATCCTAATTCAAAATCACACAAACACAACAGAGGGGTCACTAATAATACATGTAACATTAAAACTTCCCTCTACATGGGCACCAAATTACCTAGTTCTGGCACCAATAATCAGAAGTGCTCTTAGTGCTAGGATTATCTGGGGAGTGCCCCACTAGAAAAGGCAAAGAATTCCTGGAGAGCAGGTAAAACAAAATCAGAACAGAATACGATATGCACGACAGCTGGGCAAAATTTTTCAAGTTAAAGTTTATTTTGGGGGTCAGGGTATGTGATTCAGTAACACTAAAACATTTTGCAAATTCCATCTCCAACCAAACAAAAATTAAACAAAAGTGAAAGTGTTTCACGTTGACATTTTCAGACTAAAATACATTGTTTTGAATTGGAGAACCAACTTGTGTTTTCAATATATCCTTCACTTAAGAAAAACCCACTCAACAGCAAAGCAAAACGCTCAACACAAGAACAGTTTCAGACTAAAGGCCCATCTAGCCCAGTACCCTGTCTTCTGACAGTAGTTAGTGCCAGATAATTAAGAGTGAATGAACAAAACAGGGCAATTATTGCGTGATCCATCCCCTGCCATTCACTCCCTGCCTCTTACAGTCATTTCAAGTCAAATACAATGTTTAATTCAACCCAAAGTGAGATTTCTTTATCAACTTTTTGATTCACTGAAAATTTCCAGTTTTCCTGTTCAAGATGACCCAAAATATCATATTTTCCCATTTTTCTTCAGAATTGCCAGCAAATCAGAAAATCAGTTATTTGAACAGCTCTACCTTATATTCTTAATTAAAAGATAGGGCCTGTCTCTAATTGCTTACCATCTAGGAGGACTGTTTAATGCCAGTCATGGCCAGTGAACAAAGACATTAATTTATATGCAAAAGGAATCCTGGTGATTTCATCAATTAAAGGGATTATTTGCACTTTTCACAATTAGCCTCTGATCATCACTTGCAGAGAGCTGAGGAATCCAAAATGTGTCATTATTTTGGTCATGAGTAATGATGTATTACATTAGAAAAATCATGATACTTAACAATTAAAAAAGTTTTTAGTTAATTCAGCATAACCCATGTGCATGCTCAGTTTGAATGCTAATGCATAAAATTTTCTACAGCCATCAATCAGCAAAGCATGACAATTCAGTCCGTCCATCTCCTCCCCTTAAACGGCTGTTATCTTGCATATTTTCTGCCAGCAGATTTTGAAAGTGGCTATTCAGAACAAGTCTCAATTTTTCTGCTAGTCCTGAGATTTCTGCTATAACAAAACAGGCATACCATGTTTGTCAGAACCACTATATTCTGATGTGTGTTTCAGAGAGAGGATTTTCAAAAGCAATCCCCTAATTTGCCCTCACTTAAAATGTTTCTATTGACATTTTGCTAGCAGTCATTTCTTGTTTTTACTAAAATTCCTCATCAAATTGAGGAATGACTGGATGGAAAAATGAAACATTTAACTCATTGGTCCTTTCTGGCAATTTTTTGATCTAATCTTTTTTCAGGTCACATACAATATTAAATTCAAAAGCTTTTCAGAAGCACTTGTCAAACCTTTTCTGGTTGCTTGATATATTGTTTTAAACAATTCGGAGCTGAAGTGGAGTCTCTCTCATGAAACCAGAGTAAGCCACAGTAAATAGGACTGCACACTAATCTGTACAGTCCAGATTTAAATGTTCATGTTGAGCTATTTGAAAAAACCTTCTGTTCACATTGTTCAATTAAGGAACACTATTTAATAATTTCAAGCAATCACATAGGTTAATCTCTGCAGTGCTATGATGAACAAAAGGGTCCAACTTTCAAAACAGCATAGATCATTCAGCACTCATCTGCGCCTTTACCATATATCCTCGGTAAAGGGCAACACACAGTTTTGATGTCCCCAAGAGCACACCAGGAATGAGAGCTGAGTGGGAACTGGAATTTCTCTCCCATGGGTAGTTTTACCATGGGGGGGGGGGCAGGTGGGGGTGGATGACAATTGTTCAGAACTGGAATGAAAAGCTGGATTTCTAAATACTGCTGCAGGATGCACATTTTCTGAAAAATTGCATGTTGGGAGACCCTGCAGGGAGTTACTTGAAAAATTCCAGTCTGGTACAGTGGGAAGCTCGGTGAGCCAACTGCCTGGGGAGCTGACCATCTGGGGAACCCAGGCTGCCTGGCAGGCCAGCCATCAACCAGATGGCTCGCCAGCCTTCCTGGTTTCTAGTGAAAGTCTCCAAGAAACTGACACATTCCTGTGGATTGTGCTGATTCTATTGAATCAATCGGTATTTTCTAATGGAAAAGTGCCCTCTTAAAAAGTTTGCATCCAGCTCTACAGGAAGCCAAATTGGCAAAGAGAAGTACAGTGTGCGCCCTTCCTGAGAGAAAGTCATCTGTGTCAGCCCTATTCCATCAAATGAAGGGATCGGCTAGTGGTTAGGGACATTAGGGAGTTGGAGTAAATTCTTTGCCTTGCTACATATTTCCTGTGTGACTTAGCCAAATTGGCCACTTAACCGCTCTGTCCCTCAGTTCCTGTCTCTACAACCGGGGTAATGGTGCTGTCTTACCATTGTGTTGTGAGCGTGAATATATTAAAAACTGAGGCTATGTACACACGATGCATTTAAATAGAAACAACGACCATTGTTTTGAATTAAAAGTTGTCGTGTCCTAACAACTTTTCGTTATTTTGAAATGACAAGCCCCGTCATTTTGAAATAACAAACCTTGGATCGAAATAGTAAAACCTAGGCTGAAATCAAAATAGTCATTATTTTGAAACAGTTGTTTTGAAATAACACCGTTCGGACGTGTTATTTTGAAATAACCATTATTTTGATTTAACACATTTGCCCTTCTCCTTCCCCGGGTGCCTTCCTTTTTCTATATATTGACTGGCAACATGGCCCTGCCACGCTGCCCCTCTCCTGATTTGAAATAGCAAGTCCTGTGTCTGGACTTGTTATTTTGATTTGAGGTTTTTGCTTATTTAGATTTAAATTAATTCGAAATAATGATTTTATTTTGAATTAACTTATTTCAAAATAAGCATCTATGTGTAGACATAGCCTGAGATGCTCCACTGTTGAGGTGATAGAAGAGAGATGGGTACTTTAGATGCATTCCCCTCACTACAAGTTGGGAATACGGAGACTTGGGTCTACCATGACCAATTGTGTGGAAGAGGAAATCAGACTTCTGAAAAAGCTGCTCACCCCACTGTGCTGCCATCCCTACCCATAAGGGCACTCCATGCTGGCCAGAGTCACACTGTGACCTCAATACAAAGGCCCAGACTTCTGGTTCCCTTCTTAATCTTTGCTCCACCAACGGGCCCATTGATTTCAGCTGGGAGTCCCAAACCTCAGATGCAGCTTTGGACAACTCAGCCCTCGACTCAGAAAGAGATGGTCCAAATAACCCGGCACTCCCTACATCCAGCCAATGAGTCAGAGCTGTTGCTTTCTCTCCTCTGCAAATATCCATATTTGGCTTTGACTCCACTTGCTCACTCAACAGCTAAATTTCCAGACTGCAGGTGAGTGGTCATTCAGCCAACCTGACCTCGAGCAAACCAAGGAAGAAAATAAAGCAAACGTTCTCCTCAGGCATTACCCATAACCTGGATCAGCTCCAACAGAAGGCCTGAATCAGCTCCCTTCAGCAGTAGCCCAACCTACAAGCATACTACTCTCATATGCTAAAAGAGGAAAAGGGGAATATGTTATCATTGTTCCGGGGTTGTCCCTTTTCAGGTCTTTCTCAGAACACTCCTTAATCATTTGGCCTCTTGCCCTGGGGTAGAACCACTTGATTCTCCCATCTGTAGCCCAGGATCTGTGTCTGACTCCCATCTGTGTCAACCATTTCTTGATCCAAAGCCAGACTGCTAGTGGGAGCTTGGCTCCTGCTGTTCCTATAAGCCCAGTTGTCCTTCTGGCTTTGGAGCCTCACCTGTGTTCTTACAGGACTTTCCAGCTAGGTGACTTTGCCACCCGAGCTTAGCCCTGTGGGAGGGGAGCATGGGCCCTCATTACTGTTGGGCTGGGGAGGCCCCAAGCAGAGCCCTTCCTGGAACTGATCTGGACATGGCTGAGCAGACAAGTTACTACAGTTCTTGAAGGGGTGCCACACACTTCCCTTCCATATGTGACTGGGGACCCCTGGCTCTGCTTATTCTCTCACCTTTCCAGGGAAACCATATGCTTGGGAGGGGGAGCAAATTAGGGGACAGTCTGTGCCCTCCCCTGCAATCCCACTTTCTACTAAAGAGGTGGGGTGGAAAATGATCTTTGCTCACCTGCTCCCCTCCACTGTGCATCCAGGCAGAATCCAGCCCTGAGTTAACAGTCATGAATAGGAAATCACTTTGACCCAGACATTCATTAATTGAGCTTCACAACAACTGTTCAGAGGTGGATCCCACCTCAGCATTTCAGAGGCACAAAACAGCAGTAGAATGGTTAAAGGTTTGATCCCAGGTAGGGCTAGAGTTCGCCAAAGCCCTGATCCTCTGCTCTAGCCATAAGATCACTCTTTGCTTCAGGATGTTTAATGATTCTTTGGAAGTGAGAGGCAATCTCTCTCCACTGGCAGGTTTGACTTTAAATTTGCCAGTTCGTAATTACATCTAGTAGGACCTATTATCTGATGCTACCACATGTTGAAGGGCACTCCAGGGGCTACTGAAAATTGGATTTCATGAAAAGAAACACGCACAGCAAGAAACGTATATTAATGTGAATGCTGAATACTATTTTTATGCATCTGCAAACACAAACTCTTCCGTTCTACTGCTGACACCTTAGACTGCAATTTAAGGGAAGTTACACATTACTTTGATAGAGGAATGTCAAGATGGCTTGGAAGCTTTTGGTATAGGCCATCAGAAAGATGGCCACAAGCAACTGACATAAAAACCATGTTGACACATTGAACATTTCTATTTTAATAACTGGAACCCTGCAGGACATTCTGGTAATTCAACGCAGTAGAATCTCCACAGGTGGACGCAAATCTCTCTTTGCTAACGCTGACGTCAGCGGAGTTTATAACTATGCAGCCCTTATCTAGTCTGATGCTGAATGATTGCCACCAGCTGTGCAATCTATGCAAGGTGGAAAATAGCTCTCAGTTTATACAAGATGTTTAAGAGATGCCTGAATGCATATAAAGAGGGCTAAATATACACTCACTGTTAAAAAAAAGAAACGAAAAGAAAAAGAAAAAAAACCCTAATCTATAGACTTGCCTGCTTGGGCAGAGTTCCGTCCAAAAGGCTTCATGTCCTGAATGCACAGAATAACCCACATGTAGGTACAAAGTCCTGGGGAGGTAGGCAAGACCAATGAGCCAGATTTCAGAGACAGAGAAAGCTAAACACACACATCCCCATTTTACTTCAGTAAAGTGGCCCATAGCTAGTGACAGCTGGTCTTAGTCTTGCTTTCTGTAGTCTTGCTTTGGTGCGTATGTGGCCTCAGTGAATGAATGTTCCCTCTGCACCTATGTTTGATACTTTTTGGTACCATGCAATGGTCAAGTGACTCACCCAACCTTACCCAGCAAGACTGTGGCAGGACTGAGGACGGCACCAGGGTCTTCCAAGTACGAGGCTGGTGCCCTAACCACTGAGTTATCCTTCCTCTGCAATGGTAAAACTGCACACACAGCTTTGTTCCAGCTACAATAAGTATACAGGCTATTATCAGACCTGCTCAGTGAGAAACTGAGCTGACAACTAGAGCCAGGCCAACATCTTCCAGCAATTTGGGAAAGCAAGGAGAAGTAGAAGGGATAGAAAATGGCCTTTCAATTAAATGGAATTTAAACTTCTTTTAAAGAAAACCCATCTTTTGTAAATGTTGAGGCTTTCATGCAAAGAGATTCTCCTCCTGCACGCGCGCGCGCACACACACACACACACACACACCAGCAAAACCAAAAATATTACAGTTTAACAGAGAAAAAAAGTCCAAACAACCCAGCATCTAGCTGCTGGAAAGCAAGACATTTTCAGCTTTTTCAATGAAACCCTGAAAATATGCAAAGAAAAAAAAACCTAAACCAAAAGTAATGTTTTCTTTGCCTTTCACTGGGAGGTTGGGGAGGAAGGAGAGGAGCTGTCATTTCCTGACCAGTTTGGCTGACAATGCTCAGCATGGATGAACTCCTTCCCTAGTACAGAAGAGCTGGTTAAGTGAATTGGTCAAAGCAACACAGGGAATGAGAGAGATCGAGAGAGAGTGCGAAGGAATTCCAGAGTCAGGCCCTACATTCAGGCCCCTGATCGTGTTGCCTTTTCTCTTTAAGCATCCAATAACGAGCCCAAATCTTTGCGTGCTTGCTCACGTTGCCACGCAATCGCTGTGGTAGAGCTGCTTTTGTGTCCCATGAAGCCCCTGAATTCTGCACTTCGATGCATACATAGCAAGTGGATCATGCCACCCAGAAAGGGAAGGAAAGTCACTGCCTTTCCAATCCTCTTATACCATTGTCAGCATCCTGTTTGTATTCCATAGCTATCACGGCCATCTAAACTGGGGACACATTTCAATGCACTCTTCTTGCTGTGACATGGGAGGGGAATGGGCATATCGCATCACCCTGGGAGTGCACGACGCCTGCAGATCCAGGGTTTGTAGTGGCTGCCCATTGGTCTCTGGTGAAAGTGTTGTTTATGATCTACAAAGCCTTGATGGTCTGGGGCTGGCCTGCCAGGGAGATCTCCTCCCTCACGGGAACATATCGCCCTGTAGTCAGCACAGGCCCTCACACTGGATCACTTCCATATAAGAGTGGCTGGCCAGGCATTGTCTGAGATAACTCCAGGAGCTCGTTCCGTAGACCAAAATAGCCCTTGTGGGCCTGCTGGGAAAGGTCTGACAGGGCTGCCTCACAGACCGAGGAAGGGAAGAGAGGCTTTAACTAGGAGGCTGCCTTCCATCCGCGTAATGATGCTGCTCCTTGTGGGATTGGTTGTGCAGTATGAGCTGCATGGCCTGGACAGGCATTGCTTTGATTTCATAACCCTTCTGTCATGTTCTGAGTAGCAGCAAGAAGGGCTGGGGTCAGTGTGCCCTGCATCCTCTTGCATATTGACTGAAATGTCTCAATCCTCCCCCAGAGACCTGGGGACATTATTTGCACCTGTCCTGTGTGACCTCAATAGGCAGCACTTCCCTATGCACAAGCACTCCAGGACGATGTACAGACAGGAAGGTGACACAGCCATGAACTTGGGAAAACCCAACAACGAGACAGGTAAGTAAAAAGAGTAAATCCTTCCAATGGGAGACAGGCCCAAGGCCAAACCACCTCATCGAACCACCGAACCCCATTCATGGCCGGGATCAAGAGCTGCCATGTCCAAACATTTCTTTTCAGGCCTTGTATTCTGTCCCATGGAGCCGCTTGACTTGCCTGGTAACCCCTGGAGGTGCTATGCCCTGGTCATCCTACTGATTCAGATTATTAAAGTGTTGGGTAGGCACAGCCCCATCAGAGGATGTTCAGCTGTTCGACTGGCTGGCTTCTAGGACTGTTTTCACTGCAAAGATCCCATAGAAGGACCTAAGGGCACTGATGACAGTTGATATGAGCACAAATAAGGAAATCTGCCTTGAAAATAAGTCAAACCCACTGAAAACAAGCCAGGTGGGGGTAAGGGGAGAGACTTGTATGATGTAACTCATGCTCATTGGTTGCTGAACGTGACCAGATATGTTCAGCATGCTTATGCAAGCACATAGAATCATAGAAACTGGAAGGGACCATGAGAGGTCATCAAGTCCAGTGCCCTGCACTCATGGCAGGACCAAGTATCCTCTTAAATCATCTCTGAGAGGTGTTTGTCTAATCTGCTCTTAAACACTTCCAGTGACAGAGATTCCACAACCTGCCTAGGCAACATATTCCAGTGGTTAATCACCTTGACAGTTAGGAATTTTTTCCTGGTGTTCAACCTAAACCTCCCTTGCTATAATTTAAGCCCATTCTTTCGTGTCCTATCATCAGTGGTTAAGGAGAACAATTTTTCTCCCTCCTCCTCATGAGAACCTCTTAGGTACTGAAACTGTTATCATGTCGCCTCTCAGGATCCTCTTTTCCAGGCTAAACAAACCAAGCTGTTTCAATCATCCCTCATAAATCAAGTATTCCAGACCTCTGATCATTCATGTTGCTCTTCACTGGACTTCCTCCAATTTGTCCACATTTTTCCTGAAATGAGGTGCCCAGAACTGGACACAATACTCCAGTTGAGGCCTAATCAGGGCTGAGTAGAGTGGAAGAATCACCTCTTGCTGTTAATACACCCCAGAATGGTGTTTGCTTTTCCTGCAACAGTGTTACACTGTCATCTCATATTTAGCCTGTGGTCCACTGTGACATCCAGTTCCCTTTCCACAATACCCCTTCCTAGCAGTCATTGCCCATTTTGTATATGTGCAATAGATTGTTCTTTCCTAAGTGGAATACTTTGCACTTGTCTTTATTAAATTCCATTCTGTTTATGCCAGACCACTTCACCAGTTTGTCCAAATCATTTTGAATTGTGATCCTACCCTCCAAAGTACTTCCAATCCCTCCCAGCTTGGTAGCATCAGCAAAATTCATAAATGCACTCTACTCTCTATGCCATCATCTAAATCATTGATGAAAATATTGAACTGAACCAGACCCAGAACTGATCCCTGCAGTACCCCACTTGTTATGCCCCTCCAGCACGACTGTGAACCATTTATAACTACTCTCTGGGAATGGTTATCCAACCAATTTTTCACCCATCCCATAGCAGCTCCACCCAGGCTGTACTTCCCTTGCTTGTTATGCACATACACAAACCATAAGCACAGAGCTCAAATTATAAGCCCAGTTTGTCTTATTATAAGCCCAAAATGCAGGTGACAAATTATAAGTCACTGGGCTTCCAATCAAGCCTGGTTTGGTTTATTATAGGCACCATAATCAAAGCATTGGTTGCTTGGAAGCAGCCCCTATGACAGAAAGTAAAAGATTTTCTGCTGTGTTCAAAGCCATGTTCCTACCACAACCCAATATCATGTCTAGTTAAGGTGACTTCCCAGTGTTACGAGAGGAATTGTGGGCAGCCTATGCAAATAAAGTTCCAAGTGGTGGCAGTCTTCCTTTTTTGCCATAAGAGGGGATAGAGAGCTATTTCCCTTCTGGACCATCTGGCCATAGCATTCAAATAAATTTAAAAATAATTAAAGAAAGAGAAAGAAATACAGCCTTGGGGAGCTGACTGTCCACTGCTTGCGCTTGACAGTTACTGACACTGAGTACTAAATAGTTGTGCTATGCTACCCAATCAGAGTGACAGGCCCATGAATCAACTACAGTTGATGTAAACCAACAGTGCTCCTTTGGTTTTATGGCAGCTGAGGCTCTGAGCTGAAGTGGCTGGCACCCATTTTGTATAGATGAAGATAACAACAAAAGTTACTGGGCCCTGAACAGAGGATGATCAGGTCCTGGGAACTTGTAATTTTTTTTCTTTAAATAAAATAAAATAAAATAAAATAAAAAAATAAACCAGGAAATTAAATGCAAGCTGATACCTAGACTTGGCATTTATGAAATTAAAGAAAAGCACTAGTACTTGTCAGGACCACATTAACCTCTTAGAAGTGTGCTAAAAATGCAAATTCTTGCAGTCCATTTGGTACGGAATTATTATTGATTAAAGGATATTTTGGGAATCTTTTTTTCAGAAACTTGTGGCTGAACTGTGGGAAGGCAATTTTCTTGCACAGGTTTGGAGCTAAATCCAAAGGTTATTGAAATCACTGGGAATTCTGTTATGGGGTCATTAGATTAATTCTGCTCTTTAATTAATGAAATACTTGTATGCTTTCTTCTACATTGCTGCATGGAAGATTTACCCTGTAAGAATCCACACCCACTGTCCTTTAGCTAACTCTTCATTAAAACTCTCCTTTACCATGATCCTGAAAAAAATAAAACCCCAAAACAGGCAACTGGTGTGCTGTGACTACTACATATATATGTGTTTGGCAGCAGGAGAGGGATTGGGTTTTCCATCCTAGGAGAGTTTGAGATTTCAAAATGTTTCCCATCCCAAAATGGGATGAAAAGTAAAAAATTTTCAAAAACTGATCAAATAATCAGATGGGGGCTAACCGAAATGTCTCCTTTCTGTTCACTCTGAAAAGTTTCACTTTAGTTTCAGCCGTTTAAAAAACCATGAACCCTCGTGTTAGTGTAAATTAACTGAATGCACTAGTTCAAATGGGAAAATGAGACTCTTTAAAAATGTTTCATATTAGGAGATTGGTAACCAACCCTTTCTTGCAAACTATTTCCATTTCAACAAATGGACGGACTTTGGAAGGGGGAAAGATTTAATCAGAAAAATTCCCAACTTATGGCCATTATGCAGAAAAATAATTGCCCAGAGTTTCCTTGTGCTCCCTTTGTTCATCTGAGCCGCACACCGTCTCATCTTAGATTGTTAGCTCTTCAAGACAGGACCACCTTTTTGTCCTGTTGTACAGCACTTAGCACAATGATGTCCTCCCCCGTGACTTCACTTCCTAGGCTGTACTGCGATAATGGTAATAATTCACCTGGATCATCCCTGTTGTTCTTATCCATTATATTATCTATCTATCTATCTATCTGTATCTATATCTATATCTATATTTTATGCAACCATTATCCTGCAGGTTGCCTGAGACCTGGGGGGTACCCTATTTTTATTAGTTCTGAATTTGTACTCTAGTGAATTATCTCTAGGGCATCATCGTGTAGGCTGCTTCTTTAGGGGAGGTGAACACCCTTGCTTTAGGAAAGCATCTAGCATGATATTAGGCATTGCAGCTTTAGAAGTAAAATGTCATTTGCATTTTTACTTTTTAATCATAACCGACAACAGCTGGGTGGTCTTTTCCAAGAAGTCTCTCTTTGACAAACAAATCATTATTACTGTGCTGGGAGCTGCATTCTCCACAACCAACTAAAAGACCCAGTGACAACAGAGGAAAGGAAATTCCAACCCCGCCCTCTGCTAATACCCTTGTACTGCAGCACATATAGTACAAGACCCAGATTAAACAAGGAGTTATGCAGTACTTTTAAAGACTAACAAATTTATTTGTTGTATGAGCTTTCGTGGCAGAAAAATCTCACTTTGTTAGATGCTTGAAGATTCAAAATTCTTGAAGTGTCTGATGAAGCAAGATTTTCTTCCACAAAAGCTCACGCAATGAATAGATTAGTTTAAGTGCCACAGGACTCCTTGTTTGTTTTACTGAACTAGACGAGCATGGCTAAGCCTCTGGAACTGCCAGCATCAGATTGTGACTGACCAGCCGCACAAGGCTGTAAGCCTCTGCCACTCACAGACCCTCCACGGCTGAGTTAGGGCTCCTTGCATTACAAGCCCAGGCACAGGGATGTGCACTCAACAACCCCGTCCATGAGTAAGAGAGTAAGAAATGGGAGGACCTTTGAATCTGTCCACTCTTCAGGAACAATGCTGTCCCAGAAAAAGACCCAGGGCCCAGGCCAAGGCCCCGCTGGGGCCATATTCAGCATCCGGGCCCAATCCGGTGCTGGGGCCCCAGGCAGAGCCCAGCTAGGGCTGCTGCCACCACCAACCAGCAGCCCAGCCGTAGATCCCTGGCTGGGGATGGGGCCAGGTAAGGCAGCTGCTGCTGGGGGGGGGGTGAGGGGAGGTTGGCCCCAGAGCCCTAGCTTGGTGCAGGCCTGGATCAGGCTGCCACCACCACGGGGCACTTGGGGCAATGGTGCTGGGGCTCAGGTCACTGGCAGCTGTGCCAGCCAGCATTGCTGAAACAACTCGCTGAGGGAAGAAAGCACTACTGTATGGAAGGCTGAAGTAGAATTCCTCCCCCTTAGTGTACAAGGAAAAAAATCAGGACACTCTGTTAGGTGCATCCAGGCCCCAGTAATCCTAAAATATCTGGGCAAAAGGGGTCAGGAAATCATAACTTCCTAGTTCCTTGCCCAACAACACAGATGTGCTAGCTTTCCATTATTGAAGGCAGGGGTTTATTGGCCACACTATTCCATATTCAGCCTGGAAGACTGTTCTTGTTCTGAGTCCAGCCTGGGTTCCCTTGACTCTGCACTTGATTTATGCCATTCTGGGAATTGTTATATGGTTAAACTGATCTCTGAGAATCATCCCATAGCCATGTTTATTATTAGTAGTATCCACATTAGACTAGTGAGGCTAGGAGCAACCCAAACACGTAGTGAGGGTCCCTCATCCAAAGATCTGCGACAGTAAGATGGGAAGTGACATGCTTAGGTCACAGAGACGGTCAGGGATAGATCTGGGACTAGAACCCAGGTGTCCCGATGCCTAAGTCTCAGCCTGGTCCAATAGGCTGCAGTGTATTTTGCCAAGACTATAGTCTATGGCCAGAGATAGCTGAGATTCAGAAAAGCCACAGTATTAAACACAGGTCCTGTACTGTCCAGAAATCACAGTAACATCTTTAGACAAGCTTAGCTCCTTCAGCTTCTTTGTGGGTTTGCTTTTCAGCCGTAGTAAAGCAATTAGTTCCAGCTGACTCTCTGCCAGACTCCTCTGCCTGCTGGGACCAGGAACACAGATGCGCCAAAGTGACTGACACTCGGGTGAAAACACAACGGTGAAACCATTAATTCAAAGAACATCCTCAAATTCCATCTCCTAGCAGAAATCACGGTAAATGGAGTACCGCTTAGTTTGACATTAGCTGGTGACTGGGAAATATTAAGCATAATCTAAAAGTTAATTGTTTCTTCACATGCAATTTTTATTTTGATTAGCATTTGAAAGTGTTAGCACGTCACAGTCAATTAGAAGACAGAGCTGTTTAACTGGGCGGGTGGGGAACACATTTTCAAAGAGACTCAGCAGGCAAGACTCCAGACTCACGCTCCCATGAATAGATTTGGTACAGTTGTTTAGGTGTCCAACTATGCAGATAGGTTTCTAGTGGAATTTTCAGAAGCACCCACCTTCCCAAATGGATTTTCGGATATGCTCAGAACTGTGTGCTGAGATCTTTGGTTCAAGCGTGCTGGACTCTTGGCAATTCTTGTTTAAGGGTCTGACACACTGTACCCATATGTACAGCCTTATGGTGTGATTTGTGTATCATTTTCACCCTTGTAGTTTAACTTTGCATTGTCTAATGCAACATATGTCATTTACGATGTTTTTGGAATGCTCATGACATACTGAACAATATTGTGACGGTAACATGTTTCCTGCATTGTCCTACATTTCTACAGATACGAATGTTTGGTATGCTGTATTCCCAAACGGATGTGTCACATGACTTGAACAGAGGCAGACAACCACACAGCTCTGAGAGTGTTCATGCCTCGAAGAGACATGCATATAGGACCAACGAACTGGCCTGAGCACCTGACAGGTTAACACTCATTTGGCTCAAGAGAAGGAAATCATGCCCATTCCTGTGCATGGCCAAGCACCTGGCCCCAGTGGGGGATGAGGAAACTCGTTAAAGGCGAGGCATTTATGTCTTGGGAGCTCTCCCTTGGAATGCATTAAGAAGCAAGAACAAGCAACTGACAGGCTGCTTGGGGGGGGACGGGGACGGGGGGGGGTGTCTGGCTGAAGGAGTCAGCCAGCCTGTGTGGCAAAACTAACTATCAAAGGCAGTGTTCAGTTTAGAATATGATTTGTTTTATTTCATCCTGAACAATCTGACTCATATTAGTCTGTTTTATAATCTCTTAAATTCCTCCAGTACTTAATACGTGTATCTGTTTTATCTAAATCAATGCATGTGGATTGAGCATGTGACTTTAGAGTGAGAGAGTTGGTGCATGTCAATTTCTTTGATAAACTGACCAATGAGCTGGCAGAATACAAACTGGTAGCACTGAGCTCTGTGAAGTAGCAGTTCTTAGGGTTGCATCTGGGTCTAGGGATGTTGGCTGGGGGTGGTGGGCCACACCATCGCATCATCTTATGAATGACTAGCCAGAAGCACTCACTCACTACAATAGGAGCGGCTTATCTGCAAGAGGCTGTGAGTGAACTGACCCAGGAGTAGGGGGTTCACAGAGCAGAGCAAGAGCAAGATAGGATCAAGGAGTGGGGGACTGGAGCGACATAGTGATATATCATCCCAGATTGCAGCGGGGAATGGCACAAAGAATCTGATAATCAGTGGTTCTAAGCACTCCTCCTGAACTCAGCACGGGCTAGCAGTTCAACACATCTAAAAGGCTGGGGAGTGATCAGCTAAATAGCAGCACTGGAGAAAAGGACCTGGGAGTCATGGTGGATGGGAAGCTGGATATGAGTCAGCAGTGTGCTCTTGCTGCCAAAAAGGCCAATGGCATACTGGGCTGCATCAGAAGAAGTGTTACCAGCAGATCAAGGGATGTGATCATTCCCCTCTATTCTGCACTAGTGAGGCCACATCTGGAATACTGTGTCCAGTTTTGGGCTCCCCACTACAAAAAGGACATGGACAAATTAGAGAGAGTCCAGAGGAGGGCAACCAAAATGATCAAAGGGCTGGAGCACAAGCCCTATGAAGAAAGACTGAAGGAACTAGGCTTATTTAGCCTGCAGAAGAGAAGACTGAGGGGGGATTTGATAGCAACCTTCAACTACTTGAAGGGTTGCTCCAAGGAGGAGGGAGCTCGACTGTTCTCGGTAGTAACAGAGGGCAGAACGAGAAGCAATGGCTTCAAGTTACAGCTGGGGCGGTCCAGGCTGGATATTAGGAAAAACTTCCTTACTAGGCGAGTGGTGAAGCATTGGAATAAGCTGCCTAGGGAGGTGGTGGAATCTCCATCTCTGGAGGTGTTCAAGGCCCAGCTGGACAAAACCCTGACTGGGATGATCTAATGGGAGTGGTCCTGCTTTTTTTGGCAGGGGGTTGGACTAGATGACCTCGTGGGGTCCCTTCCAACCCTATGATTCTATGATTCTATGAAAAGCCCTTCAGTCTACACTGACCAATTCCAGGTCCATTGGAAAACCTGCCAGGAAGCGTACTGCTTCAGTAAAATCAGGCCTTCTCGAGCGGAAGGGCACCCTCCATTCTACAGCAGTGACGGGTCTTAGAGTCTCCAGGATGTTGAGCCACCTTGTTGCGCTGCTGTCAGGAGAAGGGTGACTTGCTTGTGCTGAACTGGATGCCAGCTCCTCAACACCAGGCTATTAGCCACGTAAGCACACTCCTCTTAGCTACACCAGTCCCGACTTTGCTTTTCAGATTCACAGTGGGCACAATTGCTACCCTGAGCCTCTTTGAAACATTCCCTCACAGCATCCAGCCCCTCATCCACTGAGCATTCACAGAAATACAAGGTCTGCTGTCCCCCGGTGAATGGGTATGCTCCAGCTTGTCTGATTCAACTCCAGATCAGCACCTTGCTTAATATTCCAGCCTGAGATGTCTTTACAGTGAAAGTGAGGATAAGTTTATTATCCATGATTCAAGCGAGCGAGGGAGAGGATAATGGAAACAAACGTTCACAAAGGAAACAAAATTGTAGCATGCTTTCCAGAGACTAAATGTGACAGGCTAACCATGAATCTAAAAATGGCTTATCTGACCCACAGTCTTCCACACTTCCAATGAATGTCAGCTGTTATTCCATTTTCGTGAGTGTCAATGCACTGCTCATTTACTTCTGAGGTGCAGGATGATGAGGTGGTCTACTATGGTCCCCAGATATAATCTAGCAAACCTCCAGATAAGGTTCTCTTCACCCAGTTTATTTCCCTGCTTTAGTCCCCTTCTGAAATTCTTACAGTCCTTCATCTGTGTTCACCTTAAAAGGGAGATGGGAGTCCCACTGTCAAGGAGAGAACACAATGTACATTTAAACAGTCTGATAGATGGATACACAGCTCTATCTGACAGAAAAATTGTTTGTCCACTCTGCCTTGATCCAGACTAAAACATGTTTTCGGTATGTCGTCCTAAGTTCATAGATAGTAGCTGAATATACATTTCACAATGGCATCGGTGGCTGGTGTAATTCTAGCTTCCACGTGAGACTTCACATGATATTTTCTGATGAGCCAGAAGGTATGCATTGGAATCAGTGCCTCTTGAGCTGTCTGAGGGAGCCAGGACATCGGAGCAAGGGGGTTTTTGTGAAGAGCACCTTAGTATAACTGATGCCCATTGTACCATGACATCCAGCTGCCCCCAAAACCACTTGCCATGGCACCTGTCACTAGGTGACGGATAATCCCATGATGAGTGACTCTTCATCATGCCTCAAATGCATCTGGTAAGAAGGAGAGCGTGGGGGGTGATTCATCTAAGACACAGCTGTTCTATCAAAGACTAAAATTGATATGGGCTTATGGGAACCCAGCAATTTCCTCTTGCCCTTGGCAGGATATTCAAGAGGGCATTCATTCAAAAGAACCCCCGCTTTGCTATGTGGAGGTGAGTCCATTTTAATATCCATCTGCAAGCACTGAGAGAAATCTAATACCACTACAGAATGCAAGTGATCTTCAGCCAAAAACCCAGGGATCTGAAACGGGAGGGAAGACCTGCCTGAATGCAGAATGGTAATCTGAGTTAACAGAAATGCAGGAACTTAAAGGTGCCTCTAAAAACAGAGGTAGTGCGCATGAACGGAAGGATGGTCTTGTGATTAAGGCAAAGGCATGGGACTCAGAAAAATCTAGATATATTCCTTTCTCCGCTACAGACAGCCAATAGCACCTTGGACAAGTTATTTTATGTCACTTTGCCTCAGTTTCCCATCTTTTAAAGATGTTGTTAGTAATTCTGTTCTACCCATTTAGAATATAAACACTGGTGGCCAAATCTTTTACTATAGGTTTATGTGCAGTACTCAACACAGAAGGGCCCTGATCTCAGCTGGGTCCTTGGGTGCTACTGAAATATGAAAGATAATATGCATGTGTACCTAATTCTCCTGAAAATGGTGGGAGCTGTAATTCGTCTCCCTATTTCCATCAGTCCCTTTATCCAATTCAGCAGTCACCTGGCTTCATTTTTATCCCCCCGAGTCTGCACTAGAGGTCACTATCTAAGGAGTCCAACTGCCTTCAAAAGAAACAGGTAGGATACAGCTGAATTCATCAGTACCCTTACAGTCCTTTCAGATATAGGGAGGAAGCCTTCAGATCAGTACAAACTCGTTATCTGCATGCATCTGCTGGACATCTCCTGGGGTCTCTCCTGCTGGAAATCTCAGGGGTATAACTCAGCAGAAGCCATCCTCTGTGGCAGTACTATATGTAGAGTTCTGTACATGTTAATCTTCTGCAACATCCGAATACTGCACTGCTCTTTAATCCTGTCACAGCACAGGTGACTTCTTGATGTCCTCTCTAGCCCTCCATCTCTATGATCTATCCTGTATTCAGGGCATGCACTGTACATGATATTAGTGCACAATAAAAATGCAGGGGGGGAAAGGTTTGATTTGGGGGCAGATTCTCAGTGGTATTTAGGTGCCTAACTCCCACTGGTTTCAAGGAAATTAAGGCACCTGACCTGCTTAGCTGTCTTTGACAATCCCACAAGGCACCTAACTAGCTTTTACAAATCTCCCTGCAGTTCCTGTGTGTACAATGCAGCAGTCCTCCTTTAGGATTTAGGGTCTTAATTTATGTCAGTAACAGAAAAATGGCAGCACCCACATTTCATCTCTATCCATGCATAGGCATAACTGAGGCCAGAGTTGAGCTCTGGGAGGATGAAATATCCCAGCTAAACTCAGCAGGTCTCAAGCTCTTTATGTCACTCTGGATTCCAAGGGCACAAAAATGTAACCTGGGAACCAGATTTGGGTCAATCTCCCATGCAAGGTGGCATCTGGCTGCCATGACCCCCCTGGCAGGCTATCAATATACTGGGACTTGGAGATCTGCTGCCACAGAGCCGTCTCTCCCCCTGGAAAGATGGGCAGAGAGCAGATATGCCAGATGGGGATGTGGACAGAATCAAGGCTCCATTCCCTCCGTGTGCCGGTTAACAGTGCTGCGCCCATGAAGCTGTTCTGTGGTCTGGCACAGGTTACCTCCCCTCACAGCCAGGGAGGGAACCAAAAAGCAGACTTAGGGGATTTCCATACCCTGAGCTGGGGCGTAATTGCTCATACCTGCATTCTGGTTCTGATAAAATGAGAGTGCTAAAACTAGAAGCACAAGGGGTGGGAAAGGCCAGCTGCCTGAATACCCATGTAGGTCTTGGACAGGACCATACTAAAGCAGCAAGTTCACCTCTGCTCTGGCTACTCTGCTGCTTTTAGTGTGCTAGACTACTATAGATTTATCTCCTCAATTATACGTCTGATTTGAAATGCGGCCACTTATCCAGACTCACTAGAGCTGCCGTCTGGTCCCCAGCCCTGTTCCCTGGGCAGAATAACTACATTCTGCTCCTTACTCAGAGCTCATGGCAAATCTGCAATATAGGCCTTGTTTTCAGACCAGACAACCATGTAGTGCTGCCTCTCAAACTGGATGAGATGTTTGTTGCTTGCCAGCAAGGCACTATCCCTTGCCAGCCCACCCCCTGGCAGGAGAGCATTGTTTCTCTGTTTAATCCACACAGCACCCTGTGAGGCGCTGTTCAGGCTGATTACAGAGCTGTTTTCATCCCCTAATTAACTGTTGAAAAAGCGTATGGCTGTGGAAGTGACAAAGGGTTACCCCAGCAGGAAGCCCAGCAGAGGGCTAGAGCCCAGCTCTGAGAAAGCTGATGAGCTGCCCCTGTGGCAAGGATTACTTTGTGGGCCAATGCAAACAGCAGGTAAATAAATGCAGCAAGGCAACCAAGGAGAGTAAGGGCCTTATGGCCCGGCCCAGCATGATCTGGAGCACTACCCGCAAGCAGATAGGTGTTCACATGGTGCAGCTCTACCTGCTGCCTCTAAGGCTCACCAGGACAAGGGGGCTTGGAGCTGCCACATGCATGAGGGGCACTAGGAAGTTGTGCAGCCTACATGACATGCTGTGTTGATGTGCCAGTGCTGGGAAAGGCTGGAGATATGACCGTGGCTGAGGAAGATGCTCTGGACCCCATGAAGCACAGAGCAACCCTGTGCTTCCCAGGATTCAAAGAACTGGAGTTCACAGTTGAAGTGGGACAGGATCCTTTGCAGCCCCAGCTACTTCAGTCCCTGAGCCCAAGGGACAGACAGGATATGGCTTCTCAGGAGTTTGCATCTCAGCATGTGGCAGGGTTGTACCTACAGCTGAAGGGAAAGCCAGACTCACGCCTGGCTCCACACTGGAAACAGTTCCCAGCTCTTCTCTGGAAACAAGGCGCTTGGCAGATGGAACTGTAACAAGATTTAATCCCCTGGGAAATAACTTCTCTCCAACACTGAAATTAATTGTACTTCAGTGCAAATGCAACAGTCAGGTGACAGTCTTGGTAATGGGCTTTTTGGTATCAACAGCCACCTAGACAGTGCAGTAAACAGCCACTGGGGGCTAGAGAGCAAATCTGTTATACAACACTATAGCAAGGCTGCCTCACCACTGAAAAACTAATTCACAGCTGCATTTAGAAGTGAGGGTGTGTGTATTGCTGAGCTAGAGGTGTGTGGCTTCTATTATCTATAATGAATGATGAGTCCAACTTCCTGTTCCTGGCTGTGTGCGCCGCAGGCTGGAGGCTGGGTGGGGTCTGTGCAACTGACAAAGGGCCGAGTTGTATGAAAATGCTGCCCCTTGAAGAATGGTCCCATGTCATATTCTCTGCTACAAAACGTACTACAATTAGTGGCGTTGGCGAGGAACAGACTGGGAAATGCCCAGGCGTAATCACGAATCCTTGGACTTCAACATCATTGTGACTGTTCATGTTGGTGAGGTTTCAGCTGGAGAGCTGCATGCAGTGCTGGATGCCTCACTTTAGGAAGGATGTGGACTAGCTGACTGATGAGGGAAAGGTTAAAAAGTAATGGGGCAGGGTTAGTCTGGAGAAAAGAGGATTGAGGGTAACCTTCATATATGTCAAGGACTGTTATGAGGAGGCCTGGGTCTGACCGATCTACAGGTCCTGCCAGGTGAGGGACTCCAGGGCTGGGGAAGACATCAGAGGTCCCAGCCAAATGTCTCCACACAAATATCAACTCTCCATCTTGGGGTGGGAGCAGAGTTAACAAGCACCAGCACAGCAGTTGTCTCTTTTCCAGAGAACTAGTTTAGGCTCTGTTTCCTCTTTGCCGTGTTGTCTCTCTGTCCTGGTCAACATGGCTGCTTCTCAGCTCCCTCTTTGATCTCCCTCCAAATCTTCCCTGGCTTATTCTCCATGGGTCCAGCCTTCTCTTCATTGGCTCAAACCTTCCCAGATGGCCCTACTTAATCCCATGCCCTTGTTTTGGAGTAGCGCTTGGCTTCCCAGATCTGTTCAGGATAGGGAGATAGGAAGGAAGGAAGGAGTTTTACTACCCAGTCACACAGTTCTCTAAAGATAGGACAAGGAGTTTATCTGGAGTAAGGGGGATTTAGGTTAGATATTGAGGAAAAACTTTTCTAACAATAATGGCAGATGAGCTCTAGGACAAGTATCCATGGGAGGTGATGGAATCCCAATCCCTGGAGGTTTTTAAGAGGACACTGGGCAAACCCACGTCAGGGGTTGTCCAGGTTTAGTTGGTCCTGCTTGAGTGCAGGGGGCTGGACTAGATGATCTGCTAAGGTCCCTTTCAACCCTACAGTTATATGATTCTGTGACACTGCCGAAATTGATCCCTCATTGGATGCTCAGCAAAGATTGCACTCTCCAAATGAAGCCATGCCCTGATTTCTTGAGCATCGTCCACTGCAAAGATTATAGCCAACAATTTGACAGGCCATATCATACTGATCTCAGGAACTTCCTTCTGCCACACAACCCCCACACATAAGACAAAATTCTGCAGTGACCTAGAGGACTACTTTTACCATCTCAGACTCAAGGAATTTTTCCACCACACCAACGATCTATGCCATGATCTATAGATACCTTCCTCTCAACACTACAAGAAGAAATATTCTTTGTGGACTACTTCTGACGGTTGGAACAATAGACTAGACTTCTACATCGGATTATTTCTGCCACTGTGCAAAGGCTGAAATCATGGACAAACAACATCTTGTAAACCATATCCTCAGCCTTGCAGAACACGTCATCCACAGCTTCAGAAACAACTCTGACATTATTATTAAGGAGGCTGACAAAAGAGATGCTGTAGTCATCATGAATAAATCAGATTATGATCAAGAGGTTTATAAACACCTCTCCAACACAACATTCTACAAACCACTTTTCTCTCACCCCTCTGAGGAATACCAGAAGGAATCACACCACCTACTCAGGAAACTCTCCAAGGCAGCACAGGAACAAAATAAAGACAGACACAGCATCAGAACCCCGACCTGGGATATTCTATCTACTACTTAAAATCCATAAAAAAGGAAACCCTGGACACCCTATCATCTCAGGCACTGGCACTCTTATCACAGGCTTATCTAGCTATGTGGAGTCCCTCCTCAAACCCTATGCTATCAATATTCCTAACTATCTTCGAGACACTGCAGACTTCCTAAGAAAAATCCAAGCCATTGGTGAGCGTCCAGAAAACACCATCCTGGCCACTATGGACACAGAAGCTCTTTACACCAAAATCCCACAAAAGGATGGAGCACAACCTATTAGGAGAACCATCCCAGATGATGCCACAGCACACTTTGTGGCTGAACTTTGTACTCACTGACAACCATTTCAGATTTGAAGATCATTTATATCTTCAAGTCAGCAGCACTGCTATGGGTACCTGCATGGCCCCACAATACGCTGACATTTTTGTGGCTGACTTAGAACAATGTTTCCTCAGGTCATACACCAAAGCACCTCTCCTCTGCTTATGCTACATTGACCCACAGTAGGGATAACCGTGAAGAGTTCCACAGACATTTCAAAAATTTCCACTCCACTATTAAACTTAGCCTGGAACACTCCACAAAGGAGATCCACTTTCTAGACACTATAGTACAAATTAGGTATTGACACATAAGCACCACCCTATACTGAAAACCCACTGATTGGTGTAGTTACCTACATCCCTCAAGCTTCATTCTAAACACACTGCACAATCTATTATCTACAGCCAAGCCCTAAGATATAACTGCATTTTCTCTGATCCCTCAGATAGAGACAGACACCTTCAGGATCTCCACAAGGCCAGCTCTACCGTGAGGCAAGAGACAGACATGGCTTCAGGTGACAGTTCTTAGTGGCACCTAGCCCCCCTGAAGATCAGGCTGGCTCCCGCCTCTTCAACTCTTTCCTAGCAGCTCAGGCACTGTTAGTCAACCTGCAGCTTAAGTCATGTAGGCAGAGTGCACTTTAAATCCCTTTGCAGGCAGACACTGGAGATTTATGCACTTTGGAAAACTATTTTAAACCTCCATGAATGAGATGGAGGGTGCCAAATCAAAATCTGACTTGGGGCGCCACAACCCTTTGTGCCAGCCCTGGATCGCCATCGAGCATTCTTAAAACTACAGTACCCACCCAGGGAAGTAAAGAAACAAATTGACAGAGCCAGGTGCGTACCCCAAAGTCAACTACTACAGGAGAAACCCAAGAAAGAAACAGAACACTGCTAGTCATCACCTACAACCCTCACATCAGAGTTTTACAGACTATTCTACAAGATGATCCCTCTCAAGCCTTGGGAGACAGACCTCTCCTCACTTACAACCACCCAACCTTAAGCAGATACTCACCAGCAACTACAGAACTAACAATAAAACCATTAAAGCAGGCACAAAACCCTGTAACAAACCGTGCTGCCATCTTTGCTGACATATCTGCACAAAAAATACTATTACAGGACCTAATGAAACCAGCTACTCCCTCAAAGGCTTATTCACCAATGTGATTTATGCCATCACGTTCCAGAAATGCCCCTCTGCCTTATATATTGGACAAACATGACAGTTTCTGTGCAAAAGAAGAAATGGGCACAACTCTGACATCAGAAAGCACAATATTCTTTAACCAGTGGGTCACCATTTCAATCTTCCTGATCACTCCATTGACAATTTACTAATTGCAGTGCTCAGACAGATGATTACCAGTTTAAGGCTTCAAAGAGAAGATCTGGAGATTGAGTTTATTTTCAAATTTGATTGCATTGCTTCAGGGCTTAACAGAGATTTTGGCTTTTTCTCTCATTACAACAGGTGATTTGACCTCATCTTCCTCTATATGCTGTTCCCCAGTGTTTGAATCTTAACAATGGCTTTGATTTGCTGTTACAGTGTGACCTGACCCCATGACTTATACTTCCCTGCATTTATTTCCTCCCATTCTTTACGTTCCCCCATCTTCAGAGCATCTGACAAAATGGGATTTTCTCTCATGAAAGCTCAAGCAATAAATAAATTTGTTAGCCTTTAAGTACTACAGGATTCCTTGTTTGTCCTACAGAAGGTGTCTCTGGTTAACGAGCTGTGCAATAACAGTCAAGTTCAGCACTGATTTGCAGAATTCATTGGGGTGCATGAGTTTCTTTGACGATAACATTTGATGCAGCATTACAGCAGATCAAACACTTTCCACTGAAAAATTCATTTCTGAAACCTGGGCATTTTCACAGTAAATATTCATCTTTGGAGATATTACTTGGATTTTCAATCAAAAACTGAAACCCAAAGAGTTTCAGCCAAAATTGGAGGGAGGCAAATTAAAATAAAAATTAATTTTTGGTACAACAATATGTGTTTTTACCAAATAAAATAAAATACAGATCTAGAACCTGAAAATTCCTGATGAAAACATTTTCTGCTATCAAAACTTCTCATTTGTAACAGGGGACAAGCATAATTCAAATCTCAGAAAAAGTGCACATTGTCTTGTCCTGCCTGTGCACAATCATTTTATAGCACTTCCTAAAACAGGAAATAAAGGGCACAGACTTAATGGTGGCAGAATCACCAAATCTGATTCTCAGCCTCCTCTGGGAGGAAAGCACTGTCCTGGCTAAGACTGTTTCCCTCCCTTTTGGTGCATGGAATAACTAGGAGCTTTGATGTCACTGAAAGCACTGCGAGTGTCATTGGAAATGATGAGTGAAGTAGTGAATCTTTTATGCCATTCATTTATCAATGCTGAGATCACTTACTGAGTATTCAGCACATGTAACTGCTAGCTTGATTGCTATAGGCAAAAGTGCAATCACTTGGTTTTAGGATTTGCTTCCCTACCTCTCTTTTGACCTCAGCTGTGTGTCTATGGCTGCTACGTCACTGATCACAGGGGATTATCACCATTAATTGAATGTTCCACTGAAAGGAACTGATCCCTTTCATAAAAGTTGTTCCCATCCCAATCCCCTCTGCAAAGAAATACAGCCCCCTGAAACGAGCCAGTTTCCAAATCGCTTTGCCTGCCAGCTCTGTCTCACCATGTGTAACTGCAATGTCACACACAGGACTGCTCATCCAGCACATCATGAGGGGCAGTCAAGCTCATCAGGGCTTGTGCTAACAACTCTGTCTCATTGCTACAGTGGACTGAGATAGTATAAAGCTATGGTTGTCAACTACAGGGCACAGAATTAGAATGAGGGTGGATTTTATTTTTTAAGACCTACCTCCAAAGTTCAGAAGCAGAAGTGGGCTAAAATGTTCTGCAGCATTTAAGTGACAGACACCACCCCCCTAGTCACTTAGGCACCGTTGAAAATCCGGCCAATGGTTTCTGTACCTCAGTTTCCCCCAGGACTGCTGCTGCCCTGGGAAAGAACCAGGGTATGGGCACGGTCCCTGCAGCCCTGATTCTCTGTTGGAGCCCGATCCAACCTCAGGCTCCTGCTGCTGCCTGCCTGGCCCTGGATCCCCTGCCGGGGCTGGAAACGGGACCAGGAGAGGCTGGCGCTGCCGCAAGCAGCCCGGCCTGAAATCCTGGCCAGGGACCGGGCTGGGAGCAGCAGGCACTGCTGTGGCTGGGAGAGGCAGGCGCTGCAGCTGGCAGCCATGCCCCAGATCACCGGCCTGGGAGATGCAGGAGCTGCCCCGGGACACTTGGGGCACTGGCGCTGGGACTCGGGGCATGTGCCTCGTATGCCAGGCACCAGTGACGCCCCTGGTTTCCCCATTGCACAGATACAGCTAATGATACCCACTGTGGTTTGTAAATCTCTTGGACTATGTCTCCACGAGCAAAAGTTAGTTCAGACTCATTAGTGTGAACTAATAAGTTCAAGGTTAGTTCAAACTAACCTCACACTTACAAGTTCAAACTAACCACGTGTTCTAGTTCAAATTAAGTGTTAGTTCTTAAGTTTGAACTAAGTGTTAGTCCATGGCTACATCACGCCCAGTTCGAACTAAAGCACTTAAGTCCAGACTAATGACTGGTACTAAAAAGGTTGAATTAAGGGTTCCTTAGTTCAAACTAAGAAATTTCTTAGTTTGAACTAGGGAAAGTCTCATGTGGCCATGGGCTAATTTAATCTGGACTAACTTGCCAGTGTAGACATTGCCTTGGTGAGCAATGGGATGAGAAGTGCTATGCTGGTGCTAAGTGACAGTTTTCCCATGGTTGTCCCTGCAGTTCTGCTAACCAATTTCTGGTCCTCACTCCCTGTAAATTTAAAGTCTATGTTGAGCTAGAAAGGACAATGTTTAAATTGATATCATGTTGGTTTCCTGAACTCCCCTATCTGTCTTCATCCACTGCCTCTCCCCTCTGTAAATTGAGTGTAAGCCCTTTGAAATAAGGCCTGTCCTTTTGTGGAGTACTTATACAGCACCTAGTGCAAGGTCTAGGTTTCTTAAGTGCTATAGAGATGGTCTAGAAAGATGAACTCCTGCAGTGCTAATACAGAACACAGTCCAATAGAAGCACAGTGCCAAAGTGACACTGCAAGTCCCCTGTGAACTAGAGGCATCATTTTCCCCAATGTTAAAGCCCTTGTCCTCTCCTCTTGTACAAAATGTCAAAACCAAAAGAAAACTGGCAGCTTTCTTAGGACCCTCTGGGTGTATTTCTGTGCCTTGCCCCTTTGTCCCATGGAAATGCGGGTGTATCTGTAAGAGGCAAAGGAGTTTAGCAAGATTGAAAGACAAACTGGCCATTTAGATAACAACAATATCATTGAACATTCTGAAAGGATATTAAACTTAGAGTTTCAGGGCACCAGACACTTCCTAATTGTTATGATGAAACATTGGCTGGAACCACTGCAGGCTTCTTGCTTGTTCTTCTGAGGCTTCTGGTATTGGCCAGAGTCAGAGGCAGGATATGGAACCAGATTGTCCCTCTCTTCTGCATACTTATCCTAACACTTCCCCTGTGCTATTCCAAAGACCCAGCAAGTCATTTGATCTTATTGCTAATGGTTATTTCAATGGCGTGTTGAGGTGCATCACTGTAACCCTTAAGTTGACGCCAACACCATGGCTACCCATTCTGTCTAACATTGCTCCCACACCCATATTCCAAACTGCTGCGCTACTTCATGACGCTTGGTCAATCCTGGAAAATACATGTCTTCCTATCCACTTAGGCCTAGATAATGCCCCCTCCTCAAATGCCTTAAGTCCAGTAAGTCTTTCTGGGGATATTCACTTAACCTCATCAATCAAACTATGGTCAAAAGGAGACTTGGAAAGCAGATTGGGCTAAAACAAAAACTTAAAAATAAGCTTCTTGTGCTAGATCTGACACAGAAGGCTCCTGGGTTCAATCTCCCATGGACATTTTGGTCAACTCTGAACAGAATCCAAACCATCCATGATAGATATGGATATTTAGTGGACATACAGAAAAGCAAAGACTTGCCAGTACACTGGTGTGGCTCCCCATGACAGACCATAAAACACATCACCACCTACTACCCAATATATAAATTGGAAGGAGGACTAATGCAATAAATTCTGCCATGCCCAGTGTAGCCACCTGACTCTATCAGCTTTGAACATCCTTCTTTTTTTATTCTGAGGTAACTTTTCCAGATCCTTCTCAAATGAAACTGCATCAGTTTGCCCAGTCAGAATGATGGAGACACCTCTGCTTTGAAAGAGGAAGTGTAGAATTAGAAGTAAAGTAGGACAGTCATGGAAAAAGGACATGAAAGACTCTGGAGAAATGGGGGACTAAGGGCTCCATCCTTCCTGCCATGCCCAATTGCCCTGGCCTCAATGGACATTCAGGGTGCTTTCGCACTATGCAACACTGAGCTTGCAAAGTCACCTTCCTAGCTAGCTACAAAGAAGCATCAGCTTTGAGTTGCAGTCCAAAGCCCATGGGAAGTGAATGGAGTCTCCTGTAGACTACAGCCCCCTCCAGTCCAGTTCTAACAGAGATATTAATTAGCACATCACAGGTCAGTGAAACATGGGCAAGTGACACAAAGCTTAAGCTGACCATGTTCCTTGATGGCCAAGGCAAAAGTTGCTCCAGTCTAGCCCAGAATTGTCAGGTGATGAATAAAAGAATGAGTAGCAATGTCAGGGGAAAGGTTTCTTCTCAGGAGAGTCACTGGGAATCCTCCTGGGTCCAATCCTGAGAACATCCTTTCTCCCTGACAGGTCACATGTGGGATTGATTCTGATCTCACTCCTACACCATCTCAAATCAGGAGTAACCTCACTGAGCTCAAAACTGGAGTGAACAAGTTCAAAAGCACGTAATACTGTACCTTTAAATAATAAGCTCTTTTCTAACAGGACATTCTGTCCTCTAGGGCTTTCCTACCATGACATTGCTCTGTACAGGATCCTGATCAACTGTGTCTGGTTCACAAATGGGTTTGCTGGCTATCTTGAGTCTCCAGGTGCAACGGTTGCTTCTCTATTACATTCCAGAGGATGGCAATTCTGACAGTCGACGATAGCAGATCTGGAGCAAGTAACAGACTTTTCAGCATTAAATATGCAAACCCAGTTGAATGCGACAGAACTAGTCTGAACAAGTATACACAAAAGCCCCTGATGCCACACTGGCAAAGCTTGGTTTCTGAGCAAAAGGAGCATGTGGTATATTAGCAAGTCCAGCCTTTATTTATTTTTGGCCTTTAAGTTGTCTTCATTTGTAGCAAGGAGATAGGTGATTAACAGAACACAGTGTATGTGTTTCCTGACATTTTCTTTTCAATTCCCTGGCTTTTGGTTGAATGTATGCAAAGCCCTCTTAATTAGACACATATCTAAGATGACCTGTTTTTAGTTAAGTCAAATATCTCTGCTTGTTACAGTTGCCATTAATGTAAGAGGATGTTGACTCAACTGTCATGCAGAGCTATTTCTTACTTATGTCAGGGTGTTGTGGTCCTTTCAGATGTCATAGAAAACAAAATACTCTTATCCAAAAGATTTTTGGCTCTGTGCACAATGTAGACAGTTGACACTGGCACAAGGGTTCATGGGTTTCAGTTTGATCCTGCAATGAGTTGTGTGCAAGGGCTTACGTGGGATTTGAGTGGTGCCCAGGCTGTGCGATTAAGTCAGTTTTACCCTCTATAAATACACCATACTGAAAAGAACTCATTGTAACAGAATCATCTACCTCCTGAGTATCACTCCTGGGCAACGATAGGAATGTTGTGCCTTCCTCAGTTTCCTTTTTCCAGGCTCCTTAAATAAGAACCTCACCAGCTGAGGGTTCTTACAAAATTCCCCTTCTGAATCTAATTTATATAAACTTCAAAACAAACTCAGTCCCGGGGCATCTTCCCTATTCCCAGGACCGGAGCCCAGCCTCTTCACTCTACTCACCAGCTGGAGTCTTTAGTCCCCTCATTCGGGCACTCTTCTGCGTTCTGTAGCTGGGAACATCACTGTGCCACGCTATCCTCTGGCTGGCTCCTGTTCCCCTACTGCACTTAGTCCATCCAGAGACTCTTAGTGATGCCTTAAAGTGGCTCAGTCCATGTTGGGACACTGGCTCTGCTTTTTTCAAAAAACTGACAGGTGATAATTCATTGCTTTCTTGTATCAAAGTGCGAAAAATTAGGAAGCCCCAGAATTTGAACTTCATAATTTTTATTACAGGGCCCAAACCTGGAGCTCTCACTCCAGCAAAACAAAACTCTTCTGTAAGTCATTTGGAGTTTTATTGGAATTAAAGACAGCAAGATTTCTCTCAGGCTTATTTTAAGAATTGGACGATGCTTAAGTTCCAAGGAGGGAAAAAAGCCCCAAAATATAGCCTACTTAACTCACAATGGGCCATTGGAGGAAAAAAAAATCACTGTCTTATAGGATAGCAGCCTGAACTCCTAGCCTGCAAGGGGAGCCAGAAGAGAGCTGCTACTCTCTATGAAAACAAGCCAAGGAATCCATTGTAATAATATATAGATTCAATAGAGGCAAACAGTACAATACATAATAACTAGGTTGTAGACATATCCAAGGGACTCTCACTTAGCAATCCCCCCTCCCCCCCATGCTAGGCTGTATAAAAAACACATAAGGTAGCATTTCATTTCCAACAAAATAGGGAAATATCAATTTCCAAACCAGATGTAGGGGAAAATGGACCCTAAATGGCCCTTAAAATTACCAGGATTGTGTAGGAAACTCTTCTACTTTGGAGGGGAAATTAAGAGCTCTTAGATGAAAGTAATAAGAAGGGCACCACATTCTAGTCTGGGAAACAAGGTCTCAAAACAACTCTGAGGTGGTTTCAGTTATTTTAGTTAAGAGTAACAAATCAATTATTATGTGTGAGGAACTTCAGGGAGAGAGGAAAGGGTTGAGTTGTGACAGCTGATCAATGCACAGTCTGCAACTGCAGATAGTTGATCATCTCAAAAGGGAAAGGTTGACAATTCTTATGTGGATGCCAGGATTACGTAAAGGTTTATCTACAGTAGGAAGTCAAAATTACCCCATATGTCATGCCCTAGGGCCAAAGGAGAGGGGGAGCCAAGCAATGTTCCCTCTAAGGTTTGGCGGCTTGTGTGCAAAATTTTCAACCCGTGTGCAAAACTTTTTCTGAATAAAATTTGTGTGCAAACTCGTGCAACAAAAATTATTGAAAAATCTAGACCAATGAAAAATTAATATAAACTATTTAAAGTTGTTTTTTATTACTAAAATCACCCAATTTATTTAAAATTTACCCACATTGCTATACAATCAAAAGAAACTAATCCATGGCTTTCAAACAACCCAAGACCAAAGTTACATTCAATCAGGATCCTAGGAGTCACAATTCTGCCTAATACCCTCATCTCCTGTGTTCTGCATGCAGAGTTACAGTTTACACGGAAGACAGCTAATTATCACTGACAGCATTTATGATACACAAGGAGTCGTGTGGCACTTAAAGACTAAGATTTATTTTTCGCATGAGCTTTCGTGGGAGACTCCTTGTTTTGTTTTGTTTTCCTGGAATGGACTAACATGGCTACCGCTTTGGAAATTGGCAGCATTTAAGATGTCTTGATGCTCCCAGAGGGGTAAATTCTATTGAAATTTTAAAAATCAAAAAAAAGATTCCAGGCATCCTTTTCAGGAAAATGCTGCTACAAGAAGGATGCTAAACACAGCTGAAATCAAAACAATGGGCTTCTAGCTGCTTTAAGATAAGGCTACAGTATTTCTTAAAAGCCTATTTTCAGTCCCTTGTATCTTTACCTGCCCCATCATTTTGGGGCTACATTTCAACTTAAGAGAAAATCTCTGCCAAAATACCACATCACTTTAATGCATTATGGTTTCTTCTGATGGACAGATTAGGGTGCATAGTGAAGAGAATAATCTCATGGCTCCTTTGATTCCCAGTCTTTTGGCTGTTACTATATTTAAAACAAGTACTTATCTGATATCTCCGTTACATCTCTAAAATTTCTGTGAATTGTTCTTCAAAGCATCTGATGAAATGGGGTTTTCTCCCATGAAAGCTCATGCAATCAATATATTTGTTAGTCTTTAAGTACCACAAGACTCCTTGTCTGTTTTGTAATGAATTGTTGTGAGTTACAGGATTTTGGAGAAAACATCTTCCAGGTTCTTTGAAAGCAGGGGGTTAACATGCTCAAACACTCTCACTGTTCAGTCACTCCACTTAAGTAACATCCACACTAGCTTTCAGGAAATATACAACTGATTTTTAGAGATTTTTCACCTCCACAGCTTTATCTAGTTACAGAAGGGACATTTTGGCACCATGCACTCCCTGTTTCCCACTTGAGGAGTTTCAAACTTCAGGATATGAATGGCACTTACTCTTTGCCATGCCTCTTGTTTAAAAAGCTGAAGAATTGCCCCAATTCCAACTCCCTAAGCTCCCTGCCCCCATTCCAGCCCTCCTAAACCCCACCCCCAGCTCCACATCTTCATGCCACCTCTTTCAGCCCCCCCCAAGCCCTCCCCAGCCCACCATCCTGACCCCTTCTCCCCCCTCCCCACACACTCTCCCTGCCAGCTGCCTGACAAACCCAAATCCCCCCCCCAGCCCTCTTCGCTGGGCAGGGGGCAGGAGGCCACGGTGCTGGCCGGCAACCACGAGCCTGGGCTGGAGGCTGGGGCTGGCCATGCGAACGGCCAGACCCCGGCTGGAAGAGGCGGAGCCTCCACAATCTCCGAGGAGGGGAGGGAAGGGGAGGGAGGAGTGGCAGGGCTGACCCAAGCCCACAGACCCTCTCTTCCTCTGGCCGAGGGGCTGGGCTGAGGCTCGTGCTCGGACACAGCACTCCGGCTCGTCTCCCCGCGGCCACGCTGCCGCCCTGAACTGCCCCATGCGTGGGGGCAGGAAAATCCTGCGCGGCAGGATTTTTTTAAGCGCGCGGCCGCGTTGCCGCGCGCCTTAGAGGGAACAGTGGAGCCAAGAGATCTTGGTAAAGATCTTGTTTCAGTAAATGCAGTTACTTTAGGGTAAACAGAGAATAAAAGTTGATTTATTGCAAAATAAGGACTCAATTTGTCAAATGTGAAGGCTTCAGGGGACAAAATTCCTGCCACCCCATCCCATGCAGATGCCCATTGCAAAAAAGCCTCAAAATAGAGGTCTAAGTCTTGTGCTGGCATTTGCATGGAAGGGAAGTGCATCAAAATAAAGGATCTAGCTGGAAGACCATCAAAAAGATTAAAAACAGATCATTTGTGCCAGCTTCTCAAGGCCTTTTGAGACCATGGAAGTAATGGTATGAACCATTTCCACAAAGAATTGAATACACAGCATTTTTATTGATTGGCTTCATTTTAGATCTTTGACTTTTAACCCTCAGATTCTGCCTAACTGAGTAGATATTTGAGCTCCGTCCATTGCTTAAATAAAACAGTATCACTTATCTCATCTTCCAAGAAAGACGTGCTTAGGACTCTGTTAGCTTATTCTTTAGGAATCAATCTATGGCAATGAGGGTGCTAACGTGGGAAGAGAGGTGGCTTTGAATTCAGCAAGAGTAGTGACTGTTTTTATTTCTTCCAGCAGTGACTTCCTTTGTCTTAATGGCTTCGTCTACACCAGCAAATTAGTTCGAATTAAGGAGCCTTAATTCAAATTAATTTGAACTCTGTCTACACTAGGCTTTGCTTAGTTCGAACTAAAACATTTTTTAGTTCAAACTAAGCAAAGTTTAGTTCAAACTAGTTAGTTTGGCTGGTTAGTCCAAACTAACTGCTTAGTTTTAACTTATTTTGAAATTTAGTTTTAACTAGCACAATGTAGACATGCTAATTTGAGCTAAATAAATTTGAACTAATGTCTAGTTTGAACTAAGCACAGATTTTTAGTTCTAACTAAAAAGTTTAAACTACTTAGTTTGGACTAACCAAGTCCAAACTAAGGTCTTAAGTGTGGACATAGCCAATCCAACTCTCATGAATGCCATCACCTAAGGTCATTTGCCTCATCTTTATTAGTTGATAAACATAATTCCAGAGGATGCAGCTCAAAACTGCTCTGAGACACCTCCCCCTCCTCTGAGAGGGCCTTTTGCAACAGCTGATCAGGCCAGAGGTGTCTCAAGTAGCTATGACCCAATAAGAGGAGTCTACGGGTATCCCTTCATTAGAAACACTGAAGCAACATAGCTGAGCCACTATAGAAACTCACTGCAATGATGGGAAGGATTCTTCCATCACTATAGCTAATCCACCTCCCCAAGAGGCGGGACAACAATCAACAGAAAAAGGCTTCCATTGACATAGCACCATCTACATCAGGAATTAGCTTTACTATGCCATTCAGCAATATGAATTTTCATATGCTTGAGCAACATCGCCGGGTCAGCCTAACTTTCTAGCATAGACCTAGCTTAAGATAGATTTTCTAGGTCAACAAGTAGTTATGGGCTTGATGCAAGAACTAGATGGAGAAATTCTCCTGCCTGTGCTCTACAGGAGGTCAGAGTGGATGATCATGGTCCCTTCCAGCCTTAAACTTTCACTTCATAGATTCCACGTAGGGATTTGAGAGGGGAGGAGAAGGAGCGAAAATCAGAGCAGTAACCTTGACCTAGACTTTAATTTCAACCAAGACCCAGTACAGAGATCAGTGCTTCTTAGTGATATGAGAGGTACGAACAGGTGGGTTGCTGTGACCTGAATAAACTTCAGACTTTCAGAAAAGAGCTTCTCTGCCAAGGCAATCAGAGGCCTCACATGTTTTCCCAAACCTGCAGTGTCAGCTGATGGAGGGGAGAATCAACACATCTCAGAGGACCCAAAAGAGTAAAATAATTCCAAACTATAGTGTTGACTTTTCTTCTCCTCAGCACTAACAAATGTGGATCCTTAGAACAGTCTGAAAGCTGTTTTATCATATGCCAAATGTTTATGGTGCATCTTGGGTATTCATTCAAAACTTGTTCAGGCTCCCAGTAGATTCAGTAAGGTTTTTTCCATTGGCATCAGCAGGATCTCAATCGGTTGGTAAATGCATTTTTTCTAATGACTAAAACATGGAAAAGCAGTACAAACATGTTTCAATGTTTTGCTCTGTGTGGGACTTACATACAAAATACTCTGCCCAAGGAGCTTACAATCAAAACAAACAAGACACAATGTGGCAGGAGAAGACGGCTCATCAGTTTACAGGTGTGTACTTGAGGCCAAGAAAGATGAAGTGACGTGTGTAAGTGCACACAGGTATCTCTTCTATTGGAAGAGTGGAAGGAAAGCCATATTTCACTGCTCTTGCATGCTACCTGGCATCTTTGGAAAACTAATTGTAGCATGGCCCAGGATCTTTGCACAAATGGTAACCAATGTTTTAAACCTCTACCGGTAGTGATCACCAGGCTATGGCACTAAACCCCTCCCCTTCCATTCCTGGTCAGTTTTGCTGACAAGTTGTTTTCCCTCCCTTTTTTGAGTTTATCAGCACTCATTAAGTAATGGCCACAAGCCCTGCATGTCAGTGAGGGAGCTATTCAGGGCTTAGACATTCTGCACAGATGCTATTACCATAGTAACTCCCTGTTGTTACCAGAGTAGTTGCTCAGTTCACTGCATTCCCTGTTTCTTGTACCACCCATGGAATAGTACCTCATGAGATAAGGCTTTGTATTGGGTTGAAGGAACGATTTCTTACAACGGACCTGTACAGAAGTTATCAGCCATGGCACTGCATTCAGGAAAACAGACATGGGAATGATCCTGTGGACTATAACTGTATATCTTCCTATATAAAAAGTTCTGTATAGTATCAAATAGGCCACATGCTCTAAAGAAGACCCTCACATATAGGGCCCTGCCTAGATGGAAGAGAAGAGAAGCGGGGAACTTCCAGCTCCCTATCAAATAAAGATAGGCTGTCTCTATGCTTAGACTGTTAAATCAATTTAACTTAAAATAGATCTAATTGAATCAAAACAAAAATTAAATCAATTTAAGTTAAATCAATTTAACATATCATCACTAGAAATCAAAATTGAACTAGTATGTCCCTGGACAGGACTTGCTAGTTTGATTTAGGAGAGGCACATCATGGGAGGTGTAGCAAGATGGCCCCCACCCAATATATAGAAAGATGGAGGCACCCTGGGAAGGAGAAGGGCAAAAAAGTGTTAAATTGAAATAACAGTTAAATTGAAATAAAATGACTACAGTGCCTTATTTTGAAATAATAATTTAACCATCATTTTGATATAAAGCAAGGCTTTCTTATACCAAAATGACTGTTCCTTATTTCAAAATCAGGTAGCTCCTCATTTTGAAATAAGGAAAGCTAGTGTAGACATGCACTACTGTAAACTGAAATAATCATCATTATTTCAATTTGAAGTGTAAGTGTGGACATATCCTTACTGTCCCAGGAGAGGCAGGGCACATCCTGGCTCCTTCTGAGCAATCACAGGGCTAGTCTTCAATGATGGTGGCAATCATAAATATCAACCTTTTGGTGGTGGGAGTAAGAAGACTGCTGATAATTTAAGATGAGTCCGAAGAGACTGAAGCTGATTTTCCTGAGACTCTGCTGGTGAGCAGGAAGGTCGCACTCTGAGACTGCTGAAACATGCAGCTGGGTGAAGGGAGTATGTGAAGAGGGAAATCTGCATGATCAAGAAATAGTAGAGAAAAGTTGAATGAGTTTCTTGGGCACCCCTTTGGGGAAGTGATCTAACCAGATAAGATGATGGGTAGATTCCTTTGTCTCTTTTCAACTTGAGTGGCTAGTCAAAGTTCAGGCTCTTGGGGTGCTTCACATGGAAGCTAAAATTGAGAGAGTCTGGTGTTCTCTGTGATAAAAAAAAATTAAAAAAAAACAAAATTAAAACAACCCTCCCCCAGCCATGTATGTTTTTCTGAATACAGGAGGAACCAGGAACAAAAGAGGAACAGTTTCCTAGCTCACTGTCCCCAGGCATCGCTAGAGAACATAAGGCCCAAGAGTCCTCTAGCTTCTCCTAGGGTCACACATGCTTCAGCTACTACTTGACTTTCTTGCTTCCTCTTCTCTGTTCTCACTCATTTTGTGATTTCCCTTCACACACTCTTCCCCCACTTAAAACAATACTCAACCAAAAGCTTGTGCTTGGGGGTTTAATGCTTCTAGCTGTGCTAACTGAAGGATGAGTTTGCACCTATCAACCCTAATGGGGTTTTAACATAGTCTGTAACTAAATTTTATCCAGCTCTTTGCATTATTTTTTATGGGACCCCTGTAAGGGTTTGAATAAGACCATCCAAGTGATTGCATGAAACCATTAAAATTAGGGGAATTCCTGGAGAGCAGTTGCTGTAAGAGGGCATGACCAATGGTAGCAATCAATAGATTCCCAGGATTAGCTTCCATATTATCAGGATTGGGCCCAAAGGCAGAGCTAGCCAGTAACAGAAACAGACAAGTGCCTGAGAACCACTCCGCTTTTCCCATGCTCTACCTTTCCTCTAAATGTTTTGCCTCTTCCTTGGTCATTTAAGTCTAAGGGCTAATAAAATAGTGGGATCCAGTCAGTCATTTTGTAGTGCACAGACACTTTGGTTTGTGTACAAATCTTTAATTATGTGGCTGCACCACATGCAGCAGCCTCATAAGAAGCTTGTAAATGATAGCTTCCTCCTCACCTTCTCTAGCTCACATGCACACAGCTTTAGAGCAGTGGTCAACTCACCTGCACTCTTGGGGCTTAGGCTGCAGGGCTAAAAATGGCACTGTAGCTGTCCACTGTTGTGCTGGATCATGGGCTCAAAGACTAAGTGAGGGGCTCAAAGTCCACACTAAAGTCTGAGCAAAAAAGGTCTATGGTGCTTTTTTAGCCATGCCCACCTGAGCGCCATGAACCTAAGTGAGTTGAGCCAGGTATTGAGACTCACTACAGCTTTTTTTTTTTTTTTTTTGGGTGCAGCATAGCCATACCCTGTGTTTGTTCCCTGATGTGGGGAATAATGAAACAATTGCTGCTGGCTGGAAAAAAGATTTTGAAATTTGCAAAATTTTCTTCAAGACAAAACTCCAGAAAAGATGATTTCTGGTCAAACAAAATGTTTTGCTTCAATTTTGGGGATGTAACATGGAAACACATGCTGCACAGGGAAACACTGATTGAAACATTACAGGTGGAAATTATCAGGCACACAGAATATTCGCCTCCTTTGTCATTCATGCAGCCCTGAAAGAGTCTCAGGCCTGCACTTAAGCAAATATTTTAGGCCGAGCTCATGTGCTTCACTGAATCAGAGCCAATGTGAAGAACTATTTGGTTGCTGTATTCGCAACAGCTACCATAGTAGTAAATTCACCTAAAAAGACCCCTAGAAGTAATAAAGAGGGATTAGCTTTATATTCTTCTACAAATTTGAAATAGTGCCAGGCTTTTTGTTAGCCCAGTCAAACTCAGGCTATAGCACAGTGCCTTTTATTACTGCAAACAAATGGTATTGTAGTTTCAAATGCATTTGCAATAGTCAGAATTCAAACCACATGCAAATGCTGGAAATACAAATGCAAATTTCAAGATGTGACTGTAGTTCTCTGTACCTCAGACTAGAACCTTGGAATCCCATATTCATCACTGTCATATCATGACAATACTGTTTGTATGAAGCATGCCTTGAGCTTTAATCCTATCCTCACAAGCACTTGCAGTCTCTGCCCCCAGCTTGGTATCATTCACAGCCTTTATAAGTACACTTTCTATGCCATTATCTAAATCACTGATAATGATGATGATGATGATAAATTCACATTTTAGGCCTTTCGTCTTTTCTAATCCAGCTTCACCTTCTTGATTCAAATAGAGGTGCTGGATGATGTTGGTGGCTTGTGATATGAAGGCAGTCAGAATGGATGCACCTGGTTGTTCCGTCTGGCCTGACTCTACTGGTCTTATGTTAATGTTTGGCAAACGCAAGGGCTACTTGCCCAGGAGATTCCTGTCGTGCTACATGTATCCTTGTAGAGAGTGCTCTGAAATAACATTCAGACACTTAGATCTAAGACCATTCAGCAATTATTTATGGCTAGAAAGTTTCAAAGATGAGTTTGTGGTTTAGACATCCACATGCGCCTGAAATTCAGGGGGCACTGGGCATCTGCCCCCACTTGTATTCTGGGAAAGTATTTTTAATTGGAGACCAAGAGTTTATAATTCACAAAGTCATCAACACACTGAATAACCAGGTCACTGCTCCTCCTTACAGTCTGAAAACACATGAGACAGCTTAAGTTATGACACACAAAACTCCAGTAACTGATGAGGCCACCAAGTGATTTAAAACACACCCTTTTTCTAGGAGGGTTATGCAATATCTCCATAAATCCTTCAGATGTACCATGTCATAAGATGTATAAATCATGAGACTGATGCCAATGGCGTCCGTCACCTGTTATGAAGAGCCATTCTGCTGATCTATTGCACTCCCGTTCTAGGGTCACATCATGCTTTTCCATTAACATTCATTCCATTTTTTGTTAGTTTCAGAGGCTTATCGTGAAAAAATACTTTGTGGGGCTCACGTTGTGGCTATTAAGTTTATACTTTGATTCAATATATGTCTATTAAAACTTAACATGAATATACATGCTTATTTCTATCAATGACATTAAAAGAAAGTTATGGATATAAAGTCAAGTACTCCAGAAATGGCTCTTCTCAGCTTACTCACAACTGTAAATGGTCAGTTGCACTGGAGAAGATTAAGCACCTCAATCTCCGAGCCAAAAAGTTCTCATATTCCACACCTGTGATTTCCCTACTGCATAACTCCAGCTACCCACAAATCACGGCCAAGATCCTAGCTAGCAGAGTTGACCTTGATCATGTGGGGGGCATCAAATATATTACACCTGCTTAGGGTGACTAGATGTCCCAATTTTTTAGGTCTAGTACCAATATTTGGGCTTTTTCTTACCTATTATCCCTCAAACCTGTCCCAATTTCTCACACTTGCTATCTGGTTGCCAAAAACCTGCTGAGGATCAGTAGCAATTTACTCTCCACCCCAAGTTCCAAAGGGGTAGTCATATTAGTCTAGTTCAGCAAACTAACAAGGAGCTTGGTGGCACTTTTAAAAGACTAACAAGTTTTAGTCTTTTAAAGATGCCACCAGACTCCTTGTTTGTTTTTTCTCCACCCCAAGTGGATCAAGAAGCTCCCTCTAAGGGTGATGCACTGTTCTGTGCCAGCCTTTACACCAGGCAGTCTCCTAGATGGTAAATAATTAGAGTTGCATGGGAATCAGATGACCCATTTTGTGGGAAGGTCTGTTATTTTGACATTGTTTTCAGTTCTATAAGAGAATGGAAGTAATAAATTTTTTAATTTTTTACAAATTAAGTTCCAGAAAATGAGTTAATTTCAGGTCAATTAAATCATGTAGTTTCAATAATATCTTTTTTTAACGTTTGATTGTTTTGATCTTTTAAAGAAATTTATTATATAAATGTAAGAAAAAATTAAACAAAGTCCATTTAAAACAGAAAAATTGAGAAGTTCTACTCTGAAGAAACGAAAACTAAAGTGTTGAACCTGACCAGAACACTCAGTTATGATTTTTCTCTAAACAAAATTGTCAAAAATTGATACTTTTCCATGAAATGTGTTGTTTTAGGTGAAATGGCATTTTCTGATGGAAAGCCATTCCTCTGGAATATCCCTACAAATAACAATTCACTGATGTTTGCTAGACCATTGTCTAATCTAGAGAGCAAGTCATTTATAGAGGAAATACATACAGTGCACAAATAGGAGTTCTTGATATGTTAAATGGAAATCATATCTTTTTAAGTAGCAAGCATATGGTTAACAAATAAAACAATCCTGTTTTTATAAGTCCCACCATAAAAAATGTGTGTGCCTATAATTCAAAGTAAGGAAAAGGATTTTATTTTGAAGACCACCGGTGCTCTTTGCCAATGCAGCATCTGAGCATCTCCATTTTCCTGAATTTTGCCTTGTTATTTTACAGCTTGCAAGTGGCTCTTTGATCACATACCTCCTTAATGGGAATACAGTTGATAGTTATGCCACCAGGCACAGATTACTGGAATAGATTCTTTAACTGTTGCTCTGAAAGAGCAGCCCTTTTATGTGCCGCATTTCACAGCTGTCCATTTGCAGTTTATGCTACATGACAGCTGTCAAAGCTTCCGCCTTTGCAAAAGCAGAAAATCTCTCTGAAAAATACAGCCTGCCTCAGTAGCCTTGAGAAGGCATCAGTAAGGGAAAGTGACATAGCAACGCCTGCAGTCAAGTAATCAGGCTGCTGGTATTACCAGTGGTGAAAGTCACTTTTGGTGACCAAAAACCACACCCCCTAGCAGGGAATGGGAGATGATCCTTATTCTTCCCCAGCATAATTGCATCCTGACTGTAAGACATAGGGAAGAGGCACCATCAGAATTAGCTTCTATAGATCTGTCAGATCAGAATTAATGTGTTAGGCTGAGTTAATAATACATTTGCCATTACATAATACACGAGGAATTGTACTTATTTCATTCCTGACAAGCAATGAGATCAGAGGACTAAATTATGGCTCTCAAGATGCATAGGAAGGCAAAGCACCTTCAGAAAGGTTCCTTACTCTTGCTTAAGACATTGCATTTGGTTAGGGGGTGGGGAAGAGAAGACGTGGCACCAGCCTCTGTTATACCTCTAGCAGTAACAAAGTGGTATCTAGCCAGCTGGGCAAACCATGGTTAACCCCCTCTCACCTAGGTATACCCCTTTGAATTGGGGCATGCTGCAGGTGTCCTGGCCTGTCTCTCCCCATCCCTCTGGCAGGCTAATCATAGATCACACCACAGATGTGCTATGGGAGAAATGGACTCTCCCACTGCTTGAGAGCCCAAGCAGAGATAGAATAGAGAAGGTCAGAATAGAGAAGACAAATTTCAGCAGTTTTCCCTTTTTCAGAAATCAACCAGCTGGCTGGAATTTAAGTTCTGAAATCCTGAATTTTGAAAAAGTGACTTAAAAAAAATCATGATTTTTCTTCCTTTCCCAGTAGCTACACTTGTTTTTCTCCCTCCCCATATTTTCATCTTCATAATGTCACTAGAAAGCAGGAAAAAGGTTATTTGATACCTCAGTGTATTTTTTACCTTAATGTGTTTGAATTTTCTTTAATGCATATGCTGCATTATACCCTCGTGCTTCCACACCCTCTTTCCCCTGTCCCTCAAAATGGCCAAAGCTGCCAAAATTCTAATCAAGGCATTGGGTGTTGTGTGTTTATTTAGCATTAGGAGGCAAAAGAAAATTCCTTCACAAACCAGTATTCTTCCCTGTGCAGTTCTACACCACCTGCTCTTTTCACTGGCAGTTAAACATAAATACACAAGTTACCAAAAATAACTTCCAAAGGAGTAGCCTTGTTAGTATAGTTCAAAAAAAAAAAAAAAAAAAAAAAAAAAACTAACAAGGAGTCCTCTGGCACTTTCAGGCTATATCTACACTTAGAGTGTTAATTCGAATTGGCTGAGTTCAAACTAATCAGTTCAAACTACTTATTAGTTTGAATTCACTCAATTCGAATTAAACAGGCCCACACTAGAAACTCCAATTTCAACTACCATGTCTATGGACTGGACTTGCTTATTTGAATTGGAGGAGGGGCACCATGGGAGGTGTGGCAACTTGGCCCCCAGGAAGGACCATGACACTACCCAATCCCCTGCCAGGCTCCAGCAGTGCAGCTAGAGCTGGGCAGGGGATGCTTTTTGCCATGCCAGGCTCAGAAGGCAAGAGCCCGGCAGGGGATGTTTGCCCCTGGCCAAGCGAGGGAAGGGATTCCCCCTGCTCGGCTCCAGCCCCGCCGGCCACGTGCGGAAGCAGGACCCCTGCACACAGCAGCAGCTGCACTCCTCCGGTGCGGGGACGGGATCCCTGCACTGGGCTGGAGCCGTGCTCTGAGCTGGGGACAGGATACCCCATGGGTGGCTCCACCCCTTTGGGGAAGGGACCACCATGCAGCTGCAGCCATGCTCCCCTGGTGCGGGGACAGGACCTCCATGCATGGATGGGGCCCCGCTGGCATGAGGGGATGGATCTGTGGATGGGGGTTTCTTCCCCAGCCCAGGGAGCATGGCTCCAGCCCAGCAGGGATCCTTTCCCCAGCTGGCAAGTGGGGCTGGAGCCACCAGCAGGAGTCCCTGTCCCCAGCCAGGGGACAGGAACCCCATAGTCCCCCAGCCTGATCTGGCTGGTGGGGGGGGAGGCACCTTTGGGACTGCTGGCCCCAGGTGCTGGAGGGCTGGTCTTCCTTCCAAGGTGCCATGGAAGGTCAACACATGTCAATTCAAACTCAGTGAACTCACTGGGTTTGAATTGACCAGGACTTCAAAGTCAAACAAGGTTTTACCACTTCAAAGTCAGCTTTCATCAGTTCGAACTAAGGAGTTCCTCAGCTCGAATTGAGGAAAGCAAGTGTGACCATGCACTTAATTGAATTTGAATTGATTGTCATCAATTCAGCTTCAATTCTAAGTGTAGACATACCCTTAGAGACTAACAAATTTATTTATTGCACAAGCATCTGATAAAGCAGGATTTTCTCCCACAAAAGCTCATGCAATAAATAAATTTGTTAGTCTTAAAAAGTGCCAGTGTTACCCACTTGCAAGGGTGTGTTGCAGGATCGATTTTCCTCTCTGCTGAGCAAGTCTTCATAGACCTGATCAGTCGACTGGAAGTTTGAACCAACTGAGGTGAATTTCCTGCCATAAATGACGACCTGCTCAACTGTCTGCAGAAAGATACTCTGCCTGAATATTAGGATATGGTTAAGAGACCTCCTTTCACTTATTTCCTTGCTCTTAAAAGGTGCATCTGGGAATGGATGTCACACTTAACCATCCTTAACTCCTTTTAAAGAAAGTGTTTGTTTCTGAAGACAGAGTAGAGTTAGCACTGATTTCTCAAGTTAGCTAGTTTATTCTCTAGCATGAGTGCAGAGTAGCTGTCCCAGTTTTGACAGAATCTATTTCTCACTTGCTGTTCTTTGAGCACTTCTAATAATGGGGATTCAGTGAGATCCCAAGGCCCAGCATTCCACTATCCTCCAAGTCACTGTTTCTCAAATTTTTCAGCCTGACAACCCCTAATTCGAAGTCAAAAAAAATTCTGACCCCTTCTTTACGACAGGAGTAAAAGAATATATCGATGACACTGATGAGAAGCCTGTAAAATGTATCTGGCTCTGTGTTTTGAGAGCTTGTTTGAGAAAAACTTGAATCTGAAGGATAAAGGTGTGTTGAAAGGAAGATAGAACGTCTGTTACTCCCGCCTGAACTATTACTGCTTTCAGTCACGCACACTTTAGAGACTTTGGCTCTTCCAGAGTTTTTCCTGTTTTAATTGTCTTTCTTTAGCTCTTCATCCCCGTTGCTTTTCATGACCTGCCTGTAGGGTTGCCAACCAATCCCTTGAAAACAATGGTTTAACTCACCTCACTAATCATTCTTTCCTTTCACCAATTTTTCTTAATCACTGCCCTACCAGCACTCAGGAACTTACCACTTCACTTCCTTACAGATAGCAATCATAGCCATAGTTTCTGTCTATCTGTGAGCAAGCCACTAGGCACCAGACCAGTTTTACAATTTGGGCAGTGCGTGCGTGCGTGCATGCGTGTTAACTCTTCAGGGCCAAGCCTCTTAGTTGGAGTTTGCACAAATGTTTAGCACAATGGGGCCATGACACCAGCTTGTGAGCTTCAGGAGATATTGAGGTAGTAGAAGTAAATGAAAATGGCAAAGTAGGGTCTTCACAAGTCAACCCATGTCCCATACAATGCAAAGCATACTGGAATGCGGAAGAGATGGGAGTTCAGCTGAGACATATGTGGAGCGGTGAAGCTTCTCATTTTTTCCCCATCCCCCAAAAGGATCATTTTGAAAGAAAATTGAAATACTGGCTGTGGCCAGTCTACTAGGCACCAGAGACTTCAGGTGCATTCAGGTAAATTTGAGATGTTTTTCTATATTACTCATTAGAGTTGCCAAATATATTAACTAGTCCATTCACCTCTTTCCTAAACTGACATAGTTTTACTCCACTGTCCAGTAGGATATTCTGCCAGGAAAGTGATAGGATCCAGTAGGATATTCTGCCATTCAAATAATGAATAAAATTAAACCATCAGCAAATGGAGGGCCAGATCCTCAGATGACAAATTGGTGTCATTTCATTAGCACCTCTGAAATGAACCGGTTACCCTATTACAGCCTTTAGTTGTAAGTCATGGAAAACATAAGTGACTTACAAGTGACAGTTATCTGATGGAAAACAGAACTCAGAGCCATCTCTGAGAGAAATTCTCCTGCCCAAAACCTATTATGACAATGGAAGGCTTCCCTTGATTTTGAGAAGGTATAGAACTTAAGGCTTTCCCTGCCCTCCTAGCTTAACCAGACACTTTTCAATAATCTAAAAATGAAGAAAGTCCTACAAAAAGTGGAAACTAGGTTAAGTTACAAAAAATGACTATAAACAACACAAAAATAATCAAAGGACAAGGCATGAGCTGCGATCAAACTAGTTGAAGGCATAAAGAGTAACAAGAAAACATCTTTCAAATACATTAGAAACAAGAGGAAAACCAAGGACAGTGTAAGATTATTACTCAAAGAGGGAAATAACAACAGAAAATATGGAAATGGAAGAATTAAATGAGTGGTCTTCACTGAGAAGTTTGGTGGTGATGGAAGCAAAGGGCAGTAAAAATAGGACAGAATAGGAAGCTAAAATAGGGAAAAGAGAAAGTTAAAAATTAGACAAGTTAGATGTCTTCAAGTCACCAGGGGCTGATATGCACCCTAGAATACTCAAGGAGCTGACTCAGGAGATATCTGAGCCCTTGGCTATTATCTTTGAAAAATCATGGACAACTGGGGAGATCCCAGAGGACTAGAAAAAAGAGCAAGAATAGTGCCCATCTATAAAAAGGGAAATAAAAACAATGACAGGGATTACAGACAAGTCAGCTTAATTTCTGTACCAGAAAAAAATAATGGAGCAAATAATTACAGAATCAATTAGCAAACATCTAGAAGAGAATAAGGTGTTAAGTAACAGTCAGCATGAATTTGTTAGGAACAAATCATGTCAAACCAACCTGACAGATTTCTATGGCAGGGTAACAAGGGGAGAAGTGGTAAACGTGGTATATCTAGCCTTTAGTCAGGTTTTTATCATTGCAGGCTGCAAGAAATAACTTTAGGGGCTGCACGTTTGAGCCCCTGACCTAGATGGACCTACTATAAGATGGGTGCAAGACTGATTGGGTAACTGCTTAGAGAGGTGGGGAAAGATAGCAGACCTTGGATTGGCACACTTCCCACCCCCCAGCTCAGTGGAGGGGCAAAAGTGCAAGGCCAGCCTCTGAGCCAGCCTGCCGGCCCCACCCTCCGAGCATGGGGGTAGCCCCCACAGGCCAATTGGCCCTGGGCCCCATATCCCCTTAGGGATGGCCTGGCTCAGAGAGTCATTACCAACAGTCCAGTCATGCTGGAAGGGCTTAACAAGTAGGGTAGCACAGGGATCAGTTCTGGATCCAGCTCTGTTCAAAATTTTCATCAGTGATTTAGATGATGTCATAAAGAATACACTTCTAAAGTTTGTGGATGATACAATGCTGGGAGGGGTTGCAAGTTGTTTGAAGGACAGGATCACAATTCAAAATGATTTGGACAAACTGGTGAAAAGGTCTGAGGTAAAAAGAATGACATTCAATAATGACAAGTGTCAAGCACTCCACTTAGGAAAGAACAATTCATTGCACACATACAAAATGGGCAACGACTGCCTAGGAAGGAGACCTGCAGAAAGGGATCTGAGTGTCATAGTGGACCACAAGCTAAATATGTGTCAGTGTAGCACTGTTTCAAAGAAAGAAAGAAAAAGCAAATGCCATTCTGGGATATATTAACAGGAGTATTGTAATTAAGACACAAGAAGTGATTCTTCCACTCTACTCCATCTTGATTAGGCCTCAATTTGAGTACTGTGTCCAGTTCTGGGCACCTAATTTCAGGAAAGATCTGGACAAACTGGAGCAAGTCCAAAGAAGAGCAACAAGAATGATTAACGGTTTAGGACACTTGACATATGAGGGAGGACTGAAGGAACTGGGTTTTTTTAGTTTGGAAAAGACATGACTCTAAGGGAGCATGATTACAGTTTTCAAGTATCTAAGGTTGTTATAAGGAGGAGGGAGAAAAATTCTCCTTCTTAACCACAGATGATGGTTCCAAGAAGCAATGGGCTTAAATTACAGCAAGGAAGGTTTAGACTGGACATTAGGAAAAAATTCCTAATTGATAGGGTGATTAACCATTGAAATAAGTTGCCTATGGAGGGTGTGGAGTCTCCATCACTGGAAGTTCATAAGAGTAGGTTGGACAAGCACCTGTCAGGGATGGTTTAAGATGGTACTTGGGCCTGCTGTGACTGCAGGAGACTGGACTCAAAGACCTCATGGTCTCTTCTAGTTTCTAGGAAGAGGTCTCTGCCCTGAAGATCTGCACTGTTTGCTTACTGGGAAAAGCATCGCCCCACTCCTGGGCTGAAGACAGCATTTAGCAGCCACGAGAATGGTGGCCCAGATCAGAGTCCAACTTAGAGTCTACCCAGTGAATGAAGATATGATCATAGTGTGCCCAGCCTTATCCTAACTAGTGCAAGTAACAGCAACAATGGACTTACGCCCATTCTGTCAAGCTGTAAGGGCTTGATTGTTAACACAAGAGGGTTTATTTCCTTCCTCTCGTCCTCAATATGCTAGGTGTGAATCATCTGACTTAAGATTCTTCCCTCCAAATGCAGCCTTTTTAGACTAACAAGAGATCAACATTCCCCTGATGAGCAGAATGGTACTGTGAGGTTTACTGAATGCTTAGGGGCATCTCTATTAGCTGTGCCATTAGATAAATGCATTCCACAGAATAGTATTTATTTGTCTTATTAATGTGGCATGCTTTAAGTGCTGCACAGAACTGTTTAATCAACTGTACTACATGAGCAGGGTTTCAATAAAGAGTTCCATTTTCTCCAGTACTTCCTTTCCATCTGGGGAGAAAGACTAGAGCGGTGCAAATCTGGGTTTTCTAGTCTGAGTTTCTGGAACTGCTGGCAGGAAGAGTGTTTTGGGTGAAACAAGGTACTTACAAAAAAAGTCTGTGTAGAACTGTCTGGACTAGGATATTGACATCCTTGCCTGTTTGTGTTAATAGATATGAAAAGACATTGCGCTGTCTTGCAATAAAATCCCAAACAAGCCATCTGAATTCTGTTAGAATAATTTCACCTTAGTAGAAGGCAAGATAATTTTATGAGAAAAACAAAAAAAACCTCACTCAGCTCCCTCTTGGCAACAATTTAGAGAAACACATTACCATTTTCATATAGCCAATAGGAAAGCCTGTGTCCCAATACCTAGGTTAATACCAGTAACGTGCTGCAGATGAAAGATGGCCTGTCACCCAAAGCTACAATATAAATATTGCTGAGCTTTAGGGCTCAGGGACAGTCATGCATGGAATGGAGGAAATCCTAGCTGCACTGAAGTCAGAGGAGTCTGGATTTCACTCTCGCCTTTATAATATGAGAAACCAAAAAGCTCAAGGTCAATGGTGTCTGGTTCCAGATCTGGATTGAGATTTTACTTGCTGCACTTGAAATCTCTCATCTGACACTATGCAACTCCTTTAGGATAGCCCTTCAACTGCCATGCTCTGCCTATGAACCTATCCTCTTGTACTTACCATATTATAGGTATTCATGGATAGAGTTATAGGCATACTGTACTGCGGGCAAGTTTACCATACATACTAGAAGTGACTGAACACTGCATATAGCTAAGGATGGACTGGGAAGTATTTTTGAGCCACTGTTCTGGAGTTAGGTTTGTTTTTGTCCAGATTCCAGAGTATAGTTACTGAGTGTGTGTGATCTGATACGGTGGAATATATCCTTCTACTTTAGTATTCCTAAAAATAAACGGCTCTGCAAATGCTACCATTCAGGGACGCTAGATATGTATTTTCTTTCCTACCAGTGGGAGCACCAGGTCCAGGCCTCTGCTAGTGTAGGTAACATTGTACATTGAAAAAACAACAAGGAGTTGTGTGGCACTTTAAAACTAACAGATTTATTGTTTGCATGAGCCTGACTATAAACTTGTCAAACTCCAGCCTAAACCTAGTAGAGGTATTTGTGTAGTCCCCTCACTTCCTGCTCAGGAGGTTGTTCCAGATCCTCACACCTCTGATGGTTAGAAGCCTCTTCCACATTTCCAGTCTGAGTTTCTTCATGGCCACTTTATCACCATTTGTTCTTGTGCAAAAATGGATACCCAGCACCAGTAATTCTTCTCCCTCCCTGTTAAAAATAATTAAGTAAGGAGTCCTGTGGCACTTAAAAGACTAACAGATTCATTTATCAAATGAGCTTTCATGGGAGAAAATTCCACTTTGTCAGACACTTTGAAGATGGGGGAATTTACAGAATGGATTTTTTCACTGAACTAGACTAACACGGCTGCCCCTTTGAATCCCTTCCTGCTGTACACAGACAGAGCAATCAGATCATGAACACAGACCTTCTTTTGCTAGGCTAGATAAGCCATGCTCTTTGTGCCTTCTCTGGTAAAATAGGCCCTCTCCCCTGACCCCCAATTGTCCAAGCAGCCCTTCACTGTATCTTTCCACTGAGATGTCACCTTTCTGGATCAGATGTATTCAGAACAGTACACAGTGCTCAGCTGAAGTCTTAGCCCTGCCTTATATAAAGGCATTAATGCATACATGCTATTTGACTTGTTTCTGCATTTACCAAGTCTGATGGCTTTGTGTACCTGTCAATCTACCATTCCAACCCTTATGAGGAAAGAAAGAAGGGGGAAAAAGCAGAGTATTTTTCCTGAGGAGGAAAAAAAAAAGAATGCATACCAATATTAAGGCTTGATTTTGCCACCTTTGCTTACTTGTGAGTAGTAATTTGCTGAGCAGCTCCATTGAAATCAAAGGCACTACTCAGACTGAGATACTCACCATAAGGGTGGCAGGATTCAGGTCTTAAGAAAAAAACGCACTTTTTTCCATTGCATTGTTACCAGATCCAGTGAGCTATTGAAACAAAGCTCAGCATGAGTTAGACTTCTGGGGGAGGGGGAGAATCCAGTTCCTCCATGACACTAATTTCTTTATTTTTAAAATGCCTTAAATGCTCAGAAGTTTCAGACAGTAACACCACTTTACTGCTCTCTCCCAAAGCTCTTCCAGGTACTGGCATTTCACTAACGGTGCCCAAATTCTGCAAATTGGCTGCCTTAGCACAGTCATGAAACAATCCTCCATTGGCCATTTCCTTCTTTGTGGCCCTACAACAGAAAGCAACCAGGTGTCTCATGTCCTGCACTCATCATCCAGAGGTTTTAAAATGCTGATGTCAGAATTGGAAAGGGGTCATTGTACTGACATTCCCCAAGACCTGTTCCTTGTGTTCCTCAAAGCATTTCTCCTATTAAAAAGAGTCAACTATCTGGGCTTACAATCTTCTGGGAGAACAAGAAACTCCTTTCAGAAGAATGGACTGTTCTGTCAGGAGATGTATGGAAGATGAGACTGGAAACACATGTGGGAACCAACTGTGGCTTTGAGAGATAAGATAAAGGAGATACGATGTGTTTTCATTATAACATAGACAACAGTAAAGATTGCAGTTCACTAGAAAGTGAAGATCATTCTTGGTTTATTAGCAACCATCAGGGCAGGAAACTTACAAGCACAGAAACAAATAGCAGATGCCATAAACATCTGTTATTTATACTACTTGGCATTTGCAATGGTAGCACACCATCCCCTTCTGAACTTGTTGTGTCCCTAGAGATTCAGTATAGTTGTTCTAGTTGGGGAATATTTAATAGTGATTGTGTTGTATCAGTCCATTATAGAATAGAGAAAGGAATGGTTTTAAACCTAAAAAGGAGGAAAGATGAAAGGACTTGTGAGAGGTGGATTCAAATCCTTGCTCTTACATATTTTTATGACCTTGGGCAAGTCTCTCAGCCACTGTGCCTCCATTTTGCCATTCATAAAATGGGGATGTCAGAATTTCTAACTCAGTGCTAGGAGTGACACAAAGCAGAGTGAGCAATATTGCTCTTTTGTTAAGTCACACAGAGAGGATTGTGTCAAGCCCCTCACAATAATCATCTAAACTGAAAACCAGTCTAGGCTGCATCCTGTCAAGGTTACATGTATATACTGCTTGGGAAAAATGTCACTTCCATTCTAAATGTCAATTCAAAATAACAGAAGGAAATTCTGAGTTTGAGACCTGAAACAATCTGGTCAAAATAGACTTTCCCAGGGAAAATGTCAGTTTCAATTAAGCCATGTTTTTCTGAAGGGAACAGTTTTCATGCAAGAAGTTTTGAGGAGTTCTACTAACCCACTATGTGATGCGACTAATGATTACTAGGGACAGAATCAATTCTGTCAAGCCCAATTTATAATAGAGCATTCAAAGGTTTTTAAAAGGCCAGAAGAAACAACCAGTCATCTAGTCTGGTCTCCTGTAGACCATAGGCAATAGACTTTCATCCTGTTCCTCTTGTATTGAGCTAAGTAACTTGTCAACTCAAAAAGATCTTCCTGATAGGCATGGTTGATCAAAAATGACCTATGCCCTGTATCCACCTATTCCATTATTATTAGGATACTGAGCCACAAGTCACTGAAGTCAGTGGAGAGGAGGGAGAGCCTCAAATCAACTTCAGACAGCCTTGAACCAGGCCCTGGAAATTCTGTCCCCCTATCTTGAGGTTATTTTTCATATCTAATACAGGCCAGGACCCCATCATGTTGGCACTGTACAAACACAACAACTAGAGGACAGTTCCAAAGATCTGACAATCAAACGCTACAGGGACAGTGCAGAACTAGGGCCTCCATTTATTGCAGGTACCACTGGGTTATTCCAAGTGGTTTTCTTATGATAGGAATACTTCTCTTGCTGTGTGACATGGCACCTGTATACTCATTCAGTGCTGTCCCATCTCACACTTGCCATTCATCCTGAAGCCACTGGACCATCCATATAGAGGAGTAACTCTAAGACTGACCACTTCCAAATGGCTTTTGGTTGCACCCATGTGTACTGGTTGATGTCTTTGGGTCAGTGACTGTAATTTGTTACACAGTACCTAGCACCAGGGGCTCCAGCCTGGCTGTGCTTGGTTTAGGTGCTACAGTGATGCAAATATTAGACAACCATCGAGCAATGATGTGGCATTGCATCCCTGCCATTACAGGCACTGGTGCACCTCACACCCTCAAATCCTCTGTCTGGGGCACATTATGGTCTAGTCTCCTGTGGGCTGTAACACTTTGATCTCATTTTGGTTGCTGGGTTTAAGCATGCAGGCACTATTCAGGAGATCAGACTAGATAGCCTCATGGTCCCTTCTGGCTTTAGACATTGAATGACACTAAGAGGATGGAGAAATCAATGGGCAGTCTTCATCCAAACAAGAGTTTTCTTTCTCCTCCTCTATCACACCATGCACAGAACAGGCAGAAAGCACAAGGCTAGACAGATGATAGTGCAGGCTAGGAGATCATTCCCTCTGAAACAGACACCTTTTATTCATAGTTTATTTTGTTACATGCCAAACCCAGAAGACATCCCTACACTACAGGGCTAATCACCTGCAGGGAGAACATTTCTAGATATTCTGGAGGTGTTAGCCATGATTCCATAGCTGAGGTTCCCTGTAAAGGCTGATTCTGGCCAATTCACCTCCTTCTTCCATAAGCATTCCTGGAACAACTGTTCAGACACTATGTTTAACTAGAATGGGGTGTCATTTCTACAACTCAGCAAATAAAATTAAGGTTCTGAGAGTGGTCCCACTCAATGTATTGTCATACTACCTGAGCACCTCAGTCTTTCCAGTTCACTTAGCCTTCAAGGTCCATTTGAGGCAGGGATGTGTTTTATCCCCATGTCTGTTGAATCCCAGCCTAGAATCCTTGCCCCTGAAACATCCATCTCCTACTGGAAATCCTCCTTTGAAGTTACTGGAATCACACATATAAAGATATTGCTTGGGACTGCAAGGATAAAATCAGAAAGGCCAAAGGACAATTGGAGTTGCAGCTAGCAAGGTATGTGAAGGCTAACAGGAAGACGGTCTACAAGTATGTCAATAACAAGAAGACGATCAGGGCTGGTGTAGGTCCCTTACTGAATAGCATAGGTATCCTTGTGATGGAGGATGAGGAAAAAGCTGAAGTTCTCAATGCTTCTTTTACTTCAGTTTTCACAGCCAGGGCCAGCTCCCAGCCCACTACACTGGGTATGGCAGATTGGAGAGAAGAAGAAGAGAGGCCCTTGGTAACAGAAGGTCAGGTTAGAGACTACCTAAAGAAGCTGGATGTGCACAAGTCCATGGGGCTGGACAACCTGCATCCGAGGGTGCTGAGGGAGTTGGCCAATGAGGTAGCAGTACCGCTGGCCATTATTTCTGAAAACTCGTGGCAAATGGAGGAGGTGCCAGAGGACTGGAAAAAAGCAAATCTAGTGCCTATCTTCAAGAAAGGCAAAAAGGAGGATCCAGGAAATTACAGACCTGTCAGCCTCACCTCAATCCCTGGAAAAATCATGGAGCAGATTCTCAAAGAATCCATTCTGAAACACTTGGAGGAAACTAGAGTGATCAGGAACAGTCAGCATGGATTCACCAAGGGTAAATTGTGCCTGACCAACCTCACCACTTTCTATGATGAGATGACTGGATTTGTGGATGCAGGAAGAGCTGTTGATGTGATATACCTCAACTTTAGCAAGGCTTTTGATACAGTTTCCCACAGCACTCTTGTCAGCAAGTTAAAGAAGTATGGGTTCGATGTGTGGACTGAAAGGTGGATAGAGAACTGGCTAGATCAACCATTTTCAGCATGTAGGAATCAATGGCTCCATGTCTAGTTGGCAACCAGTAACGAGTGGTGTACCCCTGGGGTCAGTCCTGGGGCCAGTTCTGATCCATATTTTCATTAATGATCTGGACAATGGGATTGATTGCACACTCAGTAAGTTTGCGGATGACACCAAGCTGGGGGGAACGGTAGACACACTGGAGGGCAGGGAGAAGATTCAGGAAGACCTTGACAAATTGGAGCAGTAGGCCAATAGAAACCTCATGAGGTTCAACAAGGACAAGTGCAAAGTCCTGCACTTGGGACGGAAAAACCCCATGCAGTGAGACAGGCTGGGGAACGATCAGCTAAGTAGCAGCACTGTAGGAAAGGACCTGGGGGCCCTGGTGGATGGGAAGCTGGATATGAGTCAGCAGTGTGCTGTTGCTGTCAAAAAGGCCAATGGCATACTGGGCTGCATCAAAAGAAGCATTGCCAGCAGATCGAGGAATGTGGTCATTCCCCTCTATTCGGCACTGGTGAGGCCACATCTGAAATACTGTGTCCAGTTTTGGGCTCCCCAGTACAAAAAGGACATGGACAAATTAGAAAGTCCAGTGGAGGGCAACAAAAATGATCAAGGGGGGTGGAGCACAAGTCCTATGAAGAAAAGCTGAAGGAACTAGGCTTATTTAGCCTGCAGAAGAGAAGACTGAGGGGGGATTTGATAGCAACCTTCAACTACCCGAAGGGATGCTCCAAGGAGGATGGAGCGCAGCTGTTCTCAGTAGTAACAGAGGATAGAACAAGGAGCAATGGTTTCAAGTTGCAGCTGGGGAGGTCGAGGCTGGATATTAGGAAAAACTTTCTTACTAGGAGGGTGGTAAAGCATTGGAATGGGCTACCTAGGGAAGTGGTGGAATCTCCGTCTTTGGAGATGTTTAAGGCCTGGTTGGATAAAACTCTAGCTGGGATAGTGGTCCTGCTTTTTTTGGCAGGGTGTGGGGCTAGATGACATCATAAGGTCCCTTCCAACCCTATGGTTCTATGATTCTATGCAAGTACTTAACTCAGTCTGTTGACTGATTGAGGCCTAAATGTGCAAAGATGAGCAATGCCAAGAACAGGAAGAGGACAGCACTAATACAGATTAATCTAGATCATTTGGTAAGCTGGGTGCAGACTGCATGAGTTTTAAGAAAACTAAAAAAAACATATTGTCAATTTCCAAAGGGATAGCCGTGTTAGTCTAGTCCAGCAAAAAAAACAAGGAGTCATGTGGCACTTTAAGACTAACAGATATATTTTTTGCATGAGCTTTCGTGGGAGAAAATCTCACTTCATCAGATGCTTCGAAGATGGGTGAACTTACAGAATGGAATGAAAATAAATGCAAGGGGGTGTAAAAGATAGGATCAAGGTTTTTGGGTTTTTTTGCTAAAAAAAAGCATATACATCAAGGAACTGATATGTGGCCTGGAGACCACATCTGTGGTATATTAAGCCACATGTGACGGCAGGAGGCAGCAGCCACCACTGGGTCCATGTGGTGGAAGAGTGGTGGGGGAAGAGGCAGGGCTTAGAAGGGGGACTGGCCATTGCATCTGGCCATGGTACCTGCTGCTAGAATGACATAGTGGGAAAGGGGTAGCAGCTGTGCTCTGGCCAGGGTGCCACCCCAGGTTTACGTGATGGGGAAGGAGTGTGGCCAGGAGTGGGGGAGCAGCCAATGAACTCCTAGCAGGAGTACACTGCTGAGCTCATATGGTGGGAGTGGAGGAGGGGAAAGAGCATGGCGTGGTGCAGGAAGTGGCCATGTTTATGCCATACCCAGTTGGAGGGCCTAACAGAAGGAGCCTCCAGGCTGTAGTTTGCTCATCTGTAATGTGGGCTATATAGCTACAGGATGGAGAATTGTCTTCTGGAAAGTGGTAACTCGGTACAAGTTTTGACAGGGTCAAGGTGGTGAATCAGCTGAATGTAAGCTAGTGAGATGCATAAACAAGGGAATCTCAAAAACGAGTAGTGAGGTCATTTTAATTCTATATTTGGTACTTGTGCAACTGGTGCCAGAATGCTGTGTTCACAATTCAGGAAGGATATTGATAAATGTGAACATTCAGAGTAGAGCTGCAAGAAAGATTACAGGATCGGAAAGCATGCCTTATGGTACTAATCTAAATAGTTTGAACTCCTCAAGATGAAAGGTTAAGGGGTGACTTGAGATCAGTCTCTAATTATCCATGTAGGGAACAAGCAGATGGAGAAGCAGCTATAATATGATCTTGTGGTTGGAAGTTGAAGCTAGACAAATTCATATAAGGTATAAGTGTTTTAAAGTGTGCGTAATTAAACATTGGAACAGCTTACCAAGGGTCATGGTGGATTCTCGTCACTAACTGGATTTGTTTTTTCCTAAAAGATCTGCTCTAAGTATTAAATTGGGACAGTTATTTGGCCTTTGTTACACAAGAGACATCATGCAAGAGACATCCTTTCCCTACAGCTATTGCAGAATAATTCTTACTGATAAATATATCTTTAAAAAAAAAAAAAGCATTCTTGGGTTTTAACTATTAGGTGACCTTTCATTCTGACAGCAAATAGAAGTAGAATACGCCAACTGGGAGATGCTACAACCCCAAAATTCCTTTGAAACATCTTGTGGGAATTGCCAGTCCTCTAACTCATTACGATCCATCAGATTGATAGGTGTGTCACCAGCTCTTTGAAATGAGCTGATTACTATGGAAAAAGGTTACACTTTCCCTCCTACAATCTTTGACTTTTTTTTTTTTAAACACACATGCACATGATCATATTCAAAATATCCTTTGTCACAAAATGATTGTTTTCCCCTTCCTTAGCATTGTTTTGGAAAAAACTGGTCAACTTTTTTTTTTTTTAATAAAGCAGTAAAAGGACCCAGGCCAAGAGTTTTGGTGGTTTTGGGGGCAGTGAGGGGAGGGTGGGTTAAATTCTTGTTGTTGTTTTGTTTTTTTAAAGCATCAAAACAAATAAGACCCCAAGATGAATTCTTGGACTAAGACAGCTTGGTGGTAGGGATATTTTCTCTCCTTTTCTCCTTTCCTGTCCAGAATTTGGGATGACAATGCCGCTGTTAGATTTTGTAACCAATTGTGCACAGCTGTAGTTATAATTAAATTTCCAGTATTTTGGAATATAGAAACAGCGATATCAATACAGATCAGTGACCCATCTACCCCAGGATCCTGTGTCAAACACCAACTGCTTCAGAGGAAAGTCCAAAAAAAGACACCCTCATAGTCTCTTCCTAACCCACCTCAGTTAGAGGTTGAATTATGCCAGGAAAGGTTTATCCAGTAACCCACAGAGGTGAGACTATTATTAGACTAATTCCCATTGACAGATCCAGTTTAGACACTGTGGCCATGATCTGACTATTCACAAGTGCCATAGGTCACTTGGGTGCCCAGTACCCATCTGTGATCAGCATGTTTGACCAGCTCAAGTCACAATAGCAGGAAATAGAGGAAGATAAAAATGATGTCACCAGCAGGTGACAAGGTCAGCCCAGGCAGCTGTGTAGATGTACCAGGCCTCTGAGTGCCTCTGCCCTGGGACAGCTGCAGTTTAGAAGAACCAGTCTCTTTGCAGACCACCCAAACTTCCCCCAACCCTGGATTGACAAATCTTACTACCCACCCAGTGGCTAGGTGCAAACTCTGAAGTCAAACTCAAGGGAATGATCCTCAACTGTTGACCTCCCTGGAACTGCCTGTTTAGACCAGCTGAGGGTCTGGCACCCATAAGGTGCTGATCCCATATGATGTTCCTCCAATTAGATCTTATTGGCCATAACTTAGAAACATAGAAGATGATGGTTGGAAGGGATCTCAGGAGGTCATCTAGACCAGCTTGTGGCTCTAAGCAGGGACAACTTCAGCTAAAGCATCCCATCCAAGACTTTGTCAAGCCACTCATCAAAAGCCTCTAAGGACTGAGATTCCACCATCTCCCTAGGTAACCCATTCCAGTGCTTCACCACCCTCCTTGTGAAAAAGATTTTCTTAATATCCAAACTAGCCCTCATACCTCCAATTTGAGACCATTGCTCCTAGTACTGACATCTGCCACCACTGAGAACAGCCTAGCTCCAGTCTCTCTGTAACCCTCTTTCAGGTAGTTAAAGGCTGCTATCAATTCCCCTGTTACTCTTCTCTTCTGCAGACTAAACAAATCTAGTTCCCTCAGCCTCTTCTCAAAACACACGTTCCAGCCCCCTTGTCACTTGTTGCCCTCCACTGGACTCTCTCCCATTAGTCCACATACTTCCTGTATTGGGGTGCCCAGAAGAGACACAGTACTTCAAAGTCACTTAACTGGTGCCAAATAGAGGGGACTGATCACTTCCCTTGATCTGCTTGCAACACTCCTAACACAGCCCAACAGACTCATAGGCTGTGTTCACACACAGGCATTATTTCGATACAAGTTGTGTCGAAACAACTTGTATCGAAATAATGCCTTATTTCGAAATAACTTAATTCAAATTAACAGTTTGTTAATTCGAATTAAGGAAAAAAGCTCAAAGCGAAATAGCAGTTTCTGGCAACAGTTATTTCGAAACAAGTCACTGTTGTTTCGAAACAACATGTTCGGACAGCATTGTTTCGAAACAATTGTTTCGAAACAACATTGTTTCATCCCCACATGGGGTTTAAGTTGTTTCGAAACAACCGTGCATCATGTGAACAGGGTATTTCTTATTTCGAAACAACCTCTGTTGTTTCAAAATAAGAGTGCTGTGTGAATACAGCCATACACTGAGGTCAGAAGGGAGCAATATAATCATCTAATCTGACTTTCTGAACAATGTAGACCACAAAACCTCACCTACACACTCCAGTAATAAACCTCTAACCTATGACTGAGTTATTAAAGTCTTCAAGTAATGGTTTAAGGACCTCGAGGAACAGAGAATCCACCAGCAAGTGAACCATGCTGTAAAAGGTGGCAAAACCCCTAGGGCCTATGCCAGTTTGCTCTGGGGAAAAAAAAAAATTCCTTCTCAACCCCAGACATAGTGATCAGTTAAACACCAAGCATGTGGGCAAGACTCCCCAGGCAGAGACCCAAGAAATAATTCTCTGAAATAATACAGAACTCACCCCATCATATCATCACAGGCTATTGGCAGTTACCACCAGCAGTCAAATGCAAGAGCCCTTCCACAAACCCTCAAAGTTTTTTTGATTACCATGCCCTGTTACCCAGTACAGCAGATTTTCTTCCTCAAAAACTTTTTTTTATTAACTGGCACAGCACCACTTTACCCTGTTCAAGCCACACACACATGGTCTCACTGCAGTTAGTGAGATAGTTTGTGATGTAGTGACTCAACACAAGTAGGACAGAAAACTCTGCCATTTGAGGCCCAGTTCCAGTGAGAAATCATTACAGACCAGACTTTTAAAAAAACAACGAGGAGTTGTGTGGCACTTTAAGAGTAATAGATTTATTTTTTGCATGAGCTTTCATGGGAGAAGATCCCACTTCCTCAGATGCTTCGAAGATGGGTGAACTTACAGAAAGGAATGAAACTAAATGCAAGGGGGTGTAAAACATAGGATCAGGTCATACAGTAACAGCAAATCAGAGCAGTTTTCAGGCTCAAACCATGGGAAGCCTGAAGTCAAATTACCCTTTGTAATGGGAAAAGAACCCATAGTCTCGATTCAGTCCTGCTTTCACAGAATTTAGCTTGCATATTAATTCGAGTTCAGCTATTTCTCTTTGAAGACTTTTAAAAAAACTAGTTGGTCCCAAAGAGAACACTGAAAGGCATCAGGTGCTGAGCGCTTTTGAAAATATAGCACTTGTTTAGGTTCTGAAATGGAAGTGACGCTCTTAAAACCAGACCATAGTTGTTAGAGAACTTTTAACAGAAACCCAGCACTAAATGTAGATGTTTATGTGCAGATAGAAGTCCAAAGTCCAATGTGCACCGAACATTTTTCAGTCTTGCTCTAAGACATCAAGGCATGAAATTGTCAGTAGGAGGTGGTGACTGATTTGCTTTAATTAGCCCAGATAAGAGGAAGATCATGAATTGATGGTTTCCACAACACAACACTCCTTTTTTAACTTGACATTTAAAAGCTTTCAGAGGGAGCGCCAGGGGAGTTCTCCCTTCTGCTCCACTATTAGTGTAATTATGATCACTGCAGAGAGAAAGCCAAGAGGCCTTGTTTGTAACGACTCCCGCATTGTGGTGTAGAATGGATTATCTGTACCACTGCGGGAGGGATGGGAGGTGGGACACAGACTCTGCTAGAATGTGGCGGGGGAGGCAGTCGTCGTAGCTAGTTGCTGTCAGCATTGAACAGAGCATTTGCAGACTCCTGGCTTCAATTCCACGCTCTGTATGGAGTGTACCCTCGTACTTCTTGATCCTTCTGCCCCTCTCTCTAGCCTACTTCTGCCCCTCTTCATTTCTTCCACCCACCTCTATCCTGCTTCCTGCATCTTCCCCTGGCCCTTTAGCTTCTGCAGCTCTCTGTGACACTGACAGACCAGATGCCATCTTGTTGAAAGGCTCCTAGGCATCACTGAACACTGACAGACGCATAGAAGGGAACTGGCCTGGCTCACTGCATGGTTCATATAGCTATTAGAATAATAAGAGCTTTCAGTATTTAGATTTTATGAAAGGCTTATAAAATGCTATAAAGTAATTAAGAGTTGTCTCTAACAATAGAAGTGTTTGCTCCTGTGGGAGTTTAGAGTTTGAGAGTAGAGATGCATTACCCTGTGTGAAATACTGTTTTGTTACACTGGGGTCATCTCCTCTCCAGGAACAGAACTCTAGACCAGTGGTTCCTTACATTTTCTCTGCCGTGGCACACCTTGCTACCGTTAATTTGAGGCACACCACCATATAATTTCCAAATGAACTCATGAATATTCATGAGCCAATGAGCCAATCCAGAGCTCTGAGTAGTTTTTCAAAAAATTTTGTGGCACACTTGCTCAGACCTGATGGCACACCTGTGGGAACTTTAGTGAACAAAAGTCAAGCCACTGTGGGAACATTAGTGGACAAAAAAACTTGGCTGATTCCTCTTCCTGGGTGTCAGAGGAGCAGACATGCACACACACTCATGCCATCAGCTTGAGCTTTGCAGAAAGGAATAAAAAACCCTGTCAATAAGAAAATATCTCTGTTCTGCTTCGACTTCAGGGAGAGGGCAAGACTTCCAAGCATAAGCAAGAGATCACAGCTCTTTAGGTGTGTCCTAAAGGACATAAAGAGCTTGCACATTACAGTAGCTTCTATTATCCTTTGAAACCTAAGACTAACTCATTTGTGTCTGTACATTTACTTTACCCTTCCAAGAAAAATAGTAAGAGCCACTTAATAAATCTTTAGACAGTTCATTATAGAATGATCTCCAAACACTGTCTTTGGTCCGAGATCTAGGTATAGTTGACCTGGAGTAAGTGACTGGTCTTTAAGGAGTGGGAGCAGCTGAAATATTGTTGTGATTTTTGGAGTAAGGGCCTCATCTACTGCAAAGACAGGGTTGCCTGGTTGCCAAGATAGGCAAAAGTGCCTAAGGTTGACTGTGTGTGACTTCATGTTAAGACTGTTATTGTGCTTAAGGAGTTCACACATGGTTGGTGAAATCTAAGTATAAAACATGTAAGCAGTCTGGCACCTGGCGCTTGGTTTGGAACAGTCTACTTGAGGATGACATCTGTGTTTGAAAATTATTCTAGACAGCCTGACACACAGACCCTTCCCACACCCCTCAGTATTACAGTCAGCTTGCCTAAATCACCTCCATGTGGGAAAGGGGCCAGCAGAGAGAGCATTAAGAGTCCAAAGAGAATTTCCCTTCTCTCATTTCTGGCATGCAGCAGCCCCCTAAGAGGAAAAATTGGGGGGGAAGACCTGCTCAGTTTTGTAGCTACAGGATGGAGCATGCTCACTGCAGATGGAATCTCAGAGTAGTTTAGCTGCCACACTAATAAGTCTCTACTGAACTTGTGTGAATTAGTAGCTCAGAGGGAACATTTCATCCCAAAATTAAATATTTGGCAAATTTCTAAGCAGGTCAGAATAGGGTCTTACCATGGAAAGTGTCCAGCAATCTTAGGCATAGGCCCCACCACCACTTCCACTTATAATACCTAAAACCCACCACACTCACTGTGCTTGGTACCAAACCCATTCTGGCTACCCTTGTGGTCCTTTGATGTGACTCAGAACAGTCACAAGGCTGGGAGAGAGGAGCAGTTCAAGGTCTTCATTCTTCACCCTCTTGGTGCTCAGCTCTTGCCCAGGTCTTACCTCCAGGAAGGGAACACAGAAATGATGGCGTCAGAGGTCTTTGATACATTCACTAGTCTTCCATATAGGTGAAGTTGTCACTCTAGGAACTGTAAATGTGTACACAGAAACCCCTTTCCAAAAGCCTTGCTAAAAGAACTGGGTTTAAAAAACCCTCTGTTTAAGAAGAGCTAGATAAGATCTTGGAGGATCAGTCCATCGATGGCTATTAACCTAGATCTCAAAGATACAGCCCTGAACTCCCTGTCCCTAGCCTCCAACTACCAGACATAGAGATGGCTCACTCAATAGTTGCACTGTTCTGTTTATTCCTTTTGAAGCACTTCGTCTTGGCCACTGTCAGAAGACAGCATACTGGGCTAGATGGGCCATGGTCTGACCCAGTACAGCTGTTCTTATGAGCCCCTTCAATTCCCCCCATTGCTGTCCACTTGGCTACCACCCCCAGGATATTTGCCCCAATCTGTGCTACTGGAACCTGCTGATGTTTCACTAATAACCCTGCCACGCTGCACACAGTACAAATATTGTCCTTGGCTTGACTGGACATTTTCTTCCTATTTTATTTCTGTGATATGACTGTTGCAAAGGAAACAGACTGGCTGACTTTGTGGCATCAATGGCATATGTTTAAGAAAGCACAATGTGTCTCACTGGCCTAGTGAATGAGCACAGCAGCACCTCTCTGCAGCATTTTAAATGAATTAGCCAATGCTTTGCTGAGGGAATTGCAACACAAACGTTATCTGCAGTTAGCCCTTTAACATGGTGAGAAATATTCTCCTGGGAAAAAGACAGTTCCTGGGACAACCTCTGGGAACTGAAGCTGAGAAGTGCTTCTGTGCCAGGGAGGAAATAGTGACAGAGACAATTGTCTCTTTCCCCCTCAACCCACCATGTTAACCATTTTCTCTGGGGCAACAGGACAAGAGGGAGGATAACCATTTTATCTACATTTACAGCATGGCCTGGTGTTTGTTGGCCAGCAAGAAAGCACATGCACCTGCTGAGTTTTTAATATGATATCACCCCACCTTCCAAACCCAAGTAGAGCAGGACAAACACCAACAGGTGGCCCAGCTCTGAGTCAGCTTTGCTCTGTGCGTGAGGCTCTCATCAGCAGATGAGAATGAGACGCTCATTGGGCCATGAGCTCTAAATTGAAGAAACTTGGCAGTAGAGGGCATTAGTAGGAGAAGCTATGTTAAGCTGCTCTCCGTCTTTCAAGGAGACCCTGCTTTGCTTTCAGGACTCTGGTTTTCAGGCATTGCTTGGGAGGTTAAACAGTGTGTGCTCCTTAGGGAGAGATGGCAGTTAGGGAAACACACTGCACTTCCAGACAGGCATGTACTGAAGCAACACAAAGCTAACAGGCTCCTTTCCCTATACATGTACACAGCCGTAGGCCTGAGGAGGTAGTGAGCAACTTAGAGTTGACCAAGGTGGATGAATCTCCAATACCTGCTCAGAGGAGGAAGTCTTGTCTACATCTAGAGGCAGATTAAGGGTCTCGGAGCCCCTGGGCCCCCCACCTGGTTTCTCACACACACCCCCATTCCAGCCTCGAGACCTGTCCCTTGTGGGCAGGCTGGCATTAGGGGGGCCCCAGGGCTAGAGGCTGACCACAGCCCAGCTGGTCAGTCCCCAGGGGTGGCAGGGCCAACTGGTGTGTGCAGTGCACCTTCCAGTGTGTCCCAAAAGCCACAACGGAGGTCATACTGCACACCAGCCCCTGGAGTGGAGAGACCAACCCGGCTGGCCCATCCCACCCCTGTAGAGATATGTTTGTAGAAGGCTGTGAATTTAGAGACACTCCCTAGCATTGGCCAGTGTTGTGTAAATTGGGAGACATGCCCTAGAGAAAATCTAACATGGCTTCTCCCAGGTACACACCTGGATACCTGTCTGTATGATTAAAGTTCTATTTCTCACTCATTCAGTAGTATGGTCTTTAATGAATCCTCAAGATCATTATATGGTGTCAGAAAATGGTGACTGAATTTGGAAACTAAAATGAGTTGGAGAAAAATTCCTGCATTTGCAGCTGAAAACAGGCAAACACCAGGGATCTCTGAAAACAAAGGAAGCCTTCAGCAAGGAAGTGCAAGCTCTAAATATGGATGTTTTACGGGCTCCTTCACCTCTCCAAACATCTGGTAATGTTGCAGAAAACGGGAAAAAGTTTAAGTAGTGATTTCTGTTGTATTTGCAAGGCCATAACTATGGCAGGATGAATAGGGCCTTGCCCTGGTTGCGCCAGAGCAGATCAATAGAGCCGCTGTATAAAAGGGCACATTTCACGCCACTGTCTCCAAATGCCACTGCTTGCAAGGGGCATGTTCCGATCAGAATGCATCCCAGGCACTAAATAGAGCATTGTGGTTCTGTGTATTTGTCTGCCATTAGAGCACAGAACAAAGCTAAAAACCAAAAATCATCTATATGTTTGCATGCTGTTGGGGAGCAGGCACTGGATGTGTATAATAACTTTGCATTTCAAAATGGTGAAAGCATGAATTTAAATATTATACTGACTAAGTCTGAGGAATATTGCTTGCCAAAAATGAATGTGACTTTTGAGAGGCGTAGATTTTTTAGATGCATGCAAAAAACTGGATAATTCCATAGAGCAATGTTACAGAATTAAGGAAACTCAGTAAATGCTGTAACTTTGGTGGTTTGGCAGAGTCTCTGATAAAAGAGACTCATTTGTGGCATTTCTGACAATGTGTTAAGAGAAAGACTGGTCAGAGCAGGGGAGATCTCTTTGAATGAAGCCCTCCAAATACGTAGGGCCACTGAAATGGTAAAAACACAAGTAAAAGAGCTGAATTCACTCGAAGGGACAGTTCATGCACTTAGACAAACAGCATGTAGCCAGAGTGGTTCAAATCACAATGTGGAACTAACCCCTGCTATCAGGAAGACCGAGTTCAGATGGTTTTGTGGCAAGCATGGATCACGGCATGGTCCCAAACAGTGTTTCGCCTATGGGAAACAATCATTTTGCAAACAGCTGCAGATACCAAAGGCAGAAAAACCAAGTGCATTTAGTTACTGACAACGAGACTGAGGAGTGCTTTGTAGATGTAGTGGGATCAAGCAAACCTACTGAGAGGGTCTGGATACTGCTTTTGACAGTGAACAGGACAGTCATTCCATTGAAACTAGACACAGGAGCTCAGGTTAATATTCTGTCTGCAAGAGATTACGAGAGACTGAGAATAAGACCTAACCTGGCACCAACAAACATAAAAGTAACTGGGTAGTCTGGACTGAATATACCCATGCAGGATGCTGCTTTACTAGCCTCAACCATAAGAACACCATATACAGGCTGCCTTTCATTGTTGTGCTACAGGGCCAATTTTGGGCCTGGCCTCCTGTGAGAAACTGAACTGGGTAAAAAAGGTGCTCTCACTACAAGACAGTGCTGCATCTGGCTATGAGGCACTCTTTGTAGAATATCAGGACTTGTTTCAGGGATTGGGTTGCTTGCAAGGTGAACATACATCCAATCCACATAAACAAGCAGGTCCCTCCAGTTATTCTCCTGTGTAGAAAGATACTATTTGCACTCCACGATAAACTCAAGGCTGACCTTGAAAGGATGAAAGCAATGCAAGTCATACAAAACGTACAGAAGCCGTTGGAATGGGTGAGCTCCCTAGTCATAGTGGAAAAACATAATGGCCAGTTATGCATATGCTTAGATCCCAAAGACCTCAACAGTGCTATACAAAGAAGACATTTCAAACTACCAACTAGAGAAGAGATTATGGCTCAGTTTGCAAATGCTCAATATTTCAGTAAATTGGATGCACCCTTAGGATTTTTGCAACTAAAATTAACAGAGGAGAGCTCAAAATTATGCACATTTAATACTCCAGTCAGAAGATACAGATTTTTACACTTACCCTTCAGTATAGCTTCAGCACCAGAGGTATATCACAAAACTATATACATATGTTTGTAGATCATTAGTGGTGTGGACACCTCCATGGATGACATCATCATCTGGGGCTCTACAAAAGAGGAGCACAATCATCAGCTTTGGCAAGTGTTGGATGCATCTATAGCTGCAAACCCTAAACTAAATCAGGATAAATGTGTGTAAGGAGTTAGAGAACTGACTTTTATAGGGGACATCGTTTCCCATTAAGGTGTAAAACCAGGTAAGAGGAAGATTTCAGCCGTTGAAATGATGCCATATCCCCAGTCAAAGAAAGATGTCCAGTGGTTCCTGGGAATGGTTAACTATCTTGGAAAATTCATAGCCAATCTTTCTGCCAAGGCAGCACCACCGAGACAACTACTAGAGGACAAAAATGAATCGTGCTGGGATGCTGCACAGGAGGAATCATGGGAAAATTTAAAACACAACTTGATAAACAAACAAGTATTGAAACTTTTTGTTCCAGAGAAGCCTATTAAAATTTCAGCAGATGCATCACAGTCTGGGTTGAGTGCAGTGATTTTACAAAAACAAAGATTTCTGCCAACGCATGGCATGTGCATCCAAATCACTGACTGATGCAGAGACTAGATAATCACAGATTGAGAAGGAGCTTTTAGGAATCTTGTTTGCCTGTGAGAGATTCAATCAGTATATTTATGGACAGAGAGTAGGAGCTGAAACAGATCACAAGCCCTGATTGCATTATTTAGCAAACCACTAAATGACTGTACCTTAAGGATTTGAAGAATGGTGATAAAATTGCAGAAATACAATTTGTTCATGACCAGCCAGCCCAGGGGTGGGGCATGAGTGGAGTCCAGACTCTGGCCCAAGGCAGCCCCACTCCCCACCCAATGCCAGCAGGGCGGAGGGTCCCCACATTCTGTAATCCACCCATCTACACCCACTGAGAGGACACCTGCCCCCATTACACAGGAGTTTTCAAGGCAAGTGCTGTACTCCCTGATCTTTCCCAAAGGCTGTGTTCACACACAGGCATTATTTCGATACAAGTTGTGTCAAAACAACTTGTATCGAAATAATGCCTTATTCTGAAATAACTTAATTTGAATTAACTGTTTGTTAATTCAAATTAAGGAAAAAAGCTCAAAGCGAAATAGCAGTTTCAGGCAACAGTTATTTTGAAACAAGTCACTGTTGTTTTGAAACAACATGTTCGGATGGCATTGTTTCAAAACAATTGTTTCAAAACAACGCTGTTTCATCCCCACATGGGGTTTAAGTTGTTTCGAAACAACCGTGCATCATGTGAACAGGGTATTTCTTATTTCAAAACAACCTCTGTTGTTTCGAAATAAGAGTGCTGTGTGAACACAGCCAAAGTGGCTTTACACACCTCACCATCTTGCATTTGAACATCCAATCCCTAATCTGGTCAGCTGGCAGCATGCACCCATTTATTGCCTGCATGGGAGCAGTACAGCCCAGGTCACCGATTTCAGTTCAGCCCCATCTTTGGCACACAGCACTTAGTCATGTCTATAGCACAGCCAAAGTGATGCTTATTAACAGTGCTTAAAGTAGAGAGTCAAGTAATAGCAAATATAAGAATGTGGAAACAAGGTTACATGTAGAAAAAACATAAAATATATAGCCTATATTTATTGCTACCTTCCTGTCTAATAAAGTCTCTCTCATCCACTGGTCCATCTTTAAGATGCTCAGACTGTCCCATCTTGTTATCTGATTGGTTGAGAGTGCTGTCAGTCATAGCTGAGGGCCAAGCATGCCCATTTTCTACCTGAGAGAGATGCTGGGAAGCCTGCCGCCATTGCTCTGTAGGACAGTGCCTCTAGGGTGGCTCCTGGACTGGGCCAAGCCATGCATGGTCAAGCAGTTCTCAGCCTGATTGTGATGTGTGATTCCCTACCTGAACAGCCCTGCCCAGGCTGCTGTGCTGCTGGACTGGCCTCGGACTTCTTCACAGCTGGGAGGGCTCTACCCACAGGGGTGAGGCCTAAGGCTTGGTTTCCCACCCACCTGCCAATGGCCATGGAGCTGGAACAACAGGCAGAGCACCCTTCCCCTCACTATGCAGGGATCAGTAACCAGAGCTTCTTCTACCTTCTCCCAGACAAGGAGCAGCAGCCAGAATCCCCATAGCCAAGGATTATTAATCACAGCCTTGGGACTAGAGCTGCGCCCCACCAGGAAGCAAAGCAGCCCCAGCAAGGCTGGCTGTTTCCTGCCAGATCCCACCTCCAGGGCTCGCAGCAACTAGCAACAGGCATCCACAAGTCAATGATAGCCCTTCAACTCTTCCAGGACAAAGAGCCCCCAGAGTTAATGGGAGATGCCCAGTGGGAGGTGCCACCGCCACCAGCAGCACAGTCATCCATAAAGCTTGTTCCATGCTGCAACCTTGCCAAGAGTTACATTCTGGTCACTGCAACGGGGGCTGTCTTAGTAGGGTCTGGTCAGCCGGGAGGTAGGAGAGGAATAAATGGCAGTAGCAGCTAGCAGGGACAATGATGAGCAGCCAGAGTGGCAGACTAGACTCAGGAAACCTGAAGAGCCAGCCCTAGCCAGTGACCTTAGGCAAAACCTGTTTCCATGCTTGCCAGAGGTGCACAGCACTGCGCTACCAGCCATTATTCAGTAACCTCTTACACGCCAGCATTTTCCATGGCAGGAAGAGCCACCTAATTACAACTCATTTATCTCATTTATTTATTCATCTCAGGGTGAGCTCGTTTCCCTGGCCCAGCAGGAAAAGCACACGAGCTATTAAACCACTAAGCACTAGTCTCTTACAACAGCAACAATGATTAGACAAGCCTCCAAAAATAGAAAGGACTAATCCTAGCCTTCATCCACTCAACCTGGCAAAAGCAGCTGGATGCCATTTTAGGTGCCCCCATTCCTGAGGCCAGTCAGGAACCAGGTAGGGTCCTGGCACAAATCGGAGCATCACAGTGGTTGTTGTGATTTACAGCAGCTGCATATAGCCCTAAAGGCGATCTCTAGCTCCTAGGGCTCTCTGGGACATAGGAATCCCCCAGTCATGTCTCCTTTCCCATGGCCACATACTCTGCAACAGGAGTGGTGAAGGAGGCTATGGAGTTGCTCTGACTAGCGTTGTGTGAACTTTTTGATGTGTTTGATTCTCTGGCAGCACCAAGAAACTAAGGGAGAGGGAGAGCAATTTTGAGCTGACCCAAAAGAAAATGTTTTTCAGAATTTTTCAGTAACTCAAAAAGTAGGATGAAAAAATTGTTCTAGTTCAAAAGGAAGTGTTTTGGGGAAGTTCTCTGGCCTGTGTTACACAGAAGGTCAGATTAGGTGACCATAGTGCTCCCTTCAGGCCTTGAAATTTATGAATTCATGGAGCAAGTGCAAATTGTGCAACAAATGTTTCCTGGGCTAAAAAAGCAGAACGTCTACTGATGTCAGCACAGGAATATTTGATTTCTTCCCCATAGCCTGACAAGAAGCATGCATCTTGCCCTTTAATGTGGTTGAAGCTGGTGTGCTATGTAGGGGTTAAAGTGTAATTTGGAGGGCCCCGGAACCCTCCCAAATTTCTGGGTCCTCTTCATGCAGGTCTCAGCCCCCTTCAAGAAGGTCCAAGCCCCCTTCATGCAGGTCTGGGCCCCCTTCACCCACCCCAGCTACTG
>ML681995.1:6201485-6221634 GCA_007922195.1 Podocnemis expansa | reverse complement strand
GCCCCCCACCCCAGCTACTGTTCCCCCACTCCAGCTACTGCCTTCCTGGCTCTGTCTCACCACTGGTTCCCCAAACCTTTCCCCAGCCCCCTCCCAAATGCCCCATCTCACTGCTGGCCCCTACCCATTCCCCAACTCCCCTCCATGCCACACCATTTGCCCCCAACTGCGCTGGGCTGACCTGCCTGGCCCATGCCCTTTTCCCACTGAGCTGGCTTCTCTGTCCCCAAAAGCAACCCCAGGGCCCCTTACCTAGCCACCATGCAGAGCAGCCCTGGCCCGGCCTGATGCTTCCACCCAAAACTTGCTCCAACTAAGTATTCTCAGATGCTCTGAGCATACTCAGTCAGAGCAGGCTCAGGATGGAAGATTTAAAATCTCTCTGCCCTGCCAGAATATGCTGGAATGGCATTCTGGGGCCTACTATTTTTAGGGGCTCAGCCTGTGGCAGGCCGCTAAAAATAGAAAATGAATCCAGAATGCTGTGTTCTGGTGCCCACTATTTTTAAATGATGGGCCTCAGAATGCAGCATTTCAGCTCCATTTTCTATTTTAAGGGGGCCTGGAATACTGACCACCTAAAAATAGTGGGCCCTGTAATGCTGTTCCAGCACATTCTGGCTTACTTTAACCCCTGGTGCTAAAGAAACTGGATATATAGCTAGCAAGTGTGAAAAAATCAGGACAGGGTGGGGGGATAATAGTCAGCACCAATATAAGACAAAACCTGGAATATCAGGACTGAACCTATAAAATTGGGACATCTGGTCACCCTATATACGAGCAGTTGTTCCAGTCTCTGTCAGATGTGGCCTTTTGCTTTTTGACAGGCTAAACAAATAAATTACAGCAGAGAAAGAAATGCCTGTAAATTCTGAACTGCATGTTTCCAAGCAAGAAGGAGAGAGGCAGCCTGGCAAGGAATAAAAGTTTGTAGTCTCCAGAACCGGGGTGTGCTGAAAGGTACTGTGGCATCTCACCAGGCACCACCTCAGGGTAGTATCAGTTACTGAAAACCTTTGGTTATCTGTTGCTTCCATTACCATACCTGCTACCTGCTGAGCACAAAATAAACATATGTGCCGTGGAGGGAAACAAAATTTCAGTAAGGAAATATTCATTTCAGGCTCCCAAAGGGTTATAATAAACAGAGAGGGGAAAAAATTTCTAAAAAAGACTTGAAGCTCAACAGTGGCTCTTAAAATCACATCTTTGAACACAACAGAGCTTTGCCCATTTGGACCAAAAGCAGGAAATGGCCTGAAGACTTATTATCTGCGAGGGTGCTGCTCAAACAAGTCAAAAGCCCAGCCTGAGTCTCAGGGCCTAGTGTGAGGTTTCAGGGCTGGCAGGTAGAGCAGATACCTTTATTTGTAAACAAACAATGAGAGACAATAAACGCAGGCCTACATGCCTGAAATTGTATTTTAGCACATCTGTTTTCAGAGCTGAAGCTGCAGGTCAGGATAGAACCATAGCAGTAGGCAAGACCCAAGTTTGTCAGCTACCGCATAGCTGTAATTTTCATTCCCTTTTTTTCCCCCTCCCTTGAACATTTTTTCATAGTGGGTGGGTTTTTAGTGTCCCAGCAAAAGCTTTCTGTAATTACATCACCAACACTCATGGAAGCCTTCTGCAAATATAATAGCACTGCAGGATTGTCTGAAATATTTGCAGCAGATATCAGAGAAGTCATTTGATGCATTTATTGGTTTTGTCGACTCCAATAGATTTAGAATGAACAGAAGCTATTCCAACTGGTAGCAAGTACATTATTCATTCTAATGATGCTTGTTATGCAGCATTTGGCAAGATAGCAGCGATGCCTAGAGCATCATAGATCACTGGATCCAGGGACGAAGCTATGGGTGGCCCTGAATGGGCCATGGCCCACCCTCTTTGACATCAGAACCACCCAATCTGTAAGATTAAGTTTTCTGCTGCTGATGCTCTGCTTACGTTTGGAGTGTCAGACAGCTTTTGCTACCTGAACTTCCTGCTTCCAGCCACATGACCAAAAGTAGAAAGTTTGGGAAAAACGATGTTGGGGGGGGGGGGATCATTAAGCTGCCTGATGTGCCAGTTGCCAAAGTAACTAGACTGTCTACAGCTTCCAAACTGCCTGCTTTGGAAAGTGACCCAGGCCCACCCGAGGGATTCACGGGCATGGCCAGAAAAGCAGGACTGGTTAGGCCCCTGACTGGACTGGAACTCAAGTGAGACAAGCTGTAGTCTGGCTTCTGCTGATGGTTTGTGAAATGGGGGTAATGACCCATATCTACCTTTGTAAAGCACTTTGTGATCTGCTGATGGAAAAAGCTACCTAAAAATTTGTAATTATAATTTGTGCATATGGCAGTTACCCAGGAGGCCTGGGCTCTGGTCCTGGCTCAGCACCACTGTACCTCAGTTTCCCCTCCTCATTCTTTACCTAGTTAGATTAGCTCTTCATAGCAGAGAGAGTCTCTCCCTCTTGTATTTGTATAGTCCATAGAGGCTCAGAGCACAGCTATGTATGCTGGGTGCTGTGTCATAGATTACACATATTTCAAAAGTTCACAGACTTTTCTGACACTCTAAAAATACCAGAGACCTACTGTGGGACAGGGCCTGTAATACTTGTTTTTCCTTCCATGCCCCTGTAGGCTCCTTTTTTCACTACACCCTCCTTTGCACCTCAAATGCTACTTGCTTTCCACACCCATTCCCTCACACTGGGTCAGTGTCCGCTACTGTGTAACTTACAAGACATGCCTGTTTAGACCACTGTTAAATATGGGCCCAGGAGGTGGAGAGAGGCAGGGAGCTTCTACCATGCTTTCTCTTTTCCTTTGCTGAACCCTCAGTCTCTTTACTGCCCCGTATTTGAGATAAATCCACAGAATGTGTCTGTGATTCAGTTCCTGGATTTTGATATCACATATGCATAGGCACTCACTCCCTGCCTGAGTTGGTAATGGGCTACAGAGTCTTTCACCTCTAATTACGGATTCAGATCCAGTCCCTGTCAGTTACCATTACCATCCAATGGCTCTGGCCAGTGCTGTGTGAGATCAGTCAGTGCTCAAAGCACAGCATCTAGCAGAGAACTTCCCACACCACTAAAATTACCCTTCTATTTAGTGCTGTAGAGGCCTAGTCAGCAGTGAGCCCATCAATTCACACGTGCACAGTGCCTTGGCTGGCTATGGACTGTGTTGTTACCTAAGCTGCAGAAGTCAGGCCTGCAGCTACAGGGTACATGGGGAAAGCATTCGGTGGACTGAACAGAAGCTGTGTTTCAGGGCTTTCCTGGGCACTAACAAGTAATGATACAAATGGCTTCCTTCAAGGTCCTCTGTGCTCAAACTAGCGGTACAAGCTCGGCCCCTCTTTCCGCCTTTGTCCTCAGAAAAACACACATATCTTGCCCTTGGGTCTGCCCAGAGTTAATCAGTTACTGTGGCCATATGGATCCAAAACAGCTCTAGTAACCATTTTTCCAGGATAGCTGTGTGACCCATTGGCGGGGCTGGAGAGGGCAACTCACATGTGATGTGGTACACAGGCTAACCCCAGGGAACCCTGGAGGCTGAAGCTGTTGACCCATCCCCTTTGACAAACATCCTATTGGGGTGAAAAGAAAGACTAAGTGTGGCAAAGTGGAGGGTGGTAAAACCTGTCCCCTGCCTTGATCACCCCTCTCCCAAGGGGCTGGGCTGTGGTGAGTCAGCTCCAAGACACCCACAGTGAAGGGTTAATGAGTGGAGCCGACTGCAGTAAAGCGCTAAGCAGAAGCCTGGGGTTAATGAACACATGCCTGGCTGCCCAGTGAGGGACAAAGCCAGCTCCAGGGAGCCTGAGGGCGGTATGACTTTGGCAGATGGAACAAACACTGTGTTTGCGGTAGCTTGAAAAAGGGGACCAACCCTGAGTTGCCAGGCAAGCTCAAGGGTGCTGTGGGCTGGACTGCAGTAGGCTAAGGGTGGTTGGGAAGAAGGGAGTGTTTGCAGTATGATAAATAAAGGTGTATGGGTGATTAAGAAGCCAAGGAACGCTGGGCTTGTCTGTTTAAGAGGCGAGAAAAATTTGTACCCCAAGGGGCCACGGCATCTGAGCATGCTTACTCCATAATCACAAAATGTTACACTACAGCTTAGTCCTTGTTCTGGCCAGACTTCCTGTATGACAGAGGTCTCAAACTCAAATCACCATGAGGGCCGCATGAAAACTAGTAGAGGGCGGTATAAGGACTAGGACATTAGCCCAAGGGCCACACCACAGAAACCTTTTCATGCAACTATATGGCAAATATTGGTAACAACAGTGTTGTGGAGGGCTGCAGGAATTACCCTTGGGGCCTCATGCAGCCCACGGCCCGAGTGGTTGAGACCCTTGCTGTATGCTCTTGAGAAAATCACTTAGCTTCTCAATGTCTCAGTGCCCCCTCTGTACACTGGGAATAACAGCCCTGCCCTGCCTTACATGGGGGCTGGATAATAAATGCAGTAAAGATCGTGAGATTGTGCTGTGAGATTGCAATTCAGTAGGTTAGAGCAATGGTTCCCAACCTTTTGAGAGTCATGACACACTTGGCAGCATGTCGTGACCCTACAGGACACACCAGCCCACCCCTCCCAAGTAAAATCTGGCCATCTCCCCGTCTCTCCATGACACACCACATCTCCAATCAGAACACGCCCCTTCCCATTAATGGCACTCAGAGCCAGCCCCACAAAGCTACCCCTTGTAGCATGGCTCCACTGAGCTGCTTCAGCCCACCTTGGGCTGTGCCCCATTGGACGCGCCATAGTTACGGCCCTGCTCCAATAGCCCAGGGCCCTGAAGGGAAAGGGCACAGTTTGTGCCATAGCTGCCCCTCCTCCTCGTGTATTTCTCTCAGTCCTTCTCCTTTAAAATGGTTCCTCTCTTTGCCCCTCATTTCATTGCCCTTTGCCATGTAGCACCCCTGGACAGTGCTGCAGAGAGAGACAAGGGAGGGCTGCGTTGGTTGACAAGTGGCAGCTTAAAATTCCTCTATCTCAGCTGAGCAGCCTGAGTTTGTTCTAAAGGGCTCCAAGGGGCTGTTTCTCAGACCTCACAGATAAATTTTATGTTCATTTATGTAACCGAGGTGGCCTAAAAACTGAGTCAGCAGCAGCATAACAGCTGGGGCTGGTGATGTGAGAGCCTGAATGGTGACTGTCTGCAAGCGCCAAAGAAGATACAAGAGATTTCGCTCAGATTGCAGTCAGAGCACCATCTATGAATACCCCATTCCCATGAATTTTTAAGGGGATTGGGCATACAAATCCTGGTGGCTGTTTTGAAAATCTCACCGCAGTGGGAAGTGAAACTGTAGGATGCTGTGATCATGTTGCCACTGAGTCAGAGTCTAATTACTCACCAGAATACAAAGAGTAATAAAATAGGAGTCCAACAGGAAACTATCATTCCCATTGGCCAAAAACACTCACTTTCGTGTAAAATCCTCATCATGTGACTGTGGTGCATGATAAAAATGTAAGTGATTTCTAAATACAATAATTCACTTGAGAGCATATGCCTGTGATTAGGTTCTGGGATCAAACACACTGAGAATGCCTACCTCAAAACAGATTGCAAGAAACAAGAACCTCCAAAAACCAGTGGTTTATTCTATTAATAGAGTCACCGGACTAGTAACACACGCACGTGCACACACACGCACCCCTAGCAGCTCACAGGTTAACAAGAAGCCAGACGCAGTCCCTTTATGTATTCCAGCCCATGGATCCCATCCAGACAAATTGACCTACTATAATGAGAAGTTATTGAAAACCCAGCTCAGTATGTGAGGTTCTACCAATCCCAAAGGGATCAGGCCCTTACCCCCAGCTCCAAGCCAATATACATCTCAGATCTTACCCAAACATCAAGCAGCCAATCCTTAGTAAATAAATTAAAGATTTATTAATAAAAGAAAACTGAAAGCTTAAGGAACCATACACATATAAGTGATTTCCAGTATTCATGTAGCAGTGGTATTACAAACGTCTGGTTTGCAAAAGTGTCTCTGGTAATTTACACCAGATGGTCAGGTCCTCAAGCCATAGCTCAAAATATTCCTTTTAGCTGTAAATCCAAAATCCAGAGAGCTGGAACAGGAAAGAGGCAAAATGGATGTGCCTCAGGTGTTTTTTATATCCTCTGCGATGTACGTGGAAATTTACTATACCAAACAAAGCTCACAACCCAGATGTATGGAAAGTTCCTGGCCCAAGATGGAGTTAAGGGTCACATGAGCATGGAACGTTACTAGTAAAAGATGAAGTCGTAGGTCACATAACCTCATCACATGTCATTTCATGGTTTGCTGAATTACAAGAGGGCCATTGGCACATCACTCTCTGAGTCATCCACCAGAAAAGGTCTAATGAGCGGGATGAGTTTCTTCAGTGGTCTGTTATGAGCGTAGAGTGTCTTTAATGGGCCACATACACCTAGCTAGCTAGCCCTGATGTAAATTCATCGGGGGGGGGGGCCCTCTAATGTAAATCCTTGTATTGCATTTGAGATAGGAATCTCAACTTTGTATTTGTCACTTCAGATACCATTGATACACGGCTAGAACCAGGTTAATTAGACTTGACAGATTGCAACTTTCCCATTGACAATTTACATAGTACTTTGTTTCAAACTCAGTGCAGTTGTACAATAGTGGTAGCCACCCTGTATACCAGAGGTCCCAAGGTTGCAGCGCGTGTCGCTCTGTAGGGGATACAGAAGAAACTTCGGGGGGGGGGGAGGCTATTCAACTTATTGTAACAAAAAACTGAAGAGTCTTAGGAGATAAGGCAATATGCTGCTGTATTTATTGAAATTATAAATGCATTAGACATCTTTTATTCATACCCACACACACATCTGTGGTTGGTATAATTACCGGTCCTTAATGTGGCTCGTGATGGCTGCCTGGCCAACAGAGCCAGGCACGATGGAGGAGCCAGGTCTCTGCCAGACGCATCTGATGCTCCTGATGCTGTTGTAGGCAGATGTTACCCAAGGCTCTGTTGTTCTCATCCATTTTTTGTAGTACCCAGTTTCTATGAAAGTCTGCGTGCCATGATGTGTCATGCTGTCCCCAGATTCTGTGTGATCATCAGTCACCAGTCGCTGACAAGCATGACCATTTTTTATCTCACTGCTTTGTCCTTGCCCTTTGGCAGGATGCCTCCTTGGTGGTGAGTTTGTTTATCTGCATTTTCTGGCCTCCAGCTGGACAGGATGACCAACATTGGCATTTTCTTCTTATTTTCAGGACAGCATGAAGCAAACATTTGTCTTTAAACAAACACACCATGCATACCTCATTCATCAAATCATTTAGCAAAATCAGTGATAAAGCATTTAGCAAAATCAGCACGGAAGAAACACCCCATAAAAACCAAAAATGGAGCATACTTATGCTAACCATTACATAACTTTATAAAAAAAAATCACATTCACTCAGGCCTTTCCCAACAGTGTGGTGGGGGCCTGACCCAATCTCCCCTGAGGGGAGAAAGGAAGCACCATCCAGTCCCACTCTGCTCCCCTCGGCACTCCCAGCCCTGCCCTCCCAGGGCTTTCTGGATGCAGGCCTAGCCTTATCTGCCAACTGTGACCCTGGGTCCCAGGCCCCACAAATCACCCCTGGCTGCATCCTATGCCTAGGCCACAGTGATAGCTAGCCCTGTTTCTGGTCCCAGGCCCTGCAACGCCAGTCCCAATGACTGTAGCTCTGGTTTTAGCCTCCGGCCAAACCTCAGCCACAGCTTGGGTCCTGGCTCTTGGCACCCAACCACAGCTTTGGCCCTGCTCCTGACCCCAGCTCTGGATCAGGCACGGACTGGGTAAGGAGGGAGGAAGCAATCCCAAAAGGCTGGGGATCACTGATATAAATAGTCATCTTCAGCCATACAGCATCCTGTCGCCTATTAGTGATACTTCCATAACCCCTTTCATTGTCCACATTGCTAGTAGGCCTGTCTTAGTAGGGTGCAGAAGCCTAAAAATTAGGGCAGCTGGGAAGTCACAGCCATGAGGTGGGTGCAAAGAGCAAGGTCAAAGTAGCAGCTACCCTGCCTTTCTCCCATAATTAGAATTACGTTAGTGCCCAATGGCCTGAGCAAGGATCAGGGCCCTGTTGTGCTGGATGATCATAGAGAAGAGCCTGTCTTGCTTCATGAGCCAGCTAGCTCCTTGCCACATGGGAGGAAGGGTTGCGTGGGGAATACGTCCCTGGACTACTGAGAAACACTTGTGTTAAATACGGTTAGGCTGAATGGTGCAAATGACAGCCCTCAGGTAGTTCTTGAATCCAAACACAACCACAGACCTGGTTAAAGAGAGTAGAAGTGTCAAGCGTTCTCAACAAAAGGAGCAATCAAGCTCCACTGTGGAGTAAGAAGGGCTGCAGACAATGCAAGCTATCCCAAGGCACCAAGCTGCACTGTCAGGCCTGAGCAATGATTATCAAGATGTATTAATAGGAAGCCACAGGCTGCAGGCTTTGTATTGGGGAGACGAAGTCAGCAGATGGAGTAGCATGTAACGCAGAGGGGCAGGGTTTCCTGGGAACAGTACTTGCAGAGTGACAGACCTGGGGATTGCCAAGCAAGGAATCCACTTGTGGTTTGTTTCTGTCATGTTTAGGGAAATGGGACTTTGTGACCATTTTTAAAAAAAAAAAAAAATGTTTTGCACCTAAACAAGGTTACACCACAAACCAGCTTGACTAATGGCACTGATTTCTCCTGCTAGGGGAAAGACAGCTCTGAATACTGGCCAGCAGCTCAAGCCCCAAAGGACAACAATGTTTTAAAGCTCTCCAGACTTGAGGAGGAATACCTGGCAAATGCAGTTCTTACATGCTTGCTAACAAGGGGAAACTTCGTTCCTCGTTTTCAAATTCCTTTGATTGGAAATAACAGTTGCCAAATCTCTCAAGAGCAACAAAGACATCACAGGGTTTGACATGCAAAGGAGTCATTTCATTATTCTTTCCCCATGACTGAATTAGCAGGGATACATGGCGTGCCAAAGTCTTCTGTTCTCTAGGCCGTGTTCACACAGCACTCTTATTTCGAAACAACAGAGGTTGTTTCGAAATAAGAAATACCCTGTTCACACGATGCACGGTTGTTTCAAAACAACTTAAACCCCATGTGGGGCTGAAACAATGCCGTCTGAACATTTTGTTTTGAAACAACAGTGACTTGTTTCGAAATAACTGTTGCCTGAAACTGCTATTTCGCTTTGAGCTTTTTTCCTTAATTCAAATTAACAAACTGTTAATTCAAATTAAGTTATTTCAAAATAAGGCATTATTTCGATACAAGTTGTTTTGACTAATGCCTGTGTGTGAACACAGCCCTACAGTCTGCAGTCCTGTTGACCCCAATGGGCTTCAGGGTTGTCACTGAAAGTGGAATATGCCCCACTGCATGTGGAGACTGTGTAATAATAATCATAACTTAGACCCAATCAAGATGGTCCTCTGCAGCCATGCTGCACATCAGTCAATGTCAGGCTTGCAGAAGTGTCTTGCCACAAACTCATCTTGCAGGGCAGGCACTTCAGCTCTGGTCTGCTACTTTGCATCCAGAGATTTCAAAGCATTTTGCAAAGGCAGGTCATGGTCATGATTACTGCCATTTTATAACTGAGGAAACTGAGGCACAGGACAGTGAAGTGGCTTGCCCAAAGTCACCCAGCTGACCAATGGCATAGCCAGGGCCAGCTCACCTGTCACCTTCGGTATTTTTTTTTGCATGGGGCTGTTGGTTGATCTAATGTAAGATTGCTTCGTCTAATGTAAAAGTCTGATGGTGCCCCAAGTGTTTGCTGAGTGCCCTAGGAACCCTAGGGCCTCACTTCATTCTGGCTAGTGTTTTGCTCAAGGTCATGCTAATGAAGACCTTACTAATGGCAGAGGATAGGGTTTTCTCTGGAAGGCTTCACTAGTTACTGCTCCAAAATGTTTATCTGTAAATCAAAAGCAGATATTCACCAATAGCTCCTGTCAGCACACTGTAATGGTGGCAAGGGTCAGCTAATCCTACTAAAGAAACTGGTGATGTATTTGTTTCATTCCTGCATTCCTAAAAATAAGGGGCCAGGTCCTCAGCTGGTGTAGCTTCATAATTGGACCTATACTGCTTTTGTGAGGAGAGGCTGAAGGAACTAGCTTTGTTTAGTTTGCAGAAGAGAAGAATGAGAGGGGATTTGATCGTGGTCTTTAACTACCAAAAAGCGCGTCTAGGGAGGATGGAGCTAGGCTGTTTTCAGTGGTGTCGGATGACAGAACACGGAGCAATAGTCTCAAGTTGCAGTAGAGTAGGGCTAGGTTGGATATGAGGAAAAATCTTTTTCTCTAGGAGGGTGGTAAAGCACTGGAACGGGTTACCTAGGGAGGTGATGGACTCTCCTCCTTAGGTAGTTTTTGATGCAACCTTTTAAGTTGCAGCTCGACAAAGCCGTGGCTGGGACGATTTAGTTGGAGTTGGTTCTGCTTTGAGCAATGGGTTGGACTAGATGACCTCCCAAAGACCCTTCCCTCCCTAACCTTCTATGTTTTATCCCAGCTAAAGATCTGACCATTGGGCACCATAGATGTATGTCAGCTCATACCTATGAAGCACTATTCTTGATTTAAAAACCTTCCGAGAACCCCTTCAAATGTCCATAAACAATTAAACACCCTTCCTTCTTGATTTAAAACAAACAAACAGATGTAAATGTTCCAAGGAAAATGCAGTCTGTAAAACCCATTAATATATTTCATTCAAGGGTCATCAAACAGAAGCAGTCTGTGGATCATACACAATCAGCTCTTTCTGCCCATCCTAATCGGGGGTCAGCTGTGATATTTAACCACTTTTTCATGAAAAACGCCATCTGTGCTGGGAGATAGGCAGCTAGAAACTGCTGTAATGCCGCATCCCAACACTGGATTAAGAGTAGTTTCAGACTCTGACAAAGAGGATGAAAAAGAAAAATTGGCTGGGTGGACAAGATAAATCTCTCAGAGCAGCAGCAAATTCATGCGTCACTGTCGTTCACCACCTCTTTCCATGTGCATACCACTCACAGTGACTTATTAAGTGATAGCCATGTCACTGTCAATCATGTGTGTTTTATTTCATTAGAAAGAAGCAAGTCCATCAGTAACAACTGTCATTCTGTCAAAAACTATGCGAGTGCCTGAGCTGCATCCAAACTTTCCACTGCTAGTCATGTCTTGAGAACTTTTGCACAGCTTTCTCTAAAGTCCCTGGCTGTAGGAAGTCAAGGGCTCAGCCATTTGGGTAACCTGGTCACTATTACTTGAGAGATAAAATGGACTGAGCCTGTGATGGGCACATGTGCAAGATGTAAGCAACTTAATCCAGATATTTAGGCACTTGACACCCACTGACATCATTTGAAAGATCTGGGCCCCAGCCTTTGAGTGTGAGCACAAGGAGAGAACATGAGGTCTTCAGAATTTGCCAGATGGCATGGAGAGCTTGTTCAAAAAAAAAAAAAACCCAACCCATTGGTTTTTCAGGCCATGTTCCCCCACCTCACTGGAACAAAAATTCCAAAAAAACTTCAAAACTTGAAGTGTTAAAAACCAAAAAATGTTTGGTCCCTCTTACCTTCCCTCTCCCCCCAAAAGTCTGGTCTTTAGTACATGTTTTCCATTTTGAGCTTGTAACATTAAAATGGCCTCCAGCTACACTCAAAAATTTCCACAAAAAATGTTCTCTCCAGTCTAAAAGGCATTTGTAGTTGCAAAAACCAGCTATTAGCTGAAAACAAATGGCTCTCACCAGTCTGTCCAGCCTTACCAGCAGTGCACTGTCGAGGCAGCTCCATGTATGAGGAAAAGGAAAAGCAAGGGAGCCTAAAATGAGGGAAAACTAATTTGACTCCAGATAGGAGTGGCCTCAGTTCTGAGTCTCTCTGCCCCGGCACTTGGACAAGAAACAACCTTCGTACCCTGGGGGCTTTTCAGGGCCCTGCCCACTTTCTGGTGGAAATTATGGTAGCTCAGGGCTGCTCTAACTTATGCTCCATTTCCCCTAGTGTTATATGGACCCTACAGCTATAGCAGAGTGTGCCCTGACCACATGCCATCTCCACTAACAGTGGCAAATTAACACCACCCCGGCAACTGGGGAAACACTAAATCAAATGGAGGACCCTCCCTTGTACTCAGTGCAGTGGATGAGCAGGGCATTAGGCAGTCAAACTCAGATACACACATTATTTTAAGTAACTTATGTATCTCCGTTCAACTACTGCTAAAACAGCAGGCAGTGTAGACCTGCCCTGAATCCTCTTCATGTTCCTTTGGTAGCAGAAAGAAGTCTTGAAGAGGATAGGAACAGCTGCCTGAAAATCCCTATTCATAGCGGACACCCTTGTGGACAGCTGCTATAGGGATGCTAAGGTTGCCCTACTTCTGGCCCCTAGCTTGGGAGCATATCAAATTATCAAACCCAGTCAAGTCCACTACACTGGCATCTAGGGGAGTGCAGGGAATTTTGGGTAGTCTTTGTGACAGGTTCACTATCATTTTTGAATGAAAGCAAGCCCAAGAGCAGCAGAATTGGATGGTGGTGGCTTACACTAGGTGCAAACCTTAGACTAGGCCTTCATCCAGATGTGCTCAGTTTAAAAGAGTGTCTCTTCAAGAAGCAGTCTGTAAACCATGGAGCTGCTGTTAGTTTGAGGGTTAAGTGACCTATAGATGGGATTACAGGGACCTGTGAGCATTCTTGGAGCTTTCAGAGTGGGCACTCTCTGCTCTCCATCCCTCCAAAGTCCTCTTAGCAAGGGGTTTTAATTGCACACATTGCACACCCAGCCAGACAGCGATCCCAGCTGGAATGTGTACTGGGTAATCTATAAGGGCAAGAGTCCACTGAAACATAGAAAGTAGCATCCTGTCCTTTTTCCCTACTACAGTGACTTAAGAGTGGATCAATGCTCTGAAGGGGTACCATGAATCTCCTTGTGAGATGCCTGGCTTTTGTCTTGCTCATATGCTCAGCGCCTAACTGATGGCCAGACTTGGATCGGGGAAGGAATTTTCAAACTGGCAGGGATCATGTGAGTTTTCACCCTCCTCTGCAGCATGGACTATGTATCACCTCCTGGACTCCCGTTGGCATGTCTCTCCCAGGCCTCTGCGGAGCCCTTGGGCACTGGTAGAACTGCGGCACTTGGGTAGCACACAGGGACCATTCACCCGTCAGGGACAAAGGGGGCACAAGATGTTTGGGCCAAGTTCTGCTGTGTTACCCTGTTGTGAATGCAGAACAGGTTCACGGTGTGGCACAGCTCCTCTGCTGATATGACCTGATGGGGGGCCATCAATGTCTGCTCTGAATGGGAGCGTGTTATACTCACATTGAACTGGTGGACTGTAAATGACTTCACACAGCTAGAACAAAGCTGAATGGAGCCCTGTAGGCCCAGTCCTGCCCCTTTACTAATGTGAGTAAGAGTTCTAGATCTGAACCTTAAGATACCACCATGATAGGCATGGATGGCCTGATTCTCATTTACACTTAGCCACCTAGATGCCAACATGGCAGTGCAAAAGTGCCTCAGTGTAAACAAGAATCAGGTACAGATCTTCTGAAGGATATAATTGGATGTGATTCTGCTACTATTGAAGTTAATTGCAAATTTGAAGTAGAAGCAGGATCAAGTGCCAGGAGTGAGAATGTGCAATAGCACTGCCATTATCAGGGAAAAACAAAACATATTTACGTTTCCGTGCATGTTGTATGTTGTTATCGTGGCTAGGAAGTTCAATAAGAGGGATTCTTTTTTAACTCTTAACAACTCAGGAATGACATTTGCTCCTATTTCACCAAATCTAGTACACAGTAATTGGTTTACACTGCCCAAGATGAGATGATGCTCATCAGTGATCTTCTACACCAACCCAATTTGTAGGAAACTGATTATTTTGTTTTCTAAGTTTTAAACCTTCTGAGTGTTGAGTACTCTCTTAAACATGTTTTCCTCTCTTGTGAACTAAAATGTAAAAAAGTGGCCTACATTTTGAAGTGGTTGGATGCTTACTTTCAAATCAGTCACTTGGCAAGAGAAGTTTTACAGAACTCATTCTGTCTCCTAGAGCTGATCAAACAGATTGCAAGCGCAAAGAGGATTCACAGGGAAATACATCAGGGAGAGTGTGTCTGGGTGTTCTCATGATTAAAAAATATCACCTAGGTCGCATCTATTCACTAAGGTGGTCTTTTATATGTAAATCTCCCCTGAAGTATGTTAATTAGGTATATAAAGTTGCCTCTCTCTTCCAAACAGTAGTACTCTTTGGAGAATTCCCGGATTGCAGCAGGACAGCTCTAAATGATGAGCACCCTGGAGGCTGCAGTAATGCATGCTCATTTTTATAGCGCTCACTGCATGCCAGCTCTAGTTGTTGCTATATTCTTTCCTGGATGCTGGCACTGGTTCTCCAGTTACTGTGCACACACAAGGAGTGTATGCCCTGAGGAGTGGCTTGGCACCTTGAATATGGGTCAGCATGTGTCTGCACTGCTTATAGGAGAGCAGGGACTGACAAGTGACTCAGCCACACGCTCCATTTCCTGCCTTCTTCCACTGGGGAGGTAAACAGTGCCTGGCATTTCCTGTGCACAGCAAGGCGAGCGGGCTGCACAGTGGAGGAAAGGAGTCCTTAGATACTCTCACACTCCCTTGGTTGGGCATATATGCTGATCCCTGGATGATCTTTGCCCTTTTAGATCCCAGAGAGAATAACACTTTGGAAGAGAAGTGATGGCAAGTGACGCTGAAAAGATGCACAGGGGGAGGTGGGTGTGCCTGTCCACATTCATCCAAATGCTTTCAGACCCCTCCTGAACACCATAGCTCATCTTGCCAAGGTTCCTCCCCAACCAGTTCACTCACCCCACTGCTGCATGTGGCTGATCCCCCCCTTATTGTCCCTCAACCACTGCTGTTCCTTGAAGGGTGATTCAGGGATCTTCTGTCTTTCTTTGTTCATCAACAACTCTTGGAGGAGAGCCAGACTCCTCTTTCTGGGCCCCAGAGAACAACTTGGCTTTGCTTAAGAAGTCCTTTTTCTGACTCAGAGAGACACTGTTGCACCTCTGTAACAGGGAAAAGAGTGCTTCACTTATCTGGTAAAATGAGATGGTCCCTCAGGCCAAGGAGCAGCCACGATTATCTACATGCACAGCACCTAGCACTACTGGACCCTGATCTCAGTTGGACTCTCTAGAGAAAGGATGAATCTCATGGGACAGGTGACTGTCCAGAGAATGCACAAAAGGCAGGTTCTGGGACACAACAGGGTTGAGGGCAAAATGAGAATGCAGGCAGAACGTGAATAAATACTTAATGAAGCAGCAATTGGAGGGCAGTCGAGATGTTTTCCAGTGATGGGGAAAGAAAAAATATTGTACAAAGAAACAAACAAACTCCTGATATAATTGAGGATTTACAAGGAAACAAGTCATAATCCCTGAAGGCAGCATCAGAACAATGGGGAAATCAGAAGTGAAACTTCAAAAGGGAAGAAGACAGAAGAAAAGCAGAAGTTCACAAAGGGACGTTAGTCTGAAGATACACAGTAACCTTCTGATAAAATAAAGCAGTGGTTCCAACCTTTTCTTTGCCGTGGCATGCCTTGATACCTTTAATTATTTTGAGGCACACCACCATAATGTCACCAAATAAACTCATGAATATTCATTAGTCAATCCAAACTTCTTCAATGAGTTTTTCAAAAAATTCTGTGGCACATCTGCTCAGGCTTGACGGTGTGGCATTCTGGTTGGGAAGCACTGAATTAAAGCTCTCTTTCCAAGTGGGGAGTGTGGATGAGGGAGGGAATTTGTAAAGGTTTCTGTTACAAGACTGTGGAATGAATTTCCTCACAAACTAGGGACTAGCACACCCCTCCTCTTTCACCCTCCATCTCCCGACCTTCCAGTTCAAGGGCAAGGTGCACTCAGTGTGGACATTCAGAAAACCCTACAGAAAGAAAATGCTCCACTGCAGTGCACTGGACTGTTCTCGCTCAGGGGGCAGGGAGGAGGGGGAATGAGAGAGCGCAAACCATGTGTGACAGATGTCAGTCACAAAGGAGATGAGGTAATACCTTTTATTGCACCAACTTCTGTTGATGAGAGAAGCAAACTTTCAAGTCACACAGAGTGCTCTTCTCCTGGGACCAATATGGCTATAACTACAGATGTTAGTCATGTTGGTTAAAGCCTAGCTGGGAAGCAATAAGATCCTGAGGTCCTGAAGGTAGTAAAAGGACCAGCACAGAGTGGAATTAGCCATGTCTGGTTCAGGGAAAGGATAAACTACTGTGCATATTTGCAACATGTGCATTGTTGCAATGTGCAGCGCTCAAGGGGCTGGCTAAGGCGTGCTGACAGAGGTGAGGGGCATCTCTTCTCACTTACATAGATGTAAATCAGGAGTAAATGCCTTGAAATTTCTGGGTCCAGTTCTCCCTGGCCTGCATCTTGCATTATTATCTATGCCACTGCCACGCAGGTATAAATGACTACCAATCCAAGATGATCGTGTCTTGCATTCATTCTTTGTTGAGCGCACAGTGCCGGGCAATGAACCGTCAGGCCTAGCAAACTTGAGTAGACATGAGGACGAGGTAGGGTTACCAGACGTCCGGCAAAAGGAGGACACGTCCTCCTTTTTGCCTTCATGTCCTCCGTCCTCCGGGCATTTTGAAAATAGGTGCTTTTGTCCAGCTTTTTGCCGGTCAGGAATAGAACGTTAAAACCCCTCTAACAGCTGAGTTAGAGAGCAGGGGATCTTCGCCCAGCGGCTGGAGATCAGAGGTGGTCACGTGCACACACTGCCCAATCACAGCTTGGCAACCAGGCCTTGTCAGTAAGAACTCAGGTATCTCCTGACTCTGGAGGCTAGTCTTATCTAGTTACCTGGATAGCACAGTGAGTAAAAAAGCTGTCTTTCCAACTTTGGAGCTGTAGGTGCAAGACCTGTTAAAGGCATTTTTATTTTTGGCCCTTGCTCCCTACAAAACAGCTAAATTGGGGGAGGAAAAAAAATAGGGATACTATTAAAATGAAAGAAAATACAGTCTACTAAAAATAAAATTACTAACAGGGACCAATTAGATAAAACCACTAAAGGGGCAGGTTTGAACTAGACAGAAACAATTTAGGACTTTTTTTTTTAACTGTAAAAATGGGCTGCTGTAGAAAATGAAAAATGAGAAGTGAGTAAACTGGTGTTTTTTGTTGCTGTTGTTATTTTTTTAGGTACTTTTCATGTTTATATTTGAAAATTTAGTTATTTAACTTTAGTCTCATGAACATTAATGAAAGGGTCATGAAAAACTTTCATTTAATGAAAAAATCCAGTTTTCAGTTAAAAAACATTTTGGTAATTTTTTTAAATTTTAAAATAATTTAAAAACACATGATACTGTGCAGTTTCAATGCTGCATTCATTAATGATTACCCATTTTCCATGACATAATATGATAATAACTGTTATATTAATACTACATTTTCTCCATGGCCTCCAATGGCCTCCTTTCCATGCTTTGGTATCTGGTAACCCCAGGAAGAAGAGACTCTGGGGAATTATTTTCTCTGTCCCAGTGGAGGGGAGGCACATAGGGGATGTCTACACTGGAGCCTTAAATTGACTTAGCCTCCCTTAAGTCAACTTAAGGAACTCCCTGGCCACATATAGAATTAAGTCGACTTGCTTAAGCTGAATTAATAACACCTGACCTGAAATTTGACTTAAGAGTTAAGTCAACTTTAGAAGGTGGGAAGGGACGGGGCCCGAGCCTGGGCCCTGCCCCGTCCCAGGTCAGGCGGCCTGATCTGGCCCCAGCCACCACCAGCAAGCAGCTAGGAACCTGATCTAGTTGCTTGCCACAAGCAGCTAGGAGCCTGATGAAGTGCCAAGCCACTTGCCGTAAGTGGCTTGGAGCTGGTTCCTGCTGCCACTGGCAGGTGGCTGGGAACCTGATCCAGCCCTGAGCCACTTGCTGCAACCAACAGGCAGCTGTGAACCAAATCTGGCCCCATGCTGCTTGCCACAAGTGGCAAGGGGTTTGGAGCTGGCTCTTGTCACCACTGGCAGGTAGCTAGGAGCCTGATCCAGCCCTGAACTGCTTGCCACAGGCTCCCAGCTTCTTGCTGGCAGCAGCAGGAGTCAGCTCTGAGCCCCTTGCCACTTGCAGTAAGCGGCTCAGGGCTGGATCAGGCCCCCAAAGCAGGATCGGGAGCTGGGGTGGGAGAGGGGTTGGGGTATGTCTATGCTGCAGACAGTGTAGACATACCCTTAAGTTGACTTAACAAGGTTAACTTTAAGTCAACTTAAAGTTAATCTTGTTAAGCTGAAAGAGCCCCCCAGTATAGACAGAGGCAAACAGTCCTTAACAGCATGAATGGACCTCCCTGCCTGCCCTGAACAGAGTGCTGATGGTTGCGAGGAAGGGAGGGAGTAAAGAGCCAGGCCACTTTGGTGATAATTGGTGCTTTTCATAAAGCCTGAGCTGCTGTATTCAAGTGAATACCCAAGAATCTCAGCTTTCATTTTAAAAACTGTATGTTTTAGCTCTCATGATAGTTGTGAAAAGGTTCACAACATGATCCCAAGGGAAAGCTTCAAACCCTAGAGGGCAAATAAAAAGAATCCCTCATTTAAGATCATGAGTTTTAAATCAGCCTCATGACTTCCAGGGGATCAGCTCATAATTACATTGGAAAACTTGGTCCAAGGTTTCTCAAACCTTTAGAGACTAGAAAGAATAAATACCACATATGTTACACTAAATAGCCCACTAGTCAAGAGGTAAATGTTATAACTGTATGAAGTTTAAACTGGCAAGAAATCTAAGAGTCTGCATAGGACGGGACATCCTGATGAGCACCTTGTCAAGGATAAAATGAACTATGCTAAATTCTCCTACAGCCTGGGGAAGCACAAGTAGCTAGTATGAAGAGAACTTGATGATAAACATCTTATCTTCTAAACAGCTTAGAACACCAAGAGCAATGTTTCTGTAATATCCGTTATTGCACAGTAAGTGTTTTTAAAAAGGATGATTCTTGCCTAAAACAGAAAGGTCAGCGCTTTTCAGATGGCCAGAGATATGAACTGTTTTGAAAGTTGAACCTGTAAAGTAACTTGAAGTGAAGGCTGAATTTTGATAACGTGCTTAGGTAAAGTCCTCCAACTGCACTTATGGAACATGTATTCAAATACAAGAATTCTTTCCTGGTTCAGTGGTATATCAAAAGATGGGAGCAATGCATAAAGAACTGGTGAAGAGAAGCCATCAATAAACTTCATGGAATTTCACCCATGAAAGCTCATGCAATAAATAAATCTGTTAGTCTTTAAAAGTGCCACAGGACTCCTTGTTTGGTCTTCAGTAATTTGTTCCTTATCTATCAAAGTCATGTGGCTTCTCAAAGCCCAAGACACCTGTAGTGAGAGTCTCATTGGGTATGTCTACACTGACTTAAGCACCCTTAAGTCGACTTAAACAAAGCCCTATCTACATTGCAGGGCAATAAAGTCGACTTTAGCATCAGGTAAAGTTGACTTTACAGTTAAGTCGACTTTATTAAGTCGACTTAAGGCAATGTGGAGGGGAAGTTGCCTTAAGTCGACTTAATTGGCCTCCGAACCACAGAAAACATGGGGATGGAGGCTGGCTAGAAGGCACAACACAGCTGGGAGCGTTCCCAGCTGCATGGACCACAGCCAAACTCCCCATGTTCCCTGACTGATCTCCCCCGTTCTGCGCTGGACCGGGCATCACAGCTGAACCCGGCATTTCCCCCGTTCTCAGCCAGCTCTGCATGTCTCCCCTATTCTTTGCCCGACCCTGCATGTCTCCACTATTCTCAGCCTGCCTCGCATGTCTCCCCTGTTCTTTGCCCAACCCCGCATGTCTCCCCCATTCTCAGCCCAACCCTGCCTGTCTTGCTCCTCCTCTGCCCAAAATCATGTGTCTCCCCCTTTTCTGCTCAAACCTGTGTATCCCCCCTGCCATCCTTCTCTGCCCAATCCTCGGTGTCTCCCCCTTCTCTGCCCAAATCTGTGTGTCTCCCTGCCCTGCCCTTCTCTG
>ML681995.1:6190975-6201475 GCA_007922195.1 Podocnemis expansa | reverse complement strand
CCCTTCTCTGCCCAAATCTGTGTGTCTCCCTGCCCTGCCCTTCTCTGCCCGACCCTGGGTGTCTCCCCCTTCTCTATCCAAACCTGTGTGTCTCCCCTTGCTCTTCTCAGCCCAATCCTCGGTGTCTCCCCCTTCTCTGCCCAAACCCCTGTCTCCCCCTTGCCCTTTTCAGCCTGACCCTGCCTGTCTCTGCCCCTCTCCGACCAACCCTGTGTGTCTCCCCTTCTCAAAGGACCCCCCTGATATTGCTGTAAAACAAATAAGGAGTCCAGATGCACTGTTTAAGACTAACAGATTTATTTCTTGGATGAGCTTTCAAGGGAGAAAAATTCCACTTCATCAGACAGTTTGAAGATGGGAGAATTTACAGAATGGTAGGAAATAAATGCAGGGGAATGTAAGACATAGGATCAGGTCACAGTCTAACAGCAAATCAAAGCAGTTGTTAGGAGTCAAACACTGGGAAATAGCACATAGAAAGAAAGAAAGAAAGAAAGAAAGAAAGAAAGAAAGAAAGAAAGAAAGAAAGAAAGAAAGAAAGCAAGCTGCAATTTCTTTTAGATTAGATTGTGTGAAAGCAGGATTAAATCCTGACTATGGATACTTTAAGCAGACTTTATTAAGCCAGCTTAACCGAGCCCTGTAGTGTAGACATAGCCATTGACATTAATTCCCCTGCACAATACAATATAAAATGGCCCAAGAGCAATCTTACAGAAGAATCAAGTAACCTATAAGGTGGTTGTGGCAGCGGGAACCGCCCTAGCTTCACACAGTGAAACCCTCTAGAAGTGTAATGTGAGCTGAGACTACTAGCTGCCACCCATAAGTATGAGATGTTGCCAGTGGGAGTAGTTACCAAGGTTAGGTATGTTGCCAGGTTCCAGAGGGGCAGCCATGTTAACCTATGTACAGCAAAAACAACGGGAGTCCTGTGGCACCTTAAAGACTAACAAATTTCTTTGGGAATGAGATTTTGTGGGCTCCAACCCACTCCGTCAGATTCATGAAGTGCAAACTATAATTGAGAGGTATATATACCCATGCCAGAATGAAGGAGGACAAGTGCTACCAAAGTCAATTCAGTCAGGGTACAGGAGGCCCATTCACACCAGTTGATTAGAAGGTGAGAGTGTGTGAACAGGGACAATATGTTACCAACTTTTTCATTTTTACTTCACAATGGAGGTCAGCAAGATCATCCAGCCTATAAGGGAATTAAAGCTGTATTGCAAGGCTGCCTGGATTGCTGCTGGACTCCAAATTAACGTTTTTCTGCTAGCAGATACCAACACTTGCAAACTGTAAAACTGGACTAGAGGACTCTCTCATATTGGTTATAGCTGATAAATAGCAGACTTTTATACATGTATTTACCTGATGCCCTATTTAAGTGATCTAATTATTCTGAGATGAATAATTCTTAGGAGTTATATAACTGAGCTAAAATTCTGTAAGCAACATAAAAGATTTTCAAAACACAGTTAGGCTCTGAAGTTCATATATAGGAACCTCAACACCTTATTTTCAGAAGTGCTGAGAATTCATATATTAAATAACAATACTTAGAAGATGATTAAGAAAACTGCTAGACTTATAAAGAGACACTACAGATGATAACCTGATAGAACTAGTAAATATCACAATCTTATCAGTCTCTGTACTTTCCACGTCATTTCTTGTGTAATATACTCAAAGTATTTAAAATCCTTCTCCACTTCTAGCAATCAAAACAGAAGCTGAACACTTTGAATCATAGGGCCTTAGCAGCTATTTGAAATAAATATGTGTGTTACCGTTGTGTTCTGTGTTTCAAATTCACACCCCTGAGCATTTGAAGGGTAGGATAGAAGCAGACAATTTCAGAGAGATGTGCTTAGTACTGCATATTCTTCTGATTAGGTATAAACCCAAAGTATCAGCCAATGGCATAAAGAATAAAATCAACGAATTTGTCTTTTGTCAATGGGTTGCATAAGGGTACATACTTCAGTCAGTGATGTAACCAGTCAAATAGCAACTGATCCAACAAAGCCCTCAAAAAGAGAGACTTCCACTGACTACAGCAGTTTGTAGATCTAAATTCTCTGTGTTGATTCCGAGGAAGGGATGGGGCACGTGCTTGGCTACAAGATTGCTGTTTTTATGACAGGGATAGTTAATAATTGATTCTTCTATGAAGGGATGCAATGATTTTGGGATAGGCCTCCTAGGGTATTGTCTACACTAGGGGCTTAAGTTGACTTAAGGAGGCATAAGTCAACTTAAGGAACACCCTGCCCACATTTGGCGTTAGTTAAGTCAACTTAAGCACTTGCTTAAATCTACTTAATAACTCCTGCCCTTAAAGTTGATTTTATTAAGTCAACTTAACATGATGTGGCCATTAAAGTTGACTTAATAAAGTGGACTTAGTGCAGTGGGGCCACTTATGTTGACTTTATAAAGTTGATTTAAGCCAGGGAACCCATTTAAAGTCAACTTTAAATGGGTCCTCCTGGCTTAAGTCAACTTTATAGAGTCAACTTAATGCAACGTGGCCTCACTACATCAACGTAATAAGATCTACTTAAAGTTGACTTTAATAGACCTTATTAAGTCGACTTAACTGAGCCCTGGAGTGTAGATGTAGCCATAAGGACTTATGATGGTGTGATCCTCAAAAACAATAGTACAGTTCTCCAAGTCTGTATCCTGGCTTCTTTATATCCTCCTCCTCTTTCGACTTGGATCTTCAGCTTTGGCAAGTAGAGAAACTTTTGCTCCTCAGTGCCCAAGGTGTGTGCTCTATTGTTCTTCCCTCACCACAAGACCATAGATAAGGGGCTGTGGAGAACCAAATGCAGGCAGCTACAGGGGGAAAGCAGATAGTATGCTATAGGATGAATGAAAAATGGAACTTTTTCTAGGGCAGGGCATGAAGGGACCTCATGATGCAACATCAGTGGTTTTCTCCAAGATGGTCTACCTTATTACATGTTGTAACCTAGCCACCCACTAGACCAGGCACTAGTATATTTTTTCCCCATCGCTTCTTACAGAACTTTTATTTCTTCCTCCTCTCATCTCTCTTCCTGAGCATGTTTGGTTCTTTTCAGTTTTTTATATTTTTCTCTTCTTCCTTTTTCAGATTCTTTCTCCTTTTCACTCTTCTCCTCACTTGGTACCACCACCTTGCCTCAACTTGACATTCCACTCTAAGCCCAGCCCTCATTGAGAACGTTTCTGGTTATTGCTCTGCTGTGTACCAATTGACTTCTAAGGCTGGCATCAGACTAACTTATATCATCTTAGCTCATGGTTCTTATTTTCTTTAATGATTGAGACAATGTCTACACTTAGATTGTTAAATCAATTTAACTTAAATCAAACTAATAATCATTAAATTGATTTAAGTTAAATTGATATAACATTCACAGTAGAAACCCATATTGAACTATCATGTCCATGCACAGGACTTGCCAGTTTGATTTAGAAGAGGGGCACCATGGGAGGTGTGGCAAGATGGCCCCCAAGAAGGGCCATGCCCCTACCCAATATATAGAAAGAAGAGGGCACCCTGGGAGGAAGAAGGTCAAAAAGTGTTAAATCAAAATAACAGTTAAAGTGAAAAAATGTGGCTCCACTGCGTTATTTCGATACAACAGTTTTGATATAACCTTCATTTCATTATAAAACCAGGTTTTATTATTTTGAAATGGCTGTTCCTTATTTTGAAATGAGAGTGCTCCTCATTTCAAAATAAGGAAAGTAAGTGTAGAAATGCACTACTTTAAATCTAATTAATCTTCATTATTTCAATTTAAAGTGTAACTGTAGACATACCCTGAGGGTCTTTAAGGTTGTGTTTAATGGTACATTTCAGAATTGCACATAGCAATTTTAACTGAAACTTGTTTTTTTCTTACTGAATTGCATTGGCATAAATGCTGTAGTCTCCCACAGCTGGAGATATTCATGAATTTTTGATGAAGCATTTTTCATCAAAAAAATGTTGATTAATCAAAAACAAAACTTCATAGAAAAGGGCTGGTTTTGAAAAATTTGAATTTTTCTATTTAAAAACATCTGAAAAAAGTTTTAAAGTTTTTGACAATTCTGAAATGAAATATTTGACTTTACATTTTAAAATGATTTAATTTCATTACTTAACCTACTTATAGTGTAGTTTTTAAAAAAATGTGAAATGGTTGAAATTTAATTGAAACTATTCAATATTTTCAAAATAGAATGTTTCTATTAACCTGAACTGAAATCTTTTTCAGATTTTCTATTCACAAAAATTTTCAATATCTTGAGTTTTCATCTTGATTCAGGATAGGAAAAATTTCTGAAATCCAAAAAATTTTCATGGGACAGCAAAACCTCTTCTTGTCCCCCCTTAACTCCCAGTAAACATATAACAAAACCAAGCAATGAAATTAGAGACAGGGCGAGATTTTCATGAGCTAAAAGATTTAGAATTTTAGATTTTTAGGTTAATTTTTTAAATGAAACCATCACTTAAGAAACAATTTTCTCACTCCAAAAATCCATTTTTGTCACAATTTTTTTGAGTTTTCATTAACAGATGAAAAGTTCTGATTCGAGTTTGGTTTTTGGAGAAAAACTCAAAAAATCTGAAGAAAAATAAACAAAAACAACCAAAAAGCTTTCAGCTGACCAAAGCTCCACATGCAAAAATTTTCAAAAGCACCCAAGTTGCTTGAGCACATTTCAAAATCCCACCCATAATGACTAAAAACATAAGCATAACAATTATTACATTTGCAATGATCTTTTCAAGTTCTAGCCAGAATCAGAGAGAAAAATAACTAGAAACAAAAATTTATTTAAAAGAGAAGAAGATTTTGAAAGGAGACAACATGATTCTGAATAATAATAATTAATAGTAAATACTTTTCTTATTTTTCTGATGCCATCATATTAATTTCCCTAGAGAAATTCAGCAGGCACAAAAGAACCTAAGAAAGAATCAGAGAACAGAAGACTAAAATAAATCAATACAAACCTTCCAGCTAGCAGGAAACTGTGGCGATCTAGATATTACTGAGAAAGCAATTAAAAGGAAATTAAAGTGATCAAAAGAAAAAAATAACTGACAGCAATTCACCATCAGAATTACCATATTCATTCATATGCATTTTTAAATAGCATGTATGTTATTTTCTTCTAATATTAAAGAGGGATGTGGTCTCAGAGGAAAGCATGTTCTTAGTCACTTTTCCACTGCGTGGGTTTTCTGCAGATTCTTTCTCCTCCACACTACACAGAGGGAAGAAGAGGTGAATATGGGTCAGTATGTTTGAAAGAAGGCTCATCTTTCCTTTTATATCTTGGTGGCTTCTTGGATCCGAGGAGGATATTTTTTATTTAATGTAACTTTAGAGATATCAGCAAAAGCAATTTAGATTTTATCCACTCTGGATCAGGGAAAAAAAAAAAGTTGACTAATAGGCCTTTCTGATTCAATGGAGAGAGATGGATATTTCCAAGCCTAGGACCAGATCTTCAGCTAGTGTAAATCAACATATTTCCAGTTAAGCCAAAGGAAAACAAATGGAAAAAAATGGAAACACAAAAAAGAAGCTTACATGAAGGGGAAGTTTGGTGAGATGATTAGGGAGGAGTATAAAAATATTGTTTGAATGTGCAGGGGTGAAATCAGGAAGGCCAAAGCACAATTAGAGTTACAGCTAGCAAGGGATGTTAAGGGTTACTACAGGTATGTTACCTATGAGAAGGTCAGGAAAAGTGTGGGCCTCTTACAGAATAGGGGAGGCAACCTAGTGACAGGAAGGTAGAAAGCCCCCCTCAGTGCTGAAAGAACACTTTCAGGATTATTACAAAGGCTACACATTCACAAGTCCATGGTCCCCAATGCAATGCATCCAAAAAAGATGAGGTAGGTACACTGAAGGGGAGGAACAGGATACAGAGTTACCTAGACAAATTAGAGCACTGGGCCATAAGAAATCTGATGACGTTAAACAAGGGGCAAGTACAGAGTCCCACACTTAGAAAAGAAGAATGCCATGCACTGCTACTGATTGAGGGCTCACTGGATAGGCAACAGCTCTGCAAAAAAGGACCTGTGGCTTACAGTAGATAAGATGTTGGATGTTGTTAACAGCAGGCCCCTAATGCATTAGTAGGAACACTGCCAGCAGACCAAAGGAAGTAATTAGTCTCCCCTATTCTGTGTGGTTGAGGCATATTAGAGTACTGTAGAGTATTAGAATATTCGGAACTAGCGAGGTGTAATGGAGTAGTGTGTCAAGTTTTGGACCCACACTACAGAAAGGATATGGACAAATTGGAAAGAGTTTAGAGAAGGGCAACAGAGGTGATTAGGGGGCTAGAGAACATGACTTATGAGGAGAGGCTGAGGAAATTATGCTTGTTTAATCTACAGAAGAGAAGAGTGAGGAGCGATTTTATAAGTTCCAAAGGGCCACCCGTGTTAGTTTATTTCAGCAAAACAAATAAGGAATCTAGTGATGCTTTTAAAGACTAACAAAATTCTTCATTGTATGAACTTTTGTGGGAGAAAATCCCACTTCATGAGACACTTGAAGAGGGAGAAGTACGGATGAATGGGAGGAAAATATATGAAGGGAAGTCTAAGTCATAGGACCAGATCAGATTATTACAGCAAATGAAGACTCCCAGAATCCCAGCCAGGGAGATGCTATCTACTACCATAAATCCATAAACCTGAAAACCCTGGACCTTCCATCATCTCAGGCAGTGGGTTTATCTGGCTATATAGATTTTCTCCTCAGACCTTACGTCATCAACACTCCTATCTATCTTTCAGACACCACACTTCCAAAGAAAAATTTAATCCATTGGTGACATTGCTGAAAACACCATCCTAGCAACTATGGACATAGACGCTCTGTAAACAAACATCCCACACAAAGACAACAAGCCGTTAGGAAAATTATCCCAGGTGCGGTCACAGCACACCTTATGACTGAACTTTGTGACTTTGTACTCAACCACAGCCATTTCAGATTTGAAGATAATTTATATCTTTAAGTCAGCAGCAGTGCTATGGGTGCCTGAATGGCCCCACAATATGCCAATAATTCTACAAGATGATCCCTCACTCTCTCAGGCCTTGGGTGGCAGACCCCTCCTCACTTACATACAGCCTCCTCCCAACCTTAAACAGATACTCACTAGCAACTACAGACCTAACAACAGAACCACTAAAGCAGGCATATAGCCCTGGAACAAACCCTGTTGCCAACTTTGCCCATATAGCTGCACAAAAGACACCACCACAGGACCTAATCAAGCCAACTATTCCATCAAGGGCTCATTCACCTGCTCATCCACCAATGTCACTTATGCCATCATGTGCCATCATGTGCCTCCATCCTATGCATTGGACAAACAGGACAGTCTCTGCACAAAGGAATAAATAGACACAAGTCAGAAACTACAACATTCAAAAAACAATAGAGAAAACTTCAGTCTTCCTAATCATTCCATTAGTCATCCATGAATATCTGTGGCTAAGCAAATGGATAACAAATCAAAGCTTCAAACAGAAACTGCAAAACTGGAATTCATATGCAGATTTGACACCATGAAGTTAGGGTTAAATAAGGTTTTCTTCACTCATTAGAACAGGTAATTTTGCTTTCCTTTCTTCCTCACCTTCCTCTAATGTACTGTTCTTCACTGTTTGAATCAAAATGACTGCACTGATTTGCTGTAATAGTCTGACCTGATTCTATGACTTACACTTCCCTGCATTTATTTTCCTCTCTCATTCATCTGTACTTCTGCATCTTCAAGCATCTAACGAAGTAGGATTTTCTCCCACAAAAGTTCATGCGATAAATAAACTTGTTAGTCTTTAAAAGTGCCAATAGACTCCTTGTTTGTTTTGAGGGATTTTATAGCAGCCTTTAACTAACTGAAAGGGGTTCTAGAGACAAGAACTAGGAGCAATGGTCTCAAGTTGCAATGGAGGAGGGAGAGGTAGGGAATTAGGAAAATCTTTTTCACTAAGAGGGTGGTGAAGCACTGGAATGGGTTACCTAGAGAGGTGGTAAAATCTTCACCTGTAGAGATTTTAGGTGCTGCTTGACAAAACCCCAGCTGTGGTGACAGAGTTATGGTTGGTCCTACTTTGAGCAAGTGATCAGAGTAGATGACCTCCTGAGAGCCCTTCCAGCCCCCATCTTCTAGGATTCTGCGATTCTATTAAGTGTACCGGTTTATCCTTGGTATCAGAGTGACTTACAAAAGGAACATGTCTGCATATTGACATTGGTTGCACTAAACAGCATTCTTATAGGTCAGGCACAACCACTGCCTCAGAGATAGATGTAGAACAGCTGTTGTAATCAGGTGGTGAAACAGTGAAGCAACCTCGAGCCAGAGCCACTGGATCAACACTGTGGGCAGAAATGTAGCTGACCATCACATAAGAAGTAGAACAGAGACAGAAACAGTCAGAAAGGGAAGCAAATGCAGCCTTGTGTGCATTCTTTCTAAATAAAATTGCACCCAAGAAAGACCAAACTCTCACCAATTTCTCCTTCTGATTGGAACAAATGTCCAAGACCCAAATTATGGCTTGCCACTCAGGGCAAAAGGGATAACAATATACAGAGGCTTTTACTAGAAAAGATGCTATCTACCAGCTCATTAAAATATGAAGCATTGCTTATAAGTGGGACACAGTTAATAAGTGCAAATGGTTCCTGTGTGCAGCTCGTGTTAGATCTAGTCCATCAATCGTAAATATTTAATGCCAGTTTCCATATAATTAGCAGTCCCCTCACATCAGCGCCACTTCCATGGCTATTGGTATTGGCTAACATTGTGCCAGCATATATCCAACAAGATGTTGTGACAGCTAGATCATGGCAAATACCGCACAACTGCCCTGCCATGACCTACACCACTCCCTCGGCCCCAACAGGACTCTTCTAGCCTTGTGCCACAGTCGTCCTTGCAGAAGACAAGAATGTTCACAGAAGACAGTCTGAAGCATGGGTGCATGCAGTAGGAGAAGGTAAAAGCTTAAAATAAAAAAGACAAGTAGAAACAGTCAGGAGTGAGGTCTAAGGTCTAGTGAAACAAATCAAAACTGTCGGCCTGAGTTGAATAAATGGTCAAGTTGACAGGAGTCAGGCTAAAGCAGTCTGACCTCACAGAAATTGGCAAGTAAGCTGCAGCTGGAGTAAGAGTGGAAACGTACTTGAAAAGGACCTTGAACGTGTCCAGTTGGCCTAATGCCAAGGATATAGAAAGAGATATTGTGAACTATCTTTGAACTCTCCCGTGCAAGGGTATATGTAATCTCAGCATGACAGCTTGATGGATAGAGATGTGCAGTGATGCATGGACCTATCAAATTAATGGGGTGGCATAAAAAATGGAGTATGTGGACCAAGCAAGGTAAATTTTGACAACAGTGGGGATGAGCCAATAGGTCTGAGCAGAGCATAAAAGCAGTAGCCAAAGAGCCCAGATTTTGGGTATGTCCCCACGTATTTTTTAAATCGAAATAACACTGGTTATTTCGATTTAAAAAAGATTAGGTTCACACGATGTTTTCTTGTTTCAAAATGACAAGCTCCATCATTTCAAAACAAGAGACATTATTCTGAAATAGCTTCAACCTACTTGAATTTGAATCATCTGTTATTTCTAAACGGTTATTTTGAAATAACGCCATTTGGACGTGTTATTTTGAAATAACTGCTATTTTGAATTAATACTTTTGCCTTTCTCCTTCCCAGGGTGCCTTCCTTTTTCTATGAATTGGGTGGGGGCATGGTCCAGGGAGGGGTTCATCTTACCACACCTTCCATGGTGCCCCTCTCCTGATTCGAAAGAGCAAGTCCTGTGTCTGGACTTGCTATTTCAATTTGAGGTTTTTGCTTATTTTGATTTAAGTTAATTCAAAATAATGATTTTATTTCTAATTAAGTTCTTTCGAATTAACTGATTTCCAAATAAGTGCCTATGTGTGGGCATAGCCTTTGTGTGGTCAAGGAGATGATGTAGAGTCCTGCCGTCAGTTGAGCTGTTCCATTGCATTGATAGCACAAATGTTCCCAGCAGAACTGTTGACATAGATTGTTTGCTATTATGCTATGCTGCAATAAAGCCTAGCCTAGCACCTTTGTTTCTACAAAGATTCGTGGTCATGTTGGTTTCTTCAGTCATAAGTGTTGCTTCAGTTTACCTCTTGCACACAGGGTATGCCTAGGTTCCAAATCACTGAGCTAAGTCCTCACTAGAGATTTGAGCCAAAGGTAATGCAAGGGATTAAGCAAAGGAACACCTCGTCTTAGGATCACCAGGCTAACTCAGTTCCTGCTTAGAGGTCCAAGATCTAGCTTATTGGGCTAACTGAGTCCATAGTAGAAATCTGAGTCAGGGGTAATCTTGAGAAAACATGTACATAGAAAAAAACAACAAGGAGTTGTGTGGCACTTTAAGACTAACAGATTTATTTTTTGCATG
>ML681995.1:6106527-6190575 GCA_007922195.1 Podocnemis expansa | reverse complement strand
CATGCAAAAAATAAATCTGTTAGTCTTAAAGTGCCACACAACTCCTTGTTGTTTTTTTCTACGTACATAGAGACACCCACACACAGCCAAACAGACGCCTATGCCAGATGCCGAACTACACAGATAAAAACGCCTGCCACCCAGCATACCGCACATGCCAGTGCACCAAACAAAACTCTAATTGATAATCCAATCATGCAAGTGCTGGGCTCCTCCACCCCATGGTACACTTAGACAGCTTAAAACCATATCCCCACCCTCCAGGGAAGATGCACATACTTACTCCATAGACGGAAAGTAGGGGAATCACTGAATTGTGACTTTGGTATGTTGCCAGCTGTCAGATACATAAAGGACGATTGCCCAATGCATGCTCATCCTGGAGGGGTAGCAGCTATTCACCTGGCTACTCAGTCTGCTCTGGACTGGACTAGCAGCCTCCAGAGCAGACTGTAGTCACACCATTGCTTTCACGGTTTTATTATTCACTCTATGAAAGAAGAAAAAGAATTATAAATATACTGCCTGGAAAATTATAGTATATAGCAAAAGACTCTCTTGATTTTCATCTTTTCTGGAGCCCCATACCATAAACTACTTGCAAATTTCAGGGGGCAAGAGCTGCTCTTAGTACACATTATATAAATCAATGCAACTAAATCCATCCAAACAAAAGTAAGCTGTGTATTTGAGGGGTCATTAAATAGTAATAGACTGGAATCAAACAGGAACATCTCGTCAGCATCGCCAAATGTGCTGTTTAGTCTCCTGAACCAAATTATATGAAATATGCATAACGAGGGTCTGGCTGATAGAAGAGTGGAAAAATACGAAGGAAGTAAAATTAATGAGGAAGTAGGATGGGAAATGGCAAGGGTACATTGCTTCTGGTTGGCGTGTGTTTTGGTCTGTGTATATCATTAGGCATGGAAGATGTGGGACAGAGGCAGAATCAGCCAGAAAGCCAAGAATGTTGCTCAGAATGTTCAATAGTCTGGTGCTAGTAAATCTATTCACTGCACACTGAGGCACTGACTCAGAAAAGCACTTCATCGCCTGGTTAGCACACTCTTCAATCTCTCTGACCACAATGGGGTTTAAACACATGATCCAAGTAAATCAAGTGCTTATGTGCTCTTCCAAAATAAGGCCGCTTTCCTGAATCAGAGCCTACTTTGAGGGCTGACTACACTGCAGGGGAATTTTGGTGGCAATCGAAGGGAGATACACAAAATCTTTAAAATACCTTGTGCATCTCCTTTCAGCTGCCTAAAACCTATTCACCCCGGGGTCCCCACAGTGCTGATACAACGGGAAATGATTTCCCATCAAATCAATGCTATGTTACCTGCAGGGTAGGTCTTAACAAATCGACCTCTGGCTAAATCTGGGTTTGAGTGAGCGTGTCTTTACAGCCTGTGTACCTTTACTCCTGTGGACAACCCCAGTGAACTCATACCAAGTATACAAATGCACAGTAAGCCTCCTTGAATGTACAGTTAGGCATGGATGTAAGCACACGCCAGGCTAGGGCTTGAAAGAGGTGTAGACTCCTTGTTAAACAGGAGGGACAGCCAGAATGCTAGTTTGGCTGCACAGTTTGGAAGGCAGTTTTGAACGTAAACTCCTTAAGGCTGGATCTGAATCCATTCAGTGTAGGCAGGGCACCCTCCATATTACTACTCCAGGGTGGTTGGCCTCTAGGCACCACCATGATGTAAAAGTTCAGTAATAACAACTACTTCTCCTAGCACCTCTGCCATGCTTCGTTCCTCATGCTTCATTCCACCAAGCCTATAGGTGGTTTCGGCATCCCCGTGACAGCCAGGACAGATCACAGAATTGTATTTTTCCAGAAAGGAGGCATTTGCCATTAAGCCCTGCCCATTACTGGACATTCTGCCTCTTATTTCCAGTCCACAAATGCAAAGTGTGGCTGGCTAGAGGGAAGACAGGCCAGGCTGCAGGTACTAGAAGTTCTTCCCAGGCTCACAGGGGATCTGCTGTTGCTCACGGGTCCACTTTTAAGAGACACCTTAGGAAAGAAGATGAAAGTCACAGACCCATCTCCTCGCACTCCATTCTACCATCAGTTCCCACTCCTACCAAGTCACTGGTAGCAGGTCAAATTTGGTATAACAGCTTCTCCCATGGCTGCCTGGGAAAAATGCGGGGATTCAAACCAATGAAAGGAGGGGCACAGGACACAAATAGTATGTCTATGCTGGAGGCTTAAATCGACTTAAATAGCTCCAGGGCTCTATTTAGAGTTTATTAAGTCGACTTAAGCATTTGCTTAAGTCGACTGAATAACTCCTGCCATGGAAGTTGGCTTAAGCATTAAGTCGACTTCTGAGGACAGGAAGGGTCAGGGCTCAGCTCCAGGCCCTGCTACAGTCCTGATCTGGCTTAGGGGCCCAATCCAGCCCCTGCCAGCAGCAGCAAGGGGCTGGGAGCCCACTCTAGCTCCCAAGAAGCTGGGAGATGGGAGTTAGCTCCTGCCACCAGCAGCAGGGGCTGGGAGACTGATTAGCCTCCCAGGGCCTTGTGTAGATGGCAGGGGCTGGGTGCTGGGTCCTGCTGCCAGCAGCAAGCAGCTCAGAGATGGATCTGGCCCCAAGCCTCTTGCCCCCACCAGCAGGCAGCCAGGTCAATTTCACAGGCTGAGATCAGGAGTAGCTGTGAAATTGACCAGGCTGTGGAGTCATCTGTGAGTGGCAACCAGCAGCTCAAGGCTGGATTGGGCTTCAAGCCCCCTGCAGCGAGTGACTTGGGGCCGGATGCAGCGCTGCGCTGCTGGCCACCAGCAACACAAACGGCTCCCAGCCTCCAGCGCTGGTAGCAAGGGCCAGTTCCCAGCTCTTGCTGCCTATGACAGGGGGATGGGAGCCAAATCAGGTTCCCAGCCCCACTACTACCTGAGGCAATGGGCTGGGAGGCACCTCGGGCTCTCAGCCCCTTGCTGCAGGCAGCAGGAGCTGGATCAGATCCCCAGTGCCTAATCAGGGTCCCCGGGCCAGATCACACCTCAGGATGGGGTGGGGCAGAGCCAGAGCCCGAGCCAGGGTATGTCTGCTAGTGTAGACATACCCCTCAATCAACTTAACAAGGTCAACTTTAAGTCGACTTAAAGTCGACCTTGGTAAGTCAACTTAAAATAGCCTCCCCAGTGTAGACATAGCCAAAGAGCTGGTCTGTGAGTAAACTGCACTTATTTCTATCAGCCATCTCTATTCTGTCTTGTGCAATCCTACAGATCAAGCCAGGAGCCAAATTCTCCTTTGGGGGTAGAACTGTGTTGCAAAGACCTACAGTACAGTTATAGCAGACCTACATCAATGGACACATGGCTCGCAAGGCCAGGCAGCAGAGAGAAAATTTGCAGTGGAGACAGCAGGGGGGGCCTCTGATATGCCACCAAGGAGCAGGGTCTCAGAGCTGGGGCTTCTGTATGAGCCAAAACACCCACACTGCAATTTTTAGCCCCATGAGTCCAACGCCTCTGACTTAGGGTCTGAGCCTCAGTGCCACAGATCCATCTCCTCACTCATACTGTGGGAGTTTCTCTTGCTTCACCTTGCTGTAAATGTAAGGAGAATCAAGCTGTGCAGTTTGTAAAGGCCCCCAAAATATGACTGGCCAGTGCCACCAGTACAACATGTCAAATGGCTGTTTTGCTCATTGTGTTTTTCTTCCTTCTGCTCCCCAGCAGGCAGATCTGGGTCAGAACTTGGCTCAGGGTAAGGAACACCAGTAGAACAATTTTTATCTCTAGATAGAATATTAAATTAAACAGTGAGCAATTTAATCAAGGGGGGAAATGTGTCTTCTGAACACTAGTCTCTTGCCTAGGAGTGCAGGCACACAGATACACACGGGGTCCCCTCAGGCGACCTCTACCTAGCAAACAATATTTTTAATTAGAATGTTCTGTGATCATGGTGAGAAATTATTCAGCAGGAACAAAAGCGGCAGAATAGGGAGAATGTAATAAGGAATGTGAATCAGGGGCGAAAACCAGAAGAAAAAGTGAGAGAAAGTGCCTTTTAAAAAATGTCTGACAGACTGGGAATTTTAGTAGGAAAGAAATGAACTTAGAAACCAGATATGCTGTGACAGTCAAAATAAATCTCTTGGACTATGTCTACACTTAGAATGTTAATTCAGATTGAGTGAATTCAAATTAATCAATTTGACCTAATAATGATTAATTTGAATTCAGTCAATTTGAATTAACATGGCCACACAAGAAAATCCGATTTGAACTAGCATGTCCATGCACAGGACTTGCTAGTTCGAATTGGAGGAGGGGCACATGGGAAGTGTGGCAAGATGGCCCCCGAAAAGGGCCACTGTCACACCTAATCCTACATAAGCAGGAAGTTGCCTCAGCCCCCTGCCCATTGTGGTTGGCAAGAGGCAGAATGAGCAGGTCATGAATGAAGCCTAGCTCCTCCAGCTTGCCGCTGAGGTGCCCAGCACCTGCACAACCCTGACCAGTGCTGTGGTTGCCTTGAGCATGGTGTTCTTGGACACTGGCAGAACAGAGGCATGTACCAGCACCACCACCATGCTGGCCCTGCCTGCTGCTATGCCCACCCTGCTGCCCTCCATGCCCCTGTCGCTTCCGGGCATGTGAAACCAGCAGTGATTGTTGGCACCGCCATCATCCTGACCACCTGGGATGATGACCAGTGGTAGAACTTCCAGATGAGAAAGCAAACCTTCCTACAGCTGGTCCACAAGCTCACCCCCCAGCTGCAGCTAATAGACATCCATCTCAGCCCCGCCCTACCTATGGACAAAAGAGTGGCCGTCACCCTGTGGAAAATGGCCACCCCAGACACCTACCGGTCAGTGGCACACCAGTTTGGGATTGGGAAGGCCGGGGGGGCTGCCCTCCTGCACATCAGCAGGGCAATTAATGATGTCCTGCTAGCCTGCTTGGTCAATCCCAGGAACTTGCAAGAGACCCTGGATGAATTCCACGCTTTTGATTCCCCAGCTGCATGGGCAGTGGCGTCACTAGCGTTGGGCATGCCAGGGCATATGCCCCGGGTCCCAATGCTGGTGCCCCGGATCTCCGACCCAATTGGGCTGGGGATCCAGGGCCTGATCCCCAGCCGGCCGCGGCGGCAGCAGCGCTGTCTCCAGCCAAGGATCTGGGGCCTGGCTGGCCGCCCAGCAGGCCCCGCCCCTGGCCAGGGATAGGGCCAGGGGGAGGCCACGCAGCCGTGAGCGGCTTGGTCGCAGTGCGGCCAGAAGCAGCCGCTAGAAGCTGGGCCCACACCCGCACCCGCGGTGGCAGGCAGCCGGCAGCCAGGCCCCTGATCCCTGGCCGGGGATGGGGCCACCACGGCCGCTAGTGGCCAGGTCCCGGATCCCCAGTGGGGGATCTGAGGCCCAGCTGGCCGCACGCAGCCGCGGCGGGCCCGTCCCCGTCCCCGTCCCGGGACCTGGGGCCCAACCAGCCGGCTGCCTGCGGTGGCAGCGGTCCCGTCTCCCACTGGGGATCTGGGGCCTGGCCGCCCATTGCCACTTCTGGCAGCGCAGCGCCACGCCACGCCACAGCTTAGCCACTCACGGCCGCATGGCCTCCCCCGGCCTTATCCCTGGCCAGGGGGCGGGGCCTGCCCCTGCGGGTGGGGGCTGGGCCCATGCCCCAGGTCCATTGCCCCCCCAGTGACACCTCTGTGCATGGGCATCCTTGATGCAACTCACAGCCCCATCTGAGCCCCACAGCACTGAGCCAAGGAGTATGGAACTGAAAAGGCCAGTACCCCATGCTCTTGCAGGTCCTGGTTGATCACCAGGGCCTCTTCACAAACACCTACATCAGCTGGCCAGGGAGGGTGCGCAATGCCCACATACTGAGGAACTCTGGCCTGTATAGGTAAATACACATGGGCACCTTCCTCCCGCCACACAACATGACTGTCAGGGACGTCCAGGTGCCCCTCCTTCTGGTAGGAGATGCTGCCTGCCCTCTCCTCCCATGGCTTATGAAGTTGTACATAGGCCACCTAGATCCAAGCAGGGAGGTTTTTAACAGGAGACTGAACAGGTGTCGCCAGGTAGTGGAGTGTGCCTTTGGGAGGCTCAAAGCCAGATGGCATTGCCTTCTCAAATGCCTCCACCTTGTGGAGGAGATGATCCCAGAGGTCATCAGTACCTGTGTTGCCTTGCATACCCTCTGTGATATGCAGGGCAAGTTAGTCTCCACCATCTGGGAGGCTGAGGCCGAACAACTCACTGCACGTTTCCAGCAGCCAGCAGCCAGGCAGCAGCCGGAGCAGGTGCAGCGAAGAGCCCATAGCATCCAGGAGGTGCTCAAAGACATGTTCCTTGGAGAGGAGCCCTGAGGACCCAGCCCTGCCACCAGACGTCCTCACCAACCCCACCCTGCACATGCTGCCCTCACATACCTGCACCCCCCAACACCTCCATCCTCAAAGCAATAAACAAACTGAAATGAAGTAACTGTTTTAAAATATTTATTTAAAAGGGAATGGGATAGAACAGGGGACTTGCAGGTGACCTGGGGACTTGGGGGAGCACTGAGGGGGGATGGGGTGACATTGGAGGTCAGGATGGGGGGGCAGTCCCAGTGCTATGGGTGGTTTCTCCTTGGCCTTCACCGTGCGGGGACACTGCTGATGAGGAACGCAAGGGTCATGGCAGCAGGACCCATGAAGTGGTCTGCCAGTCAACCTCTGCCAGACTTGGTGCCCTGGAGGGCCACAGTAATGGAAGCAAGGGCCTGGCTCTGGAGCTCCTAGGTGATTGTGCGTCACTCCTTCAGGCTACAGCCCTCTGTAGGCGGCACAGGACAGATGCTTTGTGGGCTAACACCTGCCCCAGCCAGACCCGCATGCCCTCCTCGGCCTCCTGGCCCAGCTGGATCAGTTCCAGGAGGAGGTCATTGCGGCTATGGTGAACCCTCCTCCTCCGCCTGGTGGTAGCTGGTAGGGTCCCTGCATTGCAGCATCTGTCGGCTGCGCAAGGTAGTGGAGTAAGGGAGAGAGAACAGAGTTTGTCCCATGGGGCCATATAACTAATGCTGCGTCCAGCCAGATGACAGGAAGCAGCTGTGCCCTGACCATCCTCATGCCTCCCACTCATCCTGAGATAGGGCCCCGAAGGTATGTGTGGCCATACTGTGCAGGCCAGCTCAGGCGTGGTACCCTGAGTGGCAGGCAACAAGGAGCCTGGCGTGGCACCCAGCCGTCTCACAAGGCCACCTGGCAATGCTCAGGGCTGCATGTGGTCCCCCCTTCACCATGCCACTTCTGGCCTCCTCCAGACCACCCCGCTGACAGGCTCCCGCCCTGCTCGACTCAGCTCCCCGACGCCACACGGGTCCCCAGGGCTGTACCCCGTGGGACAGCCTCTGTTCCACCCCCCCGTGCCTGGGACCCTGCCTGTCCCCAGGCCCTATCCACCTGTCCTGCCTGTGACAGGGAGCTGCAGCCATGGCCGCATGGAGGAAAGAAGGCGACATTTATCGGCAGGTCTTGGCATTGTCCAGCAAGACATGCCCTCTTTAAGCTCTCCTTTGATGAAGGTGCCCTCCTCCTCCAGCACCTCTGGGGTTGTGGGTGCCTCTTCGATGGTGAGGAAGAGCTCTGGGCTAGGGGCCGGGGTGTGGACGAGTGGTGGCTCTGCTGCTGGGCAGCTGATGTCAGCATCTACAGGGGTGCAAACGTCTGCTGCTTCCACCTATTCCACAGTGGGCACAGTGGGCACCTTGCCACTGTCTACCATACTGGCAGACAGCCCAGGAGGGTCTTCACTGAGGAAGCAGTCCATCTCGGCAAAGAACAGGTACATGCCTCCATGCTCCAGCCCGCAGACCTGCCTGGCCTCTCGGACCCAGGCATAGTCCTGGTGGAGGGATTTGATTTTATCCAGGCCTGCTCTGTGGTCTGGGGGTGCCCCTAGGTGGAGAGAGCTGTGGCAATCTCCGCATAAACATCCCAGTTGTGGTGCCTAGCCCACAACCAGGACAGGATGTCCTCAGTCCCCCAACTGGTCAGGAGACTATGGACCTCCTGGTGGCCTTGGACTGCTGACCCACACCGGCCCTGGGTGCTAGCACTGGACTCTGCCATGCCCACTGCCCTCTGCCACATGGCTGTGGCTACAGAGGCTGTCAGCAAGGCTGGCTGGGGCTGCTGTGCCTGGGCACACCTCCTTTTCCTGGTGCCATGCACCATGGGAAGGAGAAAGGCAAACCACAGTCAATTTGAACTAGCTGTTAGTGTGGCCATGTCAATTCGAACTATGTCAAGTCAAACTAGAGGGTTTGAATTGACCACGACTTTGAAGTAAAACGAGGGTTGACCACTTCAAAGTCACCTTTCATCAATTCAAACTAAGGAGTTCCATAGTTAGAATTGATGCAAGTGAGTGTGGCCGTGCACTTAATTTAATTCAAATTGATGGCAATCAATTTGAATTAAATTCTAAGTGTGGACATACCCTTGAGTTCTCTAGGAAATCCCACCCAGGAGGCCTAAAGCTGGGCTCCCAAATCCATAGGACCAGATTTTCAAATGCTCAGCACCTACATTCGAAACAAGATTTTCCAAGGTGTCTGATCGTTTATTTATATGCCTCCATAGGACTGTTGATTGCTGAACTCTTCTAAAACTCTGTCCCATAAAGCAGTAGGGTGGTTGAGGGGAGATCTGGGTGAAAGGTGTCTACTCACTTCACATTTGAGGATTATGGTGCTTACTCACTTTTCTCCTCCCAGTTATAAAACTATGAAAATAATTAAAATCATTCAATAATCATTAAAACAATGAAGTTTCTGTGTACATGAGTAAAAAATGCATTTTGTACTCCAGTGGGAATTCTGTCTCAAAAAATTAAAAATGTCACACGATATTTTAAAATTTTGCATATTTTGTCAAAATATACACTACAATCACACTTCTGCTGACATTAATTCTGTGAAAACTTGACATTACACAGTGGTAGTCCATCCAGAATGAAAATTTTAATGGACCCTCTGGTTTCCACCCCAATGTTAGCCTAGCCCAAACCCAATTCAAAATAAGGCCATTTCTGCACAACCTCAAGGTCTACCATGCTACTACCTGGCCTGAAACACCAAAAAAGTGAGCTTAGCCTTCCTTTTTCTTACTATACTACTGCACAAAAGCTTTTCACTCCGGGCTTAAATATGGATTAAATAGGTGACCAGCTTTAGGTTGTGTGATGTCAGTATCCAAAAACTGTGGCAAAGAATCATTCAGGGACAAAATCTTTACGAGAAAATTCAAATCACAGAAAGTATGCTGGGGACTCAAAGTGATCTCACCTGAGTTGAAGTAGAGCCACTTTTTAATGCTGTTGAAAATTGCTCACTGTCAGCTGAGAACGATACAGCTAAATCATAGCCTCTGCCAGCAAGGCACAAGGGGTATGTCTATACTTGCAAGTTAGTTCAAATTAAGAAGGCTTAATTCAAACTAATGTAGTACCTGTGTATGCTAGTCTTTCATTAGTTTGAATTAAGGAATTCCTTAATTCGAACTAATGAAAGCTTAGTTCCTATTAGTAAGACCTGCTGGTTAGTTTGAACTAAACCCTTAGTTCGATCCTTAGTTCAAACTAAGGATGGTGTAGACTAGGATTAACCCTTAGTTTGAATTTAATAAATTCAAAGTAAGAGTAGTTAGTTCAAAATAACAAAGTGGACTAATTCAACTTAAATTAAGTCAAATTAGTCCACTTTGTTAATTCGAACTAATAAATTTGAGTTTAAGTCAAACTGAACTCAAATTTATTAGTTCAAATTAACAAATTTGAACTAATTTCTCCTAGTGTAGACATAGCCAAGGAGGCTCTTTCAAAACCATAAACAGCTTGATGCTGCCAGTACCAGAAGAACAGTGGCAGGTCTGAGCTCACTGTGTTTGTAGACTGGGTCTTAGAAGCCCACCCAGCATATGAGCGGTGCTACGTGTCTGACTGGCAGCACTAGCACAGCATAGCAAAGTTTACAGAGTCAGTGATGTCCGCCATTAGGAAGGTGTGCTTTTAAGTGTGTGCATTTTAAAAAGAAGGGTAAACGCTGATGACAGCATCGCTGCCCTGCTCCTGAGCTGCAGGCAGAGGAGCCAGACTCTGTGCAGCAGCATCGTAGCATTATGTGAAGCGTGGCATCTGGGAAGAGACCTGTGCCTCCCAGAAGTAATGCCATTAAAACCTGGCCAAGATCCAAGGAAGCTGCCAGTCTGCATGAAATGGCTGACCCATCCACACACAGAAGATGCATCCAGAAAACAGCCACTGTCCCTGAGGCTTCTTACTGCCAGAGACGTGCGAGCAAAAGCTGGAGCATTCCCTAGACTCCCACTCCCCTTCTCCTCATTTCTTGCCCTCTGGCTCTGGCATCTCCTCTGCTTAATCCCTTCTTGACTGATTCATCCTTCTGTTAATCAACCCTTTCCCCATGCTGATCAGCTTGCTCCCCTCCCCCTCTACCCACAGGCTTCACCTGGTTCCCTATGTCTGCAAGCAGCTTCTCAGGTTTGTGGGGTTGATGATCAATAAAAAAATAACTAAACACCTAGCTCTTATCTAACCCTTTTGGTCAGTGTGTCTCACCTGGACTGTTTCAGGTTCAACAAAGCATGATAATGAAATCCTTGCTCATTGTCACAGCATTAAACATTTCAGTGCAGTCCAGGAAATCTTGTCCAGTTCTCGCTGGTGACACTCACTAGACCCACCAGTGTTTAAAAATAACCTCTTTCTGGAGACTGGAGAAAGGAGGAGAGAGAGTGAATTATTTACAAAGTAAAGTGGTAAATCAGGATTTCACTCCATCAGTGTCCCTTATAGCCTTTGGCGATTAAACATCCTCTATAGGCAAATCTGATGACTCTGGTGTTCAAGATATTAATTATGGTATAAGTTGGCCCTTTTTGCAGAGGAGGATGGGCAAAAGAGAGGTTAGTCTGGATTTTCTGGTTACTGCTATTGTCTGTTTTCAGGCACACAAACACAGAAAGAGAAAAGAACAGTAAAGAGAGAAAATGCAGCTTCCTGTTTCCCAATGTGTGTGATAAAGGATACACATGGAAAACTAAAATGCTTGGAGTGAGGGGAAGTTATCCCAGCATTTTTAAACCTGACAGACAGATTCTGTTTGCCTTTGGCTCAAGTGTGAAGGAGATCAAGGTCAGCTATTTTTTTTCAGCCAAAATACTCCATTCCTCTTACCTTAGGTTCTTCTGCTGCTGCTATATAGAGCTCCATAACGGAGGCCATGAGATTGAGTCATTCTGAGGAAGTCTGGTGGTGGAGATAATGGGGATGTTTGAAGCTCATTAACTTTGAAAGAGTTGAAGTTGGTCCTGCTTTGAGCAGAGGGTGGGACTAGATGACCTGCTACTCCTGCAGCACTTGGGATTCCCTGTCTTTACTCAAAAATACCCTGATCTGGGGTTGTAAGTGCAGCTTCCCAAGTCCTGGGAGTCTGACCATAGTCAGCCTTTTGTATAAGTAACTATCCCCCACACGGGACATCAAGAGGATTCAAACCTAGTATTTCCAATGATGCATCAGAAGCATCTTCCACTTGATATGACTTCATAAGCTGGTAGCAGTAGTAGGCTTTTATCCTGCAGAGGACTGGCCTCTACAAAAAATTGCAACACACACATCACAGATGTGTCACTGAGGCACTATAAGTACAGGGGTCATGGGCATATCTCTGGCCTCATGAGGGGTGGAGGGCCCAACTTAGCTCACAATATACAAGCTGTTAGTAAAATTCAACTAACAGTGATATATTAACAACTGAAAGGAATAGCCATTGCACTATGTAAAACTAAAGGGATGTTTTTTCTCGCTCACACAGTTACAGCAATTTTTCATGGACATCTCTGTGTCTGCCTGATGCTATTTATTACTTCTTCTCTGGTTTGCTCCTCATGCTGACCTCCAGACATAACCTCCTCTTAAATGGGGACCATCTCAGCTTTCCCATCCCACAATAAATTAAAGAGCTTGATGGGAAAATCGGACCATGGCACTTTATTCATAAATGACACCCTCTGCAGAGAGCAAGCTTGTCATTTTAATTTATAGGCGCATCTTTTCCAAAGGATGGCGCTGTGCAACATAATTTTGCTATTACCCTGAATAACCTACCCCTGTCTAGCAATCTAGGGTCTGTTTAGTCACAAAGCAACAAGAAGCCATGCTCTGTCAAAGGCTTTTAATCAGGTTGTATGAGACTGGGAATGTGCCTTCCAAGTGCTCCAAGTGCAGGAATGGTTTTTCTGCAGCAGCATGCAGTGAAATAAAAAAAATAAAAACACTTAATTTAGGGACATCCCAGATCTTCATATGTTTCTTCCTAGCATCAAAAAGGGGTGCTAAGAGCCATGTCTGGCTCACAGTTTGCAGGCAGACCTTAGGGACTTAACAATTTGGTACAAGGCAGCTGCTAATTCTGAGCTGCCTTGCAGCTTTGCAAATTGAAACTCCTCCTTTGTTGCAGCCATTGATCAATCACAGTTTCTTTAAAGAAATATTGAGTGGTGGTTAAAAATATAGGTCTCACCATTAATCACCATAAAGGAAACAGCTTACAAAGAGGTCAGAGCAGCTTTAAAAATATAATACTCTCTAGCCCCATTTGTTAGAAGAAGTCTGCACAACTTGAGGTCCTACCTGCCATTATAAGATCAAAACATCAAATAATGTTCAGGTTTTAACCACCAACACCTGAATTTTTTTTGGTTCAAAACTGAAAGTTTTTGGTTGCTGAAAATTGAAAAAACTTGGGATTTTGGTTTTCATTGAAAACTCCAATATTTTGACAACCCCAGAGAATTCTTCACAAAAATTCTGGTTGAGTGCAAATTTTCCAAGGGGTAGCCACATTAGTCAGTGTACATCAAAAACAATGAGAGTCCTATGGCACCTTAAAGACTAACAAATTTCTTTGAGCATAAGCTTTTGTGAGCTCCAACCAACTTCATCAAATGCATGAAGAAGAAACTACAGTTGAGAGGCTGAAGGAGCACAGAGCTGATATCAGAAATCAAAGAACAAAGAAACCAGTTGCTGAGCACTTCCATCTTCCTAATCACTCGATGACTGATTTGTTAACGACTGTCATTAGAGATGTAGCTGGGACATCAAGACTGCAAAGAGAAACAGCTGAACTTGAATTAATATGCAAGCTAAATTCTGTGAAAGCAGGACTGAATCGAGACTGGGTTCTTTTCCCATTACAAAGGGTAATTTGACTTCAGGCTTCCCATGGTTTGAGCCTGAAAACTGCTCTGATTTGCTGTTACTGTATGACCTGATCCTATGTTTTACACCCCTTTAGTTTCACTCTTTTCTGTAAGTTCACCCATCTTTGAAGCATCTGAGGAAGTGGAATCTTCTCCCATGAAAGCTCATGCAACAAATAAATCTGTTAGTCTTAAAGTGCCACACAACTCCTTGTTGTTTTTTTACTGGACTAGACTAACACGGCTATCCCTTTTGATATATATACACATGCCAGGATGGAGGACGGCAATTGTTAGCAAAGTCAACTCAGTTAGGACAGATGAGGCCCATTCACATCAGTTTATTAGAGGGAGAGAATGTGTGAACAGGAACAATTACTTTTTGTAAGGGGCTAACCCTTCCATTTCCCTATTCAGATCCACATTGGTCAAACTGGACTGTCCTTACATAAAAGGATAAATGGACGCAAATCAGCCATCAAAAATGGCAACATCCATAAACCATTGGGAGAACATTTCAATCTCCCTGGACACTCAGTAGCAGACTTGAAAGTTGCCATACTTCATAGAATCATAGAACCATAGGGTTGGAAGGGACCTCATGAGGTCATCTAGTCCAACCCTCTACCAAAAAAGCAGGACCACTCCCACTAAATTATCCCAGCTAGAGTTTTATCCAGCCAGGCCTTAAACATCTCCAAAGATGGACATTCCACCACCTCCCTAGGTAGCCCATTCCAATGCTTTGCCACTCTCCTAGTAAGAAAGATTTCCTAATATCCAGACTCGACCTCCCCAGCTGCAACTTGAAACCATTGCTCCTTGTTCTATCCTCTGTTACTACTGAGAACAGCTGCGCTTCATCCTCCTTGGAGCATCCCTTCAGGTAGTTGAAGGTTGCTATCAAATCCCCCCGCAGTCTTCTCTTCTGCAGGCTAAATAAGCCTAGTTCCTTCAGCCTTTCTTCATAGGGCTTGTGCTCCACCCCCTTGATCATTTTTGTTGACCTTCACTGGACTCTTTCCCATTTGTCCACATCCTTTTTGTAGTGGGGAACCCAAAACTGGACACAGTATTCCAGATGTGGCCTCACCAGTGCTGAAGAAAGAGTAATGATCACATCCCTCGATCTGCTGGCAATGCTTCTTCGGATACAACCCAGTATGCCATTGGCCTTTTTGACAGCAAGAGCACACTGCTGACTCACATCCAGCTTCCCATCCACCAGGATCCCCAGCGCCTTTTCTACGGTGCTGCTACTTAGCTGATCACTCCCCAGCCTGTCGCAGTGCATGGGGTTTTTCCGTCCCAAGTGTAGGACTTTGCACTTGTCCTTGTTGAACCTCATGAGATTTCTATCAGCCCAGCCCACTGCTCCAATTTGCCAAGGTCTTCCTGAATCTTCTCCCTGCCCTCCACCGTGTCTACTGTTCCCCCCATGTTGGTGTCATCCACAAACTTACTGAGTTGGCAATCAATCCCATTGTCCAGATCATTAATGAAAATATGGAACATAACTGGCCCCAGGACTGACCCCTGGGGCACACCACTCATTACTGGTTGCCAACTAGACATGGAACCATTGATTCCTACATGCTGAAACTGTTGATCTAGCCAGTTCTCTATCCACCTTACAGTCCACACACTCAACCCATACTTCCTTAACTTGCTGACGAGAATGCTGTGGGAAACCATATCAAAAGCCTTGCTAAAGTCAAGGTATATCACATCAACAGCTCTTCCTGCTTCCACAAATCCAGTCATCTCATCATAGAAGGCGATGAGGTTGGTCAGGCATGATTTACCCTTGGTGAATCCATGCTGACTGTTCCTGATCACTCTCCAAGTGTTTCTTCCAAGCATTTCAGAATGGATTCTTTGAGAATTTGCTCCATGATTTTTCCAGGGATTGAGGTGAGGCTGACAGGTCTGCAATTCCCTGGATCCTCCTTTTTGCCTTTCTTGAAGATAGGTACTAGGATTTGCTTTTTTCCAGTCCTCAGGCACCTCCCCTGTTTGCCATGAGTTTTCAAGGATAATGGCCAGCAGTACTGCTACCTCATCGGCCAACTCCCTCAGCACCCTCGGATGCAGGTCGCCCGGCCCCATGGACTTGTGCACATCCAGCTTCTTTAGGTAGTCCCTAACCTGACCTTCCATCACCAAGGGCCTCTCTTCTTCTCTCCAATCTGCCATACCCAGTGTAGTGGGCTGGGAGCTGGCCCTGGCTGTGAAAACTGAAGTAAAAAAGCACTGAGCACTTCAGCTTTTTCCTCATCCTCCCTGATTCTCTTCTTGTTATTAACATACTTGTAGAACCCCTTCCTGTTATCCTTCACATCCCTTGCTAGCCGCAACTCCAATTGTCCTTTGGCCTTTCTGATTTTATCCCTGCAGTCCTGAGCAATATCTTTATATGCCTCCTTAGTCATCTGTCCAAGCTTCCACTTCCTGTAAGCTTCCTCTTTATGCGTTAGCTCAGTGCAGAGCTCTCTGTTAAGCCACACTGGGTGCCTTCCACGTTTGCTGTTCTTTCTGCTCATCGGAATGGTATCTTCCTGTGCCCTTAGAAAGGTTTCTTTAAAATGCAGCCAGCTCTCTTGGACACCTTTCCCCTTCAGATCAGCCTCCCAAGTGATCCTGCCCATCAGTTCCCTGAGGGAGCCAAAATCTGCTTTTCTGAAGTCCAGGATCTGCGTTTTGCTTCTTTCCTTTTTTCCATTAATCAGTAACCTGAACTCTATCATCTCATGGTCACTGCTGCCCAAGTTGCCATTAACTTCTACATCGCCAATCAATTCTTGTTTGTGAGCAGCAGGTCAAGAGGTGCAAGGCCCCTAGTTGGTTCCTCCAGCATTTGTACCAGAAAGTTGCCCTCAAAACTCTCCAAAAACTTCCTGGATTGCCTGTGCACTGCTGTATTGGCCTCCCAGCAGATGTCGGGGTAACTGAAGTCCCCCATGAGAACCAGGGCCTGTGATCTGGAAACTTCTGCCAGTTGTCTATAAAATGCCTCATCAACCTCCTCCTTCTGGTCTGGAGGTCTGTAGAAGACACCCACCAGAACATTCCCCTTGTTGCCCTCCCCTCTAAGCTTAACCCACAGATTTTCAACTGGCTCGGTTCCACTTCCATGATGGAGCTCTGAGCAGTCATACAGCTCTTTTACATATAGCATCACTCCTCCCCTACTTCTTCCCTGCCTGTCGTTCCTGAACAACTTATACCCATCCATGGCAGAGCTCCAGTCATGCAAGCTAACCCACCATGTCTCTGTTATTCCAATTATATCATAGTTCCTTGTCTGTGCCAGTACTACCAATTCTTCCTGCTTGTTTCCCAGGCTCTTCGCATTCATGTACAGGCACCTAAAATACCAGGCTGATTGCCCTACTTTCCCTAGTCGATTTTTTAGTTTTCTTGCATCTACCTCCTTGTATTTTCTCCTGGGATTGTCCACACACACCTGCCTCAGGTATTAATGCTTCAATAGAACATGTAACACAATTATTTGATTCCCCCTCCCCCATGTTCCAACTACCTTCTCTTTTATTCCTGGTGTTACGGTCCCCATTCCCCTCAAGTTCCATCCCTTCCCCCACGTCTCCCACATTCTCACTTACCTGTGGGCTTTGGTCTCCTTCCCCCTTCAAACCTAGTTTAAAGCCCTCCTCACTAGGTCAGCCAGTTGACATCCAAATATGCTCTTCCCCTTCCTCGACAGATAGAGTCCATCTCTGCCTAGCACTCCTTCTTCCTGGAACAGCATTCCATGGTCAAGGAAGCCAAAGCCCTCCTGATGACACCATCTTCACAGCCAGGCGTTCACCTCCAGGATGCATCTGTCTCTACTCAGGCCCCTGCCCTTGACCGGAAGGATCGAGGAGACCACCACCTGTGCTCCAAACTCCTTTACCCGTGCTCCCAGAGCCCTGTGGTCACCTTTGATCTGCCAAGGATCACCTCTCGCAGTATTATTGGTTCCCACATGGATGAGAAGCATGGGGTAGTAGTCAGAGGGGTGGATGATTCTCAACAATCCCTCCATAATATCTCGGATGCGGGTACCTGGCAGGCAGCATACCTCCCGAGAGACCTTGTCAGGGTGAAAGATGGGTGCCTCCGTCCCCCTCAGAAGTGAGTCCCCAACCACCACAACCCTACGTTTCCTCCTAGCTGTGGTGGCTGTGATCCTCCCAGCCTCGGGGGTGCATGGCATATCCTGTTCCACCTCATCCATTGTCTCTAGCGCTGCGTAACAGTTCTTCACCACAATGGAGGGAAGGATGGGAGCAGGGGTGGAGCACTGTCTGCTGCCTGAGGTAACCACCTGCCTGTGTTCTCCCTCTGCAACAGGCATCCCATCCTTCTCCAGTGGTGCAGCAGTAGTCTTCAGCACCTGGAGAGTATCCTCCTCCTTGCATGTCTCCTCATAGATGCTACCGAGGAACTTCTCCAGGGCATGGATACTCCTTAGCCTAGACACCTCCTCCTGTAACTCTCCCACCTGCCTCCTGAGAGATTCCACCAGAAGACACCTGTCACATCGATTCTTCTCCCCAGCCTGATCATCAGAGACAGGGAACTGCAGGCTGCAGTCCCTACAAGTCCACACCAAGATCTGGGTAGAAATATCCACGCTCAGGATGTCTGTCTGGCTATAGGCACAGGTGGAGGAGACAGAAGGGGCACTGACACAAGCAGTGTGGCTCCTCTTCACCATCATGGCCTCCCCAAACTCCCTCTCAAACACCCCTGTTTTCAATCCCTCTGGTCGCTCAGCCACTGGCTTTTAAGACCTTCTCTGCCTAGGTCAGCCCTTGCCCCTCGTTAAACACACAGGGGAAGAGTGATCACAAGGCTGATTGAAGCTGGTGATCAAAGGTGAGCAGGGAACAATGATCCAAATAGCCCCCAATCACACAAACACACAATCACAGTCCCAATTCCCACAATAACTAACAACTAACAGAAATCACCTGTAGGGGAAGACACAAACACACAGTTAGCAATTCACTCACCCAAGCTTCACTCTCTCCCTTGCATCTTCAGCTAAGGGATTGCCTTCGCCTCCTTCTCAGGGCTTCACCAACTCCCCTGTTTTCAGTCCCCCTGTTTGCAAGCTTCAACAAACAAACTTCAAAAACAGACCTCAGCATGAAACTGCAGAGCTGGAGCAGATCTGCAAACTTGACACAATCAGACTGGGTCTGACTAAGGACTTGGAATGGTTAGTACATTACAAAAAGTAATTGTCCCTGTTCACACATTCTCTCCCTCAAATCAACTAGTATGAATGGGCCCCATCTACCCTAACTGATTTGACTTTGCTAACACTTCTCCATCTCCATCCTGGCATATGTATAGATACCTCCTAACTGTAGTTTCCACGTCATGCATCTCATTGAGTGGGTTGGAGCCCACAAAATCTTATGCCCGAATAAATTTGTTAGTCTTTAAGGTGTTACAGGACTCTCAGGCTATATCTACATTCGCAAGCTAAGCTCAGACTTCCTTAATCCGAACTAAGCAGTTCTGGGTTCGTTCAAACTATCTACGGCATTTTAGTTCAAACTAGCCATGTTTTTTGTTTGAACTAAAAAACGTGGCTAGTTCAAACTAAAAAATGCAGCTAGTTTGAATCACTTAGTTTGAACTTTTTAGGTTCAATCTAAGGCATCTACATCACCCTAGTTTGAACTAAAGTTGGAATTAAGCACTAAGTTTGAACTAGCTTTGCTTAGTTTGAACTAAAAAAAATTTTAGTTCGAATTAGCTACAGGCTAGTGTAGATATGGACCAAATTAGTCCAAACTAAGCCTCCTTAGTTCAGACTAATTTGGCAGTGTAGACATAGCCTTGTTGTCTTTGGTTGAGTGCAAATTCATTCTCCATTTCAAACACCACAAATATGTGGACATAAAAATTTCATTCAGCTATGTGGGATATCCTCGAGGAGCTAGAAGGCGTGATGGGATCCCCTGGATTGTACCATTCAGCATCCGTTTCTCAGGGATAATTCTGGATAACAAAACCCAAAACCCTGTTTTGCTGCTCCCCTTTACATTGCTAATGCCTATCTGGAAATATCAAGAGAATGGAAGGTTACTTCCCAGTAAGCATCCTTCTTCGAGATGGGCTGCTCACCTCCATTCTGGAATAGGTGTCTATGTGCTGCAGTGCACAACTGCCCAGAAGCTATTTGCCTTAGCCTGTCCCTGTAGGGTCAGTGGCCAGTGCCCCCTCTGACCTGAGCAGTATATAAATGGCCCTGATCCTGCCCACCCTTCACTCCCATCATTCCGCTAACTCTGAAAAGCAGGGCCAGGAGGAGGGTATAGAATGTATGTGAGCAGTCTATCTCGAAGAAAGACATTTACTGGTAAGTAACCTTCCATTCTTCTTCAAGCACTGCTCACCTCCATTCAGGAATAGGTGACTACAAGCCGTACGTCGGATGGTGGGCAGAACTAAGGTTTCCCTGCTTGGAGTACAGCTCTGCCCAGTGCTGCATCATGTCTTGCCTGCTAGACAATGGTGTAGTGTGCGGCAAAGGTATGCACTGAGGACCAGTCGCTGCCTTGCACATCTCCTGGATCAGAACCTTGGCAAGGAAGGCTGTGGAGGATGCCTAGGCCCTTGTGGAGTGGGCTCTGATTTTCCCTGGAAGGACAGAGTTCTTCCTATTGTAACAGTCCTTAATACAGTTAGCTATCCAGGATGAGATGTACTGAGTGGTTACCGCCCTGCCCCACAAGCATTAGGCAGCTGCCACAAACAGCTGTGATGAATGGTTTGGTTTGCTTGATGTAGACTGAGAGTGCCCTCTTTAGGTCGAGGGTGTGCCACTTTCTCTGGTTTTCCATGACCTGAGGGTCTAGGAAGAACACTCAGAGGTAAATGTCCTGATTGACATGGAAAGGAGACACCACCATCAGTAGAAAAGCTGTGTGGGGTCTTAAATGTACCCTGTCTGGCTGAAATATGATGTACAGCAGCTCTGAGGACAGGGCTCTTATCTCTGACACCCTTCTGGCCAAGGTGATGGCCACCAGGAAGGCCAGTTTCCAGGACAGGACTAGGAGCGTGCATGACAAGAGAGGCTCATGGGGGGTTTTGTGGTGCCCTCAAGCATCAGATTTAGGTCTCACTGGGGAATGGGTCCCTGTGTCTGAGGGTATAGTCTCTCCAGGCCCCTGAAAAATCTACTGAATGTGGGGTGTGAGGAAAGAGGTCATCCCCCAGAACATGTTGTGCAGTGCCGAGATCACTGCCAGGTTCACTTTAAGGGAGGGGAGCGCCAGCCCTCCGTCTTTCAGGTGCAGAAGGTAGTCCAGGATCTCCTCAATTGGGGCATTTTCTGGTTGAATCTGTCTCTCTCTGGCCCAGAGGGAAAATCATTTCCATTTGGCCCATATGTGGCTCTCATGGAGGGCTTCCTACTCCCTGGTAAGACCCGTTGGGCCCCTGTGGAGCATAGGTGCTCCTCTGGCCTCAGCTATGGAATCTCCACACCATCAGGTGAAGCTCTCTTGGTTCTGGGTGATGTAGGATACCTGAGTTTTGCATAAGTAGGTCCCCCTGAGGGGGAGGGTTATAGGAGATGACACCGATAGGTCTAGGAGGGTGGAGAACCAGGGTTGGCAAGGCCACGCCGGGGCTAGCAGGATTACATCTGCCCCATCCTGCTTTACTTTCAGTAGTGTTCTGTGAATCAGGGGGAAGGGGGGGGGGGGAGTGTACAGTAGGGGGTTCCCTCAGCTTATCAGTAGGGCATCCAAAAATGACCCCTCACCAGGGGCGTTGCTGGCATTGGGCACGCTGGGGCATGTGCCCCGGGTCCCAATGCCACTGCCCCGGATCTCCGGCCCAATCGGGCCAGGAATCCGTGGCCCGATCCCTGGCCAGCCACAGCCATGGCGGCCCCGTCCCCAGCCGGGGATCCGGAGCCCAGCTGACCGCCCAGCAGGCCCTGCCCCTGGCCAGGGATAGGGCCAGGGGGAGGCCGCGCCACTGCGGACGGCTAGGCCGCAGCAGGGCCGGGCCAGAAGTGGCTGCTGGAGGCCGGGCCCACGTCCACGTCCACGGGTGGCCAGGCCCCCGATTCCCGGCTGGGGACAGGACCGCTGCAGCCGCTGGCAGCCAGGCCCTGGATCCCCAGCCAGCCACCCGCAGTGGCCCCATCCCCAGCTGGGGATTGAGGGCCTGGCCACCCACAGCCGCGGGCCCAGCCTCCAGTGGCTACTTCTGGCTGGGCCGCACCACAACCTAGCTGCCTGCGGTGGCACAGCCTCCCCCACGGCCCTATCCCTGGCCAGGGGGTGGGGCCTTCTGTCTGGGGGTGGGGCCTGCCCACTGGGGGAGGGGGCTGGGCCCATGCCCTGGGTCTCTCCCCACCCCAGCACTGCCTCTGCCTCTTGCCCCTACCCCTGATTGAGCAGAACTGTTCACATTTGCTGTTGTCCTGGGAAGTGAACAGATCCATCTGTGGTATGCCCCAAGTCTGAAAGAGAGGTTCCACTACCTCTAGGTGTAGTGACCACTCATGATATGTAAGGAACTTCCTGCTGAGGCTGTCCGCCTATGAGTTTTTGATCCCCAGAAGATGGGAGGCTATAATATTGAAATTAGACTTCAGGGCTAGCTCCCACAGGATGGATGCCTCTTTGCACAGTGTTGGTTTCCAGGCACTCCCTTGGTGGTTGATGTAGAACATGCCCGCCGTATCATCTGTCAAGATCTGGAGTGATCTTCCCTCTATCCTGTCTAGGAAGCTCAAGCATGCCAGGCAGATCACCCTTAACTCCCTTACATTGATGTGCAGTGTCCTCTTCTCGAGGGACAACTTGCCCTGGGTGAATAGACCCCCAGATATATGGGTGCCCCATGCAAGGTCTGACACGTTTGTGATGAGGGTTAGGGAGGGACTTAGGGCTTCAAAGGGGACCCCTTTGCAAGCAAACTGGGGGTCCTGCCATATTTTTAGGGAGGCAAAGACTTTCTGGGGGTATCAAGACTGCCTTGGTTAGGGGTTGCAAGTGAGGCTGAAACACAGAGGCTAATCAGGTCCATAGGGGCCTCATGTGCAGGCAGGACATCCTTATCAAGTATGTGGACTCTATGTGCCCTAGTAGCTGGAGGCAGCACTTCACTGTCATGTACGGGGTTCATGTCATCTCTGCAATGATGGTGGATATGGACTGAAATCTGGATGCAGGGAGTGAGGCTCTTGCCTTGAGAGAGTCCAGATGGGCCCCTATAAAGTCTATAATTCATGAGGGGGAGAACTTAGACTTCTCCCTGTTTATCAGTAGGCCTAATTTGTGGTACAACATCTGAGTGGCTCAGATTCTGCGCATGACCCGGTACTTTCATTTTCCTATTACCCAATTGTCCAGATAGGGGTATATTTTTCTACCCTCCCTTCTTAGGTGCGTTGCCACTGCCACAATGCACTTTGTGAAAACCCGTGGGGCTAGGATGAGTCCAAGGGGGAGAGATGTAAACTGTGGTTCCGTCTTATTGAAATGTGGAAGTAAGCTTCCTTTAAGTCCAGGTCTGCAAACCAATGCCCCAGATCCAGAGAAGGAATGATCTGCAATAGGGAGACAATTCTGAACTATATTTTCTCTAGCCATTTGTTCAGAGCTCCTAAATCTAAAATGGGTTAAAGGCCTCCACTTGGATTTCAGGATCAGGAAGTATCAGGAGTAGAAACCTCTCCCCCTTTGTCTTGAGGGACCTTTTCTATTGCTCCCAGGTCCAGGAGCTTTTGAAACTCTTGTTTTAGTATCAGTTTGAGCAAGCAGTCCCAAAGTCTGTAGCAAGGGGACAGTTTTCTGTCTGGATGCCTTCCTCTGAACTGTATGGAGTAACCTTGAGAAATCATGTCTAGGATCCATTGATCAAAAGGTTACCCTGACTCACTGGTGGAGGACTGGGGTGAGGCAGTTAATTAACGGTGGTACCCTCAAGTGGCAGATGGTGCGGCCCTCTAGCAAGAGGTCAAAACCTCTGCCTAGGCCCCATGAAGCAGCCACTATTATTCTCTCACCCTGCTGCTCTGGGCTCTGTGGTTCTTTCCTCCTCTGCCACGTCGTTGTCTCTGGTGCCATATGGACACTGGCATGGTTGGAATTGGCGGCCCCATTTGACCCTGCTGCTGATGGAGGACTGCTGTGGCTGACGTTGCTGCTGTGGCTGCTGGGGACAGTACATGCACCTCATTGCCTGGGGAGTGTACATCCACAGTGATCGGAGGGTGGTGCTGGAGTGCTTCATGCCATGGAGTTTGGCATCTGTCAACTCCACAAATAGCAATGGGCTCTTGAAGGGCAGGTCCTGGATGGACTGTTGCATCTGAGGGGACAGGCCTGAACCCTGGAGCCAAGATGCTCTTCCGTAGCCACAGAGAAGGCTACACCCTGGCTATCCATGTCAGTGGCATCCCAGGATATCATCAGGGTGTCTGTTGCTGTGAGTAGACCCTCTTCCACCAAAGTTGAACGGTCCAGGGTGTGCTCAGGAGGCACCGGGTCCTTGAGCCATTCCATGGAGCACCACAGGTTGAATACATAGCATCCCATGACGGCCTGATGGTTTGCAATGTGAAGCTGCAAGGCTGTGGTGGAATACATCTTGCAGCCAAACAGATCCAGCTTCTTGGCTTCTTTATTTTTCAGGGTGGTCGCTGGTTGGCTTTGCCTCTGCTGTTGGTTTAGTGCATCAATGACCAGGGATCCTGGCATGGGGTGGTTAAAAAGGAAGTCAAACTTGTCCGTAGGGACATGGTACTTCCTTTCTGCTGTCTTGGAGACTGCAGGGATTGAGGAAGGCATCTGCCATCTGGCCCAAGCTATCTTAATGACCCCATCATTGTAGGGGCACAACCACTCTCAAAGGATGGGCTGCATCACCCACATCGAACAAGGGATCAAAGTCCTCCAGATGACCTCTGTTTGCAGGTTGAAGTTGGCCACCATGCATTTGAGGAGTACCTGCTGCCCTTTGGGTTGTCTTTAAATGAGGAAGACCTCTGATATGCTGCATCACCAAGTGATGAAGAGGACATTGCTCTTGAAGTGTCCTGCTGCAAACCTGAGCACCAAGCTCCAGAGAACAATTCCTCATCAGAATCCAATGCTTGCGTCCCCCAGGTGAGCCTGGCCTGGAGGCCATTTGTGGTGTTGGCTCCCTATCCAGTGAGTCACAGGAGCTTGTCCCTTCTCATTGCGCTGACCAGGCCTTAAATGATGTCGATGCCGGGTCCCGCACTGGGTTTGAATGGCCCCGTGCTGGGTGGTGCTCCTGCTCATGGTACCAAGAAACTGGGGAATGGCCCCTCTTCTGAATCAGTATTAGGGCCGGTGTGCACAGCAAAGGCCTATCACCCAAGGACAGTGCCAGTGGATTGACTTGAGGCTCCAATGCTGTGGAGGTGAGGGGGAGTGCTTCCTCCTAACTCTTGCCTGCTGGACAGATCGATGCAGGGACTGGTGCCAAGGCAAGAAGGAGTGATGACGGTGGTACTGAGTGTCAGATGCCCTAGAAGAGAGCAAGGAGAATCTTGCAAAGGTTGACCTCTGCGAATGGAGCTGCGACCGGTCCCACGATGAGGAATCCAGGGAGAATTGAAGGTATGCCTCATCGTCACCATCGGAGCCAGAGACCAAGGATGCCAGAGGTGAGGCCTTCACCGAAGCTGAGCGTTCTGAGTGGCAAGAGTGTGGGCATCGAGGTGGGGGAGGTGAGCGGCTGCTCCGATCCCCCTTATGTTCCCCAGGTGATTGTGGTGATGCTGAGAGAGGCTCGGGAGCCTGGTGCAGCTCGGTGCTGGTGGCCCCATGCCTGGAACCGTACCAGGCTCTAGATAGCAGAGCCAGTTTCCCCCTCGAGGGCTACAGTCTGGGAGGTGTCGGGGTCGGCAGGTCTAAGAGAACCTTTGCTGCCTCGAAGGCCCCCGGTGTCAAAGGGACTGGCAGGGGCTCCACCTTCTGTGCTGATGACGAAGATCAAGCCAGTGACCCCAATCCATGCCAATGGGACAACATTCTGTTAGTGTGGGCTGCCCTTGCAGGATCTGGCCCTGCCAAGGCCTTCTTCACCTTCCCCGCTGGGAAGTGGTGCTGAGGAGGTGTCAGTGCCAACCATGCCGAAGGGCCTAGGGCTGGTGCCAACTCTCCCGGTACCAAGGCAAGTCTCAGGGCCTCTTCCATGGCCATGATCAGAGGCGATGTTCCCTGTCCTTTTGGGTCCTAGACTGGAAAGACCTGCAGATATGGCACTCACTGGTTTGGTGTGTTTCCCCAAGGCACTTGAGACACCTCTCATGAGGGTCGCTTGTTGGGAAGGCCTTCCCACACATGGCACAGGGTTTGAAACCCAGCATGGTGCTCCCAGTACCAGCACACATGTTACCTTCTGGTTGAAGTGGAGGTGGAGATTTGTTTGCTCTTCCTTGCTAAACTGGAATGTGGAGGTGTCACCAACATGAACCAGGATTCCAGCTTTGTGTCTGAGCAGGATGAAAATCAAGTGACAGACAGGTGCTTGCAAAAAATTGCAAGAGCAGGCAGTTCCAGTATCGTTGCTGGGGGCAGAAAGAAGGAACTGAATTGTGGGCAGGGTCAGGGCCACCTATATACCGCACAGGTGTGCAGGTCAGAGAGGGCATTGGCCATTAACCCTACAGGGACAGACTAGGCCAAAAAGCTTCCAGGTAACCGTGTGCTATGGCATGTAGACACCTATTCCAGAATGGATGTGAGCAGCACTTGAAGAAGATTTTTAGTGGCTTACAAATGACCCAGAATAAAGAGAGTTAAATAACAGGTATCATTCTAATAGTTTGGAGGTACTGAACCTTTAGTTATATACATGCAGAAGGCACAGCTGTGTTCTCTAAACATTGTGGGATTTTCTTTTTTTTTTTGGTCCCCTTTGGTTTGTTGGTGGAAATGATCTCTTTGGCGGAGATTTGGTAATAAAAGCTTAACTGTCACATCCACTTGTGTGTTTGCAAGTGGACATCAATTGTCAGGTTCACTTCCCTGTTTTCAATTTACTTCACCTGAAAAGTTCCACAGACATGCATGAAAAGAAATCTAAACTAACTTATATACTGAGGTCTGGTGAACTGGGTACTGGAATGGGAGTCAAGTGGCCTGAATCTGAACCCTGGCTCTGCCCTGGACCTGCTAATGTGACACTGGTCAAGCCACACACTTCTCTGTATGTCTGATTGTCCTCCCACTCACAGTCAAATTAAACTGGAATACTTTCAGGGCATACACTCTTCCTGGGGCTCTGTACAGCCTGGCATGCTAGGGTTGTGAGGTGCTATAGGAATGCAAATCATACTCAAAAGTAGCTAGCTGGAAAGAAAATTGCTCCTTGTCAGCCTACAGTGAGCTTGGCATTTGCAAGCAGAGTGACAGGAGCATGCCATTTCTGTGTGCTGCGATATTAAAAGTGAAACTTAATTTTGGTGAAAAACTCCTGATTTTGTATCTGTTAATGGCTGGAATTGTTTAGCCACTATAATGTATGTAGATACTGATCTGGCCATGAGAGGCTTTTACTACACAGTGAGAAATCCATCTGGTGAAGTCCATACACCAGCCCTCAGTACCACATCTGATTCAAATTCTCACACTCATTGATGGACTTTATCCTCACAAGGTTTCTGTGAGGTAGGGTAGCCCCATCCCACCCTAGTGCACAGTTAGAAAGTTGAGGCAGAGAGACACTAAGGTCATACAGGAAGTTAGAGCTGAAATGGAGGTTACTCACCTTTGTGCAGTAGCGGAAGTTCCTCGAGATGCATGTCCTCAACATGCTCCACTTGAGGTGTGTGCGCTCAGCCGCACCTGGGATTGGAGATTCTTTAGCAGTGACTCTAGGGTCAGGGGAGAAGGCACCCGCGGGAGCCAGTGTCCCTTTTCACACCACTGGTGACGCGTATGCCTCTACTCCCCCGCCCTCTCCCTGCTCCTCAGTTCCTCTCTACTGCATAGATCTCATGATAAAAAGGGAGTACTCTGAAGTAGAGGGGAGGACGGCGGGTAGTGGAGAATGTCGAAGACATGCATCTCAAGGAACTTCCACTGCTGCACAAAGGTGAGTAACCTCCATTTCCTCATTGAGCAACGTCCTCAACTGCTCCACTTGAGGTGAAAATTTAGCAGTTATGCCGTGTGGAGGCGGGTATTTTGAGTCATGAGACACATGCAGTGTTAAGGACCGCTTGCCCAACGGCCGTGTCTGTACTGGAAAACTGCTCTAATGCAGAGTGTTTTGCAAATGTATCTGCTGAGGACCAGGTGGCAGCTCTGCAGATGTCCAAAACTGGAACCTTCATGAGGAAGGCTACTGAAGATCCCATTGATCTAGTAGAGTGAGTGCGTATAGAATCGGGTGGTTGTATATCAGAGGAGCTGTAGGCGATTCGTATACTTGAGGAAATCCAGTGTGATAATCTTTGCTCCAAAATAGGTTGTCCTTGAGAATGTTTGGCTGTAGAGACAAACAGTCTGGGTGTCTTCCTAAAGGGTCTAGTTCTGTCCAGGTAAAAGGCTAAGGCCCTTCTTACATCTAGGGTATGTAGGGATGCTTCTTGCACTGTGGTATGCGGCTTTGGGCAAAAAACCCAGAAGGTGTATGCTTTGACTGAGGTGGAAAGGAGAAGTGATTTTTGGGAGGAATTTTGGGTGTGGTCTTAATGAAACCTTATTGTCATAGAAAATTGTGTAAGGAGGGTCCACCATCAGGGCTGCAATTTTGCCCACACATCTGATTGAAGTGATTGCGACAAGGAATGCCACTTTCATTGATAGGTGCAGAAGTGAGCATGTGGCTAACGGTTCAAATGGCGGTTTCATTAAGGCCCTAAGAACTGCAGTGAGGTTCCATGGAGTTGGAGGTAATCTGACTTGTGCATAAAAGTTCTTAAGGCCTGTCATGAACCTCTTAACAGTCTGGTGTGAAAAACGGAATTACTGTTGTTGTATTCATGAAAAGTGGAAATTGCTGCCAGATGAACTTTAATTGTGTTAACTGAAATGGTTGTTTGTTGTAGATGTAGCAGATACTCCAGGATGCAAGGGATTGGAGCAGTGTGAGGATGAACATTGCATTGTGCACCAGGATGAGAATCAGCACCATTTGTATAGATAAGTTCTTCTTGTTACTGTTTTTCTATTGTTCAGTGGAACATGTTTGATGTCCTGAGAGCACTGGTCTTCTAATTCATCAAACCATTTAGGTTCCATGCTGTCAGGTGGAGTCTGCTGAGGTAAATATGTGGTATTGATCCGTTGTTCTGCGATAGGAGCATTGGTATCAGAGGTAAGGTGATTGATGGTGTTCTGGACATTCTCAGAAGGAGAGAATACCTTGTTTTCCGGGGCCATGCAGGTGCTATCAATATGACTGTTGCTTTGTCCTGCCAAATTTTGCGGAAAGTCCTATATAATTTGTGTTTGGTAGTTGGGCTATCATGGAGTGAAATCAATCAATCAAATCATAGGGCTGGAAGGGACCTCATGAGATCATTGAGTCCAGCCCCCTGGGAATTGAACCCAGGACCGTCTGCATGTTAAGCAGAGGTGCTAGCCTGTCCATGTTGTCTGCTGCCCTTCTGAATAGGTCACAAAACAGTTTCAAATCATCATTTTTGAGCTGTGTATGGTCCTTGGGAGACTCCGCCATATGTGGAGCTCTAGAGGCATCAGCTGTGGTCTGTATGCTATGCTGCTGTGTGGGGGGTGGCATTGATTGTGGTATGGTTCCCCCTGATGGGTAGATGTCAGTCACAGGCTGAAAGGCAGGATAGAATGGCCAGCCATTGTAATTTGCTTGTAAGACCTGAGATGGAGGCTGGAATAACCATGGGTAGGGTAGGGCCATGGATAGGTTATGCCCATATTAGCTGTGGGTGCCTATGTGACTTGTTGATTAGATGGCTCAGGAGAACCAGAGGCTGAGCTGTCAGCTGAAGAAGTCTGGTCTGATGAATAAGATAAGGGGGTCAGACAGCTGTCAGATGAATCGGTTTGAAACAATGGTGAAATTGGGGAGGAGTATATTTGAAGATCTGCCACTGTGCCAAAATGTTTAGCTTTATTTTTATGTTTTTTGGACCCTGAAGTTGCAGGAGGGTTTTCCTTAATTGGTGTTCATTGCGGTGCAGATAATGGTGCTGGGTTGTCACTGTGCTGAACAGACTACTGCACCGAACTTGTAAAAGGAATTGGTGCCGCGGGAAAATAAGGCGGTGCCGGACCCAGTGCCAGGATCAGTGTTTGGCACGGTACTGGGGTCTGCACCGATGTCGGCAGCACTGATAGAAACGGCGGTGTGGCTGTCGGCAGCAAGCCCCCTGCTGAGGTCATTGCCGGCGCTGGAGAGGGAAGCGCGGCTTTCACCGCTGAACCGTGTTCTCTGTGAGGTTTCTGTGAGCAATCCAGCCCCACAGAGTCTGAGGCACCCAAGGAAGTATCAAGACTCAGGGTGTCCTATTTGTTTCCAGTGGCCCTGATTCTCTTTGGGGGCACTGGAGAAGAAGCGGCAGATCGGCACTTGTGCGCTCCCTCAGAGATCTGAAGAGAGGTACCCAGAACAGAAGCGGGATGCAGAGAGCCCTCGAGAAGGAGGAGTTTTAATTTTCTTTCCCTGTCCTTCCTGGTTCTGCTCATGGGGTTGCGACAGAGCTGACACTTGTGAGCCAAGTGTCCCTCACCGAGACACTTTATACAAGATTCATGGCCATCAGATGCCAGCATCAATTCTTTGCGTGAGACACAGCGCTTGAAGCCTGAAGGGCTAGGCATAGTGCTGTGTCATGGCTGACAGTTTTATTTATTTATTTCTGCCTTTGTTTAATGTTGTTTGTTTTCTTCTTTCTTCTTCTTTTTCCTTTTTTATTTTTAGGTTGGTTCAGTCGTCGTCCGTTGAGATGAAGAGCCACCACAAACTCCATCTGTGGTTGGAGGCAGTAGAAGAGGAACTGAGGAGTGGGGAGGCGAGGCACGTGCGTCACCAGTGGCATGAAAAGGGACACCGGCTCCCACGGGCGCCTCCTCCCCTGCTCCTAGAGTCACTGCTAAAGAATCTCTGATCCCAGGTGCAGGTGAGCACACACCTCAAGTGGAGCAGTCGAGGCCACTGCTCAGCGAGGAACTGGTAATTGTACCCAGGTCACTGAAATGAAAATCCTGTGCCCTTATCCCTAGGTCATCCTTCCTACCCCACCCAGACCATCCACATGGTGCCTGAGGAGTCACCTTTGCCAGGGCTGTCCTCAGGATATGCAGTGCGAATCTGCCTGTGTCATAGGTAATGACCTCCTCGGCACCCCCTCATGGTCAGGGCTGCCTTTACAGTTCCCAGCCTCACTGTCCCCTGTTCAGAGCCCTTTAGGTAGTCACCCAATTCAAAAAGAAATTCAAAACAATCCCCATGGTACACCCCGTTGATTTAATCTTCTGGGTATATACGAGCCCTCCAAGTCCACCAAGCAATCCACATAACACGAAGTCTTTGAAAAACAAGACACAAACTCACATGACCTTGGTTCAGATTTGCTCCAGTTCCAGTCCTCTTGTTCCCGAGGGTCAGCCAGCCACTCAGTCTCTCCCAGGCATACCTGCCTACCGAGTTTTCACTGGTTCATTCCCAGGCTCCCCATCTTCATCAGTCTTACTTAAACACATCTGTCCCCTACCTTGTTACTGCCTTTTCTATTAGCCCAACAGATTCAACCCAGGTAGGGCTCACCCTGTAATTAGGCACTGCTGAGTACACCCCTCCCCTGCCCTGCACAGTGGCTGCACCAACCTATGGGCCACAATAGATCTGACTTTTTTTTGGGATGCATTCTCTTAAGTTCACAGTATACACATAAAGAAGTCAGATAAAAGCATAAATACTCTGACTGGGATGCTGCAATGTAACACAAATGGATTTCTTGGAATTCAGAATGACTACACACAAGAACCCAAACATGCAGAGAGAGAAAACAGACTACTCCGTAAGGCAGGGACAACAGATTCACTGAAGTTTGCTTTAAGCTGGCTTTTCCCAAATTGACTCTGTAGACTGCTTTCATGCTTTGCTAGAGTCCCCTATGCTTCAGGTGTGACTAAAATCCCCACTCCCCACTGCCACACACACACACGTAAAGTGATAGCTTGTAATTCCAACACAGTCCATGGTACACCACAGATTCTGTTAAACTCATGCAGTGGGACTTGAGTAATAAACAAGCCCACTGACTATGGTGGGCACCTATATCTTCATATATCCTCCTAAGCCCCTCTTAGGGCGACCAGATATCCCGATTTTATAGGGAAAGTCCAGAGTTTTTGAAGTGAGGACAGGAGCCCCTATAAACCACACACCCGTCCCTCAGATCCTCAGGCTACGTACTAAGGGCAGACCCTTCTGCAGAGGTGGGAATGAAACACATTACTCTGGTCCCACTATTGCCAGCTGCCCCAGTCTTTCCCCCTTCTATGGCACCAAGGAACCCATAGCCAGTCAACCAGTTTCTTGTAAGCTAGGTATCCAGCTTCTAAACATGCATGTACTGGTCATCCCATATAGACTGATTTCTCTGTGGCTAGTTCCATTGCATCTAGCTTACTTTTCCACTCCTAATTTCCAGCTCTTTTTATTGGTCTAACTTGATTTGTCGCATTCTGCTGCCATAGATTTTTGTGGTAGGGACCTTGTCTAATTGCACTTCTGCACCTGTTGTCAAGCTTCTGTCATGGTAGAAGGAACAGGCACAGAAAGCCAGGTTAAGTTGGCATTTAACTTTGATATTAAGAGGCAAGATTGCTGCAGATGAAGAAACTGTCTCATGGAGAGTCATGAATCTTCCTGCAAGGTGAAGTCTACTCCTCCAGGAGCCATCTCCTTTTATTGTGCAATATTAGCCCATTAGGGGACTAAGGGCTGCAGTGGGATGAAAAAGAGCAGCTTTTCTCTATCAAACCTGACTTCTTTCTGTTGGAATTCTGGAGAGATCTGAGCCAGTTAAACCCTCAGCTTCAAAACAATTTTCTAGTCCTTATTAAAGCCATTCCAACTTTCTCATTTGCACAAAGACCCCATCCCTCACCCCAGGGCCAGCATTGATGGGTTAACATTATTGGTCTGTTTTCAGGTTTATGATTAAGCTCTAAGGACATGACAAGGTCAAACCAGTACTCATATTAGTTGACCCATTTCGTAAAGAACCTCATCACCCTTTGAAAGGCCAATGATTCAGAAGGCTTCCACAAACAGGCAACAACCCAAGAGCAGAGCCAGGCCTTTGAGTATGACCAGTCGAACCAACAATCATGTTGGCTCTGGGATGGAAAGGAAGCATTTTTCCTGAGAGAGGGTGAAGCCACTGCCATCTTGACAACAAAGACCTAGAGGGACACCAGATGCAGTGGTTACAACACTGACTAACTTCTCATCCTCTCTCATGTTCCTCAGGGTTCCACTTGAATCTCCATTGAAGTCAACAGAAGGGCCCCTACTGATTTCAGTGCCCTAGAACTTTAAATTTTGCATTTCAATTGTTCCACAAGGGTGGTCCAAAGCCTACTGAAAACAGTGTAAGTTTTTCCATTGGCTTCCTCTGACTTTAGAGAAGGCCCCAGATGTTTTTAGTTTGAACTAAGCTTAACTTGGTACCAGCAGCAGCCTGCACCTGACCATTGGGTACATTCCTTCAGGAGTCATCTGGGTCCCTAGATGTGCATGTCAGAGCTCTAATGCAGCCTCATGTGCATCACCAGATTCCTGGTATTCTGCATGAATAAACAATCCAAATGACTCTGCTGACTAAGTACATTTTTCAAGGTGTTGAAATATTGGTGCCTTCCAAATAGATCCACAATCTGCACCAGCTCTTTCTACTCATCCCTTGGAATGTCATGCCCAGGTTGGTCCTGTGTGGGCATTAAGCAACTCTAGTAGTGCTGTATCTGAAATGGGTGTTAAAATCACCTTTAAAAATTGGGCCTTTTGTAGCTGCAGCTCCAGTCCTTAACTGGTCTCTCAGTCCCAAACAGAGAAAAGAACTTGATTAAAATTCTAAAGAGGCCAGGTAGCATTCTTGGCACTTGGTCTGCAGTCCACTAAAACACAGTGCTATCCAAGAGGTCTGAATCCCTATGGCCCTGGAGTATGTGCAGTCATTTATACCAGTGCAGCAGGCAAGATAGGTGTGAAATAATTGGGTTGTGTTTTATCCCCTCCCCAGCACAGGCGTAAATGGCTGTGCAAGGTGCAAGGCTGTGGAAAATTATGCTATGTCTACACTACAGCAGCACAGTCACAATGCTGCTCAAGCATCAACACTTCCCACATTAACAGAAACAGTTTTTCCAGTGATGTTGTTAATACACCTGTCCAAGAGGCAGTAGCTAGCCACGTGCACACTAGGAGTTAGGTCAAACTAACCATGACAGTTTTTCAAAGCCCTGAGTCACAAATCTAAATTGATCTAATTTTTAAGTATAGATCAGGCTTTAGGCTCAAAGTCTGTGTAGCTAAGCTCCTATTACTGGTAGGTGCAGCTAAAATGGGTGTAGTTTGATAGCTACCGCTACTTCCATCAGCATCCCCAGCTCTGGGTGCCAGGGAACTAGCAGATCAGGAACTGGGTTTCAGGAGGCCAGAGTTCAGTCCAGGCTCTGTCACCGGCCTGCTGGGAGATCCTGGACCATTCAATCTTCTCCCAGTGCCTAAGTTTCCTCAACTGTAAAATGAGGCTAATGATACAGCCAAAAGCTGAGCAATTTTATTCAGTCAAAACTGCAGCTCCAGTGATCCAAATTCGTGCTGATTTAACAAAACTGTTTCACCTGAAATGATTTTTTCCCCGACTTTCCAATTTGCCAAGAACATCAACAAATGTCATTTTTGGTCTGACACAAAGTTATTTTCCTCAACTCTTCTAAATTTCCCATGGTCTGAAATAAAAATCCCTTATCTACCCAGCTACAAAACTGACTGCTTTTGTAAAGTTCCTGGAGATCTATGGATAAAAATATGCTAGGCAGGAACTAAGGATTAGTATTATTTCTCTACAATCCTCAATTTCTTTCTAAAGGGAATTAAGTGTCAAATCCTCAACTGGTATAAGTCAGCATAGATCCTTTGAAGTCAATAAAGCTATTCAGATTTAAAGCCATTGATGACCTTTTAACTGTGTTGGATGGCCCATAGCTAGGGGAGGAATTCTGGAGAAAATGAAGACTCCATTCCAGTCCTCCCTTAGCCTTGTGCAATTGTGAAAACACAGTAGCTCATGCAGAATTAACAGAGAGGAATTTTGACCATTTGAAAAGTGGATTAAATTACTCAATAGCGATAAATAACTTTACACTCCTCAGTCATTTACACATCAGCAAGAACGTGCAGCCAAAACTCTTACAAATATAGTCCCTGTTTTACTTTAGAACCACAAGATATTGTTTTGAGGATTTAAAAGGTGCATGGACTTTGTGCATAAACTGCACAGAAGCAAATTTAACTCATTAATGAATTAATCACATATCACCTTTGTGAAATGGGTATTATCTCTGCAGAAGAGAAGAGTGAGGGGGGATATGACAGCAGCCTTCAACTCCCTGAAAAAGGATTCAGGGATGATAGAGCCAGGCTGTTCTCAGTGGTTGCAAATGACAGACCTAAGAAAAATGGTCTCAAGTTGTAGTGGGAGAGGCCTAGGTTGGATATTTAGGGAAAAAAAATTCACTAGGGCTGTGTTCACACAGCCTCCTTATTCCGAAACAACAGAGGTTGTTTCGAAATCAGGTTCCAGCTGTTCACACGACGCATGGTTGTTTCGGAACAACAGGAACTGAACTAACTGGGAACTGATTAGTTCAGACTAAGGAAGTCTGAACTAAGCTTTGTGATGTAGACCAGAGCCATAACTACGGTGGGATGAATGGGGCTTTGCACAGGGCACACTACAGCAACTCAACAGAGCTGCTCTATTAAAAGGTGCATTTCACTGCACTGGCCACAAGCGCTGCTAATTGCAAGGGGTGTGTTCTAATCAGAACGCGCCCTGGGCTCTCAAACAGAGCATTACGGCTCTGATATAGACATAGCCTTAGTACCCTTGTTCTAACTGAAAGTTAATGGGACAAATTCTCAGCTGGTGTGAATTGATGTAATTTCATTGAAGCTAACGAACCTGCTATGATTTACACCTCTTGAGGGTCTTGGCCAAGTCAATTAAATTAATTTTCATGATCAATTAAAAATCAATTCTAATATTCAATGCTCTTTCTTCTTTCTGCATTTTCTTTTCAGACAGTTTTTAGGGGCTTTTCTTAACAACAAAATATCCTTTTTAGATTGACAGTTTATTTACCAAGAAGAGCTAACAGCTTTGAAAATGTCAATTGCTGCACACATTTTTATATTTCAGAATTAAACAGGGCATAATGTTCTCGTGTGCATTATAATCAATGCATAAAGCAGAAATAATTGCAGCCCTAGACACATGTAAAAGCTTAGGAGAAAAATAAGATATTAAACAACCTGGCAAAATTCTGCTCACCCTTATGAATTGCAGTCCACTGCTTCGTCTCATTTAATAACTGGTACCAGGTATTTTACAGCTCCTATTCGGCCCCACAAAGCTTGCAGAAAATGCAGCCTCAGATGTCTGCTATAGGTTTAACACAGCTTGCTATGTTGAAAACACACAGTGGAACTGTCCTAGTACTGATGTTTCCTGGACCTCCCTTTCTGAGAAACAGCCACCATCTCTAGGAACTGTTTGAAGAGGAATCTAGATCTACAACTGACTTTCTAGGCAACTTGTTAATGGAGTGTGTCAACTTCACTCCTGGTCAGCGATACCATCCTGATGGACAATTCAACACCTGGCTGGATGCTGGGAGGTAGGAATTGGGATTTGGAGGCAGCTCGGTGGAAAGACACATCAGGGGAGGAGATAAGAATCTCCTAGTGTTCAGTATTTTTTCAGATTGGGGGTGGGGATCAAGCCAAGCGAGGTCCCCCTGAAACACTCCCTGAACTTTGAGGGTGAAATCTTGGCCTGACTGAAGTTGATCACAAACTTCTCATTGACTTCAATGGAGTTAGGATTCCTCACTGAAGGGATAAGCAGGGGGCTGCAGTTACTATAAGACACTGGATTGGTACTTACCACAGCTGGCACATTACCCTAGCAGGAGTTTTGGTTGGAGGTGAGATATCATGGAAGTGTAGGGCTGGAAGGGAGCTCAAGGGGTCATTAATTCCAGCCTCCTGAACTGAAGTAAACCTAGATCATCCCTGACAGATGTTTGTCCAGCCTGTTCTTAAACATCGCCAGTGGAGATCCCATGGAATCCTTGGAAGCCTGTTCCGTAGCTTAGCTACCCTCATAGTAAGAAAGTTTTCCCCATATCTAGCCAAAATTTCCCTTACATCAGATTAAGACCATTACTTCCTTCCTGCAGTAGACATGGAGAATAATTAATCATCATTACCCTCTTTGTAACAACCCTTAAAAGATCTTGCCAAGTTCCAAAGGGGCAGCCATGTTAGTCTAGTAAAGCAAAAAAAGCAAGGAGTCTTGCGGCACTTAAAGACTAACAGATTTATTTGTCTCATGAGCTTTCATGGGAGAAAATCCCACTTCATCAGATGCTTTGAAGAGCTGAGATGATGGGGCGTCCAGGGTTTGCTTTTTTATGGATTTTAAGTAGTAGATAGAATATTCCTGGTTGGGGTTCTGGTGGTGTGTCTGCCTTTATTTGTTCCTGTGCTGCCTTAAGTAGTTTCTTGAGTAAGTATTGTAACTCCTTATGGTATTCTTCAGGGGGTCAGAGAAAAGAGGTTTGTAGAATGTTGTATTGGAGAGTTGTTTATAAGCCTCCTGGTCATAATCCATTTTATCCATGGCAACGACTGCATCTCCTTTGTCAGCCTCCTTAATACTAACGTCAGAATTGTTTCTGAGGCTGTGGAAGGCATTGCGTTCTGCATGGCTGAGCTTATGATGTAAGGCTATGTCCACACTTAGACACTTATTTTGAAAAAAGTTAATTTGAAATAAGTTATTTTGAAATAAAATTATTTCAAATTAACTTAAATCAAAATAAGCAAAAATCTCAAATCGAAATAACAATTCCGGACACAAGACTTGATATTTCGAATCAGGAGAGGGGCAGCATGGGAAGGAGAAGAGCACAGAGCCAAAGACAGTGGGGAAGGGGGGGAGGGGGCTGTAGCGCAGAGCCAGCCTCTGCCCCAGGCTGACTCTTCCCCATCCCCAGGGAGGATCAGCCAGCCCAGGACTGGAGCGGGCCAGCCCAGAGGCTAGGTTTCTCTCTCTCACCCTTCCCCTAGGCCAGCTGTTCTGCCCTGGGTGCAGGGAGGGCCAGCTCAAAGGCAGGGAGGGAGAGGAAAGCCCATCCCCTGGACTGGCCTTCTCCACCCCCAACTCAGTGGCGGGAGCATGGGGCCAGCCCACACCCACCAACACGGGGGTGGAGTTCATGGAGCCCCGCACAGGCCAATTGGCCCCAGGTCCCACACCCCCTGGGGAGGACCCTGGATACAATACTTCTGCTGAGGCCTCATGGGTACAAGAAGAGCAGAAAAATTATATCCTGTGACTTCCATGTGACACTTCCTGTTATACCTTAGAATTACATTAATGTTTTCCCAAACTGCATCATATTTTTAGTCATATTCAATTTGTGGTTCACTATAATCTTCCAATCCTTTTCAGCAGTACTGCCACTGAGCAAATTATTTCCCATTTTGTAGTTGTGCATTTGATGCTTCCATTCTAAATGAAGTACTTTGTAGTTGTCTTTATTGAATTTCATCTTGCTGATATCAAGCCAATTCTCCAATTTGTTCTGGTCATTTTGAATTCTAATCCTGTCCTTCAAATTGCTTACAATACTACTCAGCTTGATGTCATCTCACATTTTATAAGCACACTCTCCTCTCCATTATTGAAGCCTTTCACAAAACTATCAAGCAGTACCAGACCCAAAGCTGACCCTTATGGGACCCCACAAAATACAACCTTCCTGTTTGACCAGCAAAGCATTGATAACTTCTCTTGAGTACAGTCTTTCAAACAGTTACACACCTACCTTATATTAATTTCATCCAGATGACGTTTCCCCAATCTGCTAATGAGAATGTCATCTGGACTCAGTCAAAAGCTTTGCTGGATTTATAGTGGTATCTGTATCATTCCTTTGGAGTCACTGCAAAACCAGATGATTTCCATGAAAGTCAATAGCATCACTCAGGATCCCAGAGTGAGTTATTAGTTTATATCTTAGGCTGATGCCAGAGGAAAGGCCATTTCTCAGGAAGAGTGTTACAATTAAACTAAGAAATGCCAACTGTGATTGAGCCAAATTAGTGCAGTTTGCCTTGAGCTTGGTAAAGGGAGTGTGTGGGCACCTTAGTTTAGTGTTACCTGCACCTTTCATGTAGACGTATGATATTTTTAGACAATACACACAACAGATGCATGACTGAGTCAGGGAGCCCTGCACTCCTGAATTTTGCACCCCAGTACAGCTGGCATGGAGCAGAAATGCCTTTATATCCTGGTAAACACGTGGGTCTTCTCTAAATCTCATAGACTGAGCTGACTGTGTGGCATCATGCCTCAGTTTCCCCTTTTTAAACTCACAGCTGACCACATTCTCTCTTTGTATCAGGGTTAATCATTATGCTCACATCGTCCATCTTATGTAAGATGCTGACTTCCTCACAAACCTGGGGGATTTTTAGCTAGCACCATATTCGTAGTTAAGCCTTTGCTGCTGGGTGTCATTTATGTCCAAGTGATCACAGACTGACAAAATGAAAATAAAAATTCCAGCTAGGGTTTTCTGCTCAGTCACAACTCTCAAGGTCCACCTACCCTCCCACTCTCAGATTCTTCCTTCTTCAAGGACTCCTAGAGGAGACAGTCTCGTCCTAAAGCTTCTCCCTGAAATCCATCCCAAAGCTGAGACATTTTTATAATCCTTTTCTCCCTTCCCAGCTGCGCCCGGTAATTGACCAGAGATGGCTGACTCCACCCATCTGGTCTTTAAAGGCACAGATCACCCAGTAACCATAACTGATATCTCAGCTGCATAAAAGCAATTTGCATCGATTTCATTGGTAGAATGGCAATTTGTGATCTCTTTGGAGTTGAAAATGGCAAATACGTTTTGTTTCCCAAAAGCCATTTGAGTATAAATTTTATAAAAGCATATCTGATGATTAAAAAGTTTTCCATTTTAAATAAATGATTAGTTTCTAAAGTCTTAAAATTGTAATGAAAACAGAAAATTTCATTCAAAAATTTTAGGTGTGTGACAATTTGCCGTTTCAGTTAAAAGTCATTTTTCATCAAATGGGTATATAGGAAGATTAAATATGTGTTCCCACTGGCAATGGGGTGGGAGGGATGAAATAATTGTATTTTTTTTTTATTTAGTAGCTGGATGAGCTAACTTGCTATATTCGCTGGCTTAATACTGCTGGTGGGCAGAATTAGTGTGTAGTCATTATGTGACTATAGGACTGGTTAACTGTCAGGATTCCTAGGCTACGTCTACACTAGAAAATTAGTCTGGACTAAGAAAGCTTTAGTTTGAACTAATTTGAACCCTGTCTATGCTAGCCTTTGCCTAGTTCAAACTAAAAAAAATTTTAGTTCAAACTAGTTAGTTTGGCTGATTAGTCTGAACTAACTGCTTAGTTCAAACTCATCTGCCTTTTTAGTTCAAACTAGCCCAATAGAGACATGCTTGGTCGAACTAAACATGGTTGCGTAGTTTGAACTGGCTTTGAGTTCAAAGTACCCGTGCTTTTTTATTTTGAACTAAAAAGTTAGTTTAAACTAAAAAAGTGTGGCTAGTTTGAACTAAAGGTTATTTCAAACTAAGAAAACCACACTTAGTTCAAACTAACTTTCGAACTACTTAGTTCAGACTAACCAAGTCCCAGCAAAGATTTTTGGTGTAGACATAGTCCTAGAGATCTTTGCATAGCTTTATCTTAATTATTTGTTTAAAAATGAATAAATAAATAGCACTTTTCAGGAGCAAATCTCAAAGCACTTTACAAACTAACATTATCTCCATTTTACAGTGGGGAAACTGAGGCACAGGGAGGGCAAGTGACTGGCCCAAGGTTACCCAGCAGGCCAGTTCGAGAACCAGAAATAGAGCTCAGGTCTGCTTGCATCCCAGTTAAGTGTTCCCAACCCACTGGGCCTCCTTTAAACTAATTTTTAAAAATTGGCTTAACACCAGCTCTCTTGGGCTTCAGAAATCAAGACTATTAGGATTTGTTTCCTGTGCTGTCAAATTTTTTAAAGAGCAGATGTTTGGTAGATAATTTTTCTGGTGCCTCAGTATATGATGAAGGGAGTTTTGGTCATGTGTCTGTACTCTTTTTTGGAGCACAGATTTCAGATATGTATGCGGTCCTCAATTTGGTAAGCATGTGTCAGAAATCTTCTTAGATGTGGTTCTGTATAAATGATCCAAAACAGCCACTTATCACCTTTCCATGTCCTTCTGTGACATCAAAAATGAATGTTGCCTCGTCTCCTCCAATTACTGAATTCAAACGGTGGGGTGTTTTTACCCTCCCTCATCTCATCCTAAATCCATGAACCATCTTGGCAGCATTTACCAGAGAAGACTGGAGCATTTTTCCCTACTTTATTTTATACTTCTCATTCTTTACTACATTCATGCCTTTAACTTGTTTACATTTGTACCAGCCTAATAGCCACTACTTACTCACTAGCTAGCGGGACCTGCAAAATAAACAGCACTAACCCTTCCCCTCCCACAGGGCTACACACAAATTCTATGCCTTGGAGACATGTGCACTCCTAACTGCCTACCCTTTGCAAACTTCACCACCATCTGCAGTCGTGTGCCCCTGCTAGCACATCTATTTGTGCGCTTGCTTGACCAATTTTCAAAGTGCTTCTGGAATGCTTTAAAAATGCATCTCTGAACGTTCAGTGGATGGTTGCTTCTATGAAAGCCTGTCCTTGAAAAACCACACCTGGCCTCAAAAGGCAATGTCAAGTCACTAACCACATGATTCTGGGGGTGAGGGAGCATCTCTTCATGGCCTTGCAGATGCCTAGATTCCCAGGGCTTCCTGAGAGCAATGGATGTGTGAGGATGCAGGATCAGCCCTTTGTTTATTTACATGTCTATAATATATTTTCTCCACAAATCCTCAGAGCACTGCTATGGTATGAATATTAATAACAGCACTTTGACTTGCACCTGAAAATGAATGAGGAACCAGTTCTGTGGATCACAGGGATGATATGTTTGTTGTGAACACCACCACTAAGTCAAGGCAGAATTGCTTCTGCACCAGTTTAAAATTGAGTGGTCCCTGGATGTAAACCTCACTAGAAATACTGCAGCCTGCAAACCAAAGGGAATGACAGCATTGGGAATTTCAGTGAGGCGCAAGCTCTTGCCAAGTATAAATGGAAGAAAGCATTTGGCAGCTAATATTAAAATCTGAGCAGCTAATAAGATTCCCAGGTTACATACCTGACTAATGGTAGGCAGACTGCACCCACCATACTAGTATTTCCTGTCTCTCATTCAACCAGCTAGCTCTTGTCAAAAAATCTGTCTTGGATAGACATTGGGGAATCCATTCATCTGCACCATCTGAGTCCAAGAGAATACAGCTGTAAGCCAGTGGATGGCACTGCAATCCAAATGTACCACCTCAGAATCTGACACACAGTCAAGGGACTGCAAGGCATTCCAGACTAGTAAGGGGCTTATATCACCACCTGCCCTGAAACACAAAGTGCATTGCAATTCTTTGCAGCTATAAATCCCAGCCTGGAGGGCTCACAGCCAACCTATGAGCATGCAGGTCATGCCCTGGTTCAGGAGTTTTAACCTCAGCAGCCTGTCTACAGCCCAACAACCTCATTCTGGCTTCTACCAGCCTTGATTGCAAAAAGCCAGGTGACCCCAACACACCTGCAGTCCTGAATTTTCCCTCACACCATATCTTCTGCAAAGTCCAGTCCTCTCCTGGGCAGTTCAAAGAACTAATGAGGGATTTTTGTTCCTTTAAAAAGAAAAAGAACATCACAGTTTATTAATGTCACTGAGGTTAATGAGCTCTTCCTTTCAAACATGGCACTGAACTGGTTCAAAATAATCAATCAATCAATCCATAGGGCTGGAAGGGACCTCATGAGATCATCGAGTCCAACCCCCTGGGAATTGAACCCAGGACCTTCTGCATGTTAAGCAGAGGTGCTAGCCACTATAAAGCAAATATGTTTACAAAAATACACATAGGATTAAGTGAGTTCAGGCATAAGGAATGAAAACAGAAAAAGTTACAAATAAAACAGGACAACATCATATGCATTCTAGCAGCTAAGACTTAATTTAACAAGCTACTGTCTTCGTACAAGTTAGATTTCTTACCAGGCTTCCTTCTTTTCAGCCATGGCTAACTTTCTCTTAGACAGGACCTTCCTCAGAAACATAGTAGATTGTGTTCTTTTGTCACCCTCCAGGAAAGTTCTTTGCTTAAGCAGGATTCTCACCTATACTTAGTTTCCAGAGACTTCACCTCCCCCCTGGTTGAAGAACCCATCTTTCTCAGCTTGAAAGAGCACTCTTCCCTTGTGTCTCTCTTGTGATGAATGCTAAGGATGGATTTTGTCATTCCCATATCTACTGAAGTTCAATTATCTTGTTTCAACAGGCAGCACGACCTCCTTTTATTCTCTTCCTTTGGGTTTTCCATAGCCCTGCATATAGATGGAGTTTCCATTGTTTTAAATCATATCTTGCATAATATCTTTGGAGACAGGCAAAAAGCTGTGATGTACCCTCTTGCCAGGGAGAGATGTGTTTCTCTCTTTCTTTGAATACAGGCTCTAAAGCCTAAAATCAACAAGTACCCATAATCCCTTTTACGGATAATACATTATACATTAATATTTATATTTTACAATGATATTGATCACTAGTGTGTCAGGGGGTCACAAAAGATCTCACTCTGTACACTTTACAATAATATTGTATCTAATCAGTTGATTCAGAGTTTATCAATTGAGGTTTAGCTCCCCTGTCTCTAAAGACCAATAAACCTTTATAATGTATTATTTGAAAAGTAATCAGATCAAGCTTCTCTCCCCTGATGGGGCATAGACACCATGTTGTCTCGTCCTCCACATTAACTTGAAGATGAGTTTACCTGATATGTAAATATACTTTCCTTTTCTCTGCCTGACAACACAGCTGGCGAGGAAAGTAAACACATCCCTTTGTTCAAGGCAGAGCAGTTAATCAAACCCCATAACATACCTGATTTAAATACACTATAGTTATAATCCTCACAGAGATCCATAACTCTTGATAGACACTGTGTACATACATCATACAGGAATACTAACAATCAATGAGGTGTTAGTTTTCCAGTGATACATTACATGACATCTTTTAAATATGGATCACGACCATAGTGAGTTGGGGGAAATTGATCAGTCAGTCCAGTTAAAACGTATTACTTGAAGCTAGTGATCTCCTTGCCCCTGGTATTGGGATGATCCAAGGGCTACATGCATGCATGCATGCACGCACGCGCACGCACACACACAGACAGAGGAAGAGTGTTGGACTGGAAACCTGCTGAATTCTGCTGGAGAATGCATTTGGGGCAGATAAGTAATCACCTCAAACCACCCGCTGAGATGCCTCAGAGCCACTCAAGCACACCTCCACTCCTCCTTGACAAAAATATAGGTGTGCCAAAAAATCCATGCAGATAACAGGAAAATGATAGAGTGAAACAATCCTCATGAGTAACAGATCTTTGTCCATGGCCTTGTCCCCCTGTCTCTGTCTCTCATCTTACACTTAGACTGTCAGCTTCTTGGGGCAGGAACTGTCTGTTTGCCAGCACAATGGGTCCCTGATCCTGAACTGGAGCCTGTGACAGGGTGTACAAGGTCTTTTCAGTCACTGCTGGAAGTGTCACCACCCTGGCACATCTGCCAAAGGCAAATGTCATCTGGGAGGAAAAGGTAGTGAGTTTAGACCACTGAGTGCTTCCCAGAACAGCCATGCATGCACGGGTACCAGCAGAACCAACAGGACCTGGTCCTCCAGAGACTAGAAGGCTTGCAGAAGGCAGCAGTAGCTAGTCAGGTCCCACCAGGGGAGATAAGAAGGCTTGCCTGTTTCTTTGAGGAAAAGCTAGATGGAACTGAGTCAAGAACTGAATTGAACTCCCCTGTTCCTAAACCAGAGCCTCTCAGGAGCCTATCCATCTGAGCACACTTTCAGTTAAATGAAGTGCAACAAACTGGTATTCTGATCCACAGTCTTACTACCATACCCAGCCGGCCAATTTATGAGCAGAACTTTTACTGTTAAAATACTAGCAAGGAGCTCATTGAATAAGACAACCCACTTCAGGCAAGCTGTGACAGGGCCCCTAGGCATTATCACATTAAATAATAAGGGTCAGATTCTGAAATTTAACTCCTCTGACTTCAGTGGGCAGAACTGGGTCCTCAGTATCTACAAAGCCAGCAAAAGTTGAGTGGCAGATGGAAAAATCTATTTCTCCTGTTATCTTTAAGTTGACTTTTAATGGTGGTTACTTTAAATGGCTTTCCAATGTCCATTCCAGTCTATTATGATTCCCAGCAGTCACATAGCCTTCCCTAGCACAGATGCTATAACTTGCACCATGCTGGAATTTGAGAAACAGAAACAAAGAGGAAACATTTATTCAAGAGATTTCTTAACACTGTTGTGCAATGACAAACAACATTTTAAAAAAGCACATAGTGTGCTCCCTCCCACTGGAGGGATAACTGAGCTTCAGCCAACCAGGGTTTTACTATGTTAGCCATCTAAATGTGTAGTTCTGAAATTATTCATGATGGAGCCAATTTGTAGATTAATTAAATCATGTCCATGATTGGGAATTAAATCTACTAAAATTGGTGGGGCTCTGTCACACAGAGGAACATTTTGAAGAAAATAAAAACCAGTAATTTTGAGACACAGCTTCCCAGCCCACAACAAAAGGGGCCTTTGAAATGCGGAAGACTGGTGTTGACCATAGGTAAAATTCCCCTCAATTAAAATGATGAACAGCTAGTACTATCGTGAAGAATGTAGGAGATACCGGTATTAGGTTTATGAATATGATCAATGCCTCTGTCTTTTTGACTACTATCATGTTGTCTGCTCCCTGACTGCAAAGAGTTACCTCACCCTTGTGTGGTTCTACACATCTGAGGGAAGGCAGAAAATGGTTGTGGACAGCTTACAGTACAAATGTCCATTCTTTTGAAAGTATCCACTATCAATTTCTGACCGACAAGCAGGTGGATAACCCTGAAGTAGGGGGAAGAATCCACGCTGGAAAATCCTGAACAAAGAGTTCAGAATCTGTGAAAATCCTGAGCCCTGAAGCTGAGGGGGGAAGCTGGATCTGCAGGGAAACAGACTGTAACCCTGTCCTTAGAAGAGCAGGGTACCAGGGCTAAACTGGGTCTACCTAAGGCTTGAGAGAAATATTCATCTTAGGTACAACAAAACGCATGTTGACCTTTTGTTATGTTATCCCTTTTCCCATCTATCACCGTATCCCTACAGATTAATAGGTAATACTTCATTTGGACATCATTGTTCAGCACCACTGCACTTACCTAATGTCCACAGTTCCCAAAGGGAAATCAATCACAGGTGCCGAACATTTCCCTTTGGGAGCTATAAACACTAGCTAAGTGCTATATGCCTCCGGCTGGTAAAAATGAGGGGTTGTGCCCTGGAGCCCCAGTCTGAAACAGGGGGAATTTCAGAATTCCACTCAGAGAACAGAAGCTGCAGGGCCAATAACTTGAAAGGGTGTCCATAGGGAAACCAAGAGAAGTCAAAGGTACAGCTCACCCTGAACCATGGCAACCATGTAGCTTCATTTATTTCATCCTCCAGATATGACAGTCCACAGCCATCAGACAGCAGAATGGCATAAAGTTTGTAATTAGCTGGTTTTTGGTAGCACATTGCTATTCCATCAAGGGCTCATTCACCTGCTCATCCACCAATTTGATTTATGCCATCATGTGCCAGAAATACACCTCCACCTTACACACTGGACAAACAGGACAGTCTCTTCAAAAAAGAATAAATAGACATAAATCGGACATTGGAAATAACAACATTCAAAACTAGTAGGGGAACCCTTCAACCTTACTGATCACTCCATTAACAATCTGTTAACAGTCGTTCTTAGGCACATGGATTACAAATCAAAGCTTCAAAGAGAAAGTGATGAATTAGAATTCATATGCCGATTCACAGTGCCAGTTTCGGTTTAAATAGGAACTATGGGTTCTTTTCAAATTATAACAGGTAATTTTGCTTTCCTTTTCCCCTCACCTCCTCGATCTAATATGCAGCTCTCCACCATTTGAATCTAAACAACTGCATTGATTTGCTGTAACTGTGATCTGATTCTGTGATTTCACACTTCCCTGCATTTATTTTCCTCCCATTTATCCTTGGTTCTTCATCTTCAAGCATCTGACAAAGTGGGATTTTCTTCCATGAAAACTTTTGCAATAAATAAATTTGTTAGTCTTTAAAGGTGCCACTCAACTCCTTGTTTGTTTTGATTAATCCCTTTGTATTATAGCCATAAACATAATTCAAGCGTCAAAAATTCTTTTTCCTTCATAGTAACAATACAAATAGCAGACCAAGGGCCTGACCCTAGTGACAATGGAAAAGATTGCACAAAGCACAGATTTCTTCTTACACTGAACAAGGAACTTCCTTAAGTAAAGGAAAAACACAGGAAAGAAGGCTTAATGCTGTTATTTTCATTTGTATTATGGTGGCACCTAAGTGGTTCCTGTGAGATCAGAGTCCCATTGTGCTAGGTACTGTACAAGCCGCCAGTGAGAAATTGTCCCTGCCTTGAAGAACTTGGGAGTCTGAACAGACCAAACAAACAAAGGGTGCGAGAAAGGAACAAAACCCCAATTTCCCACTGCTCTGTCAAACTACTAAAAATAACTGTACCTGACCATAAAACAATACAGTTATGGATCCTAAGGACTAGTTCACCTGGGAAAATCAGTTTCTCTTTCAGATCCACTGCAACTTTCTTCTACATCACTTCTGTCCGCACACCTTGTTGTATTGTAATTTATTTTATCCATTTGTCCAAAAATAAAGACTAAAACCTATTTGTTCTTTACTTATCTTGGACTGACTTTTTTTCCTCTTTAAGTGTAACCTTTTTTTCAAGCCTCTAACACAGGGTCACCAACACTGGCCAAACGCTCTGGTGCATTCTTCCACAGTACTGATAGGAGAGCTTTTTCTTATCACATGGCATGCAGGCAGCCTCGTTTCAGCCCCTTATTGTTGCAAAACAGCTGTTAAATACAATCTATTTCCTTTTACAGAATTTCTGTAGCTTTACTTTTCTCCTCTGGTTGTTTTTTTCCTAACTGAAGGCCCCAATCTGATGACCTTCAAAGAAAAGTAATATAGAAATGTAGGCCTGGAAGGGATCTCATGAGGTCAAGAACTCTGGTGCTATGGCATAACCAAGTAAAGTAGACCATCCCTGACTGGTGTTTGTCCAATCTGTTCTCAAAAACATCAGGTGATGCAGATTCCACTGTCAGGAATGAAGGTCTGTGGCTGGACTTGGGATCAGTGAACTAACCACAGCTGAACTGGACAAATTGCCTGATTGATTGAGCAGCACTTGGCCTGTAGCTGTGCCGTGCTTATACCTGCAGCTGTGATTGCCCCTCTGCCTGCTTTGTTTCCCACCTTGCTCCAATCATGTTCCTGCCCCTGTCCCATGCCTGCCCTACGTCGTTCCTGATGCTGACTCCTGCAGTTTGACTTCAGTTCAGACTATTAGGAATAACTGCACACACCCCAGTCCATGACATCCACTACCTCCCTTGGTAGTCTATCCTACAACTTATTAATCTTATATTTAGAATGGCTTTCCTCATCTCTAACCTGCATATTGCAAAGCACATCTTTTGCCCCAGAAATCTGAAAATTTGGAGGAATTGTAAAGGAATGGGAAGAGGAAGTTGAGTTTTTAAGTTGCCTAATTCACTGATGGTGGGTTTTATTCAGTTGTGCTGCAGCCTGTAGGGTATAATTTCATTTATTCAGTATAATTTGCATTACAGTAGTGCCTAGAAACCCCAACCAAGATCAGGGCCCTGTGGTGCTTGGTGCTGTGCAAACATATAATCTAACTAAACAAAACAGAAGAGATGTGAACAGAAGCAGAGAGAGAGGAAGTGATTGCCCCAAGGTTATATAGCAGGTCAGTAGCAGAGTTTGATCCCAAGATTCCTTCCCTTTAGTCATTTATGTACCAGGTCCACAGAACAAGTGATATGCTTAAATTATGTCACTGGCACCTGCAACATAAAGATAGGTGCTCTTCTTTTAGCATTTGCGTATATCTAAATAAATATTTCTTATTCATTATTTTACTGGGCTGAATCACTCAAGGTTTTTTCCCCAGACTGGAACCCTTACTGAGCAAACTAAACTGTATTTCACTCTGATTGGTAGTTGACGTGGACGTCCTTTCTGCTGTTTACTGCTGCTCTAATCTCAGCCGTCTGTAGTTCAGTAAGGCATAGTGGGAAAATGTGTAATTAGCACAGTTCTTTACAGAAAGCACAGAGCTTTGTCAAATTATTCTAGATGCAACAAGACAAATAAGAAATGTGACTCACTCAAGGAAGATTTCCCCTAGGAAAAGTTTATAGACTCAAACGTTAAGATCAGAAGGGACCAATACAATCGTCTAGTCCAAGGATTTCAAACATGTGGCCCATGGGCTGCATGTGGCCCCTAAAGCTATTTCCTGTGGTCCACAATGACACGACTGTTACCAATATTTGCAATACCATTGTATGAAGAGATTTCAGTGGTGCGGCCCTCAGGCTAACACACTTGTCCTCATGTGGTCCTGTACTAGTCCTCTCGTGGTGATTTGAGTTTGAGACCCGTGATCTAGTCTGATCTCCTGCTCGATGCAGGCCACAGAACCTCACCCACCTCCCTCCTGCAGTAAACCTCTAACCAATGACTAAGTTATTAAACCATGATTTAAAGACTTTAAGGCAGAGAGAATCCACCAGCAATTGAGTCATGCCCCATAGGAAGTCAAAAGAACTCCAGAGCCTTTGCCAATCTGTCCTGGGTGAAAATTCCAAACTGTTGGTCGCTGATGTACCACTATAGGTATTTATGTGTGATCTTGGACTATTTATTTGATTGAGTAAATGGCACAGGGAGACTGGGTTTGCTTTTCAGGACTGTTTTAGGAGAAGTACATTCTTTATCATTTTTTATTTGTATTACCTTAGCACCTAGTCATGGACCAGACGTGTATTGCACTAGGCACTGTACAAAAACACAACAAAGAGAGGGTCCTTGCCCAAGAGAAGCTTACAGTTTAAGGGCTTGTCTACACTTGAAATGATACAGCAGTACAGTGGCTGTGTCACTGCACCACTTCAACAGAGACACTCAATGCAGCAAAGGGAGGGTTCTCCCATCACTATAGTTAATTCATTCCCTGAGAGGTGGTAGCTAGACTGACAGAAGAATTTTCCCATTGACCTTGCAACATCAGCACTGGGAGTTATGTCATCTTAGCTGTGGCACTTGGTGAGGTGGATTTTTCACAACCCTGAGCAATGTGCCTGGGTCGAACTACCTTTTTAGCGTAGACCAGGTCTAAGTATAAGACAAGAGACAACTGATGGATACTGAGAGGGAATATAAGGCAACAAAGACACTCTTGGTCACCATGATAGGTAGCAGAGCCCCTTCCTCTTCCTATCAATATCACCACATGGGTGTATTTTATTGTAGGTGGAGAGAGGCATAGCATCCCCTCACACACACACAAATCTTTCCCATAGCCCCCCAAAATCTTTCCTTGTGTCTCCTCCTTCCCAAGAAAGCATTATGCGTGGTCTGTGAAAGCATCTTGCCCTGCTCTTTCTCTGCCTGCAGCTTGCTGCACAGGCAATAGCAGGGCTGTAAGCCTCACAGAACTTTAGATATTGAAAAAAACCCAAACATTCAGTTTGTGGATGCAACAAAGCAAACTCATTAGAATCTGGGCTTAATCAGAAAATGCTGCAGATTTCAGCATGATCTGCCCCTAATCTTCACGCTGACATTTTAAAAAGGCAGGAGCAAGGTATCTTTGACACCAATAGAAACAGAATAATAGCAGCCAATAGGTCTAAATTTGGTTATAATTATCCTCACAGACAGCTCAGCCCACCTTTGGAAGTTTCAGGTTACCAGTTAGGTCTACACAGGCTGTTACAAATACTGTGAATGGATCTTTTTTCTTTTAAGCAAATTCAAGGTTGTACTTTTCTAGGACCTGCTTTTTCCCTTCAGAGGAGTTGCTGTTCTTTAGATCAGTGGTTCCCAGCCGCGAGCATCCCAAAGAGCTGGAGTTCCCTTCCTGCTCAGCCCAGTCACATAGGCTGTGCAGGGCTGGGAAAAGGCAGGGGTTAAAGTAAGGGGGAAGGCACCAGAACATAGTTCTAGGGCTCCCTATTTTTAGGCAGGCAGCTTTCTGGCCCCCCTAAAAATAGAGGAAGGCACCAGAACATGGAGTTCCAGGGGTCCCCCCAGGGGCATCGCTGGCATTGGGCACACTGGGGCATGTGCCCTGGGTCCCAATGCCAGTGCCCCGGATCTCCGGCCCAATCAGGCCAGGGATCCAGGGCCTGATCCCTGGCCAGCCACGACAGCCCCATATCCGGCCGGGGATCTGGGGCCCAGCTGGCTACCCAGCACGCCCCGCCCCCCGGCGAGGGATAGGGGCAGGGGGGGCTGCGCTGCCACAGGTGGCTAGGCCACAGCCGGGCCAGGCCAGAAGCAGCCGCAGGCAGCCGGGCCCCACGCCTGCGGGCAGCCAGGCCTCGATCCACAGCCGGGGATGGGGCCGTCGCGGCCGCCAGCAGCCAGGCCCCAGATCCCCAGCCATGGATCCAGGGCCCGGCAGGCCATCAGCGGCTGTGGCAGCGCCATCCCTGGCCAGGGATCGGGGGCCTGGCTGGGGCCACCATGGCATGGACACAGGCCCGCCGCGGCCTACCCGCCTGCGATGGCGCAGCCCCCTCTGGCCCTATCCCTGGCCAGGGGGCAGGGCCTGCTGGCTGGGGGTGGGGACTGGGCCCATGTCCCGGGTCCCTCCCTGACCCAGCACTGCCCCTGGGTCCCCCTAAAAATAGCAGGAACAGCCTGAACACACTGTTCCGGTGGCTCCACCTTAAGCCAAGCCAGCAGAGAGGGGCGTGAGGCTGGGAGTGTGTGAATCCCCCTTCAGGGCAGAGCAGCTTGTGTCAGGCAGCCTGCAAGCAGCCCAGGTAAGGGCTTTTGGGGGAAAGGCTGCTGGGGGGTTGTGTGCAGCAGGTGTGTGTGTGTAGCAGAGGTGGGTGGGAGTGGATGTGTAGCAGATGGTGTGTAGCTGGGGTATGAGGTGGCTGTGTGTGGGGGTGTAGCTGGGGGGGTTGGCTGTGGGGGGGTGTAGCTGGGGGAGGGGAGGACGGGACCCACTGGGGTGGGAGGGAGCAGCAGTGGGGTGAGGATTTGCCCTGGGTGGCAGGGAGCCACTGTGGAGAAGTGGGGGCTGCACCATGCTTCCCTGCCCTACCTTCCCACTCCCCACGTTCCCGTCGCCCCACAAAGCTACTCTTGTTCTCCCTTCCTCTCTCCTCTCTTGCCACCTTGTGCTGTTCCCTACGTGGCTGCCCTTGTCCTCTTTTGCCACCCCTGCCGTGCTCTGCTCCCCACACTCACTCCTGCCACTGCATACAACTCCTGACCTCCCATGTTTTGACACCCCTGCTCTGCTACCCGTACTACCCCACATAGGAGCATTTCTGAAACACTGTGCCATGGTTCATGAATATTCATAAGTAATTTAAGTTAATTTGAATGTTCATGAGTTTTTTAATGGTGGTGTGCCTCAAAAAATTTGATGGTATCAAGGTGTGCCACGGCAGAGAAAAGGTTGGCAACCATTGCTTTAGATATAATGCCTCTTCCCCTCATCAAGTAGACAGCCTGTGTATATGCACCTAAATGTTTATATAAGATAGGAAGCAATCCACACAAGTATTTTGAACTGGTGTAAACTGGTTGGTGTAAGCTTGGGATACATGTGGTATAATATAGAAAAGGCTATATTTTAACCCTAGTGAGATGTTTAAGAGTAGGCTTACACTTTCATAGTGGGTGCAGGTAATTTAAACCATACTGGCTAATAAAGTTTAACATGTCTTTTTGTTGAGAGATGTTAGGCCCTTTTTTGTACTACTGGTACACCACTATGCATTGTTATATAATACAAAAATGCTTTAACCGTTTCAGGGAGTTAATCTAGTTAAAAGCATTTATTTTTGTTGAGAAATAATTGTGATTTACAGTCTTGATAGAAACTGAGTAGTAGCGTGTCTGTGCTGTATAAGTATACATTGTCCCCATGTATTTCCCATAGTTCACATGGGGACAGACAAACAAAGCTGTCTTTCTTCTCATGGGCAGTAGAGAAGTGCGTAACAAAGACTACGTAAATTAGGCTCCTCTCACCTAGTACCTGGAAAGGAGGGGCCAAGTCCCAAACAGTGATTGGGTGGTTGGAAGAAAGAAGTACGCACACGTACAACTGTAATAGACAGTAAGTGCTGGGGATTGGAGGGTGGGGGGGATGCAGGAAGCCCTGAGGGTGAAAGGGCATGGCTGGGGGAATGATAGGGGCGGTGCATGATCCGGGGCCAGGGATAGGGCCCAGGACAGCCATGGAACTATCTTCCCCAAGGGAAGCTCCAAAATCTGCCCATAACCACAGTCTCTCCGGGATGCAGCTTGAGTCATGTGTTAGTCACGTAGGGTAGATTTCATTTCAGCTAGCCTATATCCCTATATATTCAACATACTGTGACCTAGCATGGCCAGTGCAATGTGGGAGAGGAGATGCAAAGGAATCACTTGCACTTCCATGTTCCGGGCCTGGCCCTTGACACAGTTTATAAGGGCATGAAAGGCAATCAGCTGAAGGACATTTGTGTGGTAAGCCATGGTTCAGCCAAGATCTGACTGGGACAGTGGAGTAGGGACCCATTTTCCTCACCTTGCTTTAGGTATCTCTGACATCTCCTCAACCCCTGCAAGAGGTATCTGAGTTCCTCAACTCAGGTCCTGGCAGGATAGTAAAACAGAATGGATTTTCCTGTATTTTATCATTTTAAATCTATTGTTTGCATACGGACTGCTGGGCAGTGAGCTGTTAAGCATACTATAGCATAACAAATAGCATAACATACAGCAAAAAAAAAAAAAATGTGTTACATCCAAACTGCCTGCAGAAAACATTCCCCAGGAAGCAACAATGTGTTAACACAGTTAAGGAGCTAGGGGAACAGGAAGGAATGACAGCTGTCTCAAAACTTCCAGTTGCTCCATGCAGATCAGAAAAGTCTCTGCATAACATTTACTTAAGGTCTAATTACTGCTGAACATTCATAGAATCATAGGGTTGGAAGGGACCTCATGAGGTCATCTAGTCCAACCCCCTGCTAAAAGCAGGACCACTCTCACTAAATCATCCCAGCCAGAGCATTGTCTAACCGGACCTAATATATCTCCAAAGACAGAGATTCCACCACCTCCCTAGGCAACCCATTTTACCACTCTCCTAGTGAGAAAGTTTTTCCTAATATCCAACCTCATGTTCTCTAGGTGCAACTTGAAACCATTGCTCCTTGTTCTGTCCTCTGTTACTACTGAGAACAGCCTACCTCCCTCCTCTCTAGAGCGCTCCTTCAAGTAGTTGAAGGTTGCTATGAAATCTTCCCTCAATCTTCTCTTATGCAGGCTAAATAAGCCTATTCCTTCAGTCTCTCCTCATAAGTCATGTACCCCAGCCCCCTAATCATTTTCGTTGCCCTCCGCTGGACTCTTTCTAATTTGTCCATATCTTTTTTGTAATGGAGAGCCCAAAACTGGACACAGTATTCCATGACATGGCCTCACCAGTGCCGTATAGAAAGAAACAATCACATCCCTAGACCTGCTGGCAACTCTTCTAATGATGCAGCCCAATATGCCATTAGCCTTTTTGGCTACAAGAGCACACTGTTGACTCATATCCAGCTTCACATCCACCATAACCCCCCAGGTCCTTTTCTACAGTACTGCTGCTTAGCCAGTCATTCCCCAGCCTGTAGCAGTGCATGGGGTTTTTCCATCCTAAGTACAGGACTTTGTACTTGTCCTTGTTGAACCTCATGAGATCTCTTTTAGCCCACTGCTCCAATTTGTCTAAGTCTCACTGATTCCTTTCTCTCCCCTCCAACATACCTACCATCCCCCCCCATCTTGGTGTCATCCACAAACTTACTAAGTGTGCAACCTATCCTATCATCAAGATCATTAATGAAGATATTGAACAGAATGGGCCCAAGGACCGACCCCTGGGGCACTCCACTCATTACTGTTAGCCAACTAGACATTGAGCCATTGATTCCAAACCACTGAGCCCGTTGATCTAGGCAGTTTTCTATCCACCTTACAGTCTACTCATCCAACGCATACTTTCTTAAATTGCCAATGAGAATGCTGTGGGAAACCATATCAAAAGCCTTGCTAAAGTCAAGGTATATCATGTCAACGGCTACTCCTGCATCCACAAATCCAGTCAACTTATCAAAGAAGGCAATCAGGTTGATCAGGCATGATTTGCCCTTGGTGAATCCATGCTGACTGCTCCTGATCACTCTGTTTTCCTCCACTGACTTTTGACTCTTGATAACAAATAGCTCTCCACTCTGAAATGTTTACTCTGGAACAGCTCTGCCTTCTTCTTCCTCTGTATTCATTGTTTATAAATTAGCAACCTCTCCTCAGGTTCCAGTTTAAGGGCCTCATGCTATTCCCATTTAAGTCACTAACAAAGTATCTTTTGATGTCACTTGAAGCCAGCTAGGGTGTGGCTACACAGCAATGATAAACCCACAGCTGTACCATGCCAGCTGACTCTGGCACACAAGGCACAGCCATGTAGACTTCTGGGCTCTGCCTGGAGCCTAGGCTCTAGGACTCAGAGATGGGAGGATCCCAAAGCCCAGGTTCCAGCCCAAGCCCAGAAGCCTATTCAGCAATGAAACACCCTCATGAGCCTGAGTCAGCCAGCACAGGCCAGCTGAAAGAGTGTCTACTTGCTGTGAAGACATGCACTTAGGAACCTTGGCTTCTTCATGCTGATGGATCTCTCTGTGGTGGGGCTGCTAACTGCCCAGGTTTCCCTGGGATCATCCCTTTTATGAGGTAGCAGTAAGGGTCTTCAGGACACACAGTCAACTGCTTGTTTTATGGACTCAGGATCATTCTTGATGCCCCGGTTCTTGTACATCAGAGGTGGCAACCCTATTCCATGGACCTGTGTTAAAGCCCAGGAGAGTTAGTGGGAGCCTTTCCATCAAATTCAATAAGCTCGTAAACAAAGAAAAGCCATTGCTCTGATAGCGACCGCGATGGGGTGTCCTGCTCCCTCATGGGTGGTACTGCCTTCTCCTGGCTGATGTGGGGAATAGCTCTCTACCAGCTCTGATGTCTCTCCTTGGTCTCTCCCTCCAGTTGTCCATCTCTCACTCTGGACTCTGCAGCCTCCTCTTTGTGCCTTGGCTCTGCAGCCTGGTCACTTTCCATGTTTCTCCCTTCTGGGATACCGAAGTCTCTCCTGACAAATAGGCTCAGGCAATCTTTCCATTCATTGCCCAGTCAGTGCTAATTCCTCAGTGGCTATGGTGGGAACATAGGCCAGCCCTCTACACCTGATTCCAGGCCAGGGCCCTTTACCAAGAGCTCAGCACCTGCAGCTTCCCTAACCTGACTGCTGTCACCTCTGGATGACTTCCTACCTCGTCCACCCTTCCTAGTCAGGCCTCTCCCTCCTTGGGCCCATCAGGTCTCAGGGATATCTATCCCTCCTTCCCTCAGAGGAAACAGCCACCACTCTTCATGCTGCAGCTGCCTTCTGCCACCAGTCTGTCGGCTTTATGTTAGCCCTCCCTGCACCCTCACAGGTGAGCTGGCTTCCAACCAGTGACTCCTCTAGGCATAAACCTCTCCCTTAATTGCTGCTTAATTGACCTCACAAGGTGTGTATGGGCCAAGGGTGGGGAGGAGTTCCTTATTCTCACCTGCTCCCTTAAATGGCTGCATTCTAGCTGTGTAAAAGCTCAGCCTTTCTCCTTCTGCATTCTGCTGGGCAATGGTGGCCTGATGGGTCCAATACATTGCTGAAAAGAACAGAGTGGTCACCACCGCAGCATCTGACCCTCATCAGGCTGGACTCTTCAGCTGCATGACCCAGCTCACTGAGTGTGAAACTGATGCTTTGCTCCATCCTCTGGTTAAAGAGCAGAGTGCAAGAGGCGGCTTTCTGACTCTCCCAGTCACAATCCCACCATTGTTTCCAGCAGGGAGGAAAACATTTGCTACAGCCAGAGCTCAGGCAGATCACACTTCCCCTTTGTGCTGGCTCAGTGCCAGTGATGACTCAATTGGGGGTGTGGGTGAAGCCTTCATTCTGCCCACTTTCTGCTCAGAATTTGCAAGATGGCAGGGAAGAGAACTAGATGCAAAGCCCTGTCCTGCACCCAGGCCCAGCCACTGGAGAACATTAACGTAATCCAGCAAAGGGGCAGAGAACCTTGACTCCATCTCACACCCCAGCACAGACCCCAACAGTGAATCATGATCAGACCATGGTAGAGGTAGGACTTGCTGGATATTGGTATTTACAAAATACCATATTAAGAAATTAAATAAACAGAGAAACTTTGGCCCAAATCTTCTATAATGGAAACATAAATGACACTCCTCAACCCTTCTGGACATAGCTGAGGAAGAGGCCTGACTTTCAAAAGGGCCCACATCCAGCAGCAGACACTGATTTCCACTGGACCATCAAAGCCATTCCACAAAAAGTACAATGCTGCTGTACGCACAAGACCTACTCTGGTCTCCCAGGCAAATACAAACTCCCATTTCAACTTTTCCTCCTGCATTGCTCTTCTAATGGCTTTTAGCTACTCAAAAGCATAAGGGAGAGCTGAACAGGAAGAGAAAGAATAGAAATTCTATAGGTGAAGGAGAAATCTGTTTTCATCCCTCGGACTGATTGCATCAATCATAAAAAACTGTTTGGGATCTCACTGAGCATGGCTAGAGGCTCACAGCATAGATTAATATTGTGTTCTCTCTCCTAACAGCAGGATGCAGCCTTTAAAGCATATCATCTTTCTGAGTGGTTCAAGGGAAGTACAGAGTGTGTTGCTGAACATCTATATGCCAAAACAAAAAGAAATGGAGGCAGTAAGAAGGGAGGGAAAACACTAAGCTATTGCCAGGAGACACACAAATGATACTGCAACTGTGACAGAAGATGAAGCTGATTTGGAGGCAATTGTGAAGAGATGGGATGAGTTATGTGAAGCATAAATGTGAAACAATGAAAATCAGGTCACTCTTTCAGTCCTAGGAGGAAAATAGTGTCAGGAACTCAGTCTTAGCAAGATGAACCTGACAGTTGAGTCCCTGTCCAATTTTCATCATCTGCAAAGCAAGACCAAAGACGACAAGGAAGGCCGCAATCATAGATGGAGACAGAACAATAAGCAGGGGGGAATATTGCAAGCTAGTAAATATGAAACGACAGGTGCCAAAAGAAAGCTCTAGTGAGTGACAAGTGTAAGAAGGACTTAGACTCACTAGTTTTGTCCTCAGAGGTGCTGGCAAAGAGCAGCAAAAGTTCTTTTGGAGAGAAACGCACACAGAGCGTGGAAAACGATTACAGCTAGTTACCTACATAGACATCATCTCCTTTATTAATGTTTCCAAAATGCAGGAGAATTAAACAAGATTTGGGCACGTTTTCAATCTTTGGGTATCAGCATGCTGTCTTTGAGCCTGCTGTTGCAGTCTTTGCACCAAAATTTCCCACTGCTTACTCTAGGGGACAGAATTCACTGCCTCACTCATACCAAAGATTTCTTTCATAAAGCCTATTTGCTACATTGTTATTGGCCAGTTTAAACAGGAAATGCAGAGCTGAACTTATTTTCCTACTGTGTGCAACTATGGGCTCCCAGAGAGCTTAACCACAATGGCTACTGATAGTTGAAGGGAAAAAAGAAAGCTTCTACCAGCAAACATGGAAGAATTCATTTTTTATTGTTTTGTAATTCTGACAAATAATATCATTTATTTTAAGTGATTTTTTAAATTTGTATCCATTAAAATTTTCTCCTTTAAGGAAAGTTGGGAGTGGGTAAGACAATGGAGGAGGTCAGACAATAGTTATTTAACAATAGACTTTGCAATTTAAAAAATTAAAGCTTCCTAACCATTAAAACACAAAACTATCAACAACCTCCTTCAAAGAAAATATCCTTAAATCAAACTCTATTCAGTTCTTAAGCAGCATTTTTCTCACTTTACTGATCTGTGAATTTCTATTATCATCAATGGAACAGTTTACAGATGCACAGTGAAAATAAAACAACACTTGTGGACATTTACAGAAAAAAACCTCCTCTTTCCAAGCCTTCCCAAAGGTCAGCATGAAGTTAGAGTGCAAGCGGTGCACCACAAAACCAATTCACTCACCTTTCCAACTCCTATGCAATTCTTTCCCTTAGCTGAAACTTGCACATTAGTATCCCTTGCAAAACACATGCAGAGAGGGTGCATAATTACTGATAGTTGGGAGGGCACAATTTAAAGGATCTGGGCAGGGTGTATCCCAATTTTTTAGAACAGAAGAATACACAGGGTTTAGCTATCTTGACAGTACCAGGTAGAAATGAAAAGAAAATACAGTAAACAACTCCAGCAAGAAGTACTAAAACTCCAGGCTGACAAAAAAGCTTATCTGTTTCTTTTAATAACTGTATGGCAAGTCTCGCTGAAATCAATAGAACAACTCTCCTGTTAAAATTAAGTAAATGCATGAATGTTTGTAGGATTGGGTCTAAACTGCAATAATAACCCTCCAGACTGATGTCACCAAGGTCTAATTACCTGTCATGGAATAAAACAGCATGACTAGAATCCCACTCTGTGCCCATGATGTGGTCCCACGGTAGATTGGCAATGGAAGGCCTGCTCCAAAGCCCAGTGAGGTCAATGGGTGTCTTCACTTATTCCAATGACCTTTCACACCTTTATGTGACAACACAATTAAGGCACTCAAGCAAGCTTAACTCTGCTCTAGTGTGGTGCCATGAGGAAACAAATATAGAAAAACCAACATAACATGTCTTCAAAAATCATTTCAGGACAACAAGCACTGTTATGAATTGATCACAATTATGTGAGTATTTCAGAATGTTACTGTTTGACATTTTATATACAGGTGCCTTGACTAAATTGACTTCAGATTAAATTTGCCCTATATGGCCAAGCTCCTGGCCCAACTGAGTCAGTGACAAACTCCCATTGACTTCCATGCAGTCAAGATTTCACCTATCTTTAACAATTTACTGTACCTCTGAGCAAGTATTTCCCTTGAAGAATTCAACACTTAGGCGTCATCACGCTGAGAGAGATGTCACTCACAATTTTTAACCAAACGACATTAACCCAAAGAAACCCCAAACAAAGGAATGTCACTGAGTAGCCTTCAAATGTAAAGAAACGTAAAAGTATGCCAAAGGCTTTGGCAGAAAATCAGAGATCTCTTCCCATCCCCTTTTGTATCTTTTGTCATGACGATCAACATTTCCAACAGTGTCCCAAGGGACTAGTGAGCCATCCTATTAATTACCTTGGCACTGGAATTCAGGAAATAACTGGGATGGAAGCAGATCAGAAAGCCCATCCATGAAAGTTCCTGCCTTTGCGGGAATCAGTTGCACCTCACAATATTCTTTCCACAAATATTCACCAAGCTATTATTATTTCTCGGTGTACTGTTGTAGCACCCAGAGGTTCCAACTGAGATTACATTCCCATTGTTACTGGTGCTGCTGGAGATTGCCTTTGGCTTAAGGAGCTTACAATCTGAAGAGACAAATGCAGGAAAAAAAAAGCATCACAATCCCCATTTGCAGGGGTTAAAGTGTGCCAGAACGGCCTGGAATGCCATTCCAAGGCCCACATTTTTAGGGGCTCAGCATTCTGGGTTGCCTAAAAATAGAAAATGGTACTGGAACGCTGCATTCCAGGGTACACCATTGAAAAATAGCAGGCCCCTGAACACAGCATTCCAGTACCATCTTCTATTTTGGGGGCCCAAATGCTGGGCCCCTAAAAATAGTGCGCTACAGAATGGCGTTCCCCTGCATTTTGGCAGGCAGGGGAGGGGGGCAGGCTTCCTGTGCACGGGCAGGCTGCAGTTTCCCTGCCCAGAATGCTGCTGGTGAGTACTGGGGTGGCCTGACCCATGCTGGGGGGAGGTAATGGGGGTGCCTGAGCTGGGAGTGAGTATTAGGGACAGAAAGTGAGTATTGGGGGGGCAGGTATTCAGGCAAGAGGTGAGTATTGGGGGTGCATTTAGGGGACGGGGAATGGATATTGGGGGCAGTACCTGGGGTATGGGAGGGGGGCCCGGATGTGTGGGAAGGGGGCCCACCCAATTAGGAGGGTTCCAGGACCTGCCAAATTATACTTTAACCCCTGGCCATTTGATGTATGGGGAACTAAGGCACCGAGGGATTAAATAACCTATCTAGGGTCACCAGGGATTTTACAGCAGAGCCTACAACCAAATCCAGAGTCGCTGAGTCTAGTGCCTTGACTATGAGGCCATCCTGCCACTTAACTCCTTGGTGAACAGTCTATGCTAGTTGCTGCTATTGTTAGGTTGCTCATCACCCATCTAAAAGACACTCTTTATATAAACTATTAGCTAACTTCCTTATCACTTTTTCAAGCTGAAGCATGGGGATCTGTTCCTGGCTCAGATGGCCTGGTGGGATGCAGTCACTCTGTTCCCATCTACACTTTATCCTACTGAGCTCCTCTTCTCATTTCCTTTATATTTTCTTCTCAGAATGGTTGTCATTTAACTGGCCTTGCCGCCCTGTTTGCCTTCTTCACTTCTGTAATATCCTTCTGAAAATAAAGTGGCTAACATCTAGCACAGAATATTATAGTGACCTTCACAGAAAGGCCTGCTAAATGATTATAATAATAACTCATTTCAATTCTGGGCAGGTATTTCCATTTATATAGCCCATTTGTTCTCTTGGTTTTAATAAGCACTGGTTCAGCTCCTCTGCTCTTCTCTCTTCCTTAACATGTCCTCTAGGCCTTCCTGCCCTCTGTATGGACAATTCTCTAAATACCTTTACTGTTTGTCTTTCCAATTCCTAAATGCTCTGAGTGTGTGATAAATTGCCCTTCATGATTTGCAAGTCTGTGTTTGAGAAGTTCATCAAGCAGCAATTATATCCACAAGAGTTACCGAAGGATTTTGCACTTCTACACAAAAAATTCCCCTGCATTTAAGGTTCCCAAGCTCAGTTCAATACAGTATGTGTATGTGCAATGAGGAAAGTACATCCTGAGTATAAAGGATGATTCAGGCAAAATTTGTCAGGAAATCTCTATAATCTCCATACATAGGCATTACCTGGTACAGCTTGATTAGACTCAACATTTAAACTGGATACTAATGATCAAAGGAAACTACAAACCTACAAAATTCATTCAACAAATATACCTTCATAAAGAGCAGCTTTGTGTCTGTTATTTTAAAGTTACTATGTTCATATTGCCACATTGCAAATGTTCAATGAGAATACTGATGCTTTATCTAACTTCTCAGTGTGTACAATTTCACACAGTATCTGTAGGTTTTCCCAGAACTGATTCTGTACATTCACTCTGAGGAAATAGACACAAGCCCTCTAAATATTTACATACATATTTACAACTGATGTCACAAAGCACTGCACCAAAATGAAAGTGTCATGACTAATGAGAATGCAGGGAAGCAGCAGAGTTACTGTGCATACTGTGAACGGCTAGTAATGGCTGTCAGCTACTCAGAGTGCAGGTGTTTACATAATCAGTGTGCATTTATGTCTTTGTAAAATGTAATCAGATTGACTCCTAATAGATTCCCCCCTCACCCCGCCCCGCACACAGTCTAAACCAGGGGTCTCAAACATGCAGGCTGCAGGCCGCATGCAGCCCTTAAAACTATTTCCTGTGACCCACAATGACAGTATTGTTACTGATATTTGCAATATTGTTGTAAGAAAAGGTTTCAGTGGTGTGGCCCTCAGGCTAACGTATAAGTCCTCATGCAGCCCTCGTGGTGATTTGAGTTTGAGACCCCTGGTCTATACTTACACCCTTCTGTCTTTCTGTGATTTGCTTTTTTCATTGACTTTAAATCCCTATTCAACACTTCTTGAAGGAAGTTCCTGGGAATCCCCTCTAACATCAACAAGCAATGGATCAGGCCCTTAAACATTAACCAACATAAAATGAGCTTCAGGATCTTCAAATATCTCCTAGGCAGGTTCCCCCTGCAAAATCCCCTTGTGATTCTTGCCCGGGTTCCTTCTGTCTCAAAGATACAACAAAACCTTGCTTTAGTTACCTCCCTGAGTTGGAGCAGACTGGGTCCAACTGCCATGGTAAGTTTGCAGCGGTACATGCTTTTCACACAGGATCCTAGCCCATGATTTGTAATCTCATGAGCATATAGGCCAGAATTGTCAAAAGAGCTGAGCACATCAAAAAATCTGGCTCCAGCTGTGGTCGCTGAGCCAGTGGAACCCTGAGTATGAGCTCCGTCTTGACAGTTTGACCTTGGTGAATATGCAAAAAACTCTTCTTTTATTTGCAACAATAAGCACTTGAAGTTCAATTGCTGAAAACATCTCAGACTCTGGCACCATTAACTCCAGGATACTGAGTTTATCTCATCCAGAAAACCAAGTACTGAACTAAGCAGAAGGTATAAAAAACACTGTTAGAAAATAGTCAAAGTTCCCTCCTTTAAAGCACACAAGAAAGTTGAAAGGAAACACAACATAAAGGTAACCAATTATCCTCTAAAGCTACTTCACCAACACAGACTCATAATGGGAGTCTGCTCCAAACTCTGCACATAGCAGGTGTTTGTGTTGCCATATAAATTGCCTCCATAAACCAACTGCTTAAAAACCCTCTGACTTGGATATACCAGTGATAACTGACATGTAAGAGAATGAAATATTTTTTCTGTGCATTCAACAGTGTTCTTTTCTCAGCCCATGACAGCAGGCTCATCCAAAGTGAGGAGATCACAAAAACACACTCCTTTGAATCACACTGTGACTTTCCATTTATTGCAGTTTTTACTAATAGCAGAAGCTACAGTCGGGTTGTATTTATACTTTCATTCTCAACTGGTTTCATCCATTCTATTCTTCATTTAAAATGTTTTTTATTCTTATCTGAAAATTATTTACATGGAAAAAAACATTAAAAGTTGTTGATCCTTTCTTTGTTCTTTTAAATTAAAGAGGAATGTGATGAAGTAAGAAAGCCGCTTGGGCTACTGTGGTTCTTCTTTTCTGTTCCTGTTCTTTGGTGATGGGATTCTGGTGATGGGACACGGGGGTGTGATAACTATAGGTACCACTAAGGGGGAAGAGGCTTTAGTATGATCTTACCTGGACCCCCTGTGGGTGACAGGTTGTGGCCGGTTTAGACCAGGGGCAGGGCAGCTGGATGTAGAGGAGAACAAAGGGAGAAGAGGGGAGAGAAGGAAGATGGAGGTCGGAGAGGCAGGATCTCTGGGGCTCACCCTGGGGGTTTACTGTCAGACCTCCTGGTTGATCTGAGACCCAACTGTCCTAACTGCTGTGCAAACTGGATTGCTAATAAACCCTCTGACTTCTACACTGGCTGAGTGTCACTGCTGATTGGGACGACTGGGACCCTAGTGAAGGGAGGATCCCCTCCCCAGGGAGACCAGACAAAGCAAGGGTCGGACCCTCTGAGCCTGGATTTGGGAGCTGGCTACAGGTAGCATGGAGACCCACGCTGGACGGGAGAAGGCTCCACCGTAGCTGAGTCCTGCTTGGCTGTGAATGGAGGGGATCCAAGAAGCTTTTCTGTGTTCTCCATGACAAGGAGTAGGAAATATTTTATACTGTACATTTTTAAAGGTATACACTATAATTTCCTGCAATATCTTTGGGAGATCTGTATTAAGTTTATGTCTCAGTGTGTGGGCCAGGACTGTATGTAACTCCCTGGAGAGGGTAACTAAAGACCCTGCAGGAAGTCAGAGAAGCTAAATAAATTTATTTGCATCAGTTTGCACTGCAGAGGAAGTGAGGAAGAATCCTACATGTCACCCATTATTTTAGGTGACTGATCTGAGAAACTGCCCTAGATCGACGTATCAGTAAAGGAAGCTTTGGAGCAAACTGATAAATAAAACAGTAATAAGTCACCAGGTTCAGACAGTATTACTCAAGAGTTCTGAAGGAACTCAAATATGATCTTACAAAACTAGACTGTGAGCCGTGATCTATCATTTAAATCAGCTTCCATATCAGAGGAGTGGAAGATAGTTAATATGACACTGATTTTTAGAAGGCTCCAGAAGCAATCCTGACATTTACAGGGCAGAAAACCTAACTTCAGTACCAGGCAAACTGGTTGGTTGAAAAATATAATGTCATGGACAGCACTTGGATGCAGCTTGAATCTGGGGTGCTGCTGAGTTTTCTTACCTTGCAACCTGGGCTCACCTCCAACTGTGCTTCTGCTGATGTGGAGTGTCCAACTCATTCAATGTGAGAGGCCACACTGGAAGACAGGACACCTGTTGTGGGCCATGTGGCTGCATGGGTTCCCCAACCCTTTCTCCCTCCATGTTCAAAGCAAGAAATTGTCATTTTGCAGTCCACTTTCTGATCATAACAAAAAATAATTGATCCTGATTTGGCCCACAGGCCGTGAGTTTGACACCCTGCAACATGGACAGCCCCTCCAGACTCTGTTGTCACTCAACCCAACAGCATGTGGTACCACACACCCAACTCCTGTACCACCATAGAGCAAGACATCAGCCAATAGCCCCCAGTTGAGAGAACCAGAAATGTAGTCTGGCCACTCCATTGGCCTATCTGAAAAGCTGGTTTATGGGTGTTGTCCACTTTACAACATGTTCTAGTAACATCTTCAGGATTATTTTATCATTTCACATCCAATAATACATACAATCCACCAGGATAATAACATTTAGCAGATTAAGGGTATGTCTTCAGTGACGGTGGTGAAATCACTGTTGTCAGCCCGATATTCCGGGCACAATTAGCAGCGAGTATGTACTCACTGCCACACTCCGGAAGGTCAATACCAGAAGTCCCGCCCCTGAGGAGAATTTCCAAAGGGATAGCCGTGTTAGTCTAGTCCAGCACAAAAAAAAACAAAAACAAAAACAAAAAAAACAAAAAATAAAACCCCAAGAAATCATGTGGCACTTCAAGACTAAATAAATCTGTTAGTCTTAAAGTGCCACATGACTCCTTGGTTTTTTTTCCCTTAGGAGAAGCAGCTGAAAGCCAACCACAAGCCATTTGCAGTCAGCTGTCAGCAGTGTATCCCAGCAGCTTAGAAAGTCACCAGCAGTTACGCAAGGCATTTTTAATGCCTTGAACATCAGTCGGTCAGCTGCTGGCAAAAAGGCCTTTAAGTGTAGACTAGGGCTAAGACTTCCAAAAATAATACCACAGAAGACATATTTTGTACAGAACATATCATAATTATATGACAGGGGAAATATGGAAATTTTCAAGTGTTGCTTTTAGGAAGAGTGTGATATATAGTAATGAATAGAATTATCAAATGCATAGTTGGACATAATTTGTTGGGGAAAAGTCAATATGGCTTTTATAAAGGGAGATTTTGCCTCTCCAATCTGTTATAATTCTTTGAAGGTGGTTGAAAAATCCACAAGTGATCCAGTGGACATAATGCACTTGAACTTTCAGAAAGCCTTCAAAAAGGTCCTTCACTGAATGCTCTTAAGCAAAGCAAGCAGCCATGGGATAAGAGAGAGGGTCCTGTCATGGGTGTAACTAGTTAAAAAAATTGGAGACAAAGATCAGTTTTCACAATGGAGAGAGGTAAATAAAGGGAATCTGTCAGGGATCTGTACTAGGACCACCAATGGTCAACATATTCACAAATGATCTTGGAAAAGAGTTAAACAGTAAGATGGCAAAGATTGCAGATAATACAAAATTTCTCAAGATAGTTAAAACCAAAGACTGTAAAAAATTGCAAAAGGACCTCACAAGACTGTATGAGGTAGGCAATAAAATGGCAGATGAAATTCAGTGTTGGTAAATCCAAAGTAATATACATTGGAAAACATAAGACACTGCTTACCATCTTGGAGGAAGTAAACAAAGCAGGCTGCTTAGTCAACCTGACTCATCTGGGTATTTCACAGTGTAAGCATAGAGCACAGGCTACAAAATCACTAGTCTCTGGAAATTCTTGGCCAAGAATTTTGAGCTCACTTTTTCTTCTTCCGTACAAACTCTGAGAATTAAAATACCAAAAGTTATATTAACATAAACTTAATCTTATAGTTTTAAGTGTCAGTCTAGGAAAGTGTCCACATTCAAGAAGAGAATTTAAATTTGAACTTGAGACTTAAATGCATGCTTAACCTTAAGTGTGCACTTAACTGATTTCCTGATTTAGGACTTTGTAGTGAGGAAGTGTGGCCTAACTAAGAAATTGACAGGGAGGGATAACCATGCTACCCTACACGCCTGAATTAGGAAATGTAAAAATTCAAGTTAGTACAGGAACTCATTCCGTGTTTATATCTAGGCCAATTCATTGACTAATGTTAATCAATGTACCCAATGGAATTATACTAATTTATACCAACTAAGAATCTGGGCCATGAAATAATTTCAATACAGCTGGTCAGAGAAAAGTTTTTTGCCATTGAAAATTTTGTTTCTTTTTCCTATTAAAAATACCAAAATCTGAAATATTTCAAATAAAACTCAAAATATTTCAATCTGCAAATATTGCTACCATCCCTCATGAGAGGCACAGTTTGCATTGCTCATTCACCTGTACAGGCTGGACTCCCTGGCTGAACTACAACTTCCATGATCCACTCATCACTTTGTAAGGAGAAATAGAGCACTGTTTGAATCAGATGACCACCATGCATCATGGGAGATGAAGTCCAGTTGTGTAGTCCAGTCTATAGAGAGGAAAGGAGACACAAGACAAACAAATAAAAGCACCCCAAAGGCACCATGCCAGCATATCTGAATAAAAATACTTTAGTTTTCAACTGAACTATTTTGAGTTTTGAGAGTTCAGTTTTTGGATGAAAAATTAAAATTTTCTGCAAAAAGCAGACAAGACACTTTCTGAAAAAAAATTAATTGAGTCAAAAATTAAATTTTGGATGCATTCCAACGTGGAGTGACTGTTATAGTAAACTAAACAGGCCCAGGCCTGCACTCCAGTATGCATGTACCACTCCACTTGATGGCAATGCACACTCTACATGTTTGTTTATGGAAGAAATTGGCAATTTTAGTCTTAGAGGCATATTCCATGTTTTTATTGGGTTAGGGGCTAGGGCCCATCAAGTTGAGGCCCCATTGTAATAGCCACTGTACATGCAAAGAGTAAATGACAATCACCACTTCAAAGAGCTTATCATCTACAGCATATGTAGGCACACAGGGCCGGTCCTACCATAGAGGTGACCTACACGGTCGCCTACAGCACCAAGCACTAGGGGGCACCACTTTGCAGCGCACAGGCATTTTGCCCAGTGCGAAGCAAAGCAAGAAGCTTTTTCGGCTGGCTCTGCTCCCCACTGAAGAAAAGGGAAGTGCCGGGAGGAGGGGAGCTAGAGACAGGCTTGGGGGAGGCTAAGAGGAGTGGGTGCAACAGTGGGGGGTTGGAGCCCATCTGCCAGTTTGCAGTTCAGCCGGTTTGTGCTGGCCCAGCCTGCTGCTCACCACATCAGTACTGCCCCCGCCACTGCCTCCACATGGACTGCCACACCAGCAGGCCCACCATCTGGCCTGGCCCACCACGGAGGGAAGGGGCCAAAATCACAGGCAACCATGGCACCAAAAAACCTTGGGCCAGCCCTGTAGGCACAAATGGCTTCATCTCAATGCAGCTGTGCCTGTTCATTTTAAGAATTTTTTTCTTGCAGTGCTGAACGATTGATGCTCATTGAGCTGTTGAGAATTACCACTACAAAACAGCAAGCAGATCATTAACAATTATTTATTACACTTCTGTCCTGAAAGATCCAGAACAGCTATTTTGGATACATCAGGTTTTGCTAACTGGGAAGTACTTCATTCAGCACATGCTTATTTTTAAAAAACATGCTTAACTGCTTTTCTGCAGGTCTTTACAAAAAGATCACTGAAGGTGCAGAGTTTTGCACTTTCTGTTTTCTGTCAGAACCTGTCAAATCACTTGGCCTTAATCTAAAACTGAAAATGTGTTTGCATTTTGAAATATAAATATGATCTTGTCAACTCTTGTTCTGCGCTAGTGCTTGCAGGACCAAACTCATGTTTGATTATTTCTTTCAACCCTTTGAATCTATACAAATCCTTAATTTGTCTAATTTATTTAGGCATGTGGGTGTGCCTGTGAAGAATCAAATGTGTGCACCATGGGTGGGAAAGGGAGTCTATGGCAGAGATGACAATCCATGATCTTACATGTTCAGGAGGGATGTGGCAGCATCAGGAAGACAGGTCAACTGGCACTGTGAAGTCATTTGAGTTCAGTGTCCCAACAGGGATGTGGGCATTTAGAAGGTCTCAGAAGATAAAGATGAACTCCATCTAGCATAGTTTGGAGATTTCTGTACCTGAAAATAAAATTGTTAGGGGGATATTTTACTGATGGGAGACCTTTCATGTACAGAATCACTCACTCCAGGGCACAGCCCCCAAGCAGAACGGTAGCACTTTACTCGCAGTTTGCCACCGTTGGAAATGACTGCACCACGCAGAAAACAGTGAAGAAGCAGGACTGTTAAATTCCTGCTGAAAGACAGTCAGCAGTCAGTGATCAGAAGCAAGCACAGATGTGACATACGATAATTGGTTTGATGATATGACCCTTCGAACTAGTAGCTACTGAATATATGAATACTTATTTTCAGAGTGGTGCATTCTTTGTTAATCATCTTAGCATATTGACCAGTAAAGCTTCTTCCTTGACTAAGTCTACCCATCTCCTGCTCTTTGTGACTAAGTATTTTTCTTGTGTGCAGTTAATACAACTACAGCTGCACCTAATCCAAAGATTTTAGTCACAGACAGAGAAATTCAGTCAGGGAAGAAGCTTTACTGATGATACTTAGATAGCAAAAAGAACCGTACCAAAGCATTCCTTCACTTATTCAGTCATAACACACCTACAATAACACTTATCTAGTGACTTCCAATACATTGCCAGGATACACCACTAAGCAAGCAGGCCACAAGTTTCTGCAGAAGGTGAAGCGTTTAAGCTGATTTAAGGTGCCATATGAAACATTAACCATAAAGGCTCAAAAAACAGAAGGCAAATTAAAAAACAACCCTCAAACATATTTCTTTTCAATATCTTGTGATTTTTAAGCAAATCTCATGATACTGACCCACAGTATTGCTAACCTTAAGCATTCAAATATCATGAGTCAGGCTCCAAAAAACCAGGATACCTTTTAATATAATAACTCATAGACTCTTGCGGTCAGAAGGAACCAATATCATCATCTAGTCTAACCTCCTGTACGATGCAGGCCACAGAACCTCACCCACCCACTACTACAATAGACCTTTAACCTATGACTGAGTTATTAAAGTCCTCAAATCATAATTTAAAGACTTTAAAGTATACAGGGAATATACTTTATGAGCCATGCCCCATGCTACAGAGGAATGCAAAAAACTGCCAGAGACCTTGCCAATCTGCCATGAAGGAAAATACCTTCCCACCCCCAAATGTGGTGACCAGTTAAATCCTAAGCATATGGGCAAGTCTCACCAGCTAGACACCCAAGAAAGAATCCTCTGTAATAACTCACAACCCAGCCCATCTGCTGTCCCCTCTCAGGTCACTGACATATTCACTACCAGGAGTCAAAAATCAGTCAGTTGCCAAAGTAGGCCATTCCATCATACCATCCCCTTCACAAATTTATCAAGCTCAATTTTTAAGCTGGCTGTTGGGTTTTTAATTTGCCTTCTGAGCTTTTATTCTTAGGCCTCTTTCTGCATCCATAAGAATGAGAATCTTCTCACATCCCTATACTCCAGGAGCTGGGGCTTTAAGAAAAACTCAGAATATCATTGGACACCACAAAGATCAGCATTCATGGCCCTGTATGTGGAGTACAGCCCCTGGTAACTTCCCATTTCAAAGAACTTCATCCTTTCTCTCCCCCAGTGTTGTGGTTCCTATGTTGAGAAACCATTTAGCATCACAGGGTCAGCTTATACAACCACTGACTGATATGCAGCTGAGAGATACAATCAGTAGTTCACTGCAGAAGGGCTGTCTTGTACCTTCTGGATGATGCTAAAGAGACTTCTATATAATGCCCTAAATGGTAACACTTGCAACTCACCATGTTTTATTCAGAAGATTAGATTTACCTGATAGTTTTGCTCCTTCAGGCATGATTTAATTTATATTATTAGAAGAACTAATAGCTTTTTATTTTTAGAGGTGCAACAAACTAACTACCCTTAAACTATGCAGGTAATTCTACATTGTAATGTCACAACATCTGGTCTGTTTCATTTTCTGTCAGGACAACCAGGACTAATAACCAGATGCATAATTACAATGAAACCCTTTTAATTTAGGGCATATTGGATTTCTTAACATACTCCTGCAGTTAGCTGGTCTCCTACATATGGGTTAACAACTGGCAAGGGCCACTGCAATCAGTCGCAATCACTGCAGAGAAAATATCTTAACAGAAGTCTCTGCTTACCAAGATTTTGCATAGTACAGAGTATATGCGGTGCAACTCGAACCATTCTATTTGACTGACAAAATGCTAGGATGCAGCAGTGATTTCAGAGGTATACAGCAGTGCCTGTACATACCCGTCAAGGTGAGCAATCACCTCCTTATTGGCAAATGAGACTCTAATTTAAAACAGTTTGATCAAATATGCATGACTTTCACTTTGTGAGCTTTGGGGAGCTATTAGGAGAACAGAGTGTTCTTCTACTGCAGATCAAGGGAAGCTGCAAGATTCGGACCCAGATCTGAATAATCATTTTGTTCAGGCATGTTCATTATTATACTATTGAAATCGTGGAAGCATTGAGCTAGAGGACCTGTTGTGCTACAGAACCAGTTCCTTAGGAGGAGTCAATCCCTACTCTGAAGAGTGTTGTTGTATTAACTTAGGTGGTTTATATAGTGCTAATCAATCAAAGGTATTAATGTGACCCCATCACTGTCCAACATTCAACAAAGTTCAAGTTTTAGTATACAGAACTCTTGGCCTGCTAATTTCCATGGTAAACACACTTAAAAATCTCTATTACCTTTTATTAAAGGTATAGAGAAGGAGGAAAACCAATTAAAACATATGAAATGTAAAGTTTTAAATAAAGTTTTCATTTTACCAGTATTCCTTGTTCCCTTTCTGTTTAGCAGGATAGTTTTTGGAATTAATGATCCTCCCATCTCCCTTCTCCGGCAGTCTTTTAGGCCTGGTGAACACCTGCCGCCATTTTGGTGACAGTCAAAGGGAGAAATGTAAACTACGTAAAATGACCTTACATTGTGACAGCCATTGACATAGATAGTGAATATTTGCTTGGAAGGGAGGCTTGCCTGACAGCCACAGAATATTGACAAGGAATGGTACGCTACTTTTTGAGTTTCTCTTGACAAATCCTGGGCCCATGTGAATAACATGATTGACAAAGTAGATATCTGTGCCAGGCTATTGAGTGGTGCTGGTCTCCAAGCAAAGGATAGACTGCTAATATAGAAGCAAATGGGAAGTAGTTGATCAGAACAATGGGTCCTGCCTGGGCCATGTGATAGAAAGAACTCTACCTCCTCATTAGTTTGCTGTTTCTACTCTCAGTTCACATCACACAATATGTGGTTTGTATAAAGAAACTCAGTCAGCAGAGAAAAGCAGAGGAGCCAGCTTGACGCTTAGGCTTTAGCCCTCAGTTGATGCTAGCACATCCTGAAGGTGCAGAATGCCAATTGCCAGAGATTAGGAAGTGGCTGAAGATGATGAACTGACCAAACCATTGTTTACCAATCAAAGGTGCTGCTGAAAATTGGCAAAGCACCGTCTCCACAGCCCCATAGCTACTGACACACCTAAACTGCGTGTCAGGTTACCAGTGAATTAAAACAAAGCATCGGATGATTCCCACCTACCAAGTTTAGGCACCAGTTAACTTTAAAAAGTTGAGAGTAAGGAGAAGGGCATACAACCCACTGCAAATTGCAAGGCAGATTACAATACACATTAAGAGTGAGAAATATGCCGTTTCATTTTCTTGACCAAATATATGATATAATGACATTTTTTACCTTTGTAGCAGGAGAGACACACACAGAGCAACCCTTTGGCATGTTTATGAGCATAATGCCAGCCATTCCCTTTGGAGCCTTCTTGATTAGCGCTTCGCTGTTTTTCAAACACAAAAGACTCAAGACCTTTTATTCCCCCTTGGTAATCTGGCTCCCCATTATATTCACTGTAAATAATTCATCAGTGGTTCCTATTCTGCAGTATATGGATGATACTCCCCAACCCACCTGTCCATATGATTCTTGGGAACGTGTGGAGTTTCCAAGTTAACTTTAGCCTTCTGGGTGTTCTCCCAGAGAAGATCATGCTCCAGCCCCCTGCAAGGGAATGCTTCCATGCAAACCATGTGCTTCAGCTAGAAGTTTAGTTTTAAAGCTAAACTTCTTCTTCTAGTTGTCAGAAAGGGGCTTGTTAATGCCTTTTGTGTCTGGCTGGTTGTGGGGGTTTCCTTCTTTGTTTTTCTTGCTGGTTGTCTTTTTAGGAAGCAGCTGTTGTTTTACCACTGAAAACACAGACAAGCCTGGTCTCACACTATGGACTTAAACGAGAACAGAATTTGGCCAGCTGTATGTAGCTTTAGTATCTTTTTTTTATAGAGTGCCATGGAGACTGTTGAACTAACACTGTATTGCCACCACTGGTAACATAACCAGTGCCTCTGTCACCTGAAACTGGGGGGGGAGCCCCAAAAAGAGTATTTTAGAACATCTGAAGAGCTCAGGGGAACTTTCTAAAGCATCAAGGGACAGACTTTTGGTGGTGTGAATTGGCACAGCTCCATTGCCATCCCCAGCCCTAACTATGTACTGACATTCTATATATCTGACAATCTTTTCAGGGAATTTTCCTCCTCCTCAATTTTTCTTAATGAGGTACAGTAAGGAAACCAGAAGCATGTTCAGGAATTCCTCTGCTCCCAGACCAAAGCCCAGTGGTGTAAATGGAAAGGTTCCCACTGGAAGATGTGGGCAGAAGATTGCATTCCTACATAGTCTGCATTTAATCACAAAGGCTGAGATTTTTAAAAAATTGGATCCTTGATTAAATTAATGTAACCTGCATGCTCCAGCTCTCCTAAGCAACTCTAGAAATTCCAGCCAAAACCTGCTCCTTATGTCCTCATAGCTATTTGCAAATTGATCAACTAGAATGACCCAGCTCACTCATCAGGAGCCCAATGGTGCCTTCCGTAATCCAGATGGGTGTCTAAAGTACCAGTTGCTGAGGGCTGAGTTTATCCCACACTTTGGGAGTTACACTGTAGGCATCTTATTCTCTCAGTAAGTCAGCATATGCAAATCATTTAGAGGCAGATGCTGTGAATTGGTCCTTTAAGGCATGGCTAAAAGCGAGGACCCAGTCCATGCTCAGGGGAATTTGAGAGAAAGGACACTCATCTCTTAAAATATGGAAGAACAACATGCCTGTAATAAACATCTCTCTGACTTTCTCTTTCCCTTACAGAGGCAATCGTGGGTTACTTACACTAACCTTCCCTCTTCGAGATGGGCTGCTTGCATATATTCAGTATGAGGTGTCTATATGCCACAGCACATGATTGGTTAGAAACTTTTAGCCCTAGCCTGTCAGAGCAGGGTCGGTAGCCAACACCCCTCTGGCCACTCCCATGGCTATATATATGGCCCTGACTCTGATCCGCCTCAGTCACTTATAATTGCCAACTCCGAGTAGTGGGGATGTTGGGACGGTCCTGAATGTATACAAGCAGCCTATTTGAAGGAGAATAGTTACTGGTAAGTAACCCACCATTCTTCTTCAAGCACTGCTCGCATCATTCAGTATTAGGTGACTACTAGCCATACTGTGGATGGTGGGAAGAGTTGGCTTTTTCCTGCTTTCAGCACAGCTACCCCCGTAAAACAGCTCACGAGATAGGAGGATGTCTGAAAGAAGGGAAAGAATTTTCCAGCCCGTCTAGGAGGTGTACTGTAATCCTTGCCTGTTTCAAAGGAACACTGCACAAGGTGACTAGTGAAGAGGAATTCTGCACCCCCCCACCTTAAAGGTGAGGTGCACTACCTGAGGGCCAGCCTGATTATTTGGAGCCCTCAGTGATGCATGTGGCTAGAAAATCAAGATAGAGGCAGTCCCAGACCTGGACTACCCACTGCCAGATGAGCAAATCTCACATCCCAGCGATAAAGATAGATTAAGGCCCATCTTCTCTGCTCTGGTGGGTTTTGGCAGTGCAATCTGTGAATGTGTATGTAGGTTTGGTAGATCAAGCCCTGGAAATCATCCAGAAAAGGTTTCCTGGTTGACTCACTCTAGAATGGAGGCCCCAACCTAAAGAGAGGTCCCTTTCATGGGTAACTTCAGACAAACAAGTGAAAAGGGGAAAGTTAATAACCATGCAACATGGGACTCAGAAAGAGGGGTGACCTCCGGCTTCCTTTTGCAAGTTGAGGCAACCGCAAAACAATCAGACCAAGTCATTGATGCTGGGTATGTGGTCCCTAGCCACAATCTAACTAGAGTCTATGGAAGTTGGATTCAGTCTTGATCCCTCCCCAAGATGGCAAACTGTCCCAGGGGTACTGGCCCTTGAGTGTCCTCCCCTTGAAATGTCAGGGGAAGTAGGAAAACTGAAAGGAGACCTAAGTATAAGTACCGAAACGAAAGGAAAACAGGGGTTTTCTGTCTCATTAGGGAACTCCAAGAAAGCTCTACCCGGCAAAACGCCAGTGGGCCCCTGGGTGCTACAATTAAGGCTCAGAGTAGTAAGAAAAGCAAGGAAGGAAGGGGATCATCAGAAGGAATTCAGAATCCAAACCACCTAGTTACCCAAGTTCCCCCTTGTAACACGTACTGGGGGACTTGGAGTCGCACTAGTAGTACCCACCTCCCCGACTTCTATGAGTGCACAGAGGATGTAAGAGCCCTGGTGGCCTCTAGAAGTTGAGATGTGGGATGTCGCTGGGCTGTAAAAATGAACAACCCCAGGAATGATGTAGCTAACCTGCCCCTAGGTGAGGTTAGGCTACTGTAAAGGATAGATGGCATTCCAGGCATTTCTTTAGGGAATGAGAGGGTTATAACCTCCCGCCGGTTGCTTCCCATGAAAAACTCCCACTGCAAGTAGGAATTTCCTCTTAGGCCTATAACCAGCATACATGCTTAATACCTTCATCCTGGGCATAGGAGTGTAAGGCTACTTCCTGATAGATAGTGTGAGGAAGGGATGGGAAAAAAGCGATGAGGATCCCAGTTCCCCAAGAAGTTGGGAAAACCAAAGTGGGTGGGGGTGTTACTGCCCTGAGAAAGGGTACGTGACTATTTGTAAGTCACACAGCAGGTGGCCAGTTGATCATCAGCCATCTATATCAAACCATGGTGTACTAAAACCCCAATGAATCGCTTTTCAGGATAGCATATGCAAGGGGCTAATTCCCATGTGAGCTACCTCTGAGGGTGGGGATGTCCTACTGCTCGCAACATACCGAAGCTTCTCTTAGAAGTGGGGAAGTCCTTAAATCTCCTCTTGGGGAGTGCGGAAAACACTCTTCACAGGAGGGTAGGGGGAGAGGCACCTTGCTTTTACCCCACTGGCAATCATGTCGATTTTAACTGAAGAGTAGGAGCTCTCAGGAGGACTGGTCCGGGAGTTTTCATACTGCAAGCAGTGTAGCATCGTGATAGGGTTGACAGGATATCTTTACCTATGGGTCCAGGAGCCCCCCAAAGGATTTAAAGAAGTCATTATGGGGGGGGGGGGGGTGACAGGCCCGAGGGAGTATGTGCCTGTTGGGGCCGCTGGCCGAGCCCCAGATTCCCTTGGTTCTCATTCTCCACTATTGGACATCAAGCAATTAGAAGGAAGAAGGGCAGACCGGTCCCCATCCCCTCAGGGGAAAGGAGGGAAAACCTCTAAGAAGTTCATACTGGATGGGTGCCGCCTTAAGATCGTGGTGGAGGGGGGTACCAGCTAGTCCATGGGAGTGGTTAGGGTTAGTTGGTACTTCCCTGTTACATCAGCCTCTGGCAGGTAACTGAAGAGCCAGATAAAGGCCTTTAGATCTCCAGTTGCAGGACTAGGATACCTAGGCAGTGTATTTCATCGATCAACGAGTGAGGTCCCTAGGATCCAGTCCTAATGACTGTGAGAGCAGAACTGTGATAGGCCAAGTGTAAGATACACCCTGTGTCTAGGACAGCTTGGATTTAAGTAGGCCCAGGCTCTGAGCCAGTGTTTCTCAACTAGGATGCCCCAGCATGCCAGTGTGAGTAGGTGAGGATGTAATAGGTGACTTGAGTATGATGCTGAAGTGCATCATTGCAGCAACTCTGGGGTCAGATAAAGGTGACCTAGAAGTCTGTAGACACAGGGTACTCGGCACTCTGTGGCATCTGAACGACCAGTGGACGAAGATATGTGGGACCCGCCCTGGTGGTCACAGGGCCGAGAGTAAACCTATCGAGCGAAAGTATTTCTGTAGAGGCATTCAGCATTAAAGCTGAAACCAACTTCAGATGAAAGGTCTGAATGGTAAGATGCTCCAAGTGACTGGGGTCGCTAGTAATATACATAAGGCAGGACAGGGACACAGGGTATGTTGAAAAATTTTACGAGCCCCAAGGCTTTCTATGAACAATGGGTTAAGAGACCAAGACCTCAGCAGATCATAAGGGGGCAATTTGATTAAGTGCCCAGAGTCAGCCCATAGACCTAAGTGGGGTTGCTAAGAGCACAAGGATAGGGCTCATAAGAGCCGGGGTGGGACCAACTGGAAGGGGGCTGTCTGGTCCATTGGGGAAGGATTGTATAAAAGCTTTGAGTGGTGCATCCTGCTCCCTAGTTGTAGGTGTGCTCCATATGGGGCCCCAACCATTGATTCTGAGGGGTTATTTGAATGGATAGTTAGGGAGGGGGAGGGATGGCACCAGGGAAGACTTCTGATGACTCCTGTACCCTACGGAGGGGTGTCTCTTGGAGAAAGGGATGCAGAATCCCTGGAGGGGTGATCTTGTTCTCCCCAAGGTGGAGAAGACCTTGCTCTGCATTCTCTGTACTGGCGTGGGCTAAGGGGGCAACTAGGCATACCCAATGATCGAAGTTCAGATCTGGGACCCCTCTCAGCAGGAGGTCTGTACCCTCTGAATAACCATAGGCCTTCTAAGGGAAGGTCCTGAATTTCCCAAGAAGTATCTTGAGGTAGGCCTGCCTTAAGTAGCCATGCCATGCGTCTCATCACGATGGCCGAGGCTATCCCTCAACTCGCCATATCAGAGGCATCCCATCAGGCTAATGATGAGTCTCTGGATGCTAACGAGCCCTCCTCTAATAGGGAGTCATAGTCCTCCCTATTTTCATGTGGGAGGAGGTCTCTGAATCTTTTTAGGGATTCCCAAATGTCCAGAATGTACCTTGCCACCAATACTTGATGGTTCGCCACCCAGAGTTGGAATGCAGAGGTCGAATATATCTTCTTTCCCATTATCTCCAGATGTCTCAACCCCCTGGATCTTGGCATGGGATCCGGGGAGGTTACGGTCTCACACCTTAGGGCGGCTTCTAGTAACTGGGGACTCTGGTTCGGGTGGTTGACCAGAAAGGGAAGCTCCTCCGGAGGCAGCTTGTATTTGTGGCCTGCTACATCTGAAACCAGGGAAATGGAAGCAGGGCTTTGCCAGTGAGATCTGGCAAGGTCATAGACACCAGAATGCAATGGCACCACTACTGCATCTGGGAAGGATGTCAACCCAGGGTTGAACAAGGGGTCCTGGTCCCCCCGATCAGCTTGACCTCTAGACCTGTGTGTGCTGTGACCCGGCGAAGAAGGTTGAAGTGAGCCATGGTGTCCTCCCTATACGACTCTGGTCTCAGGTTTAAAGCCCTATCTGGGGCTACAAGCGGGGCCGAAGGGGTCCACACCTCTCCAGTACCAAGGGAAGCCTGCTGCATAGGGATTTCTCTTGGCACTGACCACTCATGAGGTCTGTACCACTATGGACTCAGTGCCAGTGAACCCTCATGGCCCCATCTGGGTCTCCGAACAGGAGTGGTTTCCTCTAGGCTCAGGGAACTGGACCTCTCTTGGTGCCGTGAAAGAGGACTTAACTCAGCACTGGAGTGTACAGTTGGCACCAGAGACTTAGAGAAGCTATGGTGCCAAGAAGGAGAGCACGTTCTAAGGCACTTGGGTGCAAGGCCTGGGGTGGCGCCAACAGGCCTCTTTGGAGTTGTTTCCTCCTGTTGCGGTGCCAGAGAGCTCTGCACCATGCTAGGTAATGGAGAATGGTGGTACTCCAGTGTAGTCGATTTTCCCAAGAGGAGAGCAGGCTTTTCTCTCTGCCTTGGGGGGTTTGGAGATGGAGGTGTTAGCAAAAGCAAAAAGGCCTTTGCTGCCTCGAAGGCCTCCAGAGTGGAGGGGATCTTCACAGCCTCTCTGCCTGGTACGGAGAGAGACCCAGCTGTGGGGGGAGCTGCATTGGCGATCACACCATGGCACCAATATTGTTGTTATTGTTAGCCATGTTTGCCTTATTATCATCTGTAATATGTATCCAGTTAATCAAATATGTGATATTATAAGACGTGGGTAATGTTTAAGCATGCTCCTCCCCAGAACTGGACTCTGGCTCAGCTGGACTTAATGAGTGACAGCCACTGTTGGCAGGCAGCCAAAGGCTGCGAAGTCTGCCCAGCAACAGACTCTGACTGTGGGAGCAGCCATGTTAATTCTAGAGGGCTGTGCGCAGATAACTAAGGGCAGTGTGGAAAGCATCTAGAAAGTTCGCCATTCTGCCTATGGGACTGCATTTTGGCACGAACCAGGCAGCGCCCTGATTGGCTGCAGGTCCTCGCTACTTAAGGAGGTGAGAGAAAGCGTGTGAGGGAAGAGGGGAAGGAGAAGTGAGAAGAAGGGGAGAGCAGGGAGAGAGAAAGCTGCTGTGGTGACTGAGCGAGGGAGTGAGTGAGTGAGTGAGTGTATGGCACACGCGTGAAGAATCGAAGAACAAAAGAGCCTCGGAGTTCCTGTTCTAGAACTCCTGGCAGGCTGAAGATTCAGAAACCCCTGAAGACTTGAGCATCAAACTCTGTCTTTAGCCCAGTTTGGACTCTGTTATTAGGGTGAAGGACATTAAGTACAGGACTGGCCAGAAGAGGCCCTGAAGCAGATGGTCCAAGTTTGGAGGATCCGTGCCGGAGATCGGGGTCACCGCCAGTCGGGCGAAGAAAAGCTGTGAGGATCAGCAGTGGGCTCCTAGACGGGAGAGGGGTATTTACTGCTCTTGATGGGGTACACCTCCTAAAAGGAGTTCTAGGGTTGCTATGGTCAGAGAGGCCAATTACTGTTTGGTGTGTTATTGCCCATGGGTTTTTTTATTCCCTTTTTCCTTATACCCCTTTTTCTCCCCTAAATAAATGAAGTTAATTTTATAATCTAAACCGGCCTGACCACCCTGAGAGCAGCAGGGGACGGGCTGATAGATGCCCGAGGGTAAAGTACCTCAATCAGAGGACAAGAGGGGTCCAAAATAAGCTTGATTTGGAACTTTTCCTCTAACAATATCAGAGCTGATCACGCCGTGTTCTGCTCCCGTGGGGAGCGGTGCTGGGAAGGCACGTGGTGCCAGTGCTAAGGGTGACCCCGATACTCCGGGGATGGGCAGCTGTGCTGACTCCATGGCCATTGCATGGCACCTTTAGTCTCTACCCTTTAGTGTCCGTGGCTTCAAAGACTGGGATATGGAGCATTGAATAGCTTGGTGAGATTCCCCCAGGCACAGGAGGCACTTCCCATGGGGGTCATCCCACAGGAAGGCCTTGCTGCAGGCTGTGCAGGGTTTGAATCCTGGCATCGTAAGCGGCTGTTGGGAGCAGTCTTCCAGCTCCAAGGTCATGCGTTCAATGAAGGCACCGGGTTTTAGTGGAATGATATCCACAAAAAGGTCTTCCAGATCAAATGGGCAGCTCATACATGATGAATAATGACAGGCATTTGCATGATTGCAAGGGACAGGCTGTTCCAAAACCATTGCTGAGGGTGAAAAAAGGAACTGAGGAGAATCAGGGTTGGGGCCATATATATGGGAGTGGCCAGAGGGGGCATTGGCCACCGACCCTGCTCTGACAGACTAGGGCTAAAAGTTTCCAACCAATTGTGCCCTGTAGCATGTAGACACCTAATACTGAATGATGCAAGCAGCGCTCAAAGAAGGATTGGATTTCCTTCCCAGTTCTGCCAAGTCAGCAGCATCTAAGGAATCCCAGCTCCTTTGTGGAGGATTTCTCTCTCTTTTAACTTAACCCTTCCCCCAAGCACTATTGCTGCCTTAGCATTACTAGAGCAGCCAAAGAGAAATCACACTCTCGCACAGCCCTCTTGTACTTCCACTTTGGTACCATAGAGGCAGGATGGCTAGCTTCCCTTACAGAACCATACCTGGTCACTAAGGGACTGGTACAGCAGACCATTCCTATTCAGAAAAACATTGAAGTGTATGCTTAATTTTAGGCACACACTAAATCCCGTTGACTTCAAAGAGAGTTAAATACATGAGTAAGTGTTTTGCTAACTAGGGATGGATTTAAGCCATGTTCATAAGAGTTTCAAATGTCTCACACTGATTTTTTATGGGCCCAATAGCTATTACTTAGATCTATGACCTGGATTGTAACACAATGGCCAACTGTGTCTTCAGCCCTCTTGAATGGCTGCATTATTTAACAGGATATGATATCTGACGTTGTCTCCAAGTCAGTAGGTTTGGTCCTTTACTGCAAGCTGTAGAAATTCAGGCATTTAGACCTGGAAATTCCTGACTCACATGCACCTAACAGCCCACTCAGGAATGCTGGGACACCAGAAAATGTAAATCTCTCAGTGTTTGTTGCTTGTTTGGCTGCTACCTCAGAAAGAAATCTGCTCACTCTAGCTGACAGTGGAAGCATCCATAAGAAATCGCCACTAATCCTGAATGACATTCTCAGTGGAAAGGGCAAAGATTAAGTGAACTGACCCACCATGCTGGCTCCTCTAGGTCAGGACTCCATCATATTATTGGTCACAGGAAGTCTGTGTTGCTGTTACCTTTGCTGGCCCTTTTCAGTTACTAAAGAGAGGCCTGGGAACATGTTGGATGCTGAGCAGCTCTGAAAATCCACTTCTGATTTAGGTAGCTCAGTGTGTATTTAGACATCTGGAAGCTCTGGAGCTCTACTGGAAATCTGGCTCCAGCTTTACACAGTGAAAAAACAAACAAGTAGATTTAACAGCCAGAAGGAACCACTGTGATTACCCAGTTAGACAGCCTGCATCATGCAGGCCATTACCACATCTAAAAATCTCTGCAACAAGAGCAATAATTTGCAGTTCAGCTACCGTGTCTGTCTTAGAAGGATATCCCATCTTGATTTAAAGACTTCATGCAATGGAAAATCCATCAAATCCCTTGAGAAATTCTTCCACTGGCTAATTACCCTCATTGTTAATTACCCTCATTGCGTACTTTACTTCTAGTCAGCATTTGCCTAACTTTAGCTTTCAACCACTGGATCTTCATTATGCTTTTTTTCTGCTCGATTAAAGACCTTTAAATTAACCTTAGACCTTTAAATTATTTTACTGAGATTATAATTTAACTGAACCCTTATTACCCTCTTCCCATTCCCAATTTACCATTCTCTTCAACAGAAAAGAGATTGTTTGTCTGTCAGTGCTCAGACATTCTTTTCCCATAAGAAGGAATTAGAAAATGTTGAATGCTGCATTTTTCAAAGAAACGTGACATTCCTATGAGGTTTCCCAAATCAGGGATATTTTTTAGAAGTAATTTACCGTGCACTTCCATCTGTAGAGTTTAATTAAAATTTTCCTACTGGCAAAAATCCCATGCTATAAGCAAAAAAATATCTTGGGTATTTATATCTGTCAGGCTTCTATGGCAGAGTACAGTATACTTAAAGTCAGTGGACTAGGATTTATATTCTTACATTTTCAGCACCAGATTAGAGAGGAACAGCAGAACAAAAAAATACCCTCAGAAGTTATAGTTGTAATGATAAACTGATTCACACAATATATCTACAATGCTCATTTGTGGTTTTCCAGATCATACCAGCAAAGGGAGAAAAGGTAAAGGTCTATTTTACAAACTTCAGACAGCACAAGTTACATCACCATACAGCCGCTGAAGTTCATGCATCACTTAGGCACATGTATTCTTGTCTGCTTGCATCAGCCCCACATATATTCATGACGAGTGCTTGTGTCAATGTAAAATGCAGCATGCCAACAGTAAGTATCCCAGCATGTCAATGCTCTGTCCTGAGATAACTGCTGTCTTGTGTAATTAAAAGGACGGACTATTTGGTTTTTACTAGCTGGGTATCTATTTTGCAATGCCTGCTGCAAAATTATAAATCTTGCTGGGACTGGAGCTTTGCCTGCCACCATGAGGTCTGTTGTGGTGCTTGGTGTGTGTGTATATTTGTTCTTGATTTCTTCACTGCAGCTATCCATTCTGTAATATTTGTTGTGAACTATTAGAAAGCCATTATTTCTCCAAACATAGAAATTTGAGTGCAAAAATTCAGTGCACAAAATGAAAGAATGCACTCACACATACAACGTCCTACTAACTTCTAACGTAGCTTCACAGGGTGCCACTTCTAAAAATTTTGATTGAAATTTGTGTAAGTGTGACGGGGCAGGCCCGCCCCGCACTGACACGGGCCTATATGCCCGGAAGAGAAGGGAAGCCCCGCCCCTCAGGCCCTGCTGGGCATGCTCAAACAGCTGCCCAGGTATAAGAGGCTGCGATTCCCCTCAGTTAGGGGCTGGCCAGCGGAGGGAGCAGATGAAGGCTGGAGGCTTTCGCTCAGACTCTGGTCTGGCTCCTACCTCAACGGGGCAGACGCCGGGGACGCTAGAGATGCGGAACATAGAAGGCACCACTGAACAAGGCGTCCTCAGCCGTGAGGCTCCTAGGACCCAGACTGAACAAGGCACCTGACCAGGTGGACATCAGGAGTCCAGGTGGGGCACCTCATAGCGACCTCAGGTAGGAAGTAGCCCAGGGC
>ML681995.1:5922793-6106517 GCA_007922195.1 Podocnemis expansa | reverse complement strand
CTCCGGCCGGTGGGCCGCACTGCCCTGACGCTAAGGGCTGGGACTTACTGACTCCGGCCGGTGGGCCGCACTGCCCTGACGTTAAGGGCTGGTACTCATTGACTCCGGCCAGTGGGCCATACCGCCCTGCCCACAAAGTACCCTGTGGACAGGGTCAATAATCATAAGGCCATCCGGCCTTAGACCGAGAGCTTCCCTGCTCGGGAGCACGCGGAGCTAGATCACTCCGCGACAGTAAGCAAAAAGGTATTTCAGTGCCACCTGTCATCACTATGCATACAACTATGGTTTTCCTTGCTGTTCCCCTGGCATGCCATGGTCGGCGTAAGAATGCAGCCTGTGATGTCAGACAGTATCTTGGGGTTTGCAGAGAACAGCAAACATTGCGTTGTCCAAGGATGCAGAAGTTCTGAGTACGATGTTTTTGGACCTTTACATCAGCTTTGAACTACAGCAGTTGGGCTTGCTACCTGACAAAGAACAAAAAACAAAAAACATTATGTCCTGGTGCATTTCCCTCTCCTTGGCCTGCCATTCTTCAGGACCAGTAGTCTTTTCTCTCTATGTTTCCTCGAGATGTTCTTAATAATGGCCTTCAAAAGCTTTTGTTCATAGTCCAATGTAGCACTGGCTTGTAGGATCTCACAAAGTGTGTCCTCCCTAGTCCTCTTCCTCATCAAGGTCAGTGTTCTGCAAGCACATTGGAAGCACCATTCAAGGCAGTCATGCAAGAAACTGTTGATAAAGACAGAATAGGAAAGGGTAGGAAACTTTCAAAACTCCCTTCCCTTATTCCCCTAAATATTTTTAATATGAAATGCTCATTGACATTTCTGGAGCATCTTAGTACAACACCATGCTCCAGCCCCAGTCATGGTGAGTATGACTTCGCAAGGAAAGGGGACAGTTTTTGCTGTTGCATGATGCTATAATATTTTGTCCTCTTTTACATGACTATCTGTATAGGAATAGATGCTTAATATTGGCACTGTTTTTGACAGCAGTGATGATTTTGCCTTTCTCACTCCTGAGGGTAAAAAAATGTTTTCATTAATGATCTGGATGATGGGATAGATTGCACACTTAGTAAGTTTGCAGATGATACCAAACTGGGGGGAACGGTAGACACCCTAGAGGGCAGAGACAGGATTCAGGGAGACCTAGACAAACTGGAGCAGTGGGCCAAGAGGAATCTCATGAGGTTCAACAAGGATAAGTGTAAAATCCTGCACTTGGGACGAAAAAACCCCATGTACTGCTACAGGCTGGGGAGTGATCAGCTAAATAGCAACACTGGAGAAAAGGACCTGGGGGTCATGGTGGATGGGAAGCTAGATATGAGTCAGCAGTGTGCTCTTGCTGCCAAAAAGGCCAATGGCATACTGGGCTGCATCAGAAGAAGTGTTACCAGCAGATCAAGGGATGTGATCATTCCCCTCTATTCTGCACTAGTGAGGCCACATCTGGAATACTGTGTCCAGTTTTGGGCTCCCCACTACAAAAAGGACATGGACAAATTAGAGAGAGTCCAGAGGAGGGCAACCAAAATGATCAAAGGGCTGGAGCACAAGCCCTATGAAGAAAGACTGAAGGAACTAGGCTTATTTAGCCTGCAGAAGAGAAGACTGAGGGCGGATTTGATAGCAACCTTCAACTACTTGAAGGGTTGCTCCAAGGAGGAGGGAGCTCGACTGTTCTCGGTAGTAACAGAGGGCAGAACGAGAAGCAATGGCTTCAAGTTACAGCTGGGGCGGTCCAGGCTGGATATTAGGAAAAACTTCCTTACTAGGCGAGTGGTGAAGCATTGGAATAAGTTGCCTAGGGAGGTGGTGGAATCTCCATCTCTGGAGGTGTTCAAGTCCCAGCTGGACAAAACACTGACTGGGATGATCTAATGGGAGTGGTCCTGCTTTTTTTGGCAGGGGGTTGGACTAGATGACCTCGTGGGGTCCCTTCCAACCCTATGATTCTATGATTCTAAGGCACAGTGAGTACAGCTGCTACTGGTGTCCCAAAGTCAGCCTAGCCCATATGTCAGTAGCTTGTTTGTTAGTAGTAGTTTAGTGAGATGGAGCTAACTGAAAGCATCAGAGACTGGCATGGGAACATGTCCTACAGCGGTTGGGGGAGGAAGCAATTAAAGCAGTCATCCCTCAAAGGCTTCAGGGAAAGACTGTAGAGTCTCTCTCTTAAGGTTTCATAGCAATCTCTCAGGATGACAAAAGCAACATCCCCATGCACGTAACACTCCTTCTCCAGCAAGGTAATGAAAAGCAGATGATGCCTCTGCCTCTGTTTCTTCTATCTGTCACCGAACACAAGAGATCCAGTCCATGTGGAACATGTAGTTGGGCTACCAAAGTAACGTTCGAGATTTTATTTTTTTTAATTTACTCGCAATATACTAGTTAAGCACTGAAAAGTTGGTGACTCTGTCTTATACACTGGGGGATAGGCTGGGCACCACATTTAAACAGCATGCTAAGCAGGAGAAGAAAAGCAAATCAAACATTGCAAAGATAAATGCATGCAGACCCTTAAGAGAGCTCGCTCCCCTTCAACAACAGGATCACCTGTGCTTACTTGGCAGGACTGGCTGGGCTCCTGCTGAATTCCAAACAGGTCCTGGCTTGCAGCATGGTTGGCGTCACCTGCTGTGCTTCCTCTTCTTTCCCCTTCTCCTCACTGTTCATGATCAGGGTCTCTGTGACAGGTGGTAGCCACAGCACTTTCCTGGGTGCTGGTGGCATCTCTACCAGGGTTGGCATTGTAATCGTGGGCAGGTCTAATAACACCAAGATGTTTTGTTGACATCCCTCTGCTTGTGGTATCCTTGGCAAAGCTCCCCTGGTATTATGCTACACTGCTCCTGACTTTTGTTGCACCCCAGATTGCTAGCAATCTGCTCATAGCTGTCTATAGTGTGATGAATGGTCCGTAGCTATGTTCAAATAGCCTCTTCTCACACCAGACTCAGAAGATCCAATATTTCATGCCTGAGGCTGGAGTGTGTCTAATACCACCCCATGCACAGACCCAGTAGGGTGAGCTGCTAGATGTGTTAATCAAACTGAGCAACCACAAAAGGGTATTTCAAAAGCATAAGGCAGCGCCAAGAGCATCCAGTCTTTGTGAGCCCTGGCCTATGGAGTTCAAAACTGTGAGCAGAGCAATCTCGCTACTGAAGGAACAGAGTCATTGCGGAACAGTGGCTGGATGACAGCCAGGGTCAACACAGGTCACACAGTGTCTACACTCACACTCTGTTTACCAAAGTAGGTTGACTATGGATCTATGGAGGCAAATTTGAGTGTAGAGCAGGGGTGTCAAATACATAGCCAATGAACCTTTTTGTGCAGCCCATGACTGTGCTCCATGGAAGCACAGTCTCCCTTTAACAGAGAGAGTGTGGTCCGGCATATCCAGCGCTCTGCAATGCCACAGGCATGTCACGTCTTGCAATGTCATGGAGCACTGGGTATTGGAAATTGGGCTCTGTGAGACCATAAATTCTCCCTGGGAGAAAGAGAAAGGGGTCTCTGGTGCACAGTTTTGCATACACAACAATCCGCAATGCTGCAAGAGTGCCATAATATTTTGATTTATGGGACGTACTGTCCACTTGAAGTACATTTAAGTCAAATCTGGTCCACCATAGCAAATAAGAGAAAGGACAGTCTGGAGAAATCCTCTGGTCAAAGCACCAATACTGCTAAGCCCATGCCTCCAAAAACCATGGGTCAGACCCTAAAAATCATTAATTTTAATAATAACCTTGAACATGTTTTATTTGCCTTCCTTTAGGGTAAACTCAGATCCCATTTTTCAAGCTTTTCTCCACAACTCTTAGGGTTAAAAATGGGTTTTTTCTTTGCAATGAAAGTGGAGGGTCTTTCCTAATCACATGACTCCAGCAGCTGGGGCTTTATGAAAAATACCTAATAATGCTGTACTCAAAATAAAATCACAGGAAATCCTGCCAACCAGCACTGAATCTCTGGCAGTGTTTCCATGTGCCAGAATACAAAACTGTTTAGCTTTATTTTTCAGTCATGCCAAAATCCCCAACTTTCTTTGTCACTCCCAGACAAAGCAAAACTATTTCCTACCACCTAAACAATTTACAACAAACCAGAATTGGGACACCTTGCTTCAGAAGCAGATGGGAAAGAGGGTAATATTGCATATGCCTGCAGGGTTTCTCCTCTTACCATATGCTCTAATTCTACTTTATACTTCACAAAGGAAAACCTTGGCTCACTGAACTATGCCTTAAAGGCTGTTTCGTATCTAAAATACTGGGCAGGCACATTGACAGTAGCATTAACTATTTATACCATCCTTTCAAACAAATCCTGGCCTCCAAGTTGCTTCTGTACTTAGAGGAAAGTTTACATGAACCTGTTAATAAAGAAAACTGATGACCTTAGTTTAGCATCTAAGAGCAATCCCCATACTGCCAACTGAGAGTATGTGTCAAATACTTACCAGTCCATTTGGAGGAAAAGAAATTCTACTAACAGTTGCATCGTCTGTCCTCAGAATGTGGGCTCCACATCCTTAAGTGTTTGGAAAGTGTCTATCACAGAGTGGGTGTTACTGCAAGTAAATAATATCAGTCAATAGCACTCTCAGTGATCAATGGGATATTTTGAAAACTCCTTTTTGTGCCAAGAAAAAATACCTGTTTACTCATCTTTCTAACCAGTCTGTGTATTTCTTTAGTAGGTTTCCATAATACCACAGAAGGCTATTTGAGACTGTTCTGAGTTAGTAGTTCTATAGGTTGATTACACTAGAGAAGTTTCAAGACACACACAGCCCTGCCTGATAGCTGAGAGACTAGATCAAACACAACTGCAGTCAATTTTCCCTTTAGCCAAAGAAAATACAAGAAGCAGAGTTTATTCTAATAAATGGGATTCAAATAGACTCCTAGATTTTAACACCATATTCTTTAGAGAGCCGTCTGTCGGTGACAGTGATATCCGCAGTCATGCCCAATGGTTGGAGTGGGAGACAAAATATTCTGGGCACTCTGCCATGTACATCTATTTACACAGAGGAGTGTGGTGAGAAATTAGAGGTGTGGGTGGTCTCATTTTGGTGGGGTGGGATTTTTATGTTTTTGTTTTTAGCCATTTATAAGAGGGGCACTTGGGACCCTTTTTCTTTTCATACACATCTAATAATGATAACCAGTGAGGAACTTGTATGGAATGAGGAACTTTCCCCAAAGAAAGTCTACAGGAAATTCCTCGAAGGGAAGTGAAAGGGGGTGGAACCAGGTAATGGCATAGTGGTGCATTGTCACCTCTAGGGCACCCTCACATCTCTGCTCACGGCATTGCCCCAGGGTCCTAGTCTCTAGCAGCCTTTAGTGGGCTGTCCCTCAAACCAGACTGCATCTGGACCCAACTCTCCTACTGGGTGAGCTGAGAATTCTCCCCCATCAGCCAAGTCACAAGAGTCCTAAACTGCTTTTGAAGTAGCACAGACAAGTCCATTTGACAGTCCAAACAAATCTTCAAGCCAATCGACCTTCCTCCCCTCCACCCTGAGGCTGAACTTTTCTCTTGTTAGTTTTACCTCAAGAGGACTTCCCCTGCAGGACTTAACTTATTCCTCCTTTGTCTTCCATCTGTTAAACCCTTTTGCAGGACTCCTCTATGAAAATCTGTCACTTCTGCAATCTCTTCTCAATTGAACTCCTTTAGTCTACTTATAAGACCTAGCTTTGCAGTTGCCTCCAGTCAGGAGGCAACTAGATAACCAGCCCTCAGATGTGGAGCAGAATTAATTGGGGTTATTAGCCTTGCCTTGCAGAGGATGGGGTTTAAATCCTGAGGTAATTCCTCAGTCTTTGGTGGATTAGTTTTATTCATCCTGAAGTTTTACCACTTCCCAGTACATTTTCAAGCCATAGTTTCTGGTAAACATGACAGTAGAAAGCACTCTCAACCTTGGTTGAAATGGAGTAACCATGGTATCTGAATGACACCCTTGTGAGAGGAAACCAAATTGGGCTGGGTTTCAGAATAGGTGTAATTAACATCTCTTTGCCATGTCAAAGATTCAGAAGCAGGAAGAAAAGGACATAGGCATTTACACTGATGAAAAATGGGTATTGGATGACATGTTTTCCATTCCCTCAGCCTTCAAAGAAGCACACACGCTGTTAATACCTCTTTCTCTCTCATCATGGCGACTGCTAGAGAGGGTGCAGCTCCTTTTAACCATCACTACTTTTGTGCTGAAGAAACAATGAGGCCTGTGATACTTAGAGACTAACAAATTTATTTATTGCATGAGCTTTCATGGGAGATAATCCCTCTTAGTCAGATGCTCCCCATCTTCAAAGCGTCTGATGAAATGGGATTAGCCCTCATGAAAGCTCCTATGATAAATAAATTTGTTAGTCTTTAAAAGTGCCACTCCTTGTTTGCTGTGCTGAACTAGACTAACATGGTTACCCCTTTGGAATTTGTGCTGAAGGATTGCATTCAGTCACAGCCTGAGGAGACAATGAGACACATCTATACAACCCAGCACCAGCTCCAGGGGCTCCCCTTCACAACCTGCCAGCTCTAGTGACTTGTGCAAGGAGACAGGGACTGGCCCTTAGCCCTATGGATTCCCTGCCTCCATACCATGCAGAGTCCTGGCATTAAAACTAGCACAAATGCTCCTGTCGTGCCTGGCCTCTAACAGCATCAGGGGAGTGTGCAAAGCAGCACATTGCAAGAACAGCTGCTGAGCTGAGCAAATTCCATGCGGGACATGTCTGCACGATAGGAAGATGGCATTGAACCCCTGCTCCCTCAGGATGCCCCCAGTGGCAAGAGTAACAGGGGAAACAAGTGGAAATTCCCACACACAACAGGGAAAAGGGAGGGAGGGAGGGAAAACAAGCACAGCAGGGTATTGAAGGGGGCCACTGAGACCAGAGTTAGACCAGGTGAATAAGGAAATATGAGGGTGGGAGAGAGGACCTGCCATGATCTGCCCAAACCCCCAGTCTCAGTTCTCCTGGTCCAGCCTGAATCTGCAGGACAGTGCAAAGTAACTGCAGGACAACAGTCCATTGCCACCACACCAACATCTTTCTTGGACACATCTAGGTCCATAGTCAGTGCTAGTCTCAATTCTACAGCTGTCATGTGTGCCTTTGCAAATATGGTGATTAGTGATGGCAAAAAGTTACTCAGCTGCCTTCAAAGTCAATCTTCACGGCTCGAGCCTTTTCCAGTCCAGAGACAGCCTCAAATCTACTTGACTATTTTGCTGTTCGTGCTCTTTCTCACAGGCTCAAGACATCCCAGCTGAGCCAGCTACATAACTGTGTGAATATTAAATGTGAGATTAATTAAAAACACACTAAAAATTGTACATGGAATCAGATGTGCAATCCAGCCAGACTCCAACAAATGCCTACTTTGAGAAGCTGAAGAAATGCAAGGGAAAGGAGAGAACATTTATTGTTGTTCTTTGCCAGAGGGCTCCTTTCTTGGTCAATTTACATTTTCCTCAGACGAAATATTCAGGAGGAAGCCAGCAACATGAGGGACTGAGCAAACACTTTCATAAGCAAAAGACGGAGCCAATGTGGCCTCCCAATTTATGCGGGAAGTACGCTAACCTGCCAACGGGAACTCACCAACTTCGACCTGGGCAGCTGACACTGATCCCAGCCTGGTGGGGAAGAGACAACCATGGAGGAGTTGAGCTGGAGCATAAGCCCATCTTTTACTCATCCCACAACAATGGGACTTGGCCCAGTTTCCTGTCATGACAGAGGGAAAGTCAGGACATATCTGACTGCAACCCCCATAAACCAGGCCGGGCACATAGAGCTGAGAGCCAGGGCAGGCTGCAGGTGATTTCTGCAGGCAATGTTGAACCCTGCTAAAACTGCTCCCACCTAAAGTATAAGAATCCAATGGCTGTGACGGAGAGAATGACACTGCACGGTTAGTCTCAGAGGCTTACACCTGAATAGGAAAACAGAGCACAGTTCATGTCTCAAACCAAAATGTGCCAGGAACTGTGTTTTCGTTTTTGTCTTTTTCTATTGTCTCTTTGTCTAGTTCCAGCTCCAGCTCCGTCTGGGTCTCCCGACCTTTGTGAGTGTCAATCAGCAGTTCTGGGAAAGGAATGGGAACCATATTGTTATAGTCTGTCTGGTTCATTCATGTCTCACTCATGCAACCCTTCTCGTTAGCGCACTCTGTTAAAAAGGACTGATTAACACTTCTCCATAGCCCAAAATGCCACAAGATTTCTTTATTATTATTACTACTTGTCTTACACCTAGGCCGTGGCCAAAATCAGGACCCCGCTGAGCAAGGTGCTGTACACAACCATAGCAAGAGACCATTCCTGTGTGAAGCTCTTAGAACCTAAGTAGACAGAAGATAAAGGGTGAGAGAGAAGAAGGTTTAATACCCCTCTCAGAGCTGGGGAACTGAGGGCACAGAGTGTCCCCGAAAGTCACATCAGGAATTTATGGCCAAGCTGGACATGAACCCTGATCAGTTCTGTAACCACAAGATAAAACTACTTCTCAAAGGTGGAACCATTGATTTAACCAGGCCCCTTAAACTGCTCTGGTAGTGTAATGGAATATTTCAATGGGCATAGGTTATATTTATACTTACTCTAGGACTGTTTCACATTGTCAGAACAGTATAAAGGAGGCTTGAGCTAAATGAGAATCAGACTCTCAGCATGTTCTGGACTGAGCCATTTGTTTTCATGAATAGTCACAAGGAATAGGCAAATTCAGGCCAGTCTTATTTGCACCAGAATACAACACCCAGCTCTATACACCACATGGAAGTGCTAAACTTCAGGGGCAGGATCTAGGGACCACTTTATAGCCTAAAATCATGTGCTATACATTTTTATAGGATTGCCTGCTTCTGTTTCATCTTATAAATAATGCTTTAATTTCCTGGGAAATTGGAAATTACAGAGCAGTAATCTTTGGTAGATAACAAGCAGTGAGGAAGTCCCAGGAGAAATTTGATGCTTCTTATTAATGTATTTTTAAGAACTTCTATATGGGAGAGTGAAAAATCTAATTACAGCAAACTGTAAAACTCTCTCAACTTTTCTGGAGCACAGGTCCCTGAAAAAGTCTCCCGAAGCACTTTGCTATAGATATAGTGAGAGCCACAATATGTAAAAACCTTGGTAATAGAGCAGAGCAAACATAATAAAGTCCAGAAATGAAAAGGTTAAAGGAGCAGAGTCTTACCCGGTACTAAGGAGCAGAGGTCCACAGAAGTCATTGCAGCTGGATTGATTTCCACTAGCTGAGGATCAAGATCAAAGATTCTATAGCAACAGTAATTTGGTTAGTGGGGCCATCCTTAGCATTTTCTCTTCCTCTCCCCCTCCCCTTGCTAGAGTGCACAGTAAGTTGCTGTTTACGCTTTTTAAAAAATCATGTGTGGTGTCCACCCTCTTGGCCAACATAGAGGGGACTGGAGCATAGATTTCCAGAACTCACATCATGGGCTGCAATGGTTTAAGCTAAGGAAAACACCTGCAAGGCCCCAGCGTGCTAAATCCTGCACCCATCTATAACAAGAGGCAGCCTCAGGTAGTATGATCTAGTGGGAAAGTCAGGGGACTTTACAAAGGCAACACACATATTGAAGGATGAGGACATGCTGCATTCCAGGCATTTCCTTTCAGGAATTCTGGAATGGCAGGTACGTGACTCCATCTCCAGGGCCCAGCCCTGCAATCCTTGCTCACCTTATTCCAGTCAGCACTGTAGTTACAGAGGAGATGCCACAGCTTGTTCCTCAGTCTCTTGAGGTCTGTTCTGCCGTTCCCACAAGTGCTCATACCCCAGAATGCAAGGAGATTGCAACCTTAGCTGGAGGAGCTCTACGGCATGCGTCGAAGAGGGAGTCATCTTCCTCTTGGATCACCCCCAGGTTCAGCTTTAGGTTTGCCACCATGCAGCAAAGGAGATCCTGCTTGACGCGGGGATCTCCCTCGTGGTCAGCAGACATGTCAATTAGGCGCTTATCAGGTGACGAGGAGGACTGGGCCCTGGATCTGCTATGTTGTATAGAATCAGGGTCAGGTTTGTTGTCAGAGAAATCCGAGGACTCCGGTAATGGTGACTGAGTGTAATGGGAGGAGACATTGCTTTTTGTCGCGTTCAACCAGTCGAGGGTCCACTCATTGTCTGGTGACCTCGCTAACAGCATAGGAGCCATGGGGGGAGTAGAGACTTCTCCCAGTGGCCATGGTCTCCTCGAGCTCGGTGATACAGAGCTGCGTGACAGTACCGAAATCGCGAGGAGGCGGCGCTCTCTTTCCAGCTGAATCCTTTGCTTGAAGGATTGGCAAATGGAGCACTCCACCATGAGGTGGGACTCACCCAGGCAAGCAAGACATTTCTCGTGCGGGTCGTCCATCGGAAAAGCCTTGCAGCATCCTAAGCACAGCTTGAAACCTGGCATTTCAAGTTTCGCACGAAAGACAGACGCTTGCATTTAGCAAGATAACGCCGATCCGAACCAACGCTGATGGTGGAAAAAGGTACTGGGAGGGTCAAGGTCACGGTCACCTACATAGCTGCAGTCACGGTGTGGAGGGGGCGTTGGCTGTGCACCCTGACCTGACAGGCTAACGCTAAAGACTTTCCGAGCTCCTGTGCACTGTGGTACGTAGACACCTGTAACTGAATGATGTGAACAGCACTCGAAGGAGAAGCACAATAATCAAAGGGAAATGGTGCTCAGAAAGAAGCAGAAGAAAGAGACTCAGGCAAGAGACTGCATGAATTTGACTGGGGCTTTTGGAACTTATTCCAGTCTATTGGTTTTGCGGAACAGACAGCGTGTACAGCTTACCAGTTACCTTTGCTGCGGCTGGGAGATTGGCTGCAGGCAGTAATGCGAAACGGCACCATCATCTCATGTGACCTAAAGACAATGGGCAGAAGCTATGCTTTGTGGCTGGGGAACAAATAAAAGGAGTCCCTCCCAATCCATTACAGGAGTGTCTGCACACTCACACTCTCAAAAAGAGCACAAAGAATGGTCTATTCTAGCACAGCTTTTGCTGGCCCTAGCCACCATAGCAGGGGCAAGGGGAGGGACAAACCATGAAAGCTCTCCATCCTCTGTGCCAGCTTGCAGAGTTGCTCCAGCACAGAGGGAGTCACTTTGTTCCTTTACTAAGGTAGTGACCCCAAGAGCTCTGCATAGAATTCTGTCTGGATGAGCCAGAATTTCTCACTGAATTCCTGCTGTGCCAGGGAGTTATAAGCAACCACTTGGCAAGAAGTTGAAACTCCTAAGGTTGTTGGCCATGCTATGGCTCACATGTACCTCATTATATGTGATTATGTGCAAGAGAGCTATAGCTCTTCCCTCTTTGTAACTAATGCCATGTTGGAAAAACTGCCTTCCCTTGCTGAAGCTTGCCAAGATGAACATCAGGCACTTATCGACTGTGCCTGATTCTTCCATTCTGGAATCCATGGTAGAGAACATGAGAGAGGCAACTGCAGTTTCCTTAGTAGGGATGTTACCAATCATACTGGAAAGGAACACACTGAAAGTTAGGGAGAGGAGCAATAGGAAAATGTTTTGGCAGATAGATTCACAAATAATAGGAAATTGGAGTACAAGATGGGTACGGACTTTTATTGGACAATACATTTTGGATCCGGCCTATGGTGTGTCAGAAAAGAATTCATGCCTCCATACATGTGCTCCTGCATAAGGCCTGACAAAGCTGACTGCGTGGGTACTTCCAAACAGGGAACTTGGGGATGCATGATGTAGTTGAAATGAGTCACACAACTGTGACTGGGAGCTTGGAATCCCCAACCCATGAAGTTATGTTTAGCCCATAATTTTCACACCATTTTTTTTCAAAATCTCACCAAAAAAGTGTGCCTCGCCTCACTGTTTGCTATCTTTGACAAAGCATGAAGTTTGCACAATTCTGCACTATTGCCATGAGTGTTGCAAACAGAGGGTACACAATGCTGGAGTATTTGACGAGCCGAATGAGTAGAAAACATGACAATTCCTTGGAGGCGAGATTACTGTTGGACACAGCAAAAACAAATTCAGGATTGTTGCTGGCATTCATGGAGCAGCTGCAAATAGCAGCATGCCGTTTCTGGGCCTGAGAAATGAGCACTGACTGGTGGGATCACATTGTAATGCAGGCTTGGGGTGATGAGCCATGGCCATATGACTTTCAGATATGCAAGGCCACGTTCCTGGATCTGTGTGCTCAGCTTACCCACACCCTCTGGCGCATTGATATGAGAATGAGAACTGCATTGACAGTTGAGACAAGAGTTACAATTGTGCTGTGGAAATTTGCAATTCCAGATTGCTACCAGTCATCTGGGAATGAATCTGAAGCTGGGAAACCCCCCATGGGATGAAAGTGTGCAGGACCATTAATTACCTCCTGTTATGCAGGACCATGGCTCTCACAATCTGTAGAATATAGATAATGGATCTGCAGCAATGAAGTTCCCAAACTGCAGAGGGATGGTTGATGGCACATGTGTCCCTATTTTGGCTCCAGACCACCTTGCCACTGAATTTACATCAACAGAAAGGTCTACTTTTCTATGTTTATGTAAGCACTGGTAAATCATTGGGGATGCTTAACCAACATGAGTGTGGATTGGTCATGGAAGATGCTTGATGCATTCACTGTAAGAACACAGGGCTGTTCAGAAAGCTGCAGGAAGGGACATCGTTTCCCAGGCAGGGGACTGCTATTGGAAATGTTGACTCTGAGCAAGCTGGTCTATCCCTTGCTCCCCTGTTAATGAAGATGTATACCGGTCACCTCATGAGGACCAGGAAACAATTCAACTACTGGCTCATCAGGTGCAGAATGACAGTTGAATGTGGTTTTGGTCATACAAAGAGACCAAAATTGGACATCAATGAGAAAAATAACCTGATGCCTATAAGCTGCCTGCTGTATCCTGCATAACATCTGTGAAACAATAGGTGGGCAAGTTTGCATCAGGGTGGAGGTGGAGCAGCTGCCTGCTGAATTAGGACAGACAGGTACAAGGGCTATTAGAAGATCTTATTACAGAACTGTGCAGCTCAGGAAGGCTTTGGACAACTATTTTAACTGTGAGTCAGAGTAATGTGGGTTGCTGTAGTGCAAGGGTCTCAAACTCAAATCACCATGAGGGCCTCATGAGGACTAGTATGTTAGCCCAAGAGCTACACCACTGAAACCTTTTCATACAATGATATTGCAAATATCAGTAATGACTGTGTTGTTGTGGGCCACAGAAAATAGCTTTAGGGGCTGCATGAGGCCCACAGGCCACCTGTTTGAGACCCCTGCTGTAGTGTGTTCTCCCTGACCCTGAGGTTTATACAGTAATATAACATTCTCACAAACAAAATTAGTAGGTACATTGAAAGATCCTATGAGTTGTGTGAGACCATGCAGTACCAAATAATTAATTGCTTTCCAAACATGTACCTCTCATAAGTGAGGTATCTGGCCACATCTGCCTGTGTATTGTATATTTCAGATTGCAAATGAGCCCTAGGCATGATGTAACTAACCATATAAAGAGGGCAGCACTGACTGAGAAGGTGGCAGCATGATGACTCAAGTTCAGTTCAGCACCTCGAGTCAATAGCTTCCACCTGCAAAACTTATAGCAGCTATGTTGGAAATACACAAAGAGTAAAGCATGCACTTTCAGTAAGGGAAATTGCTTTTTCCAGTTCAGGAAATTCAGAAAGAAAGTAGGACTATAAAATCTCCATGAGATATAGGATGGTGTTTCATTCACTCAGTAAAAACATCTTCAGTTGATTCAGCACTGCTCCCCTACCAAACCAAACAGATAAGGAGACCCCACACATTTAAGATGCAGGACACAGGGGAAAAAGAAAATCCAAGAACATAAAAAGACCTTAACCATTCATAATGTGCTATGGATCCATTACTGTCAGTTAAAGCAGCACTTGAGCAGAAAATGCAAACGTGCACTATAACATGCTAAGTCCTCCTCTTCCTTTGCTGGAGTTTTTCTTTCAGATGAAAAGATAGAATTTGGAAAATATTGAAATTTGCAGCAAAAATTGTAGGCACCTCTTAAACTTGGCCTGTCTAATGCCTGATCCTGATGCTAAGATTGTATAAGATGTACATGCCACGTGTCCTTCTATGAAACACCTACCGTGGCCCTCATGCCATTGCCCACCCCAACAACGACCTAGTCCGAGAGGCAGAGACAACATCTGTTGTGATGTTCTGAAAGGGGCACTGCTACAACATTAACTGCCTACTGAGCATGCTAAGAAGAGATATTTCAAATGCTTTACTATCCAGCCCATTTTATTATTTTAAACTCACTTGCAAACGTAGCTTTCAAATGAACAATTTATTTGCCATTTTTAAAGTCTGCATGAACATTGTCAACTCAAAATTAGACTCTAGGGCCATTAATTTGGTGTCTAAATACATGGCCTGATTTTCAAAAGCCTCTGGTTACTCACAGCACTGTCAGCTCCAAGAATCCAAAAATCATGGGTCAAGTCTCCAAAAATCAGGAGCCTAGCAAAAAATTCATGAAATTTTAAAATAACAAATTGCAGGTTCTTTCATTTGCTTCTGGAGTTTAAGTCTTTCAGAAGCCACATTTTCTCTTCAGCCAAGAGGGCTACAAAGTTACTTTTTTAAAAGAAAGGGCTGAAATTATTATATAATCACATAAATCCAGAAGCTGGAGCTTTAAGAAAAAACACCAGGTGTCAAAGGAGTTGGTAACAATTCACTCAGTGTTTTCTAAAAACCCCACCAATTAATTAGGTACCTCTATAAGGATTTAGGATCCTATCAACAGATCATGCTTTCTAAAATCTTCGTCTTCTTCACTGTTTGAACTATTAGTCCTGGTCTATATCATGGCACAATTTTGGTGGCAACCAAACTGAGATATGCAAAATACTTAAAATACCTCACATATCCCCCTGACTGCCTACTGCCTATTTACTGTGGTGTTTTCACTAGCCTGAGTTGAAGGGAAACTGCTTCCCTCTCACTCAGCACTCACTGCTTCTTTTGCAGAGGTGGTTTTACTGGATGGACGTCCTGTCCTGATTGACTGAGTGGATCTTCACAGACCTGCTCAGTCAATCAGGGAGTTTACTGACAGCACCAAATTTGCCACAGATCAAAGACAAGTCCTTAGTGTGAAAAGAAAGCATGGTAATTGTTTGCACAGTAGGAAAAGTGTCATTTTATATATAATTTTAAAAAATCCCAACTTAGCCTTCTCAAAACTTTTATCTGTAATGGGGGGGGGGACGCTGAAATCAAGCAAGGAAAATTTCAACCCAAAGTTAAATGTTTCTCAATTATATGAATAAATGAAAGCAAAGATCAACATCAGAATTGCTTTGCTATCTTAGCTATAGCTTTTGCTACCAAGAAAATGCTACCATGAATGAAAGGATATTCCTAAAGATTTATATTTCAATGGCTTAACATTTTCATAGATTTACAGCCATTAAAAAAAATGTGCCTGCAGCAAGGAGTGAAAAAGAATGCATGAAAATCAAACCAACCAACAGTTAGCATAAGGGACTGTCTAAACACTGTAGTGGAAAGGATACATAATAGATGTCATTCCAATTAAAGATACTAAATTATCAATTTATCATTAGGGGTAATGAATTTTCCTTCTTGTAGCCCTGCTCTCTACCCACTTGCTTCCCATATCACCACAGCATAGAATGTAACAGGTTTTCTAATAAACCTCTCTATCTTAATCACCCTCCTAAAAACATAAGAAGCTCCTGGCAATGACAGAAAATTTCAAGTCATCCAAATATAGCTGTCACTGCCAGCCACCTCCTTTCTCTTTCAAGACAATCAGACTTGAGTGAATTAATCATGCCTCGCTGTTTGGGGGTTTTTCATACTATTAGACTTTCATGAAGACTTCTTAGAAGATGACCTACTTGTGACAATCACTTTACACAAACATGTTTATCTCCATCTCTGTGCCACATGGAAAACAAAGTTGGAGACATTAAAGGATTCTTAAGGTTAAACCATGGACTCAACTGACTGTTAATAGTAATAGATAAGAAATCGGAAAATTTATGCTTGAGAAAATATTGGTGCATTCACTTGTAAGATAAAGCATTCATGGATTCTTTGCATTTTGAGTTTGAAACCCTTCTGCTTACATATGGGCCCTATGTACTGTAAGCAGTTTCAGGGCAGGAGGTGGCAACACGGGAGGGGTCTGAGGTGTATGCCTAGTGATGAGTCTTGCCACAGAGGAAGAGCAAGTAGAGAAAACTTTAGAGGAGAGTCCATCCTCAACTACAGACAGGCTGTTTTTATTATATCCATACCCCTTCAGCTACATCAAATTTTGTCCCCCCACCTCTGCCAGGCTGTCCTCTCTCCCTCCCATTTCAGAGCTCCTCCTTATTTCTTCTCCCTCTGCCCACCTTTTCTCTGTGTCCATTTTCCCTACATACCTATCCTATACCCTCCCTTCTTTGCTACTTCCCCTCATACCTCAATTAGAGTCCCCATGTGCTCCAGCACCTTCTCACTCTTTTTGGTGCCTTAACCTTTCCTCATTACTGCCCGTCTCTTTCCCAGGCAGGCTAGTCACCCAGTTTTAAGAGTGAAAGGTCACACCAGCAGGAGTGAAGGGATACGCTTTTCAGAATGGCATCCTCTGTGCAGGATCCCATGCTATTTCTGGAAACCAGAATGTTTTCTGGGGATGCAGCAGTGGTCACCTATATCTTTCCTCATAAATGAAAGAGTTCTTAGGACAATCTGTCCTTGACTTACCTCCATTAAAGGCAGGGGATTATGCCCAGGACAGACTTCCCCTGTGCAGTTAAGCTGAGTCCTGGCACAAGTTTGCTGGCCTGATAGGGTGGTAGCCATAGAAAAAGAAAACCCATTCCTTGCTGTTAGAAACCAGGAAATGACAAGAAGATGGGTAAGGATGTGTTTCAATGAGCCTGTGTGCTGCAGACTGTAAAGAGCTGTGCAAAGGATGCCAGTCACAGTGCTCCCAATACATTTTATTTGGCCTTCCAAAGCCAGAGACAACAGTGCACATTCTTATGTGTCATCACAGAGTCTTAGAGTTTAAATTCAGAAGGAGCCACCATTTCCTCTGACTTCCAGTGTATCACAGGCCAACGCCTCCACACCAAACCAACAACCCAAAATACTACAGGTCCAGAGGAGACTAAACTGTTGTGTATCAAAGACAGAGAACAGGCGGGCCCAAGGCATGCAAAGCTTCTAAAAGGGCAAGGAATTAATTAGGTGAAATATACTCAGATGATATGTAAATGACACAAGAAAATGACTCATGATGCAAAATTAGGTGAAAACTCTCATAAAATCCTTGCCAATCGGATCTAGGGGAAAATTCCTTCCCAAGCCCACATACGGCGACCAATTCAATCCTGAACATATGAGAAAGAACTAGCCAGCCAAGCAGCTAAGAGAGTGAGTGCTAGGTACCACCTGATGGCCCTGACTTGCACTGTTCTGCATCCCATCTCCAGCTGTAGCCTCCATCTCTGAGAGAAAGGGGGGAAAAAAATCTACTAGCATCTATTTGTATACACACAGAAATAAATTACTACTATAATGCATAATTACTATCACAGACATGATTAAGAACATAAGAACAGCCATACTGGGCCAGACCAATAGTGTATGTAGGCTGGTAGCCTGTCTTCCAGCCATGGCCCATGTGAAGTGCTTCAGAGGGAATAGACAGAACAGGTCATCATCACGTGAGCCACCTCTTCGTCCACTCCAAGCTTCTGGCAAACAGAGACTACGGACATTCAGATCATGAGTTCCATCCCAGACTAATAACCATTGATAGGCCTATCCTCCATGAACTTATCTAGTTCTTTTTTTAACCCTTTTACAGTTTTGGCCTTCATAACATCCCCTGGCAACAACTGCTAGATACACCATGTACGTGTACACAAACCCCTATAGGCAACCAAGATTAGAAACCTGATCCTTCGTTTTCAGAAATGCAATCCTCTACCACTTAAGCTAAAATCTCCTAACTGGCAAAACTAGCAAAAGGAACTCATCTTACCCTTGTGAACTAACCACTAGAGAGCAACATAAGCCACTACACTTGGGGTCTCAAACTCATGGCCTGTGGGCCACATGCAGCCCCTAAAGTTATTGCCTGTGGCCTGTAATGACACTGTTATTACCAATATTTGAAAAATGATGGTATGAAAAACTTTAGTGGTGCAGACCTCAGGTTAACATACTAGCCCTTCTGCAGCCCTCGTGGTGATTTGAGTTTGAGACCCCTGCACTACACAGAGCCTGTGGTAGCACAGGATGTCTAGGCCCTGATAAAATGTGGGAATTCTGACTATTACCCTGACTCTCTGTGCGTCTAAAGATGGGAAGGGTGGGCGATAGATTCTTGAACTCTTTTCTTCTCTGGGGAGAAGTAGTGAGAGAGAGAGAGAGAAGGTGGTTTGTAACTGAATAAGAACCCAAATATAGCTAAGAAAAATCTCTTTTCTATGTCATTTATAAAGGAAGTTACAGTATCTGGCCCCTATTACCATAAAATCTGAGCAGCTCACACTTGTTAATGTGTTGATCCTCACAGCACCCAATGAGATAGGGCACCCATCCCCATCATACAGATGGGGAACACAGGGGGAAAGTGACTTGGTCAAGATCACATGAGGAAGAAAAGGCATTGAACCTCGGTCTCCCAAGTTCAAGGAAGCATTTGGCCATCCTTCCTTCCATCTGTCCCCTCGCCTTCTTGGTGTCTCTCTAGAATGATTTACCTCCCTCTAGAAAGTGAACAGCAGGATCCTTCACTTGTCCCATTTCTGCCTCTAATGTTTCCTCTAAATTAATGCTTATGGCTACTATCTTCAGGCTCAAATGGCCTCTCCGGAGACTAGATAATTCCCCTTTGTTGGCTGTCTCCACCGAACTCCATCAACTATGATTCGCCCAACATGCATGCATCACTGTTCCCTGACCAACCCATGGCCAACAATGAGTTGTTTATCATCCATTTTCTTCTGGGCTACTGCCTGCAGTAAATCAACTTTTATGCACAGCCAGCTGCACAGGATAGGGTGCCATGGTATACTATTGTATCCCCACCACAGGATGCTGAAAAGATTCAAAGCCTTTAAAACAGTGAGTTGTATGACAATAACAGGGCAGTGATATGGGCTAACAAAATCCATTCTTTGTTCACATTAATAATAATGGAGCTTCTGCTTTCACTTCACTGGACAAGAGGGGCTAGCATGGCTCCATACTGTACAACTGGAGCAGATGTTAAACAAAAAATAGATGTCATTTTGCTATTTCAGAAGCATGAGACTACCCAGAGAAGCAGCAGGGTGGGTGCACAGGATATGGGGCTAGATGAACCATGGGACTGACCCAGTGTGGTTGTTCTTATGCATTGTTTCTAGAGTATTTAAGGTGATTACTTCTCCTGAGTACTTTTGTTCCACTAGCTTTGGATCCATGAATTTCCCAACCAGGCATCTACGGGAATGAGACACACAGTGTGAGGGCAAAGTTTACTGGCCACAACTCAACAGTGTTATCTTCAGAATGAAGTACTCCATGTACAATATGGAGGGCTGATCACGGAGCTCTTTGCTTGGGGTCAAGTTCAGCCACATGCTGAGGGCTGGCACAAGACCACTGCATGAGTTAGTGGAAAACCATAATTTCCATTCCACAAGAAATTCTGATATTTCAACTTTATTTTCATCCTGATTCAAGAAATATCCAAGTTTTCCCTGAAATAGAAATTGCTGAAAAGAATCATTTAGAAATGTCAAAGCATTTAGTTATGTTTTAGACAGACACTGAGATGGGTCCACCTGAGCTGCCAGTGTTTCATGAAGTCATACTAAAATTTTCTCATACTCAGTCTTCAAATTTGACTGGACTACTCACTCTAGACTACATCTCTCTTAATGTGCCATGACAGCTCAAACAAGCTAAGGCTGCAGTGCATCATGGGAAATGTAATCCAATCAAAAAGATAAGAGACATGAGGTGGGACAATAGCTCTGGGAAAGCATTACCCAGGCAGATACAGATTAATGTCAAACAAATAAAAAATAAAAGTTCTGATTTGATTCAACAAATAAAATATTTTCATTCAAATAAAAATATTTTGCTTTAATTTACCAATCAGAAAATAAATATTTCAATAAAATCTACTTGATTTTAATTTTGCAGAAACTGCTTTTTCCATCAAAAAAGCATTTTGATGAAAAATTCTGACCCCACCCCTATCTACATAGCACTTACGCTCTCAAACCAGGAGTAAAATAAGTAACACACTGGCATTGCTTTTCGCCCTTCCAGAAGTGTGAATTTTATTCTCTCACAACTAGTCATATCCTAAAGGTATAGATGATCTGAATCAAAACTGTGATCTAAACACCAATTCTTGTTTGAAACATCCCTGAACACTAGGGGACTTCAGAGCTGAGCTTGCATCATCCCTATCTTTGTTGCCTGGAAACTCACACTGCAGAATTAGATTCTAAAAAGATATCTTAGAAGAACAAATTAAACTTGATTAATCATGTCAAGGCTTCTGCCCTTTACCAATGTTTAATTTTTCAGGCTGCAGATACATCTGCTAACACAACTGATTCTGTTACTTTTTGAACCCAGATTAACCCGACCTGGTGCTTTGTCTCTCTCCAGTGGCTAGATTATGCATGTGGCTTTATGAGTTCACTGTTGCCTCTCAGCTAATTTACACAGTTCTTTTGCAACAGCAGTAGAGAGTAAAGCTGACAGAAAAATTTCAATTTGTTTTCATGGGAAATTTTTCTCCCTATTTTTTTTAAAAGGCTGTGGGGGAGGAATGAGATGTTATATAACCAAGACATTTTCATAGGGATTTTTTCATTGTGGTAAAAGGCCCTTTTCTGTCATAAAGAAAAACAAACTTTTATTGGAAAAAAATAGCAACTGACTCCAGCAGCTACAGGGGTAAAATTGTTGCCCTACTGAAGTTAATGAAAAAACTTCCAGTGACTGCATTAGCTTATGATTTCAAACTTCTGTCCTATGGCACCATTATATTTACATCACAGCCTACACTCTTACTGTGACAGAACATGTCCAAGATGCTACTGCCTCTTCCAGCATAATGCTGAGTTTTCATGCCTGAAACTCAGCCCTAGGTAAATCTAAGCAGCATGCAGAGTCTTTGACTCACACTTGGCTAGTTTCCAGTCCATCACACTTTAATACTCTCATCTCTCGAGTTCATGTGCTTGTGCGTTTTCACTGAAAGCTTTTCTACAATGTGTTACTGTGTGTGACAAAAATGCTGAATTTCCGTCACAGTTTGAACTGGTGTTTGTCTTAACCTTTCCCAAACTACCGGTATTTTACTTTTGAGGGAGTGATGAATGCAACTTTCAGCAATGATATCTCAGCTGTTCTGATGCATTTTAAGTATAAATACAATGAGCTTTTATTTCTTCTCCTGTATTAAGTCAATAAAAAGACCAGCTATCCTCCTCCCACACATGCCAGTCAGGCATGCTTTACTAATTCCCTTTAAAAGGCCACTTTTCCCAAAAAGGCAGATTTTCCATGCAGTATAATAGGAGTTAATCTTCGTTGAGTCAGTAGCACTTTCTGCATGGAAAGATAATGTTTTGTTATTTAAAAGGCTTTGTCACAATATGACAAATGCTGCTTAATGTTTGTTAAAGGCTTTTTAAAACAAAACAAAACAAAACAAAAAAGCCCTCCTTTTTTTTCAAGCTTTCATAAAAATCACATTGATAACACAAACAACATAGCACCAACCAGATGATGGGACTGTGGGCGGTGGAAGCAGGGGTGAGGGAGTCTTTTGCTCTGGCAACCAAGTGACCATGGAGATAATATTTGGAGCGATTTAACTGTAAAGGGGAAGGACAAGCCCTTTCAGAATGTGATACATGAACAATAGTCAAGACAAGAAGTATGCTGAAGTATCTAACACTGAAGCAGGGCCTCCATTCTAGTTTGCGCTCTCCAGTATGTCTGCAAGCACTCTGCTGGTCCTGATTCATTTAGAGCAGGGATAGTCTGTTATTTGTTGTCAAAGTCCAAATTTCTTGGTCACGGTTTAGTCTAGTTTCAGACTCCAGAGAAAATACCAGCAATAATGATAATATAAAGTAAATAAAAAAAAGTTTTAGGGTTGGTTCAAAAGCATATGGCAGTCTGGATTTGGCTCATGACCCTCCTCTTCAGTACCATTGGTTTAGAGCAATGGATTTGCCTTTTGTTGCTCTACTAAAAATAAGGGTCCAGAGAAAGTCCTTTCTAAAAGCCTGACAATGCTTTCATAATACTTACTGAGGGCTGGATTGGCATCTTAACTTCTGCCACGAATAACTGATAACATACCACTCATTTGTGCTGCCCTAGGAGCAGAGGAGGGACTCAATCAAAATTCAATTCCTTTTGCTCTAGCGTTACGATCTGACCCTTTTCTATTTAGATTTACAGAGCTGTTTAGAAAGGCAGACACAATATATGACATTTTCCCTCACTGTCTTGTGACAGCATGCATGCATTTAACTATAATACATATAAAGATCTGTTTTTCCTGAATTGCCTCAATAACCAGAAACAGCAAAAGGAAAACGGGCTCTGGAATGTGGCCTTGTGTTACCTCACTAAGCTTGCAATGGGACCGAGGTGGGAAGTCTTATACAAACACATTCACTAATCAAACTCATGGAACAACCCAGCTGCATCTGTGCCCGTATTTGCTTTTCGGCTCTCATTTATGCAATATTATTTTCTTTAAATGAAGGTATGGGAAAACGACTGATTTATGAGACTTTTGCATCCTTACTTCTTGCACAACACTAAGACTATGAAGAAACTACACTGGCACAGCTGATTCACAATGTTTAACAACTATGCATGAATACACAGAGCCTAGCTACCAGTATAGACAGCCACCCCAACGGGATTCTGATGGCTTCTGGAAGAAGTCTGAGTGGTCTTGAACTATTAAAAGAGATGTTACCCAATTTCTGTACCATACCAACAGTGACTGTGGGTTCTTGTCTGCAAATAGATATATTAACATGCTAATGAGCTAATCTGTATATACATCAGTGTATTTGCCCTAAAATTACTCCTCTGAGGATAAGGACCACCACAATGTGCAGACCAATGGTCCATCTAGCTCAATATCCTCTCTTCAGACAGCGATCAGAGCCAGATGCTTCAGAAGGAAAGAACAGGGCACTTCAAATTCTTTTTTTTAATGCAGTTTTCCTTTGGACCTTCAAAACATCCCTTGAGAATGAGTTCTATAGGCTGACTGTGAATTGTGTGAAGTTCTTTCTTTTCTTTGTTTCCAGTCTGCTACCTATTAATTTCATTGGTGACCCCTGATTCTTGTATTATGTGAAGAGTTAAATAAAATATCCTGATTTACATTCTCCACTCCAGTCATGATTTCATAAAGCTCTATTTTATCGCCTTGAGATATCTCTTTTCTAAGCTGAACAGTCCCCGTTTTTGTAATCTCTCCTCTTATGGAAGTCTTACCATACCCCTAGTCATGTTTATTGACTATCTCTGTACCTTTTCCAATTATAATACTTCTTTCTGAAGACAGGGTGACCAGAACTGGATGCAGTAACCAAAACGAGTGTACCATGGATTCACAAAGTAGCATTAAGTTATTTTCTCTTATTAGGTATCCCTGTCTTAATGGTTCCTAACATTGTGTTTACTTTTTTGCTTGCCATTGCGCACTGAATGGATGTTTTCAGAAAACTATCCACAGTGACCTCATGATCTCTTTCTTGAGTGATAGCAGCTAATTTAGACCCCATCATTTTGTATGTGGAGTTGGCATTATGTTTTCCAATGTGCATTACTTTGCACTTATCAACACTGAAATTTGTCTGCCATTGAATCACCTACATACAGTGTTGTAATAACCATATTATGTCCGGTTGACCAGTTCTGCGAAAATCTTTTGTAATTCTGTGCAGTTACCTTTGGATGTAACTATCCAAAGTAATTTTATGTTGTCTTCAAATTTTGCCACCTCACTGTTCACCTCCTTTTCCAGAACATCTATGAATATGTTGAACAGTGCAGATCCTAGTACAGATCCTTAAGGGACCTCACTATTTACCTAGCTCCACTGTGAAAACTGGTCATTTTTTCCTTCCCTTTGTTTCCTGTTTTTTAAACAGTTACTGATGCATGAGAGGGCCCTTCCTTTTATCTCATGATTGCTTAATTTTCTTAAGAGTCTTTGGTGAGTGATCCCGTCAAAGACTTTCTTGAAAGTATAGCTACACTATCTTGACTGGGTCACCCTTGACCACATGTTTCTTGACACTCTCAAAGTAGAGGCCCAATGATTTTCTTGCAGGGCCTGTAATTGACTCGAGTGGACTTGGGCTACTTGTAGCATGGCAACTGAAGCATTGGACAGCTTAGTGATTCTCGGCCAGTCGTTACCCAGGATTCTTGTTTCTGGCCATGTGGCTGGAAGCAGGAAGTTTGGATAGCAGCCAGACAAAAGCTGCCTAGTGCGCCAAGCTCAAGTGGAACGTTAGTGGCAGAAACAACACGTTAGGTTGGTCTCCTTTCAAAATTGGTGGACTGTGGACCACATAGGCCCACCTGTAATTAGTCCCCTGCCTCAAAGAATTCTAATAGATTAGTGAAGCATGAGTCTCCTTTGCAAAGGTCACATTCACTCTTCATCAACATAATGTGTATCAATGGGTCTGATCAATGTTTTCTTCACTTTAGTTTCAACCAATTTGCTCGGTAACAAGGTTAAACTTCCTAGCCTGTAATTGCTTGCATTGCCTCTGGAGTCTCTGTAATCAGTGTTACATTAGCTCCCCTGAAATGGTCTGGTACAGAAGCTGATTTAAGCAACAGACTATGTACCACAGCTAGCGGTTTTTCCAGCTTCATATCTGACCTCCTTTAGAATTGTTTGGAGGAATACAATCTGATCCTACTGTCTTATTACTCCTTAATTTATCAGTTTGTTCCACAATGTCTTCTACTGAGACCATCTTCTGATCCTCAGATCTCTCACCTAAAAAGAATGGCTCAAGTGTAGGAATCTTCCCCATATCTTCCTCAGTGAACATGAATGCAAAGAATTAATTTGGATTCTCTATAATTGCTTTGTCTTCTTTGACAGCTCTTTTAACACATCAATTGTCTAATGGCCCTACTGATCATTTAGTAGGTTTCTTTCTTCTGATGTACTTAAAAATTATGTTGCTGATAGTTTTTGTGTCTTTAGTTAATAGCTTTTCAAATTCTTACATGATCTGCCTTAGTATCCGCCTTATTATCTGACCATACTATATTACTTGATGAGATCTGAACAAGTAACAATTGACTTATAAGGGAAGATTGAAACAGCTGGGTTTATTTAGTTTGGAAAAGAGGAGACTGAGAGGGGACATGATAATAGTTTTCAAGTACCTAAGAGGCTGTCACAAGGAGGAAGGAGAAAAATTGTTCTTCTTATCTGCAGATGATAGGACAAGAAACAATGGGCTTAAATTACAGCAAGGGAGTTCCTTAATTTGAACGAATGAAAGCCTAGTGTAGACAGGTGCTAAGTTAGTTTGAATGAAGCTTCCTTAATTCAAACTAACTTGCAAGTGTAGACATACCCTATGATTCTATGAATGTAAAATCTGCTTGGCTGCTAATAAATCAGAACTTTCTCTTTTTCTCTATCTCTGAAAGAGATCCAGTTATTTTTAAACCTGGAGTCCAAAGAAGTCAAGAAGAATATTATTCTTTTTAATATAAAAAAGGGTCATAAAAATTTTAAACAGTCTAGCATTTCCTCAACCTGTTTGTTCTCCCTAAAATATGCCCACCTCCTAGTGGTTTACTCAGGCACTGTTCTTGCTTATAAAAGTCACGTCATCAAGTCACGACCCAGAAATCCTAACGTCAAGCAGTTGATCAAGAAAACAGAGCACTGCACAAAGGACCATTTTTTCCTAACAACTGGCAAAAACTGTTTATAAAACCCCTATCTCACTGAGCAATTCTGAACAGTAAATATAATCCCTCTTTCTACCAGGGAACAGTGACAGGCATAACAAACTCTCAAATCAGAAAACATATGACTAGAGACCCAGCCTAACACCTTACTCCTTCCAATATTTAGAAACTTTACATTGAACTCCAACAGTTGTCTTCCTCCACTTACCAGCACCAAGGAGTCCTTGGAAATATGAAACCACTCATACCTTGGAAAAAACACAATAATATTATGTTAAACACAAGCACAATCCAAACAGCGTATCAAGGTTTTCGTCCCCCCCCCCCCCCAAAATAGTCTGACTTACCAGTATTGATGGCCCAGAGCCCCCACACAATTAAATCCACTCAGGAATCCAGAAGGACTCCGTGTGGTCAAAAAAGCCGTCACTGATGGCTCTCCTCCAGCCATCAGCTCTGGGACAGCCCACCACACCTGCCCAGCTCTCCAAAATCAGATATATGCAGAGCTCAGCCTTGCAGGGTACAAAGTTCCTGCTCTCCCAGCAATCACCTAGTCAACCAGCAAAAAAAAAAAAAAAAAAAACCTTCAGATCCCCTTTTTGAGTCCACAGCTTGTTATCTCACTTTCCTCAGGCTACACCTTCCACAATTTCTCCCCTGCCCTTCCTAAATACATTTACACCCTCCGTCTCCACTAATTCCCACAAAACACAACACAAACCTTTGTGCAAACAATATAGCACAACCAAGTCTTCATGCAAACATACTGGGGCAGACTGTTTGTTCATGTCAGTCAAGACCACCAGAGCTAGCATCATTTCCTTTTCTTCTTTGTGTGTGGAGGGGTGGGGTGAGGTGAGATTGCAATCACTGCAGATAAAAATAAAGCAGAACAAAACAGACAGCAGGGGCCAGAGGTCAGTTTAAAGGCTACATGAACACCAGAAGAAACCACCAGATTATTTAATCTTATTTTCTGTATATATTGCAGGCATGTAGCACCACTCAGCCCCTCCACAGCAAGACCTACTACAAAAATTAGACCAAACTATTAAAACCCTCAGGAAACCAATCGATTATGTGTCACAGGCAGAGCACAGGAAATACCGAGGCTCTCTCTAGGACAGCCATTTCTATATTCCTGGAATACTGAGCAATTCAGCACTTGTGGGAACAGAATGGGCCTGCCTTTCCCAGCCTTACCTCCCCTCTACCCCTGCAAGCTCAGATGCATTGTGCATGCAAGGACATGACACTTTGCCTCTGCCAGTGTGCCCCTGAATGCTAGGTGATGCCAGCAGGGACAGAACCCTCTTCAAAATGGCATCCCCCATCCTATATCAGACAAAGCCATGTCTGACTCTATTTCAGTACCAGGTGGGGTATAACTCTAGAAAAGCACAACAGTCTGTTTTCTTTATATACCAGATGAGCAACCTGCCTATGAGGTGCATCATTGCCAAAGGTACCTGCAGTGGCAGGGAACTGATGGTGTGAGCTATGCCCAGAGGAGCTCAGCCATTTTGGTTCTGAGGGAGGATGGATTAGCCAATCGTAGCTATTTTATGAGCATTTATGCACAGGGCCTTCAGTGACCTTAACTGAACTCAACATTTCCATTCAGAGAAACCATTGTTTGGAACATCTGAGTGCCACCCTGCTTCCCACATCACCACCAAAATTTATGGGCTGGATGCAGAAATTACTGGGTGGAATTCTGTGGATGCCTGTGTTATTCAGGAATCTGAATAGATATTCACAGTGGTCCCTCCTCTGGCATTAACACCTCTGACTCTATTACGTCTGACAAGATACAAACAATGAGTGTCTGGCGAGTCAGACACTGACAACTTCAGATGCTCAGCAGCAGGTTGGATCTTACCCTTTAAGGAAAATGTCATAATAGACGTTATTGGCCCTCTTTAACCTGAATGACTAGTCAAAAGTTGGAGCTCTGGAGACAGTCTCAGTAGGAAGGAAATATTGAGGGAGTCTGGTACTTTCCTAGATATAATCTTGTTTATTTACAGAAAAATGTACAATGCCCTGGATCTCTGAATGCACAGGGAACCAAAAAAAGAAGCAGTGTTTTTTTAGCTTGCAGCTTCCAACCCTCTGTAGCTAGCAACAGAGCCTAAAGCTCTCTCCAGCTATTCCCAGAGGCACACTGTGTGCACCAGGTATGGCTTGGCTTTTTTGCCATTTGCCTCTGCCTCTCTCTCTTTTCTCAGGCCTCATCTACACTACAAAGACATACAAAGACAAGTCAGCCTATGTTAGTTCTATCCATTCAGCGCTCCAGTGGAGTTGGGAGATGGAGACTGAGCTCTACCTGCCTGGTTTTCTTGCCCACGGGAGTGTAGAACAGCCTATGCAGTCAATCTTTCTGCCCCTTCTCCAACGCTAAGACTATTCAGCAAAAGCCACTCAGCTGAAGCTCCGGGGCAAGTGGTGCAACCCCTCTTATCTTTCGGAGAGGTGGTGATTCTGATTAATTCATTCTCAGAGTTATGTTAAGTGAAGAGTATGTTTACACCCAGTCTCCAAGAGGTTTGTAAGTCACTGGTGCAGTCATTGGTACCTCTCAGCAGCAGTAAGGGGCAAACTCCAAGAAGTTCATGAGTTCAGATTAGAACAGGTACAAACCCTAAAGCTTTTGAGGCCTCCTTTCCTCCCATTACTCTTTGCTCCTGACCCCACATGTGGGGTGCAATGGAGTGGAGAGAAAAGAGTACATCTTTGCACTCTATCTCTCTGCTCAGACAATTCAAGGCCAAGGACAGTCTGTCCCTTAAAGAGCCTCTCTGGGAAGGCAAACTCCACAGCCCCAAGATCAAAGGCTTGAAAGATGTTGAGTTGTTCTAGCAGAGATGCTATTGTTCATCATTCATTCTCTTTGTCCAGCAATCTATAATCTGCTCATAGATTTCAGAAAGGAAGAGAATAAGGAGCAACGAATGTCCGCTAGCACTACAGAGTTCTGGAAATATCAGTCAAAGTGCTGGTCTCTTTTGTATTAAGCGTTAGCATTTCAATGCATCATTCAATGCTACTAGCGAGACTTGTTTGGGAGAATCCAATCTGTAGTGTACTTACAGAGTGCTGAAACCACTAACTGTTTATATGTGTGTCTGCATGGAGGGGGTGACATTGGACAGTGGCTCAATGAGGATTTCCAAACTTTAATTCGGGGTAACATGAGCTGTTTCTTACCTGACAGAGCACAGAGTCAAGAAGCTATCCCCACTTTGTTTCTGCTATTCTTTTGACAAGACCATGATTTCCTGCTCTGATTTTATTGCACACAAAAACCAGATAAACAGTCTTTTCCATCTTCATGCCTGATGCTGCCATTTCCCACCCCCCAGTCTCATATGCTTATCTTTGGCTTCAGAAAAGTAGAGCAGATTATCTGAAAACTTTTCTCTTGGACAGCGTTCCGTCTATCGCAGCTAAATCCCTGTTCTCAGCTCTGCCTTCACAGCTCACTAGACCAGAATTAAACCATACTACAGGCATTTCTGTGATGGAAGCTAAATATGGCACAGATGGGGAATCCTGTGATGAAAAGGAACCCAGGTGGCAAGTAAAATTCAGAAACTATGTTTCATCCTTTCAAAAAAAAATGGTCACAGAAATTATACAGAATCAGACTGTGTTGCTTTTTTTTTTTTTTTGACTCAGTATACATGAGAAGAGGGAGCAGCTTCTCACTCACCCCTCCTCTCCTCCTACCCCCAAGACAAATCACGACAGGGCCACCATTAAGGAAAATGGTTCTCTACACACTTCCCCTAAAACATCAGCTCTCCCCAGGTGGGAAGCCAGCCCAATCCACCCACTCCCTCTACAAGCTGAGACACCATGCAGGCACAAACACCTCCCTGGCCATGGTTCACTGGGCAGTCACCCATGTCACCAACCTGGAAGGATGGCTGTGAACAAAGGCCATATTCTGGTCTCAGATATACCTTTCTGGAAGCAAAGTAAATGGACTGAAATGGGAATAGCTCAGGTTTACACCAATGTGTCTATAAATTAGAGGCCTGGACCCTCAATGGCTGCAAAGCAGCACAATTTATGTCGACTCAGAATCTAGACCACCAACTCTTGAACTGCAAGGGACTGACTCACCCATGTTACTCCAATTTTATGCTGGTGCAAGTGCACCGATGTCAGAGTTACAGAAACCAGCAGCAATGCCAGGGCTAATTCCACCCCTGCTTTCTGCTTTGGAAAGACATGGAAGAGGCCGTAGGACTGGGTCACAGGAGGTGAGGGCTGCACTTCAGAAAGAAAATTAAAAAGCTGCTTTATAGGCCACAAAAGAATTTCAGATGCAGCCTATAGAATTGGATGCTGCTAAAAGAGATAGATGGCTCCTTTATTAGGAAGATTCATGAGTGTGACACACCAGAGCTTCTACATAGGAGCCATTTAACATATGAAATCTGTGGAGTTAATTGGGATGCCCACTGGCTTGTGAGAAGGAATAAATCTTCATGCGCTCCCCATTCCTCTCAGCAAAGCTCCTCTCTGGCTGGGTCCCAGAAAGATGCTGTGCCAAACCAGGCAAACATGGGGCCCAATGAGTGAGTCACAGACAGCTGTGTTGTGCAGCTTGTGGCCCTCAAGGCGCTGAAATTCTGCACAAAAGGGCGAATATATTAAGGAGAAAATAGGTGTTTGGAAAAGGCTTTGGGCTACATCTCTTTGCTGTGTCCCGTGACAAAGAAGGACTTGAGTTGGGCTCTGTTGCAATAGGGAAGAGACTGGTGGGTGGTGCTCCCTCCACACCCGCCTCCCCGAAACAATATTGGCTTGCGCCAGGAACACAAACTGCTGCCTTGCTGCAGCTGTTCAGTAGCTCCCCTTCTACTGCATTGAAGGAAAGGGGAAGAGTCACTCTGATAGCAACCTTGCCTGCTGGACACTGGGGAACAGAAATTCATTGATGGGGGCCCTGTGATCTGTGCGTAGTATGCCACATGTCAACTGGACACCAGTGATAACAGCCAGGGCCAGCTCAAAACATGTTGGCACCTGAGGCGAGGAGCTCAAATGATGCCCCTGTGTAACCTCTGCTTGGGCCAAAACTTTGAATGGTCTCAATTCTGCCGTCTTCCTGTTCTACTCCTCTCACAATACTGCTCCGCTACCTACCCCAACAAAGGAGAACTAACAACTTAAAATGCCTTGTTCAAAAATTTTAAGTAACTTTCAAATGCCTGAACAGCACATGTAACTTTTCTTGTCTGCATAGTAAACACTGGCATTTTTATCTGTTTGAATATTCAAAGTGGTGCTTTCCATGCCTTCTTGGCTCGAAAGATTTGAACTACCTGCTGAAGGTCCACAGTCGGGGCCAGCTCATGCTCTATTGCAGTGGTTGTAAAACTTTTTTCCTCCAGACCCAGCTCCAGACCAGGGGCATTGCTAGTGCTGGGCACACAGGGTTTGTGCCCCAAATCCCAGCGTCAGTGCCCCAAGTCCTGGCACTCAGCCCCTGCCTCTTCCCATCTCTGGGGGGGAGATCCATGGCCTGGCCAGGGCGTGCCAGGGAGCGGGGCCAGGGCAGCAACACTCCTGCTCCAGACCCATCTGCCATGTGGCAACCCTGCACTGAAAAAAAGTGGCTGCTGCCAGGAAATTGAACAGTAAGCATGGCTGTGGGGGGTGGGAATCTCTCTTGAGGCTTCTATTGCATCTCTAAAATCTACACATCTAATTTGAGATCACCTACATGGACCATGAAGAGGGTGATCCCACATGCCATACTTCTGTCTCAAATCAGGCAGTATGTCAAGTCTCTAAAACTTCATGTAGTACCCTGGAATGTGTGTGTGTGGGGGGGGCTCCTTGCAAATGGTAGGGGCGTGGCTGGGTGGAGAAATGAGATGGAAGTGCTGAGACAGGGGAAGGAGAAGAGAGCCAATGCCAGGGTGGAAAGAAAGGTCCTGGAAGATCCTGTCTGCTGCTGAGCCTGTTCAAGTACCTCCAGGTCCTGCTTCCTTCTCCACTGCCAAAATCTTAGGAACTAAAGCAGCCTTTCGGGGTTCCACTTTCACCTCTGCTCGTCATCTGCTCCCTGAGTCTGCATGAGTTTCCATAAACACACAATTGTCCACAGCATTGTGACTGAAGGGGTGCTAGCCCTCTCTGCTTGGTCTTGTGACTGCTGTCACCAAAGTTCCCTCTAATTACTCGTAGACTGTGTGCACAAACAATTTCTTTGTGTGTGCAAAAACATTTCTTTGTGAGCACCAGTATTAGCACTATTGAACTTCTTTGTGTACACTTCATTTTTTTGTGTGCACAGGTTTCATGACCTGTGTGCGCGCACGCACACGCACAGCTTAGAGAGAACAGTGGCTGTCACTGTTGGTGTGCATAAGGCAGCAACACAATGGGGGTATCCACTCCCCTTCAGACTGGGACCTTGTTATAACTTCTGCTTCCAACAGATATATCCCTGAGTTGGATTTTAGTCTGTTAATTAGACTTGCTAATTGTAGAAAAAAATACCATACTTTCTAACACAGGCTCCTACTAGAACAGTTTGATTTTCTCTTCTCTTTTTAATTATCAGTCAAAAGAATCCCTAGACAGAGTTTTGATTAAAATCTACAAGTTATAACTTTTGTCGCAAGCAAGGGAATTCTCAACACACTGCAAAAAGAAGCGAGTCCTAATTTGCAAAAATAACTGCAATCCCCAGGACTCCTTGCTTTTTTTGCTTTAGTAGACTAACATGGCTGCCCCTTTGGAACTTTGCAAATCCCAGATCCCAGAAATTGTGGAATAAGGGAGTGTTCAAAGTTTCTCTTCTTTTCTTCATGGGGTCTATTGATAAAAAACACAAAGGTTGCATGTCAGTGACCTCTGTCCTTTTCATATGAATGAGAGAAGCCCAAAGAGATACTGACTGAGAGAGAAGGCATAGAGATTGTTTGAACAACAATTAGCACCTCATTGTTAATCCTAACGACTCACACGTTTATCTCAGTGCTCTCTACTGAAGGCTGACACTATGTTACAACAGCGAGATCAGCAAGAAGCAGACGCTTCCCTCCCTACCTCCCTCCCCACTTCCCCCACATCTCCCCTACTGGTGACCCAATAACTTCTGGTCTGCAAGCCAGTACTAGGTTGTGACCCGAACTTTGATGAACAGTGCTCTGTTGAGATGGCTGCAAGGCCCACCAGCCTCTTCTGTGTCATTGTGGAGCATGGATGTGTTCTTATTAACTTTAGCTTGGAGACACTGCATTCTCCACTGGCAACTGTTACAGCAAGTATTAGAAGTATGCGCAGAGCATCAAAAAGCATTTGGAAAGAGGGTGATCATCTTATTTGTGTACATGTTTTGCAGAACAGCCTTTGGAGTTGATCCTGCTGCCCTGTATCTTGAAAGGGCTTTTTACTTGCATTGATATTACATGTCATCATGTGTTAACACTGTCTCTAGTGACCTGCATTGCTGGTGTAGGTCTTCTTCAGGTATAGTGAGAAGTTTTAGAGTATCATACAACATCCCAAATATACTGCTGTGTTCCTTGAGCTGCACTGCACAAAATGTTCTTCAACTGACTGTATTGTATAATCTAGCACCTGGTTAAACAATTCAACTTTGAATGGTTGTTCGGGGTCTCATGAGATTATCCCATGCCTCATAATCAAAATGTCGTCTTCTTCAGTGACTCCTGTATTCTTAAATGGGTGGCAAAATATCTTTACTGTGAAGTTCCTCTGCCAACTTCTGTGTACTCTTCAGAATATTTTGAAATGCCTCACCTGACCGATAAGACTGTAGGTATGTCTTTGCTTTGTCCAGTTGTTCCATTGGTCAAGACATATCAAGACCACCACCTTGCAGTCTCTTGCTTACAACAGTTATTTCAAACAATATGTCATGCCATAACACTAAGCTAAACAGCAGTGTGAAGTTATGTATGTTTCCAGTGATTCCATTTCCCTCTGCCACTGTTCTCCCACAAAACAGTTCGGGTATGTCTACACAACACTTTCATTTCAAAATAAGACTGCTTATTTCAAAATAAAAGATAGTTGGTCCACATGACATTTTCTTATTTCGAAAGGACGAATCCCGTCCTTTCGAAATAAGAAGTGTCATTTCAAAACAGGTTAAACCCCGATTGTTTCGAAACGGCTCTTATTTCAAAATGGTTATTTTGAAATAAGGCCGTTTGGACATGTTGTTTCATAACAGTTGTTTCAAAACAATAGTGTTGTTTCGAAACAACATGTCCAAACGGCCTTATTTTAAAATAACCATTTCGAAATAAGAGCCGTTTGGATAGCAGGCTTTCCCTTAATTTGAATTAACATTTTCTTAATTCGAATTAACTTATTTCAAAATAAGGACTTTATTTCAAAATAACTCATTTCGAAATAACAATGTGTGTGTAGACATAGCCTTCATGTCATAGAATTATCCTCCAAAATGGAAACTATGACATCATCTATCTCCCCAATTTGTGTGTGTACGGCAGCTGCAATCTGGGGTCCTCCCAGCACCTCTTGCATTGCAAGGAGAAAGAGGGAGAAGCGCTAATCAAATCAAATCATAGGGCTGGAAGAGACCTCATGAGATCATTAAGTCCAACCCCCTGGGAATTGAACCCAGGACCTTCTGCATGTTAAGCAGCGGTGTTAGCCACTACGCTATTTGCAGGGCAAGTTGGTGCTTGACAAGCTTTACTTCCTCCAGTCAACTTTCCCATCACGCGGCACTGAGTGGTTTCAGTGTCAGAAGGGATGTTCCCAGATGTTGCTTCAAAATTTGCCATTGATAGTTGATGCAGAGAAAAACACATAGTTGTTTTGAATTACATTAAAAAATTCGGCACCCTCACTAGGAGCTGATGCTGCATCGCTGTCCACCAAGTTCAATGAATGAGAGCTGGCTGGGACGAAAAAAGCTTGAGGGTTTAATTCTTGGCTCCTTGTCTGAATTCTTCTGTTCTTTCATCTCATGTTGGCACCATTATCATAGCCCTGACCCCTCATGGTAGCTATCACAATTCCTGTATCTTCTGGCTTTTTAAGAAGCACATTTGTTATACCAGCTCCCTATAGTATCATCGATGTCAATAAATTCTAGAAAATGTTCTCTGACAGTCATCATTGCAGGGACATTTTCACTAAGTTCTGTTGTTGTTACAGAACACAGCATTAAAGTCATTTGTTCTGTATGGCTAATGTCAGGTGTGCAGTCCAGAATAACAAAGTAATATCTTGCTGACTTCAGATCTGCCACAATCTTCTGTTTGACTTTTGTTGCCACTAACTACATAATCTCATTCTGAATTGTTTTTCCAAGATAGTGGTGTGTGTAAATTTCTTGGGTAGTGACTCTTCTTAGATGCTCCTGCAGTATAGCATCAAACTCAGCCATCAGCTCCACAGTTGTAAAGAAGTTTCCATTGTTTGGCACATACAGCTGATCTGAAGTGCCATGCAGTCTTAGGTTTTGGGTAGCAAGCATTCTCACAATGGCAAAGAGTCTTTTCAGAACATTTTGCCAGTAAAGAGACTCTGATGCAATCTTGTCTTGATGCTGATCATCTGTGGTGGCCCTTAACCTTAGTCTCAGCTCATGCTCTTTCCACCTATGGAATGCTCTCTGGCGATTTGCTGCCTTCTCATGGCTTGCCAGATTTCTAGCCAGATTTTTCCAGTCTTTTGTTCTGTAGAACCTAATGTGGCTGGAACATTAAGACTGGAAGAGTTTGCAACAAAAACAGTGTGCAGCATTCTGGGTTTTTGAGTACATAAACCTTGGCCTCTCCACTTTGTCACCACTAGGGATTTCACACCAGTAATGTGTTAGATGGAAAGAGCTATTTTCATTGTCTTTGGGGAACATCAAGTTTTTGCTGTGGCCCATGCAGTATAAGTAAGTCCTGCAGGCTACTGCTCAAGTGGGTCTACAGTCCTGGATCATTTAGCTCAGTGGTTCCCAACCTGTGAACACAGACCCCCCAAGTGGCTCCAGGGGGTCTGCAGACAGGCTGGGAGCTGGGGCCGGGTGCTGCCGGGGTCTCAGGTTCCTATGGAGACCCTGGCTTCCAGCTGGCAGGGAGCTTTCCCCAGGCAAGGAGTTTTTAAAACTCCCACCTCCTGGACATGCTTAGACCATGGTCAGGAGAGTAGCCTGTGGGGGGACCAGGTGCAGCAGCTCCAGCCAGGTAAGGGGACAAGGGGAAGGGGCCCTGAGGAGAGGTAGGGAGGAACCAGGGAGGGGGTCAGAGAAGGGGCCAGTGGGCAGGGAAGATTTAGGGGGAGGGGGAAGGAGAGGGAGAGGGAGGCTCCCCTGGCATGGTGGGGGCCACACTGTGCTTCGTGGCAGCGCAGCTGCAGCCACAGGGGGGCTGCAGAGCTTTTTTTTTTTTTTAAATTAAAAAAGGAGTCCACAGCCTGGAAAAGGTTGGGAACCACTGATCTAGACTTAAGGAATTAAACTCAACAGCAGCTGTTTCTTGCACCGCCACCACACTCTTCTCTGATCTACACTTCAGGAATGTGCATGGTTACATCTGTTTGAAATGGAGATATGGATGCTGCAGTAGCTGCCAGGTTACCTGCGCTCTAACTAACTGGAAGATCCAGCATCTTCTCGCCACTCACATCCTCACTGGGGCTCTCAGCACTCAGCTAAAAGGGACAAATGAGCAGGCGGGTAGCAGGGCCTGAGTGAAGGAAAATGTCCGTGTCTTAAGGGCCTAACTGGCTCCTACTACTTCCCTTCACTGCCCATTCTCCTCAAGTGGGGTCAGGGAAGCAGCACGAAACAGGAGCTCCCTGAAAACTGGTGTTAATCAAGCCAGGTTCCTGGGGGTCTAGAGAGGAGCATAAGAGGCTCCTCCTCTTGGTTCTCCCTACAGCTCCTGCTCCTTTCTGTTATTCCCTCTCCCTTCTCTCCTGCCTGCCTGTCATGTCTCTTGAGCCCTCCTTCTTCAGCACAGTACTTCATCATCTCTGTGCATCTGGGGCAGAGAGAACACATGTGCACCAGTAGCAGATACAATTTCCTACGCTCTGGGTCCTAGTGGCACACCCCCCCCAACAGTCTTGCACCTGAGGTAGACACCTCAATTCACCCCATGGTTAGGGCAGCCCTGAGAGCACCCATGGCAAAAGCATCTTGCTCTAGGAGGATCAAATTAAGGCTGGTCCTTAGCCATAAAAGTGCCCCTTGGGCTGGGCTTTATGTGAGCAACATGGTAGTCTCTGTAGGTGGAACAAATGACTGTTGCCAGCACCAGAGGTTGAGCTAGGGGAGCCCTGGACTCCATGACTCCATTTAGCTTGGGTTACCCAGACAGATTCTATAGATGGAGCTGTGACAGGCTTGCCTTCCCTGGGCTTGGGGCTGGGTCGTCCCTAGGGTAGGGTGACAAGGGCAGCAGTCCAGGCCCCCCACCACAGGGCCCACACTGCTGCCCCCCCCCATGCCGGGGACCAGGTGAGCTGGCCAAAAAGGCTGCCTGGTTCGGCGCTGCCGGTCTGGCCACTCCCCCTCCTCACCACGTGTGCTGGTCTCGGCTCTGTGCCGGAGCAGCAGGGAGGGGGCGGGAGGCAGAGCAGAGCCAGTATCGCTCCCCCACTCACGCTGCCTCCCATCTCCTCCCCACTGCTCCGGCACAGAGCCAAGAGCAGCACACATAGCCAGGGGGTGGGGCGTGGACCAGCAGCGCTGAACTGTGCCACCCTTTTGGCTGGTTCGCCCCATCCCTGGCAAGGGACAGCCAGTGCAGGGGCCTGCCCTTCCCCTGAGCCAGCCGGCCCACCCCCCAGTGCCAGAGGGGATTAGTGGGGGCACCACAGCGGGCAATTTGCCCGGGGCCCCACACCCCCCCAGGGGTGGCCCTGGCTTGGGGGACATACCACAGACACTGACTGCACTTCCTGGGAAAGACAGATCTTCAGACTTCTTGGTAGACCCATGAGCTGAGTCCTGGAGAAAAGGCACTGCTCCTGGTGAGGATGAGTACTGGAGCCTGACCCTCCACCTTGGAAACTTCACCACTGTATGCCAACCAGCCAGGTGGAAAGAAGATAGCCTCTCATTTCCACAGTGCAGCAGGGCTGAGGATGGTGCTGAATATATAACATTTCCAGCTTAGTTAAGTAACCTTAGCCCCTTCCTTTCCTATCTGAGTCTGATTTGGATGTCACAGTGGAAGCACAAAAGGCCAGATTGCTGCAGGTGTCCTAGTGCCACCAAATGCCAGGGCCTTGGTTTCCCCTTCTCTGTTTCACTTTCTCTTTGCTTCTGACATGCTTTTGAGGTGCTATGACACTGCTCAGCTTCTGTCTATCTGGAGAGCTATATCCCAAAGCACTAGAGTGGGAACGCTTCACCACAGCACAGAAAGAGGCCTTTGATCTCTTTTAACACATCTTGCAATGCTTATTCATTGTAAAGTGCACTGGGAGATGTGTCAACTGATTTGACAGTCATTTGAATCCTGATGAAATGAGAGTGCTAGCTGGTTCTCTACTGAAACAGGACTCGTGTCAAACTCCTAACACAGATGTGAGGTGCTTGGCATTCATTGGGTGACAAACTTACCCAAGGGAACTCTCTCTCCCTTTTTTAATCTTCTTTGGCTAGCAAGTAGGCAGCTGCAACTCTTCCAGGATCTCTCTGTCACTTCGAAGGACAGGAGCATGTTCGAGATGGAAATAACAAAGAAACTGAACAGGGCTAATCATTATTTCACTTTGGAAGCTTCTTTCTTTATCTGCATTTCTGCTTTTAAGTAGATATAGCACTGGTTTCTTTCATTTAATATTGCCTCCGCAAGTGAACTTCATGAGAGCTTTATCTTTGTGAGGAGGGAAACACAGCTAAAAAACCCATCTTCAATTGAGACCTGCTTTGGGGACAGAGAACATTCCTTCATAGACCCACATGTGAAATGAGATTTAAGTACATGCTTAAAGTTAAGTCTATACTAAAAGTTGTTATAAATGGGGATGAACTTCAGCATATGCTTGAGCACTTTCCTGAAACAGGGTATGAAGTACTTGCTATAAACACCTGAGGCCAAATTTTCAAAGACAGCCTCCAGTTTTGTGCATGCAATTTCATTTGCTGATTCCAATATGCTCACCATCACTGCATCTAGGTTCATTACATAAATCAATTAAACGCTTTGTCTTGTTATCTGCCCACAATGGACTCAGAATCAAACATAGATAAACTAACAGTCAGCCACATGTAACCAACAAAGATAATAGCTACCTGATTCAAGCACACATTTTTTCCACAGGCATCTGCACACTGAGGGTGGTGTATTGACATACGCCAACTACCTGGCACAAAGCTGGAGGAAAGTGAATTAAAAATGTAGAGTTGCAATCAGGTTGCAAATAAAATTATAATTCATTGGCTGCATCCTGTTGGAAAATAATATGTTCCACTCACATGATGGTTTCAAATGTACTACAAGATATTCAAGATGGTTTTCACCTTGGCAACGGGAAACCAAAAATGCAAGCTATCTCCAGGAATTAAAATGAAACAGTATCGACACCTCAAGTCTGGAAGCTTGTTAGCAGACAACCTGCTATAGCAAAGAAAGAGCACTTTTTTCTGGCTTGTTTCTTCAGATTGCAAGCTCTACTGATGAGGAACTCATTTCTGACTGTGTGTCTGTGCAGTGTCCCAGAAGAATTGGGCTCAGCTCTAAGTGGGAGATGTTGCAATAAAACATAAAAAAGAATAGTAACACCATTCTTTGCCTAAGTCATTACATGTGCTGGTTTTGTCCAACACTTGGTTTTTAAAACTATGCCCATTGGGGACAGGAAGCACCTAGCATTTGTGCCTCCCTAAAGGAACCAGTAGAGTGATTGAAAAGAAGTTGTGGGTCCTCTAGGCTTCATGAAAGCAGCCAATCAGAGAACAGAAGGCTCAGATAAAAGATGCTGAAGGGCCTCCATTGGGAGCACAGGGGTGAGGAAGTGGACTCCAAAGGCATTTGAGGGATAGCTAGAGTTTGTTTCTGGCTGCAGTAGCACATCTGGGCTTGCAGGTAGAGAGGGGAACTAAGAACCTTAACCCTGAGATTAGGGGAAGTCAAAAGGGGCTGTGTAGAAAGAGTCCCAGAGAAGAAGCAGCTGCAAACTGAACTTGAGAAGTGCTTAGCTGCCATGAATCAAGTCCCTGGGTAGGAATCTGAAGTAGTGGGTGGGCCCAGGTTCCCCTGCTGGCCACAGAGAAAGTGGCATAAACCCTGAGAAGAGACTAATCCCTATTTTAGAGCCCAGAGAGTTGAATTTAAAGAGCCATTGCTGGGGCTCAATAACATAGTAAAGTCACATTGGCTATGTTCACACTTAGGCAGTTAAATCGATTTAATAAAATTGCTATAAAAATCATTAAATCAATTTAACATGTCCCCACTAGAAAATCACATCAAACTATCATGTCCATGGACAGGACTTGCTAGTTTGATTTAGGACATGGGCACCATGGGAGGTGTGGCAACATGGCCCCTTAGAAGGGCCATGCCCCCACCCAGTATATAGAAAAAGGAGAGCACCCTTTGAAGGAAAAGGGCAGAAGTGTTAAATTGAAATAATAGTTAAATTGAAATAACATGTCCACACTGCATTATTTCAAAATAAGTTTCAATTTAACCATCATTTTGATATAATACTAGGTTTTATTATATCAAAATGACTTTCCTTATTTCAAAATGAGGGAGCTCCTTATTTCGAAATAAGGAAATGTCGTGTGGACATGCAATCTTTTAAATCGAAATAATCAGCATTATTTCAATTTGAAGACTAAGTGTGGGCATAACCATTGACTGTTAGTTATTGGACTCTTTTATACTCTGAAAGGGGGTCATTTGGGCTTCATGACTAGGCCATACAGCAACACCATGGAAGATCCACCAAAATTGGCTGATAGCCTGCAGAGGCAATAAAAGAACTGACCTCCCTCCCCCCCAAAAACCATCATACCTAGCCTCTAGAAAAGGAGAGTGCCTCCATCATGCTGTCTTTTTAAAACCAGGAGACATAGTTCCCTCAGAGCATAAAGAGCTTTCAGAACTGCACTGATTGCAGACTGCTGTTCTTGGAGGTCCTGGGGATATCAGGTAGGACAGTTTTTATTATTATCATCATCAATAACAATAACAATGAGGCTGAAGTGTGGACTAGCAGATAGTGACAGAGTTGGCTTGAGGGACAGAGCAGTCAGTTCCGCTGCGTGAGCTAGGCCAAGTCACTTTGCTTCTGTTTCCCTTCCTGTCTTTTGTCTGCCTTGTCTATTTTGCTTGTAAGCTCTTAGAGTGACAGAATCCTATGAAATTAACGTGGGAAGAGGCCTCAGGAAGTATCTAGGTATCAGGCGGTATCTAGTCCAACCTCCTGTGCAAAGCAGAACAAATCCCAACTAAGTCATCGCAATGATTGTCAAGAGATCATAGCGATTTCTCACTGCATGTATGCAGTCTTTACACAATGAGGACCTAGTGCTACTGTAATATAACTTATAAGGTGAGACAAGTTCCTTAACACAAAGAGATGTTACAGTCTTAAGTACTGAAAGTGCAGTCACAGAAAAAAGCACTCTCATGAATGCCAAGGAGGGAAGCACTGGATACATATTTTTACGACTACACATTTTTTAATCATTATTCCTATTCTTTCCAGCCCCAGTTCACAAAAATTGCCTCAGTCTCTGAAAATGTCACAAAATAGCGATTTTGATGAAAAGAAATGCACCAAAGATTGAAAATAATATTGCTAGAAAAATCAAAATCATTAATGTGACATTAAAGTAACCTTTAAAAATCATCCCATAGAGACAGACATAACCTTTTTATTTAAGCAATAAGAAACCAACTCTGCAGGGGTCCACATTAGAGCTGAGGGGTTTTTTTCTTGTTTGCATCAATTGAGGAGCAGCACAGTAGTAGTAACACAAGGTAAATGAAGGCAGAGAAGCTTTAGCTACCAAAGGAGATGCTGAATGCAGTTGGCTCAAACTAGCAATTAGCAGAGTTGCAATGCTTTCAGAAAGCCCAGCTGGTTTCACTGGCAATCTTTTAAATATGAGAGCCAGATTCTATGGTGTGATCTGGTGGTTACTTTACATTCCCTATCTGGAGATTCCCCTGGTGTGGGGAAGCTCTTGCCAGATGTCAGGTTTATAGTTAGCCCTTATTTCATTTCCTTCTCCCTGCAGCCCATGCTCTCAGTCAATCTGCAGCTGGCAGACAGTTTGTATATGGGCTGTTATCTGTTGGCATGATTTAGTTCAGCCCCTTAGTTGCTGTAAAATTATTATTATAATTGTATTCTGGTAGCATGTAGAAATACAAAATGAGACTGGGGTCCCCACTGTGCTAGGCACTGTATATAGACAGATATAGATATATAGTAGGGGACAGATCGTGCCCCAAAGAGTTTATGGTCTAAATAAGCAAGATAGGCAAAGCATGTGAGAAAAGGAAGTAGTATTATCCTCTTGTTATGTATGAAATAAAAAAAGGCATGGAGAGATTAAGTGACATGCTGAGGGGTGCACATGGAATCCATGGCAGAGCAGGGAACTAAACCCTGAGTTCCACATCTAATGCCCTAACCACAAGGTCATCTTTCCTTTTGTTAGGCCCAGTGTTGAATCAGCCTGAGGATGAGAAGATGTAAGCTCCCAGTCCTGAGATTTAACCACAAGATCATCCTTCTTTGGCCTGACTTATCGTGCTGTACTTACTCTCACAAGCTACAACACATACTGCACAGAGATAAGAAATATGATGATTAGATTTAGCCCAACTTTGCGGAAATACACAAGAACCAACATTTTTTCAATGTGCCTTTAAATCTTCGTTAAATCACTAAAATTGGGCACTGAATTAATGCTGAGAAAATTTACAGTAGCTAACATTTATCCAAGAAATGCAGGGTGTGAAATATCCACTGAAATATCTCCCTTTTGATATCTATATTTATATCACACATGCTAGCCAAACTGCTTGTTATCTTCATGAAATCCTCCAGCTAGATGTGCTCTGAACCATTTGGGCTTGTTTCAGCATGGAAAATTTGGCAAGAAGAAATGAGAAGAATACATTAGAACATTGATACTGTTGCTTAAGGTGTTTCCTTCTTCAGAGGAAGCTGAAACAGCCTTCTCCACTCAAGTCCAGGCTTACAAAATTATTTCTCCAGTGAGTAGAGTCTGAAACCAGCTCTTGGGAATAAGTCTTCAAGCTCCCCTTTAAAATATGGATCAAGAGTAGTTTCCTGCACGTTTCTCATCAAGGATTTCATGAATTCTGAATCCTGTTTGACAGCTGCTATTTTTTGCCTCTTGATTTTCACTCTGTTTTGCCCTAAAAAAAGTCTGAAACCTAACTTGTGATAGCATCCACCCATACAAATGTCTGATCACTGCTTACCATGACCATGGCTACACTGTGGCTTTAAGTCAACTTAAGGGCCCTCAAGTCGACTTAAATAAAGCCCAGGCCACACTACAAGCCAGCAAAGTCGACTTTCCTGGTTCCTAAAGTTGACTTTATAACTTCCACTTACAAAGTCAACTTTACTGTAAAGTCTACTTTGTTAAGTTGACTTAAGGCAATGTGGCCCAGGAGTTGCCTTAACTCAACTTAATCAGTCTCCTAACTACAGAAAACATGGGGTTGGGGGCTGGAAAGACAGCACAACACAGCTGGGAGTATTCCCAGCTACGTGCACCACGTCCAAACTCCCCATGTTCCCTGACCTGAACCAGCAGCTTTCCCCCTTCTTACCCAGACCCCACATCTCCCCCCACTTCTCAGCCCAACCCAGCATCTCCACTACTTCTCACACCAAGCCAGGATTCTCTCCCCATTCTCAGTCCAACCCCACATTTCCTCCCATTCGCAGCCCAACCCAACATCTTCCCCCATTCTCATCCTAACCCCGCATCTCCCCCACTTCTCAGCCCGACCCTGCACCCCCCCCATTCTCAGCCCAACTCAGCATCTCTCTTCTTCCCCTGACCTGAGCAGGTGTCTTTCCCCCTTCTCAGCCCAACCCCGCATCTCTCCACTTCTCCAGCATGACCCTGCATGTCTCTTTCCCCATGCCCTTCTCCAGCCCAACCCTGCATCTTCCCCTCCTCAGCCCAGCCCTGCATGACCCTCTACCCTTCTCCAGCCCAACTTTGTGCTTCTCTCCTTTTCTCGAGCGTGAGCCTGCGTGTCCCTCTCCCTTTCTAAAGCCCCACTTGCTATGTCTCTCCCCTTGCCTTCTGCAGTCCCCCTGTGTCTCTCCCCTTCTCTGCCCAAACCTGTGCATCTCCTGCCTTGCCCTTTTCTGCCCAATCCTGCATGTCTCCCCCTTAGCAGTCCACCACTGCATGACCCTCCAGTTATCCAGCCTGACCCTGCGCGTCTCCCCTTCTCAACCCAAACCCCCCAATATTGTTGTAAAACAAACAAGGAGTCCTGAGACACTGTTTAAGACTAACAAATTTATTCACTGCGTGGGTTTTCATGGGAGAAAATCCCACTCTGTCAGACAGTTTGAAGATGGGGGAACTTACAGAATGCTAGGAAATAAATGCAGTGAAGTGTAAGTCATAGGATCAGGTCACACTAACAGCAAATCAAAGCAGTTGTTAAGATTCAAACACAGGAAACAGCACATAGAAAGAAAGAAAGAAAGTTGCCATTTCTTTTAGATTAGACTGTGTGAAAGCAGGATTAAATCTTCACTATAGATTTTTTTTCCCCATTACAAGAAGTGATTTGACTTCACCTTCCTCTATGTGCTGTTTCCAAGTGTTTGAGTCTTAACAAGTGCTGTGCCCTGCCCTGTGGCACCTGGTCCAGAGGCATAGGACTCCAGGCAATTCAGGGAGGGTGTCGAGTGCTGTACTGGCATATTGCTGGGCCACGTCAGGCTCCCTGACATCCCTGGGCTCCCTGTTGCCACACACACTATGGAGGGTGGTGAGGTCATTCACTGCCTGCAATAAAGGGGTGGCCAGGAGAGAGGGGCACTTCTGCTGTGGTGCACTGTGGGCAGGTGCCCACAATGCACCACTCTTAGGGTGACCTAGCAGCTGCCAGTGTGGACGTGGGCAGTCTCCTGGCATTTTGAGTGTGGATGTTCTAAACCAAGTTAATAAGGTCTACTTTAAGCTGGCTTAAAGTAGACCTTATTAAGCTGGCTTAATAAAGCCCTATAGTGTAGACATAGCCCATATCATGCGACTGCCATTTGTAGCTGCTCAAGAAGCCCTTGAATATTGGAAAGGCAACTTTTCAGTAAACTAGAATCTCCTGCATTAGGTAAATAATGGTTTTCCTGCTTCAGCCCTCTAAGGAGGTCCCTATTCGAGACAGAGGTTCTGAAAGACACAATCTTATTTGAATTAATTTGCTCTATTTTCAAAGCAAACGGCATCAGGAGCAGGAAGTCAGTGAAAACAAAGTAAGGCTGGATGAAAGATGCATTCATAACATACAACTCAAGGATCCTTCCTCAAAAGTTGTCAAAGCATTTTACAAACACAGCTTTTATTATCCCCGTCTTGCAGATGGATAAATGGAAGCATCAAAAGGGAAATGATTTGTCAAAGATCATGTACGGAATCATTAGAACAATTTCAATGTCTGACTCGTACTCTTGGGCAATAATAAGCACTGTTGGAGACACACTGTTCTTCAGGTATAATAGTGATTATAAACCCAGCTAAAAAGAAAACTTTGTATTATGCTTACATTGGGCTATGTTAATGAGACTGGTACTGGGTGGGAAGTGGTTTTCCTGGCCTACAAATATTTTTGAGACTTTGACATTTTTCCCAGCTTGAATCAAAACAAAAAAGTCAAAATCTCAAAATATTTGCAAGCCAGAAATGTATATTTCGTTGTTCTGAAAATGTTTAGTGAAGCCTGACCTTTTTTTTCAGTCTAATTAGCTAGAATTTCTAAATGAAAAGCTGCTTTCAACCAGACAGTTGGGATTTTTCATTGGAAAAAAACATGCTAAAACAAAACATTTGGACAAGTTTAAAACTTTTCCCCAAATCAGGCACTTTATCTGTGAACTTTCTGGGTTTTGACAACACAACAATTTTTTTTCTTGATAAAAACAATTATCAAAAAATTCCCAACCTGCTCTTAAAAGGTCTATTTGAGGTGTGACTGATACAAAATATGTCAAAATGGAGGTTTTTATCACCAAAATTCCTTTTTCACTCAAAAGATGGAAACAACATGACCATGAGACCCAGACACATCTCTTCTACATATTGATGCTAATAATTCTATGCCTTTTGCCACCATTATCTCTGAACACATCCCCACACACTACCAAGCCAATACGTAAGCTGCAAATACAATCCAATGTGTAATATGAAAGACTCTTCTGAGGCCCAGTGACACTAGGTGGTTAGCTATGTGGCTTAGAGAACAGCTTTACTTGCGCACAGGTAACTCACAGTTTCGGTACATCACATTTCCTCTTCAAATGTCTGATCCACAATAGATGTCAGCTACTCCATTGCCAACTTGTTGGAGTTAATCCTTTAGGTTAGTGGTTCCCAACCTGTGGTCCATGAGGGTACTGCAGGTAGTCTGTGGGTGCTGGGAGGGAGAGATAATTATTACAGGTAAATGTACTGTGATGAGTGCAATAAATTATTAAAAATAACTGAGTTTTTAATACCCCTCAATATACAAGTTTGACTTGGGTCAGCTATAGAATAGAAAAGAATAGGCTATGTTAAAAATGCTTTGTTTACATGGCGGATCACAAAACCTTTTGGTGATAATGTAGTGGTCCACATAAAGGGAAAGGTTGGGAGCTGCTGCTTTAGGTGAAATGCTAAAAGTCTGTGCTTAATTCTGCCTTTGTGTGTCCTGCAAAACCCCAATATTTTACTATGTCACAATAAGTGCTCCAAATGATGTTTTGTGGTGTATTTCATGGGGTTAAAGAATTAGTGGTATAATGAATGCAGAGGGAAGAGTAGGAAGAAAAAAGCAGACAGAGTGTGGGATAAAAAAGAGGAGTAAAAAGGAAGAGGTAGAAGAAAAGGCCCAGCCAAAATCTTTGTAGATTTCTGGAGACACTCTCAGCCCTAGTCTACACTGCCCACCATTTTCAGCAGCCATGAGTGGAGTACCGCATAGGCCCATGGGGCCCATGCCCACCACAATGTGGGGGTCCCTCCGCCCTGCCAGAAGCCCAGCACTGAGAAAAGAAGAGGAGCAGGATGGGCTGGCCTGAGGCCAACCTCTGAGTTCCTGCCCCACCCCTGGGCCAGCTGATCCTCCCCCAGAGGCAAAGTGAGCCAACCTACGTCTTGAGCTCTTCCATTCTCACCCGCCCTGGGCTGACCACTCCACCACGGGAGCGAGGAGGTCTGGCCACAGCCTGGCGAGTTGTCAGTGGGGGAGAAGTGGCAGGGTTGACTGCTGCACATTCAGCACAGGCTCTGATGTGGCCCAAAGCCACACCACGTGCAGCAGTTGGCTCTGCCTCCCCCTGGGGCTGACCGGCAAGACCATGGCTGTCCTCTGGCCCCAGCTGCCCCGCAGCACTAGCCTGCTGCTGGGGCAGGAGGCCCTCCAGTGAAGGGGGGCCCTACAGGTATGGAGGCCCAGGGGCCCTGTGGCCCCTGATCCACCACTGTCAGCAACAGTTGAAGCAAGATATGCAAGTTTCATAAAATGTGTATATCCCTTCAACTTCTTAACATCCAGTGGGTCCACTGGGCTGAGTCGAAGGGGAACACCATCTCTTCAACTCACACTACTTCAGTTCAAGGGCTGGAATTAATGCATCAACTCCCTGATCCACTGAGCAGGTCATTACACACCTGCTCAAAAGAACTGGGAAGTTTGATTTGACAGTGATAAATTTGAGACTCTCCTAAACTCCAGAGCAAAGGTGGAAATAGTCCAGATGGGATTTTTTTTTTAACATGTTGCATAGGAATGTAATCACATCTTTTGAGTTTTCATCTATCAATCTTCTAATCCTCTCAATATTTTTAGCATCATCTTGTTTGCAGTTCAGTGTTTTACTGTTGTTTCTATTGTAATCTTCAGACCTCAGTGATCAAGCCATTGTTTTCAGCATGTACTTAACTTCAGTGTTGCTTAAATACAAGTTTAAAGTTAATGTTGCAGTTCAGCAAAACATCAAAAGACAAGTGTGACCTTCAAGCACATGCTGAAATTGCATGTGCTTAAAAGTAAGCAAGTGCTTAAGAACCTAACAGAATCAGCACCTTAGAAGAATTTAAACAATCCAAATGGACACACACACACACACACACACACACACACACACACACACAAGGCCTACAAAAGATGACATTACTTGTACTTTATATCTTTAACGTCTGCTTGGTTTTATAGACTATATTCTCCAGACTCAATAGTCTCAGAGAACTGTTCTCTAAAGAACAGGTTTTGTAGACAAGCATGACATTTCTTCAGCCTGTTTTGTGTCTGTTATAACTCTGTGGAAGTATACAGCATTTTTCCAGAACGTTTTTATGAAGGCTAGAAGGCAGACTTCTGTCTGTATCTGGGGCACTGAATACAAGTGATTAGACAAGGGCGGCGGGGGGGGGGGGGTTAATATGAAACAAAGATTTAAGAAAAAAAAAAAACCCACCTAATGGAGTTAAATGCCCTACAGCCATGTCTCTTTGGGGCAGGGACTGTCTCTTTAATTTGTGTCCATAGACAGTGAAAGCCTAGTACACAGTGTTCATACACAGTGAGATCCCAGTACAATGAGATGCTGGTCCAGGAGTGTGTCTCATGGCTGCTACAGCAATACAAAGAATTATTAATTATGCTCAGGGCAAAATATTGTGACCTTTTTTTGACCCAAGAGAGGAGCCAAAGTTCAGGGCCCTGCAGGTTTTTCCTGTTAGGAGGCGAAAGTGATGATGGAGTTAGGTATCTTTAATACAATCCTGTTTAGTTGCAAAGAATGTTCCAAGTCCTGTTTCTCTGAACCCAGAGGGAATCAAAGAATAGGAGACTGTTTCTTTGCTTATCATTCCAAAGCTCTTTTAATTGGTACTCTGCACAAAAAGTTATTTCTCTAGACTTTTTGCAGGGTCATAATGCTGACTTTTGAGGCTATAGCTGAAGCTTTCTTGCTATCTCTCTCCTTCCACACACTTCCCAACAATACCCATTGAAAACCACCCAACCACACAGTTCTAATTCCTGCCCAGACTCACATATGCCTTTGTTTTGGGCAGTGACTCATGTCTGTCTTGATCTGAGTCCTCTCTTATCTCACATTTTAACCTGAAAGGACAGCTGCTACTCTTCAATTTCAATGAAGTTTAACATAGCAGATTATATTATTGTTAATAATGATAATAATAATAAATCTCTGACTTGAAGATGTGAAGTTTCAAAATGGTATTGATATTTTATTTAGACAGATAAGATTTTTTCAAATTAACGGAATACAGGATTTATGCAAGAATTCAGGATCAGTAGGCAATATTATTCAAATAAACCGCTTTATTTATAACACTTTAGCAGCAACTCTCCAGGGGATCCATTTAACTATCTTCCTGAGAATACACTGCATCAAAAAGAATGATTTGATCTAATTACAAATGTTTTTGCTCTAAGCAAACACCAGCTGCATATTAATAGAATACTTATTGAACTGAGTGAGACCTTCAGAAAGGGCATCAGTTTATCCATATGATTGTGCCCTGTGTGGCCTCACTAATGGTATAAACTATAAATAATCCATATGGAAAAAATTCACAGATACACAGCTTCAGGGGGGTTGCAAGCTCAATATCACTATTGAAGATATTAAAATCTATTTGCATATGTATCCTCATCTATTAAACTTTTCCCTCTCCTGGAAAATGAATGGAAATAAAAGTTCCATTTCTTCTGCTGATCCCCTTTTAGCATAGATCCTTTACTCTTTGAATCTTAACTGCAGTGATGTTTGAAGAGTGCACACAGTTTATTCCACTGCCTACTTTAAAGATTTATATTGCAATTTTCCAAGTGTATCTAAGAGTATGTCCACATTTCACACCAAGCCTGAAGCTGTGGGGGGTCCATGCTTTCAGTGGCTTTTTTTTCCCCCAAGCCCATGTTTGAGCATCCACTTTACATTGTAAACCTTGGTCCTAAGACACTGTGCTGTGAGGGATTTTAGCAGACTGAATCCCACTGTGATTCTGCTCTGCAGACTGAGTTGCATCCACACTACAAAAAGGCAGAGCTTGCACCTGTGTCACCATGGCATTCAGGCTGTAACCCACACACCCTCAGCAGGGTGCCAGGACCTGGGTCTTGAGTGTTTGTGGACTCAAATCAGCCTGATATGCGTGTGGACAGAAGTGGGGCTTGGGCTCAAACCTGAGTCACAGCCTGGAATTCATACGCAGTGAAGACATCCCTTAAGTGATTTAGGATCACAAGTCCTGTTGAAAGCCAATGGGATCCGTGCTCATCAATTGCTTAGATAATTTGCCAACCCCCCACATAATTACAGCCAGCTCTACACTACAGACCTATGTCAATATAATCCCATCACTCACATGTGCAAAAAATCCAGCATTGTGTTGGTACAGAACAGTTTCTCCCTCTGATATAGCAACCTCCTCTTGGAGAGACAGATTAACGATGCTAACGGAAGAAGCTCTTCCACCAGCATAAGTGTCTTCACTTATGCACTGCTGCATGTGAAGACAAGCCGTACATCAGCCTCCTCTGCTGTGGTCCTTGGAACACCACCAACCTCTCGAGCATTTGTTGCTGGTCCACAGCAAGCTGGTTAACTCTCCTCATTTGCAGCTGCTTCTACAGATTGTCAGGCCCTTCACTACAAAGACAGCCCAGAAGCCTGTGAAAGAAGCTGGAAACAAAGGGAAAGAACCTACCAGGCAAATATTTTCACCAGGGTGATTTCAGTATAAGAGGAGAAGGAGAAACAGAAGCTAACTTCAGGGGCTGGAGATACCATTGAACCAAAGTTTCCCACCAAGTGGAAGAAAGCTGGGGGGGGAAGGGCTTGTGGCATTAGTTTTTCACTGCAATTTGCTATGTTCTGGCCTATGGTTACTAAGAGAGCCCACAGTGGAAGATAACTGGGTGCTACAAACAGAGTGTAACCATTCCCCACACTGACCAGCCAGATGACCACCTCCTGGAACTGGGAAATAGCTCAAGCACCTCAACATCCAGTGGCCTGTGTTCCATCTTTCCCAGTCTCTAGTCTGGACCTCAGCCCTCCATCCAAATCATTCCTTAGTTCTCCCCCTTCCAGGGCACAGTCTAGTCCTGACCAGCTCACTTGGCTTCAGTGGCCATCACTACTCCAATCTCCACCCAATGCCACTCTAGGGGAGACAAGGAGGGACATGGGCCTGCCCTCTTCTCCGGACCCTGGCCCAGGGACCCTAGGCACAACTTCTGGCACTGCCTCAACCCTTTCCACAAGTCTCCCGAGCCATGCCCTTACCACCTCCAGGCATCTCTCTCCCCTGCATCAGAGACAGGGCCCCATCAAGTCTTGGTGGTTCACAGAGTGTTGTCCCTGGGGGCCGGCCTCTCTGCAGCCAGGAAGAGCACTCTCTTCTTTCCTGCAGGCCAGGGGAAGACTGCCTAAAGCAGAGGTTGTAGCCCTCTTACATACAAGCTCCTAAGCTCTGATTGTCTTTGCAATCAACAGCTCTGATTGACTGCCTCTTTCCCATGGCTTTCACCCCTTTTCCACCACAGCAGGGGAAACTACTCCACTACACAGAGACAGAGTTTCTCTTTGTCAAATAAAGTACAAGTAAAAGCCATACATACAAAATCCTAGGAAATTATAGGCACAAAACTGTATTAAAAGAACATTAAGGCTGTAAAGTCAAACTCTCAGGCATTAGGAAATGCCAGAACTAACGTTGCTTCTCTTCCAGCATGGTCCCCTCCCAGCATCTGCATCCTCATCAGTGTAGTTCACCCAGAAAGGGACTGAGAACAGGAGGCAGTCCCTCCTTGTCTGCACCTGTGGAAGCAGAAGGGATGACTGGACCCAAGTGCAACTGCTTTGATTCTTTCCATGTTCCTCTGTTGCTAAGTTCGCACTGGTAGCAGGCAGGGATTGGCTGGATAACCTGACTCTTCCAAAACAAACGAGGAGTCCTGTGGCACTTAAAGACTAACAAATGTTAGTTTTTAAGAGCCACAGGACTCCTTGCTTGTTTTTCTGAACTAGACTAACACAGCTACCCCTTTGGAACCTGACTCCACTGGAAGCTGTTACTTTGCCGCCAGAAGTTTCTTCTGTATAATTGAAGGTATCTGAACTGATTTAAATCTGGGCCTGAACAGGGGATTTAAGGGCTTTGCCAAGACCCAGAACTCTTTGGATTCAGGGGCATATTTGTTTGTAGTTTGTTGATCAAGCTCTTCCTTGCCAGTTGCTTAAGGCTTAGCTTGTATTTTGGGAGCATGTTAGCAGCAGATTCTGAGGGCAGAGGCAGTTCACTGCTCTGTTTCTCTTTTCATTCTCGTACTTTAATACTCTGCAGAGCTTTGAAGCATGTTCCATGCAGTTCTCCAGGTCAGACACTCATTAATTCCTGCCCCAGATTTATAAAAATGGAATCCAAATTTGTGGGAATAAATGGCCCAGTGGTGCAACTCAGCCCCTCATACAGAAATCCTGCTGTATGGGGGCAAAGAAAAGGTATGTCATGCAATTAACAGACAGCAGCAGGTTCCATGGATACACTTGATTAGTACTAGACAATGTACCAATGCTTCACAGATTGAAGTGCTCCAGCTCCTGGGGCCCTGCTGTTAGTGAGGAGGGGACGAACAGACTAACCTCACCCTGAGAAACTCTGAACCACTTTGAAGGATCAGGGATGAGCCAATCTACCTCTGATCTGCTGGGCTCTGCCACCTGTGGACAGTCCCATCAACAACAGCAAGGTGATGGAGTGGGAGGGAGGCAAACACTTTATTTCCTGCTAAGGGAGTAGTTTTGTCACAAGTCACAGAAGGCCCTTTAAATCCATATCTTGAAAATGATCACAAACAGCCCCATCTGAAGAGCAAAAGGTCCACAGTGCTTACCCACCATGGGGCAAATGAGTTCCTGATGAATGAGGGAAGCTCCCCTGCCATCACCTCCATGAGGAGATTATTCTGAGTCAGCAAAACTCCCTAGTCCACATAACTCCTTCCACTGAGAGGGCTGTGGGCAGAGCCAATGCATTAGGTTTACCACCCAACCATTGCTAAGCAGCTTCAGTTTTCTCCCTGCTGAGTGCAAAGGGGACTTTCTATGCCTGTATACATCCTGGACTGCATGTGCAACCCCCTTGCAGATCACTGAGCATCAGTGTGTGCACACTGCTCCCTGGGCAAACCTCTCCTTCTCATGTTATTCCTGCCCCCTGGCTGAGCGGGGGGGGGGGGGCCCCCCAATCACTGAGCAAGGCAGGGGTCAGCACTACTGTATGCACAGAAATGCTGGAATGGTTCTCCCTCCCAAACTCAAAGCCTTTGCCCCACTGTATCCCCACAGACAAACTTCAATGGGATTGAGGATTGGGAGCAACCCAACAGATGCTGGACCATGCGTCACGCTCAGCTGTTGCATATCCCCAGGTTGTTCCCTCCTCCCTGGAAAGCACAAAGCTGTCTGCCCCACCTCTGCTAAAAAAAAACCAGAATGTCAGGATCTGGCCTGTGAATGCTACATTCCAAATTATAGTTATGACCATTTCAGATCATACTGTGTGGCAGGAGCTTATTAGCCAGCATTTGTCCAAACAGCATTACTCACCAGCTTCCCGTATGACCTCTTGCAAATGGTATTAGTTTGCAGTGTGGTGCAGTGACAGAGGCTATGTCCACACTTACACAGTTAAATCGATTTAACTTATATTGATTTAATAAAACCAATATAAAAATCATTAAATCGATGTAAGTTAAATTGATTTAACAGGTCCCCACTAGAAATTCAAATCGAAATAGCATGTCCATGGACAGGACTTGCTATTTGGATTTAGGAGAGAGGCACCATGGGAGGTATGGCAACATGGCCGCCTTGAAGGGCCATGCCCCCACCCAATATATAGAAGAAGGAAAGCACCTGGGAAGGAGAAGGGCAAAAGGTGTTAAATCGATTTAACAATTAAATTGAAACAACATGTCCACGCTGTGTTATTTCGAAATAGCAATTCAATTTAACCATCATATCGATATAATACTAGGTTTTACTATATCAATATGACTTTCCTTGTATCGAAAAGAGGGAGCTCCTCATTTCGAAATAAGGGAACATTGTGTGGACCTACCATTTTTTAAATAGAAATAACCAGCGTTGTTTTGATTTAAACAGTGTGTATGGACATACCCAGAAAGTATAGAGACCAAAGGGTCTGTCTTCTGTTCCCTGGCTGAAACCCTCACTCTAAAAACCATTCTTTGGGATCAGCCATTGCTTGAAGAAAGGGGAAATTACGGAGTTCTGCTGCTCAGTTCTGAAGAATGACAAGGCAGTATTGTAATCAGCATAGACATGAAAATGAAGCCCAGGACTCCTTTCCTACATCCCTTTGCAGTCTGCACTATGGCAGCTAATTGCAGGATGCTATGATTTTGCATGGCAACTTTCACAGTGCGCGATCCAGAAATAGTGCATTAGTTTGTGGATCAAGGCCAAGTTGGAAAAGGAGCACTTTCCGCAACAGAGGGTTATTAGAAAGATAAGAATGCTGAATAGATGAGATTGCCATCCATTTTTCTCTCTTACTCTGATAGGATTGGCCCACTTCGAAGATCCAGCTGCCCCTCCAAACACACTATTTCTGCTGGGGACAAATAACTTAACAGTATAGCTCCATAAATAATTACTAAATGACTTCAGTTCATGCCAACAACTGGATATTCAACATAAGCATCTGCAAAACGCTTAACATTTATGCAGGAAGCGTATAGTCTGAGGTTTAAAAGGAGACTAAAGGAGAAAGAAGGATAATTTTGTCACTGGGACTCAGAAAATCTGAATTCAAATCCAACTTGTGCCACAAACTCTCTGTGTGCCTTTGAGCAATTCACGTCATCTCTGTGTGCTCATTTTATACTTTTTTGTTTAAAAGTTAAATACTTGTTTTAAATCAGTTTGGGAAATGAGGGCTGAAATGAACATGCTCAACAGACAGGGATAGTTGGAATGTCCTGCAGAATAAACTCCAGGAACCTGGATATTTGATTCATTTCAGAATATTGTCATTCCTCTCCACAAAAAGGCAACTCACAGCCCTCTCCATGATCCTTTTTTCCGCTGATGGAGTAAAGGCCACATCCAATTGCACTGTGTGCTCTTACTGCAGCTTCGCTGTAAGTGAGACAAAATCATCCTGTTCAAGTTATGATGGGAAACAGGCACAGGATGAAATGCAGGCAACCAAGGATGGATGCAGCCGTTGTTCACACACAGATAAGTTGCTGTTACTAATAACAATATTCTGGAGTTTGTCCAGCAGAGCAAATGCAGGCCTGAGATTGGATAAATCAATCTGTCCTCCTAGCTCTGCACAGAGCAATGCAGCTGATTAAGTGCCATTCTCTTACTTTACTGCCCTTCCTTGCCTGGCCATTCTTAGTTGGTGGAGCAATTTGTCTGGTTAATTCCGATTGTAAAAGTGACCTGTAAATGAGTTTATTGTTTTATTTGGACACTGGATTTTGTTCAGGTGCGACTGTCTCCTTTTCTGCTTCATTAGGTGGTGAACTGAAGTACTGAAAGGTCTTTTATTTAAAAAGGGGGGGGGGTAGGGACTATCTTTGTTTTCCTCATTAGAAATATCAGGAATGTCAAGTTGGGGCCTCTCTAGTTCTACTGGTACTCCTCTCAGATGGATGTAGTCTGTGAACTCAGAGCTTAGTTCAATAGAAAGAGGTTTAGAAACTTTAACAAAGAAGTCCTTTCTCCCAGCTGTCCAGGGGACATTCAGATGCAAAAAAAGAATAAATATCTTTGGTGTGCTTTTTCACCAGGGCTTTGATCTGGGCCAATTGCGGTACTGTGCCAGGAAGAACCCTGGGAAAGCTTGTGGTTTAGGGTTTCTCTGGACATACTGAAATGGTATAGATGTGTTCCCTTAATATTCCAGCCCCACTCTGGTGAGGCATGAAAAAGGAAAGGCCATTTGCTGGTTAGAGGAACAAGAATCAAGCTGTCACTGCTTACAAGCACTGCTATTGTAATCAGCTCTTGCACAGGCCATACCAGGAAGGTGGGCTTCTTCGTGTCCTTCCTTTCACTCATACAAACTCCACAAGTGCAGAGAATATATAGCCCAAAGTGTCTGATCTTATAACCCCTGCCCCTCTGAGTCAGTCTGGATTCAACCTCTGAACTCTAATGTCAGTATTTTACTAGGTCTCAAACTACCATACATGTTCCCAGCATAGAAAAAAACCTGAACGTCTAAGGCAAAGGAGAAGTGGGATGTTTGTCTTGTTGTGTATCTTTGTTTTCTGTTTTCACAAACTCTTTCTAGGCCCTGCATATATGCCACAGAGACGGGTGGGGAGGGGGGAGCACAAGTGCAATCATATATTTGTTTTACAAGTCACCATCAAAACCATAATGTCACAGACAAAAAGTCTTTATATGGTGCCCATATTTTACTAACAAAGAATCAACATCTGCAAAACCTAGCCCAGACCCCATTAAAGACTCAGGGAATTTTCCTGTGGATTTTGCTGGGAATTGGACTCAATCTGCAGAAAGCTCATGGCTCATATTTCATCATCTCTTCATGCTTGGCATTGTTGCTCTTGTCAGGCTAAGTGCTTTCCTCCCATTGGGGGAAAAAACATCCTTAGGGGACCGATGTACAACTATAAGTGGACACTTCACAAGATATTCGTGGAATTTGCTTTGCATTTTCCAAGCAAAGCAGATGGGAAGAGAGGAACAAAGTCTACACAAGCTTGGCTCCACAGAGCAGCAGAGCGAGCAAATGCCTGGTCTGTGACGTTTCCATGGTCATTGTGCAGATGGTGAACCAAACTGCCAGTGAGTTGCACACCAGTATCCTCTGTCCTTCTGGGTGTGCTGCTAAATGAAGGAGAGGTACTTCTAATTAAAACAGTGAAATTTCCAGTTATCCCTAAGATAGTTGAAGGCTCCAAAGCAATGTGGGCTGCTGACTGATACTGAAGGGCTCTTCAATCCTCCCAGTAAATACCCACTGACCAGGAGCTGAAGTTAGAGAAATTCAAACCAGAAATAAGATGCACAGTTTTAACAGGAAGAGTAATTAACCACTAGGACAGCTTGCTGAGGGATGTGGTGAGTTCACCATCATCAGGGATCTTCCAGTCAGAATTGGCTGTCTGTCCACATATATCTGCTCTCATTCAGTCAGCAGAAGTAATTAGGCTTGATACAGGGCTCAATGGGTGAAATTCTCTGGTCTGTAACACACAGACATCTTATCAGATGATTGTAATGTTTCTTCCTGACATTATTCTGTAAGGAAAAACATGACCAACAATTTATACAAAATGTTAATAATTTACATGTCATAATATAACAGCATGTTTGGATTGAGATAGCCTGTCCCAGACAAAGATTTGCAAACAGAACAGTGAAGCATTACCCTGCTCTGGGCAAAGATCACCTAATCATCTTCATCTTCTGAGAGATCGGTTTCTTTCTGATCATTGTCTTTCTCAAGCTCAGCTTTCACACTTTGTCTCTCCCAAGAGACAAATGCACTATTCCTCTGAGCTTGCAAATGTTCCAGCCATAAAAGGCAAGAAAAGTTTGCTTGTTATTGCCTGTAACAAAGTAATTGGCCCCAGGTTGAAGAGATGAGAATTAGGTGGGCTTTTATAAGCAATGTCCTTTAGTTTCCAGGGCCATGGTAATAAAAACTCCTTGCCTGGCAGTTTTGAAATAGAGGACTGCAGGCTGGGTGGGCTTATTATGTTACCTTTGTCCCTCACTTGCCCTGCAGTTTGTCTCTTGAGCTCCTGTCACATCCTTCTCCCAACATTCACACACTGTGTGCATATCTTTGGAACTGCAGTGTGATTGCTGCTCTCTTCACCTCAGGGGACTCATGATTCTCACACAGTTCAATCTCGCCTTTTCCTCCTACAGTTCCAGATCAGCATTCAATCATTTCTCTTCCTTTAGGAATGAGAAAAATACTTGGTTTTTACTGTCACTTTTTGCTTTGCAATACAGAGCTGTATTGTTTGGTTTGGCCATTGACAGATACTTTTAAAAGATTATTTGGTTTCTTTGGTTGCACCGTCTTGGATTGCTAGGGTGGAGCTGCAAGCTAGCAGAGCACCTGGGTAGGGGATCCCCATGTTAGTCCTGTCCCAGTGCCTTCTTTCTGAACGGAGAGAAGTTGTCACTGGGATGTTACTTTACCTCCTGCCTGGTGGATGACCAGACAATGGGAAATGGAGATCAGTCCACACTGTGCTCCACTCATTGCAGCTGAGCCGGCACAGAGAACATCAGCTCCACAGGCAAAGAGACTATGTTAGACAACTTTCTCCTGGAGCTGGACGTAGCAGGGGCAGCATAGTGACTCACAGTATGTGTCCTCACTGTACTTGTAAGTCCAGGCTCAGACCCAAGCCAACCTGCCCCCGCATCCATCTACACAAAATTCTGTCTGATTCTGTCCCAGACTCCATTCTCCAGGGCCTCAGATTCCAATTCCATCCTTTTGTAATGTAGACGGAGCTTGGGCTTGGCCCAGGCTTGGGTCCTGAGAGTCCCTTAGTACTATCCCCACAATCTAGTTGGTGAGTTGGTATTTGCCCTTTCTATTCCAGAACTGATTAATCGACCCCTCGGACGTGGAAGCCAAGCTCCACGTACAGCCACTAGCCACACGACCCTTCCATTTTACTTTAACTGCTGAGTTGGAAGAAGAGTGAACCTTCTCCTGTGTTTATAATGGCTGCCAACATGCTGCCAGCTGGTCACAGACAGATTGCCAGGCTGCGCCCTCTTTAAGAAGCTGCTTCCTATTCTCCCCTTCCAGAGTCCCATTCTGGGCACTCCTCAGAAGCTGCACTCTGTGCTCCAGCTCCTGTGGAAGGAACTGTACCTGGCTCTATCAATAGACCTCCATGAGGTCCATTCAGAAAGTGCCTAGTCTGACGTATGTCATGATATCCTAGGACCCTACCAATTTCACAGCTCAAAGAGCTGATACTTGGATACGTTTCTTGGTGAGGAGCCTTGTGGTCATCTGAGCAGGACGTGCACAAGGGCATGGCAAAGTGAGGCAGTCACCGAAGAGTTGAGAAATGGAGAAGAAAGTAGGTGATGAAGTACTTCCATAAAAAGGAAATCCAGGAGGCTATGATGGCAGCACTGAAGGCTAATGACTCTTCATATGCCCAGGTAAAATTATGGCTGAAGAACTTACGTGAGGGAGAATCAGCACTGGGACAAGCCAAGGTCAAGATACAGTGAAGAGGCCACCGCATCAGAAAATGCAGATACAGTCCACAAGATGGTAACAAATGCCAGATGATCAACAGTCAGGTACATAGCTGAAAGAGTGGACATCAGTTCTGATGCCATGCATACGTTCCTCAGTGAAGACAGAGGCATGAGAAAAGTGTGACCAGAACATTAAGTGCTGATCAGAAGAGAATGTGACTTGACATTTCCAGGGAAGTTTTGGAACTTTGTTTCTCCAGAACAATGCAGCACCACACGCATCTAAGGCTACAGTGCCACACAAGTGCCCAAATGTAGCTTGCAGCTGCTTCCCATTCAGGATATTCATCAGATTTGCCTCTGTTAAATGTCCTGCTCCCCAGGTGGAAGCAAGACATTCATGGGAAGTCTGTCATTGATGATGGCAAGGTGATCACAGTAGTCAAGGAGTTTCTGGACATGGAGAACAAGGAGTTCTACAGGAAGGGCACAGCAAGCTGCCATTGCCATGATCAAACATGTCAATGTCAAGAGGGATTACAGGGAAAAATAAAACCAATTGAACACAAATAATATTTTTTCTTTGACAGATTAGAAACTTATTAAATGTCCCACATATTAGAATCCATATGCACAATGAGCAGAATCAAGAGTGCAAGCAACCTACCTTTTAGCATTTTCTTACTCTCAAATGCCTGACTTCACAACTTCAGTAACATTTCATTTGAAGTTGGTTGTTAAAAAGGAAAAAACCTCTGATGTGACACAAACGTGTCTGTGCCCCTCATCAACAAAGCTGAAAACCCAGCTTTCAATACTACAGAACAAACCGCTACCTTCTAAGTTAAAGATAAAATATAGGAACTTGCAGGAGCAGAGAATACTGTGTAATATTGAGACAGTAGGTTACATGAATAGCCTACAAGTTTACTGAGAGCCTAGCTGAGTACAGAGAGTTGGCATATTCATTCTTTCTGACACATGGAGTCGCCAAGTGTTCGAGACGTGAGCCTGCTACATTAGAGATCTGGCTTCTGTTCTCAATTTGTGTAACCTCTTAGTGGTGTATGGGGCTTATGAAAGGCACAGAATTACCACCACCAGTCAGCAGAAGAGATGCTTGAATTTATGGTCTTCTGCTTCCTAGCCCCATGCACCTTCCCTTAGGCCCAAACATATTCTGATGGGGAAATGGAAGAGCCACCTCCATTTTCTTTGTGTCCAGTCTAGAAAATCTAATGTTATATGGTACTGTCACAGGGGTGAGCCCTCCCTGACGCCCCGGGTGGGGAAGCCAAAAGGGGCGTGCACAGGGAGAGTGCCTCCACAACCTCTCTAATGTGCAATATCTGTGACAAAGCACTGTCCTTTAGTCAAGGCAGTATGGCCTAACAGCCTCAGAGTCTATATTCAGAGTCTATGAGTGGCCCTCAGGTCAGGGCAGCACGGCCCAGCAGCCTCAGAGTCAGTAGAAAGCATCCCCATGGGGCACATCCCCAGGTGGGGAGGCTCAGGCCCTCCCACTCCACTGAGCCCCAGCCCAGGGCCCTATTGGTGCCAGGGTTATGGCACCAAGTCAGCAGGGATCCAGACCAAAATGCACTGACTGGTCTTCCACTCTTCTCACAGTTCACCTCTTTGGGCCCCTTGGGCTACTTCCTACCTGGAGTGGCTGCTGGTGGTTCCCTGCAAGTCCTCAAGGTAAACTCGTTGCAGCAGATGCCTGGGCAATAGCCTCGGGGCTCTCATCACAGGGCAGATCTTCCTCCGGGCTCTTTCTGGAGTCAGAGAATCCCGAAGGTTGTGGCTGATGCAGCTCCAGGTCAGGAGCTTCCAGCATGCATCCTCCCTCTTTGCTGGTCAGCCCCGACTGAGCTGTGCTGCAACCTTTTATACTGGGACCTCAGCCTGAGCACGCCCAGCAGTGTCTAAGGGGCGGGGCTTCCTCCTTTCCTAGGCTATCAGGGGCTGGTTTAGTGTGGGGTGTATTGACCCTGTCACAGGTACAACAAAGTGAGACAAGAGGGCAGTACATGAGCAGTGCTAACTTGTTCGAGGATTTGGTCAACAAGGTAGGAACAACCTTTACTGATGTAAAGATAGACAAGAAACAATCAGTTCTAGCAGATCACAACCGGACCAAATCTGAACAGTTGTCTCCTGTACTTCATGTCACCAAACCTGCTGAGTTTCAAGTTCTTGTAAATCATGGAAGTCATGGCCAGCGCCCCCCTTTAATATAAGTTGATTTAAGTATTGAGTTGGTAGAGTAATGATGATAAATAAAACACAAGTTTCTCAATTTTCTAGTTCTCTGGTTTAACCACTGAACACATCAAAGATGCCAACAGCTCTCCTGCATCACTGCAAACCAATTGCTAGGCATGGTAGTAAAAAGCAGCCTCTACAAATAAAATTTTAGGCAGGCAAAATGTAAGAAACTCACACCAACATTTGGCCCACTCCACTGTGAGTGCAGTTACTGGCAAAAAATGCTGTGAGAGCTTAAATGTTCATGAAAAGACAGGGATTCCATTTTGTATTTCATCAGAAAGATGGACTGATAGCAACAAATGTTAGCTTGTTTAAAAAAAAAACAAAAAAAAAACAAAAACCGATTACAAGGGCTTCCAAGTCGCAAAGGTTATGCTTGAATCCTATCTAAGAAAGGAACCTCTGTGTCTTGACTGCCTCTTTTGTGCCACATGGTACAAATCTCAAGCTCTCTCAGCAGAAGGTAAAGCAAGTGGGTTCTTATGTGTGGCAATAGCTGGACGTGTTGTTGTTAGCGAATGATTCCCTGGCAGATGAATTATGCTGCATTGAGTGGTTAATGTTCTCTCTACTCCAATGTATTCCAGATTAGTGCTTTTGTATTTATTGTGGAAATGCCAGATTTTGATTTTACACTGTGTTTCCTCTGGATGGAAAAAAGGTAGCTATTGAAAGGAAAAAGATAATTAAAAGGCATCCAATAAAGAAGCACAGTTCAGTGGCTCTTATCCACATGAGTAATCCCATTTACTGCACCTGGACTCTGCACGTGAGTAAAGGCCACAGTTCCTACTCCCAGACAAAGAATAACAAAGGACCTGAACAGTTACTATTGGTGGTTTCTGGGTGGAATGCAGGACTGAATTCTTCCATTATAATAAAAGCAATGACATTGTGATCAGCTGAGGTGCCTTTAAAAGAGTTATCTGAAGTGGGACATCTTCTGCACAGCAAACCACAAATATTTAGGATATTTAAATGAGACTGCCATGCAGACTCAGCAGTTTGAGAAGGGGAAAAAGCTCTTCCCTCCAGTGGGCTAGGCTTTCCTTTGTTTTTCCCTTTTTCATTTAGGAAAGCAAGCCTTCAATATCAACACAGAGTGTGCCAAAACTCAGTCAATTATTCATGCAAAAAATAATGCAATTTAATAAACAATGGATATTAAAGGGCCTCTTTCAGTCTGATAAGTAATTCCACCATTCATGCTCCACAGCTGGTGACATTCATACTTCACATCAAACGTCCCTTAAGATTCACTGATTTTAACCAAATTGCACAGAATGAGTTACAGTGCAACAGAGCGTAGGGAAGAAAAAAGGCAAAGGAAACAATGATTGCTCAGTTCTCACAGGGACCCAAGTGGTCTTCTCTGTCGTATGTGGAACAGATGAAGGATGATGGCAATGTTTATGGCACTAGATTCAGAAAAGCTTGGTTCAAGTCCTAGCTATGCCACAGACATGCTGTGTGACCTTGGGCGAGTCATTTAGTCTCACTGTGGCTCGGTTCCCCATCCCCACATGAAATGGGAATAACAACAGTCTCACCTCACAAGGAGGACATGAAACATAGGAAATTACAACAAAAGGGGCCATGAAAATACTGAGGACAGATGGAGTCAAGATCAAATGCATAAATGTCCTGTACTTCTGCAGCAGCTGTGAGAGCAGACTGTATGAGGCCCTCACCAGTAGTGCACCCCAGGTCAGCCCGGGCTGCACCTGCCCTTCTCCAATGAGGAAAATTCTGGTTTATTCACTCACAGAAATGTTTCATTTGAAATATTCTGACCAGTTTTGGTCATGGCACTGCTGGGCCCTGCCAGCCTCCAGGGAGCCAACTTCAAATGACTGGAACACCAGTAAGTGCACTGGCTACTGCTTAATAGCTGCCTCTGGGAAAGTCAAGGACATGAACAAAGCCAGAGAGCTCAGACCTGTTATGCACTTTCTTTGAGATGGATGGACGCTTGTAAAGATAGGCCCTAACTTACCACTGGATCCAAGTCCCACCACCATCAGTGAAGCTCTATTGGCACAAAAGTGGAGAGATTTCAACAGGGGGAGATAAAAGATCCAGCTGTATGCTACATCAGGGCACCCCTTTGCTCACCTCCCAGCTCTAGAGTGGCGTAAAGGCATGGAATTGCCCCATATCTACCAAGCATGAATAAATCATACAAGAGAGCAGTTAAAATAAACAGGTTCAAACAAAATGTGTTTAGCTAAACACACCAAAGGCCAGACCCTCTTTTGGTGTAAATCAATATAGTTCCATTGATTTCAATGGGCCTACACTGACTGACAGCATTTGAGGATGTGTTCGGGTAGATTATTCACCAAATATTTCTATAAACAGCTTTCTCCTACTTAGATTGTTTCTACAGCACCATTTTATGCCCGTTTCTAGTACCATCCCAACTCCCTTATCATAAATAGCGTTCCCCTGTCTTAACTTCTGTAATTAGCTGTAATTCACAGGTTTCACTGTAGTATCCAAATGAGGGAGGCAGAGGCACACTGGCACTGGGGCTATGAATAAAACCTATTTCAGTCTGCAGACTGCGTGTTGACAAGCCTCAGGACACTTAACACTGAGTTATAACTAATTTATTATTTAGTAGTATTATTGTTCCAACCACAACTATTTGCTTGTCTCTTTCCAGCTCTGACCTCGGTAAAATTAACTGTGGAGATGGTCCTTCTAGGCATAACAAACAGCAAGCAAGAATTACAGTAAATGGGCTAAGCGAATCTTTGGTGCAAATTCCTAATGAGGATAGATTATATTGGGGAGGAATACGGTTCAGTCATGAAACATTCACTCTTGCCTTTGCAGATACAAGGGACTCAGTGAAATAGGCAGTGGGCGCAGCAAAGACTGGGAGTGACCCAGGATTCCTATATCCCTAGGGTACTTCCTCTTCTCTGTTTCTAGCAAGAGCAGATCTCATCCTGTCTGGCTCCCCCTTCTGTTATTTACTTCGCCCACAGGTTTTCTTTCTTTGTGTGTGTGTGTGTGTGTGTGTGTGTGTGTGTGTGTGTGTGTGTGTGAGAGAGAGAGAGAGAGAGCGCATAGTCCCTCTCTCTATCACTCAGCCTTCTTGCTAGATCAGTATAGAGTTCCTACCACCTCCCCTCCTGTGATACCAAGGCCCCTCTCCAACAATCCTGTGCCACTTCTTAGTGGTCTGTAGGGGAACCTGGGCCCACCCATTACTCCAGGTTTCAGCCCCGGCATCCTACAATCAGTAGCTCCGCACCACCTCAGTCTTCTGGCCTCACTATTTCCCTAGGCTACTTCCTATTCTGCCTCCCACAGGCTTCCTCCTCTACATTTCTGAGTAAGCCCATCCCTCAGTGCCAAGATACCAAGCCGTCTTCCTCTCCCTAGCTTTACCCATTTTCCTTCTCTAAGCCCAGAGAGCAACTGCTGCCTTCCACATTGAAGCCTTTCTCTGCAGCAAACTTCCTGGCTTCATCTCTTAGCCTAGGGTTACTAGGTGTCAGGCAAAAGGAAGACATTTCCTCCTTTTTACCTTCACGTCTTCCGTCTGGCAGGCATTTTAAAAATACATGATTTTGTCTGGCTTGTTACTTACAGGGGTTAAAGTATGCTGGAACACCCCAGAACACCTTATTTTTAGGGGGAAGTGTTCCAGGGCCCCCTAAAAACCAGAGGAATATTACCTTAATATCCAATTTTCTCCACATGTTCTCCAAGGTCCTCCTTTTCATACTTCCCTGTCCTCCTTTCCATGTTTTGGTATCTGGTAACTCTACTTTAGCCAGCTTCTCCCCTAGGAGGGCTTTATCAGCCTTTAGTCATTTTCAAACAAGTCCACCAGGTGCTGCTTATACAGTTAGTAGGCCTTCTCTGCACCACATTAGCCCCTTCAGAGTTGGTGTAGTGTGAACACCCCATCAGAGGAAGTCACAAAGGAACCAGTTGCGACTTCCAGATTCTGCAATTGGTTTGTGCTGGCTGCTGCAAATTATGTCAGGTAGTTACGGACCCAAGGAAGCAGCAAACCAGCTGGGCTTACACTGGAATATGGCAGTGCTCCTGCGTTGCATTATGTTGGGGTTGATCTAAATTGCTGCACAAAGAAAAGAGTCCACCAGTTTTATTGTTTGACTAAACCCAGGAAATATGCTAAATATTCTTGAGTGCCATCTACTGGCACCTAATCTATTTATACATATACAGTCAGAGAAATCTCGTACCAGGCAGACTTGGAACAGTGCCCTGCGTCAGTGGGGGGTGATGTAGGAAATTGATGTACATCACCCAGGAATCCCCCCAGATAGGTACCCTTTGCAGACCCATCATGATGCCTTTCTAGCCCCTTTGAGACTTCAAAGTGGCACAAAGGAGTTTGAGTGGCAGAAAGGACCTGGTTTCCTATCTCCAAGGAAAATGTTAAAATAGGGCAAGGAGCAATAAAAAACAATCAGGTTTAAAAAGAAAGGCTTCACACACAGGTCCACATACCTTCCCAGGCCTATGACTGAAAGACCAGACACTAGGTCAGTGCAGAAAGACTGAAGAACTCGGAAACTAACATCAATTCGCTCTCCTAGTCCTCCTAACATCACAAAGCTCTCCAAACTCTATGTTATAAAGCTCTCTAGCGTTTCAGCTGCAATGCTGCTCTCCAAGACCAATGTCCCCTATAATACTCATCCTTCCCTTCAGTTCCGATAAGAAGCTACAGGCCCCCACCCCTTGTGTCTCCGGTTAACGTAAGTGAATGCACATTGTGTGTGGATGGAGGGATAGTAAGCTTTAGTCTCACTGTCCCTTCCAGCCAGAAGAAACTTAGTGCCATCCTTGGGAACCAAATTCTTCTCAGTAAAAACAACGAGAGTTCTGTGGCACCTTCAAAACCAACATTTCTTCAGGCATAAGCTTTCAGCATAAGCTTGCATATGACAAAGTGGGTTGGAGCCCATGAAAGCTTATGCCCAAAGAAACCTGTTAGTCTTTAAGATCCAGTTTTTGGCTCCACACTACAGAAGGGATGTTGACAAGTCTGAAAGAGTCCAGTGGAGGACAACAAAAATGTTTACGGAGTTGGGGCACGTGACTTATGAGGAGAACCTAGGCTTATTTAGTCTGCAGAAGAGAAGACTGAGGAGGGATTTGATAGCAACCTTCAACTACTTGAAGGGGTGCTCCAAAGAGGAGGGAGCTAGGCTGTTCTCAGTAGGAACAGGGGGACAGAACAAAGAGCAATGATTTCAAGCTGCAGCTGGGGCAGTCAAGGTTGGATATTAGGAAAAACTTCCTCACTAGGAGGGTGGTGAAGCATTGGAATAGGTTACCAACAGAGGTGGTAGAATCTCCATCTTTGGAAACATTTAAGACCTGGTTAGACAAAACCCTGGCTGGGATGATTCAGTGGGAATGGCCCTGCTTTCAGCAGGGGGGTGGACTAGATGATCTCCTGAGGTCCCTTCCAGCCCTATGATTCTAAGGTGCCACAGGACTATCCTTGTTTTTACAGTACAACAGACTAACATAACTACCTCTCTGGAAATTCTTCTCAGGACTTTCACAGAACAACTCCTGTTAGTACCCATGGCAAACTGCCCACATATACCTGACAGCAGAATTTGGCCCCTGGCCCATGTCATAGGTCAGATCAGTGGATCCCTAGATATGCAATCCTTTAGAGAGCAGACGTCTGTCTGTCCATCCCCGGTCAGCTGAGATCAGACGTTGGTCTCCATTTCTGTTCTGGAATACAATCTTGAACATTTCCTTCAGACAGGAACATTTCCATAATCAGCAAAGGGCTTACTGATGTGGACGTCAGTTATTTATTAGCTTTTACAATCTGTCTTGCCTGTCAGATGTGAAAGGACTGGCCTCTAGAGATATTCAAGAGCCACTAAGACTAATTAACTATCTGTCCTGCTTTTTCCAATCAGGTAAAATTCCAGCAACAATTACAAGTCCCACTTTGATTGGGATGATTTTACATTAAAAGCATTAACTATTATTATCATTGTTGCACTAATTTTTCCTTGATCTGGGTTATTTTCTTTACAGATTTTTCCCCCCACTTTCATTTCCAGTTAACAGTTATTACAAGATTTGCCCTCATCATACAATGATGCAGTGTATTCCCAATGACTTAAAGGTCATGTTTTTCAAAAGTAGGAATCTAAGGTTTGGCTTCTTAGTCCTCATTTAGGCACCTAACCAACTGGCCTGATTTCAGAAGCAAGAAGCATGGCATAGCTCCCAATTGTGACAACAGCAGCTGCAGGATGTGCCGCTCATTGGCAAATCAAGCCACTAATTTAGCTACCTAAATATGGGCATAGAAGTCTAAATACAGGCCAAGATTTTTTAATATCTTGGCCAATGTAGGACAAAACAAATGGACATGTCAATATAATATAAATAGTTTAGGATAGTATTTAAGATCAAGCCCTAATTACCATTTCCCTCTATCCACAAGGTATAAATGGCCCAGTTATTCATTGCAGAGTGACCTCCATAACGCTTCCAGCACAGTGTTGCCCCCCAAAGAGCCTTTCTGCAGTGCTCATTCTCTCAGACTATACCACTCATGACCTTATCAAGTTCACTGCTCCTTCAAAGAAACAAATACCTCAGCTGTGTTTAACATGCCCTTCCCTTCAGGCACAGCACTGAGTTGGTCTGGAGGAAAAGTAAAGTACTTCATTAGAACCAGAACACAGGTTTAAGGGTATGTCTATACTGACTGCAGCAAAATCAGCACCGTCAGCCCAGCGTTCTGGGCGCACTTAGCAGTGAGTCTGAACTCGCTGCTGTGCTCCCGGAAGTTGGCTCCCTAAGTCCTGGGGACCAGGAGGTGTATGGGAAAGCCAACCACAAGCATTTGCAGTCAGCTTTCCTGAGTGTGTCCCGGCAGCTAAGTCAGTAGCTGGCATTTACGCAAGGAATTTTACGTGCCTTGCATAAATGCCGGCCGACTGCAGCTGAAAACCAGCCTGAGTGTAGATTAGGGCTAAGTGATGCCAAGTAGAAATGATAATGATGGACATTAGTTACAGACAAATGAACATGAAAATGTGACTAAGACAAACAACTTAGCAAACTTAGTCTTTTGCTCAATCTTTCTCCTTAGTCATTATTCCAGCAGGGCTCACTAGTGCTCGGCCAGCATCCAGTCACAGAACCAACAATACTTTTGTTTCTTTGTCTCCTCAGGTGAAGGATATCTTGGGGTTTCTCCCTCCTCCTACCCACCTTGCATTGTAGTCCAGTAAATCTCTGAAATCTATTCTTCAGAAATGCATCCCCAGATAAAGTTCATCTCCCCTCCCCTACCGAGTATAGACTAATGTAGATGTCATGATGGCTTCTCTCCCTCCTTGTGATTTTTACAATGCAAATTATCTTCCTGCAGTCCCAGATATGAACACTAACCCACTGTCCTTAGGGCAATTCCTTGCCTTGGGCTGAAAAACTTTCTTTTAAATCAACTTCCATGACATGCCTGGCTTAAACATATTTTAGTCACACACCGCCAGCATTCATAGTTCTGTGGATTTTAGTTGTACATATGTCACGTATGAATATTAATCATCAGTAATTAGTTTCCCAATAACACATGACTGCCATCTTTTGGATAAATACGACACCACTATGTGAGGTGCACTGATTATGTCAGGCTTGCCACAGTGTAGTGAACCACCAATGGGTCTCTGTGTCACAGGGGCATGAGCCTGAAAAACCTTTTGTTCACACAAGAAACCTTTATTCCTGTGACTGGTCCTATTCACTGACATAAGGATCATGTCTGCGGAACCAAGCTTGCAGAATCTGCCTCTAATTTCTGCCACTTCCCCCCAGTTTAAAATGTGACCTGAAGCACTATGTTTCACATGTATTCAACTCTATTTCCAAATAGACCAATGAAAGACAGGAAGACTTAGCAGTGCAATGGTTGCTTCAAGGTCTCTGTTTAGTTGTTAGCTGAGGGCAACATTTTCAGACACAACTACAGACTTTGTGTGCCCATATAGGGCCCCCTACTGAATGAGGCATGCCCACACATGACTGCATTTAACATAGGAGCCACTTTCTTTCAGATTTGCCAGTGGCTCTGTGAGAGAACAGCAAGGTCATGAAGCAGACAGCAAGGAAAGATGCTGGCCAGCCAAGGGGCAAAATCATGCTTTTAAATCTTTATTTCTGGTATTAAAGAATTTGATTTGAAGGCAGGAAAGTGTTCCACCTGCGGTTTAATTGTAACAGTCATACCATCCAAGAAGACCCACAAAGCACCTTACAGGGCCCTTTCCACACGCAGAAAAGAGAGAGGTGGAACACAAGCAGGGCTGTCTTTAGCTTGGGACTAGCAGAGTGACAGCCTTAGTCCCCATGGACTGGCACACCCCACACGCCCTGAGCTGTCTTCGGTGGCATTTTGGTGGAGATGCAGCACCACAAGCCGCAATTCAGCAGTGGGGGCCCTGGGTCTCACCTGCCTACATGGATGGCCATGCACTGAGCTCATGACTGGTATTTCAGTGCTCTGGCAGTGCTTCAGGAAGGAGGCAAGTTTAGAGACATGTTTAACCAGGGCTTGGGAGCTAAGACACCTCCCTCTCGAGATGATGGCAGGCTTCTTGCGCACACCAGCACATACAAACATACACGTGCACACACTGTGATGCTGACAGGTACTAATAGCTGCCATCAAGGGACTCTTAGATCCAAAGACAATCACAGAGCACTTTCAAGTCAGATTCCACAGACAGAGCAATCAAACCCTTTTACATAGTAAAGAGCTGCAGACAATGCTGGTTACAGTCAAAGACACTGAGCTGCAGGGCTGGACCAGAGCAGAACTAACCCAGATGGATAAAAGGGTTTCCATGGTGGCAAGCACATGAGCTAGGGTATTTGTTAAAGGTAGTGCATGCTGGTGGTGGAAGCTAAGGAAAATGTGAGCTGGAGTGTATGCAAAGAAACCGGCACTTCTTAGCCACTGAGCCTCTGGGTTTCTGAGCAAGGATACTGCGGCTGCCTGCTGTGTTCAAGAAAGCAAGGCTTGGTATATGCTTGTTTGTTTACAAACAACAGCGGAAAAAGCAGAATTGGAATTGATATGCAGATTTGACATAGCCAATTTAGGATTAAATAAAGACTACATTTTTTCCCCCATTACAATGGATAATTTTGCTTTCCTTTTTCCATCACCTCCCTCTTATGTGCTTTTGTCCACTGTTTGAATTTAAACAACTGCACTGATTTGCTGTAACAGTCTGACCTGATCCTACAATTTACACTCTCCTACATTTATCTTCCTCCCATTCATCTGTACTTCTCCATCTTCAAGTGTCTGACAAAGTGGGATTTTCTCCCACAAAAACTCATATGATAAATAAATTTGTTAATCTTTAAAAGTGCCACTAGACTCCTTGTTTGTTTTCCTGAACTAGACTAACACAGTTACCCCTTTGGAATTTGACTATCATCCATCAATGTCTCATCCAAATGGAAAGAGCCCTCCAAGGCCCTGAATCTTGGCTCATCCCTTGCACTAAAGAGACAAAAGTGTTAGGGAAATATCACCCACCACCTTACTGATGTGACATCTCATTGCTCCTTCAAGCCTGTCGAGCAACATTAAATGTAAATAATTCTCATAACATGGACTTCCAGTTTACACACTTTCACTGAGGCAAAAGTCCATTGATTGTTCCCAGATGCTCAGTGGCTCGCTTATTGACTAGGAGTTTGATTCTGGTTGCATAGGCCACTTCCATCTGTGCTTTCTATTTACCTTCAGAGAGTAATTGCAAAGCAACGGCACTCCACAGAGCGTTGCATATTTGAACAAGGCAGACATTCTGCATTTGAGACTTTGTGTTACAAAACAGACGCTAACTGGCAGAAACAATCTATCAAGCTTTCGCTACCAAAAAATTAATGGCCTTCTAAACTACAGTCATTCTTCCTTTTGATGCAGATATCTTCGTGGTAGGATCGTAGGGTGCTTGTCAGCCTTAGGAGAATATATAGATTCCCACTGATTGCTGCTGGTCGTTTCCTTCTGGGACATCTGCAGTCCCAGTTCACACTGACACAGGGCTGCAAGGTAAGCATATAATCTGTCCATTGTGATCAGCTGACTTTAGCCTAAATTTATACCGTTAGCAATATGTCATTCCATTTACATTTCAGTCCTGCTGGGAACTAGCAAGCATCCGTGCCGGTGCATTTGCTGTTTATCTTACTCCATCTGCTGGGATATGCAGCTCTCTGCAGAAACCCTGCTAAGGATACTAATTTTAGCCATGCTGGATGGTATTTGTGTATCAGCTTTAATTTCTTAAGTGAAACCTAACACTGCCAGTAAGCAGGCCTGGCTTTTTTTTCCAGGAAACTTTCAGAAAGCTAGTCAATGCAACATTTGCCCTAAGCCTCTGAGATATGAATGAGAATCAAGTCCCAGTGTCTTAGAAACCTAGCAGACACATGGAGATGGAGCCAAGATACAACAGTAAGGTGATTTCTCAAAGACCCTTTTCCACTTTAAGGAGGAAATATCAGATTAACTCTAATATTTTGTGAATTCTCAACTGGAAAGGACTAATAAATATTCCTTTGAGATCCCTAATGTCATAGTCAATAAAAAAAAAAAGGAATAAAAATCTTGAAATACAGATATTCTCTAGGTGCTGTTTGGGATTCTATAATTAGCTATTCTGCTGTCCAGCACATATTTATTATTTGGATGATAATGTCTTAAGCAGGGGTTAAAGTATAATTTGGTAGGACCCAGAACCCTCCCGCATGGGTGGGTCCCCTTCCCGGACACCAGCTCCTGCCCCCCAAATGCCAGCCCCCACCCCAGCTTTCTGCCCCCACATCAGCTCCCCACCCCAGCTCCTGCCCCCAATATCCATTCCCCTGTCCCCAAAATCCACCCCAGCCCCCAATACCCATCCCAGAATCCACCCCCTGCCCCCAATACCCACCCCCAAAATCCACCCGCTGCCCCAATACCCACCCACTCCAGCACAAGCTGGGCTGCCCCAATACTCACAGGCAGCTGCGCACTGGGCCAGGAAACTACCGTGTATACTCATGTATAAGCTGATCCATGCATAAGCCGATTCCCCCCCCCCAGTTCTGAGCCCCAGAAAGGGGCAAAAATGGGTAACCTGTATATAGGCTGAGGTCTCCTTTTGGCCTTGGCCACTAACCCCTCACCCAGTGCTGCCATCTTCCCCTGGAGTTCCCAACCACCTCTCTAACCCCCAGACCTCTGCCACTTCTTTTCCCCTGTCCCCCACTGCTCTCTCCATGCCCTACTGCTGTCCCCCTGCTCTGTCCTCTCCCCCTGCTATTCCCTGCACTGTCCATTCCCACTGCTGTTCCCCTGCTTCCCACCACCTTCTCCATTCCCCACTGCTGTTCCCCTGTCCCCCAACACCCCTTCTGCCCCTTTCCCCATCACCACCCAACGCCTGCTGCTGCTCTTCCCAGCCTCCCAGAAGCCCTCCCAACACCTACGCCCTGCTGTCGCTTCCCTGACCTCCCCAAAGCCCACCCCAACCCTCAGGCCACCCCCCCCAGGGTTCCCTAACCTGGCTGCTCCAGATCCTGGGCTCCCCTCCTAACTCTAACCCCAGCTCAGGCCAACTGCCCAAGATGCCTGCCCCAGCCACACTGGGGCTTCAGCCTGGAGCATGCCCAGCCAAACTCCTGGGCTGGGGCTGTCTACCGTATTGGCCCCTGTATAAGCCGAGTGCCTGTTTTGAAGCCAATTTTCAGGCACAAAAATCTCAGCTTATACATGAGTATATACGGAATGCAGCCTGCACGCCCCTTCCCCCCACCTGCGACAATGCACAGCAGAACGCCCTTTGTGGGCCTGCTATTTTTAGGAGCCCAGCTTTTGGTTCCCTAAAAATAGAAAATGAAACCAAAACACTGCATTCCAGGGCCTGCTATTTTTAAATGGTGGGTCCTGGAACGCAGAATTCCAGCTCCATTTTGTATTTTTGGGGCCCCAGATCACTGAGGCCCTAAAAATATTGGGCCCCAGAATGGCATTCCAGGCTGTTCCAGCTTACTTGAACCCCTGGTCTTAAGCCCCCGACCTACATCAGAGATTCAATACATTAGGCACTGCACAGATCAACACTGCAGATCAGCCCATCCTGGAGAGTTTGCCATCTAAATGCAGAAGACAAAGGATAGCAGAAAGAAAAGTTTATTTTGCCCATTTTACAGATAGAAAATGAGGCAGAGAGATTAAGTGATGGGAAGTCAGTAACAGATCCAGAAACTGGAGCCATAGCTCCTGAGTCTGACCTTCTTTAACAACAATTCTATCCCATCTGTATTGGTTCTTGCACTGCCCATCTCCTGTCATGTTGGAATGCCTGCCAGCAAAGCTTTAAGTGATATGACAAACATTTGTCAAGCAAGTCACTCAGACTGTCAGCTCTATGGAGCAGGGACTGTTTGTGTCACTGGGTATGTGCAGCACCGAGTACAGTGGGGTCTAGTCCATGACTAGGGCTCCACACACAACAGTAATACAAATAAACAAAATAATAACGCACCCAAGGACCATCCTTCCATTCAGAGTCACTCCGTTTTCCTACGTGCAATAGGTTAACCAATAAACAAGAAAGGGTGGATGATTTTACTTTTAACCGACTCTCCCATGCACAGCATTATTGTATTGGCACTTTTATCTGTGATTTGTTGGGTTACCCCAAACATAGAAATAATTCAAAAACACTTAAAATGTGTTTGTAAAAGGGACCTGAATATTTTCACATCAAGTACAAACAGTTGTTTGAACATGTGTGAAATTGGCTTTCAGACGACACTTCCTCAGTTGCATAAACAATTCTTTTTAAATGGCTTCTGCAGCATATCTGAAAAAAAATGTACTGCATGAAAATGTGAGCAGCAAAAACACATACACACAAAAAGATCAAGTTTCCTTGGTGCATTATGGCAGATAAACAATGCGACAGCAAGGCCCATAATATTAAGCTACGTGAAAGAAAAGAGGCACAGCTGAAAGCCCTGAGCAGTAATTCTCTCAAAGAATCAAGAGCAGTCTCTTTATTAGCTGAAGCTATTGAAGAGATTTTGATGCATTCAAACAAATTTTCCCCAGATTTAAATCAAGGGCCAAAGGTCAAGTACAAACAAAACACTTTAGAGCCTTCCCAATGCCAGGTAAATATTTCATGTGGCTTTGCAGAAAGAGATTGTCTTGTCAGCTCAAAACCATAACCTGTAATCAGTCCAGTTCCATCAATGGCAAAGCCGGTGGTACATCATTTAATGAACCTTGGGTTTATTACACATACCGCAGCCGTTACCCACCTGGGGTAGAAGAAATGTTAGGGTTTCTTTTTTACTTTCTAAGACCCATTACTCCTTATATGGGTTATCATGGAAATGAGACTTTGCAGATGCTGCACTGGAAAAGATGCTGGTAAAAGATATTGAGTGACCACATTTACACAAGCCAGGAGAGAAGTTAAGAAGCAACAGAAACCCTCCTTCTTTCAAAGTATAGGCCATCTACTCACAGCCATGCATTAACAAGAAACTTTCCCCATGGGCAGATTACTTCCTATGGCAGGGGTCTGCAACCTGCAGCTCTTCGACTGTCCCCTTGTGGCTCTGGGTTCCAGGCCTCCTCCCCACCAACAGCGGATCCTGTGGGCTGCCCATGTCCCAGCTCCAAGACTCCCTTCCCCACCCCCAGCACCAGGAGACCCTGCAGATAGCCTGTTCCAGGCTCTGAGCTGCCCCTGCCACCAGGGGACCCTGTGGGGGGCACTTCTGGTTCTGGGCTCCCCCACTACCAGGGGACACTGTGGCAGGTACCCTGGCCCAGCTCCCACCACTCCCCACCAGAAGGCTACACCCATTGTGGCTCTCAAAACACTTGATTATTGAAGGAATTTTTTAATATGGCTCTTCTTACCTTTTGGGTGGAAGCCAGTGGCTGAGTTATTAAGGAGCTTCAGGTACTGTCACAAGGTGTCTCTGCTGCTTTAAGACAGAGATCACTTGACATAAACATCCTCAAGAACCAAGGCATTCAAGGACTGGTAGTTTGATGGGACACTTAGGAGAGCAGGCTGTGCAGTAATGAATACTGGGGGGAAAGGCCAGGAAATAGAAGAGCATAATTTTTGCCCATTTTGGAAGGAACCAGTGGAGAGAGCAGACCTGTTGTGTGGTGCTCTAGACAGAGCTTAAAAAGAGAAGCAGCTGGGAAAACAAAGGCGCTGGGATGGAAACTACAATTCTCATCACAGTCAGCTTCTTGAGCTCAAACCAAAACCAGAAATCCATTATGAGGCCATTATCAATAGTGATGGCCATTTCATGAAACGCACTACACTATGTCATTCATCATTATGCTGACCAGTTTCTCTCAGAGACGCGGGAGCACTTTCCTGTGACTTCACTAGGAGTTGTAAGCCTGCATCCTAGGCCAAGATTTGGTCTTAAATCTTAAGTCTTAAGGATGACTTCACCACCACAATTGGACACAGTAGGTAGGAGTAACCCTATGAGACACAACAGAGCACATATCTTCAGGGAGGAACCAGACCCACTTTTAGGCCCAGCCTTCAGGCACCTCTTAGTTCGCTATGAAATGTAACTGTTATGAATCAATTACTTTTTCAAGCTACCTGCTGCACAGATGTCACTTCTTTTTTTTTCCTAATGGTCATATAGGACTTAACAACTGCAATCCAGTCCAACTCTGCCACCAACTTCCTGTGCGACTTCAAGCAAGTCACTCGATCGTTCCAGGACTCAGTCCCTCCCCTGTGAAATGGTGACCCCATTGCCTTTCCTCAGAGGGGTGTCATAAGTATAAACTAGTGCTAGCAAGCAACGCTGATCCTACAGCAATAAGCACCTTAGAAGTACAGTTGGACAGCTGGAGTATACAGGACCTGGGAACCTTTTTGAGCCAACATTTGAAGAGGTTTCTGTTCACCCAGATAGTACACTTGTCTGGAGATCAGCATGCTAAGAAAGATGCAGTTTTGCCATCCTGTTGTCCAACCTCCTCCTTGTTTATAAGTTGCAATGTCCTTAGCAGAGTCCTTGTTCCTTAATCAAAGTGAATCTGGCTGTGATTAGCAATCTTTGCCTCACAACATCTACCGATTGCTTAGTGGAACAAGGATTTCAGATTGACCTATGGGTACATCACTCAAGCCAAATAAAGATTCTGGCTGGTTCCCTTTGTTTTCTTGAGCATATTTCTGAGTTTGTTTAATTAGTCTATCTGGTTGCCAGTACTTTGGGATTCTAGGCATGGTAATATGGGCAAAACCTCAAAGAAGAAAGCTTCACACCAGGTAAAAGGGCTTGGCAGGTACTCAGCTAGGGATGACCCTTGCTTTAAGCACTGTTGGAGACAGCCATAATGCTGCCTTCCAGGAACCCCCCTTCCTCCCTTGCACACCCTGGCATATTGGGTGAAGTGGGCTAAGCTGAAGCATGCAGTGCTGTGGAGATTTCAGATGGTGCTGTGGATGTAGGGAAGGCCAGGGAGGATGTATAAGTTACATCAGAATCCTCCCTTATTACCTTAGCAACCCAAGATCTGGGGAACAGAAAGCTGACTTAAAGTCCCAATGTCTCTGGGCTGTGAGTTATGGGCTGGAGCCCTGAGTCTCACCCCCAAATGCTTCACTGAAATCTTAAATGTTGTCCCAATACACTCTGAACATTTATCGAAAAACATTTCCTTGGGGAAATAGAATTCTGATGGCATATCACTACATTACTTTGAGTGTCCTGTAGATGAATCCCTTCAGAGTAGCCTGTGTATGCAGATAATCTTTGCCTTCAAAGTCAGACAAACTTTACGGCACATTTTACTACGATTCAGCTGGTCCTTGCTGAGGCACTAAAGGATTCTTTAGGGCAGTGTGGTAGATAAACTTATCATTCTATATCTGCAGCCTATGTCTTCAGCCCAAATCAGTAAAGGATTTCTCTGGTTTTTCTCTTCTGTCATCCCATACCCAACAGCGATTCTCCCAGGCACTGCATAGAATGGATAAATTTTCTCCTTTAAGAATCCCATTACCAGCAACTGGTGACTCATCACAAGCAAAACAGCAGTGATGAGATTTTGTGCCTCTGACCATCTCCCGAGTATTATCATCTGAATACCTGCAGTTCTGCAGACCCATAAAATAGAGGGGTTAGTGCAAGGAACCTGTACGTAGAGAACGGATGGTTTTCATTTCCCATTAAACAGGTGTTTTTATTCTATGCTACTACTCAGAGCTCCTGTTAAATACACTTTAGATAGTGCTTCTCACAGTGACTTAGGTTAAACTCAGTACCTTGACAGTCTCTGTAGAAATGTTTGTATTCTGGAGGGTGTACCAGTCAAAGGCAACTAAAAAAAAAAATCCCCTTTAAAGGCTTATGATCACTTTCTACTGCATACTGTTAGCATTGGTGTAACCTTTCACATCCAGATCCTATACCTGGCATATCCTTTGCCACCTGGACAGATTTTTTTTTTTTTTTAATCTCCTGCAGAAATCCACTTTAGCCCTTTCCTTTATTCCACCTCCTCTTACTCTGATGATGTCATCAACTCTATTTCCACCCCTTCCTTCCTCTTGCTCTCTTCTCTTTCCACCAGTTCCCAGTGGTGGTAGGGGAAAGGACAGGCAAAAAGGGAGAATAATTAGATCCATCCCCATCTCCAAGCAGGCACGGTCCTACCAGAGTATGCCCATAAGTGTGCAGCCCTTGTCCTCATGTTCTTTCACTTCTAGCCCTCCCTCCCCCATTTATGTTGTCTCCACCTGGCCAATTCAGGTTTATGAACTCCCATATTGCTGTGATAAAAACAAAAAGAGGAGAGTTGAACCTAAAAATCTACCATCTGGCAGGACACTACTGAAAATTTAGAGGCTGAGATCATTCAAAAGAATCTAAAAATGCAGCATGAACTACAAGGGAGCCAAGTACCAACAAGTTAATCCTATGACAAGTGTCAGACCCCACATAACCTGTAAACCATGGAGGGGGGGTATCAAAGAGTAGTGGATTGTATAATTGAGATTTACTGATGAATCCGACAGAGCTTTTAAGATGCATCAAGGAAATACCTTTATGTTACAATCAAACATTATATACATAAATCAGTCAAGGAACAGTTTTTCCATGTCATATTCCAAACGTCCATCCCTAAGTGGACTGGAAATGTTGGTTACAATGAAGCAAAGCCTAGAGCATCTGTTTAAATCTCATTGAAGTCACTGGGAAAACAAGTTCTTATGTACATCGAAAAGAAAAACTGAACATTAGTATGGATGAAAACCAAGCATCACTAAATACTATAGGCACTAACTATATACAAACAGAAGATAAAGACAAGAATTTTATATAAAGTATAACAACATACACCAACCACAGATGGTAAGAAAGAACCAAAGGAGGGTCAGGGCAACAAAACTCTTTCCACTGTGATCTCCAGGCACAAGAGAAGCCACTAGTGAAAACTCTTTGGTATCAGTGCACTGAACACACATACTCCTCAACAGGAAGGACATATGCTAGCACTTGAAGAATGACCCGCAACCAAGACCTTCAGGACAAAAATTCCGACAACAGGATGAAGTCAATATCTCACTGGCACAGCAGATCAGAGACCATTTAAAAACTGATGAACTATTTCATAATTGGCTCCAACTCCCAGAAATGTTAATGGCAGTCATGCTTATTTTTTGCTAGGTGTGAATTTGGCCCTTTGTATGGTGTCAATCAGAGTTGTGCCTTTGTCATGAATGGGCGCAGCCCTGAGTAGTTCTGAGACCTTCAGGTATTATAGTCATGTTCCCTAACAGCATTTGCTCTACTTTAGCAAACTGTGTACGACACATTGCATCATTTACACTAGTCAATATTTCTTTTTGCTTTCTTGGTTTTATTAAGAGACAATAACACACAAATCGGTAGTTGTACTGCCTGCACCTTTATGATTTCCAGTCCCAGAGAATACAAATTTTCATTAGTAAATGGTTTGCTAATGACTGAAAATCTGTACATGTGGGGTCGGCAACCCAAAAGATAGGCAGAGCCGTTTTTAAAAATTCCTTCAATAACCAAGTGTTTTGAGAGCCGCAATGGGTATAAGCTCCCGGGTGGGGGGGGGGGGGATTGGGTCAGGATGCCTGCAGCAGAGTCCCTTGGTGGTGGGAAGGGAGAGCCCAGAACCAGGACTGGTCCCCCCTCGGAGCCCCTTGGTGGTGAAGAGGAGCCTGACATGGGCCACCTGCAAGGTCTCCTGGTGGAAGGGAGGGAAGAGCCAGGAGTGGACCACCTGCAGGGGACCCTCCTGTGGCAGGGGAGGGGAGGCCTGGAGCCAGGACCAAGTTGTCTGCAGTATCCCCTGGGGTGGTGGACACAGGCGGGCATGAGCACTGAAGCCAGGAGCCCACAGCCGCAAGGAGTGAACCAAAGAGCCACATGTGGCTCCAGAGCCACAGGTTGCAGACCCCTGGTTTATGCAATGGTTACTGTTATTTCCAAGCTTACTTTTTTCTCTTACATGTTTTTGGGGTTTAATTGGTTTTGTTCTATCCCTTGCACTTTTAGGGATGTGTTAAAAAAATTCTAGTTGGTGGTCAGAGGACATCTTCAGATTATTAATTACAATTAGTTCCCATTTGTCATAGAATGGCAGGTGGTGTTATGACAGTACAGAGCATTTTGTAGGTCACAGTGTTCCCTCAAGTCCAGGTCATTTGCACACAAAAAGGAATTCTCTCTCATTTAAGTCCTAACAAATTATGTAGTACTCCTTATTAACATACACTTATTTTTCCTCCCCTGTTCTAGAAATGCTGAATTCTTGTATTTAAATGTAGCACACGAGTGATGGAGCCCTATTAATTAATTTCAACAAATGTACTTTGGAACAGGAAACTGAATAACCAAAGGAAGGAAGTAATTTAATTAGGACAGTGTGGATTACTGGATTATGTGTCCATGATGTTAACATCTTAGTTTCTTCTTTGATTGAGTCAACTGTATGTTTTCTGGATTTGGAGCCCATATCAGTTTAAATTTAGCAATATTATGCCATCAAAATTGATGCTTATGTAACTGAAAATGTCAGGCATGGAAAATAACTTCTTTTGATTGGCTAAATGGATGTATTTACCTTTAGCACTTACACCTTTTAGCCAGTCGGCTAGTTAGACTCACCACGATCTTGTAAATTAGATAACATGTAGGAGAGTGAAGAAAATTTTGTCAGCTAACTCTGGTCTCTTATACCCCTTAGCATCCCCCCCCCCCCCCCAGCCCATGGGTCACTGAATAACGTTCCTAATGTTCATCTGGCTGAACAGTAGGAAGAATTCAAAGAGAGATCAAAGACCATGATGGCAGCAGAAAGATAAGAACCTGGGAACAATTGCAGCACAGAAGGCAGAAAAAGAACAATAAATTCATCCAACAGCTCAGAAGATGAAACCAAAATGAAAAGCTGGTATGTTTGGGCACTGTAAACACAGCAGAGCTTTTGATCTTGTAACGTGCTGAACACCTTCTGTGAGTCCACATGCCCTTGGCCCCAGCTATGTCCTGATTTTCAGCAAAACAATTAATTTTAAGCACAAGCTTACTTCCAGTTGAAGTTAATGGAATTAAACTATGCGTTTTGCTGAAGCAGGGTTTGATATGAGAGCTGAAGTCCTTAGACCCTTGTGGGACCTGACATAAAGATATCATCAACACCATCATCCATCTCCCAAAGGGGCAGCTGTGTTAATCTAGTTCAGCAAAAGAAGTCAGGAGTCCTGTGGCACTTTAAAGACTAACAAATTTATTTATCACGAGTTTTCATGGGAGATAATCCCATTTTGTCAGACACTTTCTGATGAAGTGGGATTTACGAAAGCTCATGCAATAAATAAATGTGTTAGTCTTTAAAGTGCCACAAGACTCCTTGCTTCTTTTATCATCATCCCTGGTTTCCCTGGCATGTCAGGAATGTTCTTTCAGGACTGCAACCACTGAGCTGAGAATTTCAGAGAAAAGTTTACCTCAGAATCCAACTTGGCTAGAATATTTGGCAAGAGATACAAGTTGTACAGCAGAGTTTGGACCTCAGAGAGTGTATCTGGAGAGCCAAAATACAGATGCAGCAGAAGGCAAAAAAAAAAAAAAAAGAAAAAAAAAGAGGTTTCTTTCATCACTGGCTCCCAAAGTAAGTGGTGCTGAAAGAAAGAGATTAAATTAAAAAGGTTGTCCAAGGGCACAAAGCTTCCTTTTCCTTCCTGGAGATTACAGAAAGGGATGATAAGGGTTAAATAAAAGACTGTGTAAACTCACTTGACAATCAAAAACACATAACAAGTCAATGATGCAAACCAGAACGAGTGTAAAGGGAAGTGTATTATAGATCCTATGATTTTTAATCTCATTTTCAGGAGAAAATTTTTCTTCCCTGCCATGCATCAGTTAAAGTCATGAAGTCCATGATGTGCTGTTTACCCAGCACAACAGAAAGAATTTCCAGTGAAAAGATGGAGGAGAGGAAAACTTCAAAAGACTCCACTGGGATAAAGTTTTAGAGAGATAAAAGCAATAAAGGTGGATTTTTTTTTCCACTTTCCTCTGTAGCATGGGCAACAACTCAATTGCAGGTGGTTCCTCTGTACCTTTAACTCTTTTAAAACATGATTTGAGGACTTTAATAACTTACCCTACTCTATACTTACAGGGCTTTTCGGCGGCAGTCGACGGCAGATATGCAAGGCACATAAAATGCCTTACGTATCTGCTGATGACTTACTAAGTCTCCACTACATACTGGGGTAAGCCATCCACGAATGCCTTGCGGTCCGCTTATAGCAACTCCACTTCTGGGGCTGGAGTTGCTATCATGACCTCTGGAGCAATTCACAAGCTTCATACTCACTGCCGAATTGCACCGGGAAGATCATGCTGACGGTGGTGATTTTGCCACTGTCTGTATAGACATACTCTTACTTATAGGTTAGAGCAGGGGTCTCAAACTCCAATCACTACGTGGGTGCATGAGGACTAGTATGTTAGTCCAAGGGCCGCACCACTGAAACCTTTTCATACAATGATATTGCAAATATAGTTAACAATAGCATCATTGTAGGCCACAGGAAATAGTTTTTAGGGGCTGCACAGGCCACATGTTTGAGACCCCTGGGTTTGAGGTGTACTGCAGGAAGCGGTGGGTAAGGTTCCATGGCCTACATTGGGCAGAAGGCCAGACTAGATGATCATATTGGTCCCCTCAGACCTTAGAGTCTACAAGATTCGTTTTAGAAAATAAAAGGTGATTTTGATTTAGGTAGGGGAGTGCCCAACATACAATTCCAAACATAAGATTTTAATTGCTTTCTTTGATTTAATTGACAGGAATAAATTTAAATTAAGGACTGGAATATCTAAATGGGCCAAGGGACTGAAAGCGAATAACTTGATAAAAAGCAGCAGCAATAATACAGACACAGACTTTATCTGTGCAGCAAAATATCCAAGCACTATATTGCAGAGTGAACTATGAAAGGAAAATAAACAATTAGACATTGCAAACTGTGGCATTTCAGAAAAAAACATTTTAAAAAGTGGCAAACATACAGAAACTCTGGGAGAGGAAGTCTTGGTCTACACTACAGCATGAGGTTGACATAAGGTAGCTTATGTTGATCTACCTACATCTGTGTAGATGCTACAGCCTTGTTCTGGCCAATGTGAGTGCCCTACACCAAAGTCATGACTCGACTTCCACCAGAGGTGGAGGGCTTACGTCGGTGTCATTAAGGTGTGGCAGTTTTCATGTGGGCCTTGCAAGTGCCAGGTTATTTACATAAGCTGTTGGCTGTCATTCATGCTACAGCCACAAAAGCTGGGTGGACAAGTGGCTTCAGCTAGAAACTGACTGCCCTCAGGCTGCCTGTTCCTGATGGGGCTGCTGCCCAGGCTCCCAACTCCTCACTCAGAGCTGAGCTGCACCCTAAGTGTGGCTCCCCACTTTCAGCCACACCAAGGCTCCTAGCTTCCTGCTCTCCATAGCCCTGAGGCTCCCAGCACCAGGGCTGTCCTTAGGGTAGGGCGAGAAGGGCAGCCGCCCAGGGCCCCACGCTTTGGGGGGCTTCGCAGGGCTGCAGCGCTGCTCCCCACCCCACAGCAGGGACTGAGCAAGCTGGCCAAAAGTCACAGCCTAGTTCACAGGGCTGGCTTTACTGAAGCCAGAGGAGTGGCATGGGGTGAATGTTGCTTAAGGGAGCCTGTTGTGACACAGTAGATCAGGGATGCAACAAAGGTGAGTCATTAGGACTAACAATGAGGTGCTAATTGTTGTTCAAACAACCTCTATGATGGATCTGCTGGAAAGAGAAGATATAACAAGTTCCTAATCTGAAGGGGGGAGTGGATAGCCCCATTGTGTTGCTGCCTTATGCACACTGCCAGGGGTCACCAGACCAAGCAGAGAGGGCTAGCACCCCTCCAATCACAATATTGTGGACAATTGTGTGTTCATGAAAATTCATGCAGACTCAGGGAGCAGATGAAGTGCAGAGGTGAAAGTGGAAAACAGAGGGGCTGCTTCAGTTCCTGGGATTGGGCAGTGAAGAAAGGAGCAGGACCTGAAGGGACTTGGACAGGTTCAGCAACACGCAGGATCTTCCAGGTGCTTTCTTTCCAGCCTGGCATTGGCTCTCTTCTCCTTCCTCTGTCTCAGCACTTCCAGCTTGTTTCTCCACCCAGTCAACCCCCGCCCCCATTTGCAAGGAGTTCTCACACACATGCTCCAGGCTACGACATGCAATTTTAGAGACTTGACATACTTCCTGATTTGAGACAGGCATATGGCATGTGAGATCACCCTCTGCATGTTCCCTGTAGATGATCTTGAATTAGATGTGTAAATTTCAGAGATGCAATAGAAGTCTCAAGAGAAAGGATGAAAGCCATGAGGGATTGCACCACTCCCCCCGCCCCCACAGCCATGGTCACTGTTCAGTTTTCTGGTGCCAGCCACTTTCTTCAGTGATGGGTTGCCGCAAGGCAGAGGAGTCCGCAGCTAGGTCCCAAGGAAAAAAGTTTGACAACCACTGGCTTAAAGATGGCTGAGAAACCAGACCCTGCACTCCTGTTCTGCTGCTTTTGGCCAGCTCACCCAGTCCCTGGCATGGGACAGCCAGTGCAGGGGCCTGCCCCTCCCCTGGGCCGGCTGGGCCCACCCCCAGTGCTCCGGGGGGGAGTGAGTGGGGGCCCTGCAGAGGGTGATTCACCTAGGACCTGCACCCACCTAGGGACGGCCCTGCCCAGCACCTCGGGTTCTCAGCTCCTCTCTGGTAGTGGAGAACCAGTCAGCCTCACATCACCAGGGAGCATGAAGCCAGAAGGTTCAAGTCAGGACCTGTCCTGGGCACCCACTGAGGAATGGGGAACTCAGAAACAGCCTGGCTTCTGGAGGGAAAGCTGCACACAGAGCTGAAGGCCCATGTTCTCAGCCCCTCATAAGTCAGCCGAAGAGCCCCTGGTGAGGACACACAGAACTGACAGAAGGAGGGCAGCATGGACACCAGCTACTACAGTGTTCCAAAGGGACAGCCATGTTAGTCTAGTAAAGCAAAAAAAGCAAGAAGTCTTGTGGCACTTAAAGACTAACAGATTTATTTATCGCATGAGCTTTGAAAGCATCTGACGAAGTGGGATATTCTCCCACGAAAGCTCATGTGATAAATAAATCTGTTAGTCTTTAAGTGCCACAAGACTCCTTGCTTTTTTTTTTTTTTCAACTACTACAGTGATTACTAATATAGGTTGACTTCAATTATGAGCGTGGACATGCCTGACCTGAAAGGCCTGCAGATAATTGGGTGAAAGAGGGACAATCCAAGGGTAGAGCAAAACAGCAAAAACAAAGGACTTCATCTGAAGTGGTTCCCTGCAGCATGTGTGAAACCTGTGAGCTAAGCAAACTCTCCCACTTCTGTATAGCTCACACACTCTGGTTACCTTTCCAGAACAAGCTCAAAAGCTTGTATGGTCCACCAATAGAAATGGGTCCAATAAGAGCTACGACCTCACCCTCCTGGCCCCTCTCACGTTTCAGGGCCACCAACAAGGCAGCAGCAAGACTGTAAAGTTTACAGTGTAAAGAACGGACAGTGTAAACAAAGAAAAGGAAAAGCAAAAACAATGACAAAGGCCCAATGCCACTGATGGTCACTTAGCATAGTCCTCTGAATCCATGGCTGCAGAGCTAGATGAAGAAAACCCTGCAGGGGGACTTCTCAGGAGATAGAGCAAAACAGCTCAAAGTGCAGTAGGGTACATTGCTTCAGAGAGCACCAGAAGAGGCTCAGGCAACAGGGACTAGGAAACCCAGACTGATCCCCCCACACACATCTTCACCAGGAAAGCAAGTGTCAGATGCCCTCAGTTCTCGCTAACTGATGAATCACCACTGCTTCTCTTCTTCTCTTACCCTTCCACTCTCATTGAGTCTTGTGGGTAGCAACCACATAAAGCAGCTGTCTTCCCCACCTGCCCCCAATTTCAGCTTGACACGTGTCTCCCACAGTCCATGAAATCCTCCTTGTGCAATGGTCATGGGAAGGGCTTTCCATAGACTCTGGAACAGCATTATTGTTTGCATTACAGTAGCACCCAAAGGCTTACACTCCACAGCACACCGTGCTAACTGCTGTGCAGGTTACCCAGCAAAACAGATTCCCTGCTCCAAAATTCATGTACACCAAAGACTGCATTCTCCCCATGGAACTCTTGCTCTTTGTGCACTGCTCTGCTCCTTCATTTCCCCCTTGCCAGAAAGGCAAATCTGACTCTAAGCGGGTTAGCCCCTTGAATACACACCCAGGGTTCCCCGTGCAATTGCAGAGCCAAGCTTGGTAGATCTAAGTTACCTCAGGTATGTCTACAAGTGCTGCAGCCACAGCTCTACCATTTCTGTTTTACCCAGATCCCATCTACTGCTTCTGTCTGCCCTAGAACTCATGATAGCACCCACCTTAAATGCCCCAGCAGTTAATGGCAGCCAACACCACAGTCCTCCCCCCAAGCAGAATGTCTCTAGGTGTTCGACAAAACTGTAGTAAATGACAAGAGCAGACAACTGTATGCTCGGCTGCCACTCTGTGGCACAACTGCTATGCAGAGTGAGACACGAAAATTTCTGCTGCAGTGCGGAGCATACTGTCAAGCTAAATTAGAAAAGGGAATTTTGGTCACCCTAGAGCTAGAGCATAATCACAGAGGGGTGAGGGTGGGGTTTCTGAACATCTTGCAGGGTGTCTTTAGTGTGCAAGGGGAAGGTCAAATCTCTCTGGTTTTCTGATTAAATGTCTTAAAATGAAGGAAAAAAGAAGTGGCAATCTGCACTCTTGGATCTGTGTGTGGCATCAAGTCAGTGACACTTTTGTCTTGCACTGTTACAATATTATTCTACAGCTTGATGCATGTTTTAATCCATGTGCACAGTCTTGCCAGGGTACCTCATATTAGTTTCTTGGCTCTCCTCCCCCCAAAAGGAATGGTAATAATGCAAAACCCTCACCAGATTTCCTCTTTTCCTCCAAAGTTCCAGCGACAGCGTTTTTAGCCCAGACCAACCTTAAGCTGGACACCCACCCACTCAATACCAGTCTGAGAGGCAATGAATGAATGTTCTGGGACTGCTGGGGTATTAATTGCAATTTTCCTCAATCCATGACCTGCACAAACATGTGGACATTAGGCTGCAACAATGACACCTATTGAAAGCAGGCTTCATACACAATGGACTTGTGTGAGCTTAACGAAGATCTCTATCCCCCAACTAAACACGAGAGAGAGAGAGAGTTTAAAGACAGCCAAAACATCTCAGCTAAACTGCAAAGTCAGACTGAACTCTTGGATACGCCTTGGGGTTTTTTGGAGGAATTTTGTATTCTCATCCTTCCTACTTCTGCTCACTAGGCATGAGTAGTGATTTATTTCTTCATTAGCCACCTTGCAGTTTTGCATAGTAAAAATTTCAGTAAGTAACTGCTGGGCGTGTAGGGCCTCAAGGCTACGCTAATGCAGGGAAGAGGGGGCGTGGAAATACCACAGCAGCAATGAAATGCTTTGTGTGAAAGCCTGCGCAGGAGTCATGGAGAAGGGTCACCTTGAAATCCCTGCTCTTGTCACTGCTGCTTCTAATTGGTAGTGAAGTGATCAGCAAATGCCAGTGCACAAGGTAACTGCCAGAAAGCAAGGGCATTTGGCTTGAGGATTTGTAACTGATTGTACTGTTAATTATGAATGGGAGTGCTTACCTCACCCTCGCAGCACTGCAGCAATCAGATCAGTTTCCTCCCCTTCCCTGTGTCTGAGAGCACAGTTTTGCCTGGTGCTGCCTCTTAAGTAGTCTGAAGAGCTGATGTCCACTGAGAAATAAAAACACATTTACTGCCCTATCCACACTGATGTTCAGAAAGAGGAGGATATAAAAAGCTGCCAAGTCATCTTTTCCTCTCGGACGCCAGCTGAGCGGCACTTTAGATGGATGGCACAATTTTGGAAGCACTTTAATGTCAGAAAGAAACTCACGCAAAAATAAGCCTCACCTTTCTATTCCAGGGCCCTTTAAAAATGCAGAGGTTTCTTTTGCCTGTTTCTGTCCTTGAGTCAATCAATGGAAACACCCTTCTTCTACAAAAATGATAATTTAGTAAAACAACATGGTCCCTTTTCAGACCAGTGAGAACTGTGATAAGCATGAAGAGAGAGAGAACAGATAGAGAAATCAGAATATGGAAGGAACAGGGACTTTCTAGATGTGTCTGGAGCGCGATGGCACCTAGACCCTGATACTACAAATTGGCCTGGGTGGGCAAAACCTAGTGTGGAGTGGAACTGAATTTACTGGGGCTCTGTGTGAGCACAGAACAAGACCAGCTTACAGTCTGATGAGCACCCCCCACCCCCCGTGATACACAGGCTTATCGTTGTCTAAGCACCTGTCTCAACAGAAAATGCAAAGTAACTAATGACTGTATATAGTCACACAAGTTGATAAACAAAGCATAAGAGGAGGAGAAGGCTGCGAAATTCCAGCTGTGTCTATATATCCATGGATCTATACAGCTCCAGCTTTATTATAGCATCCAACCGTGGTGCCTCAAGTACTCATGTACAAACATCACCCAGAGAGGTGACGCCAGGGCCGTCCCCAGGAGGGTGTGGGGCCTGGGGCCAACCAGCCTGTGCGGGGCCCCACTCCCCACACACTGGGGGGGGGAATGCAGACTGGTCCCACACTGCCACCCCTCCCCTGACCCACGGGGGCAAAGCAGGTCGGGCCGGGGGCTGAGCTTTGCCACCCCACCTCTGGGCCAGCCGTCCCCGCCCCCAGGGCAAACAGCCGGCCCAGGGGAAGAGCCAGAGAGAGAAGCCCAGCCTCTGGGCTGGCCCGCTGTGCCCTAAGCCAGCTTTTGCCACCCCCGGAGCCAGCTGGGAGCAAAGGCCAGTTTTACGCTCTGCCTCCCCCTTCCTCGCTGCCTTCAGCTCCACTTCAAAAGCAGTGGGGAGGGATGGGAGTCAGCGTGGCCATGGGGAGGGCAGCCATTCGGGCCCTGTGCTGCCCTGCTCACAGCAGGACAGCATGGGGCCCTCAGAACCACGGGGCCCAGGGCTACCACCCCCCGGACAGCTCGGGGTGACGTGCCATCCCGCAAGGGACATAAGAAATCTAGGCAGAGCCAGGGACTGAATCCAGGGCCCCCAAGCCGTGGCTGAACCACAGCACTTCTCTGCTTCTCGTTTCTTGCAAGCAGTGCTTTTCTGAGGAGGACTGGGTCTGTGATGGTAGCACAACGCAGCCTCCAAACTCAACAAAAAGGGAGCCTCATTCCTGCAAAGGAACTGCCCATTTACACTGCTTTCCAGGTACTACTTTCTCCTGGCCGCCACTGCCCTGAGTGGCAAGCAGTGAAATCTCATTTCCACACAAACATTGTACGCAGTGTCGTTGTAGCGGAGTTGGGCCTAGGATGTTAGTAAGGTAAGATGGGTGAAGTAATGTCCTCTATTGGACCTACTTCTGCTGGTGAGAGCGAAAGACAAGCTTCTGTGCCAGGCAGAGCTCCTTCTGGCCTGAAGTTGAGTGGTTTGGAAGCTTGTGTCTCTTGCCAACAGAAGTTGGCCCAATAAAAGGTATCATCTTCTCACTTCCATCCATCTCACCAGCCACACTGCCATGGCTGCACTATTTTGAATGCACAAGAACTATCACACGTAACATCTATTTAAGCTGGAAATCATAGCCTACCTCCTCCCAGCTGCAGCATAGATGTAAAGAATCAGTGTATCCTAATCCAACTTTTCCCTTTAGCAAAGGCCATGTGGGCACTGCTACCTTGTAGCTACCACTTGCCCCAGTTCTGCTCAGACAGGTTCATAAACCTGCTTTCAACCTCTAAAAAGTGATTTGAACTTAGAAAGCACTTACCACAACTCATGCATTACTTGAGGATGATTTCCCTGTCTCACACTCAAGAGACTCCAGGGGCAGAAGGCAAAGGCAGGCAACTGGTCAGAAACTACCGAAACAAAAGCAAAGCTCCCAGTCAGAAAACCTACATGAGCCCAGAGAGCGCAAATCCATCTGCAATGGTCACTAGGGACGGTGAGATGCAGGCATTTAGTTTCAGCATGATTGGCACACCGAAAGGGGAAGACAATCCAATATTCAGAACTTGTTCTACTGGGCACATCAATGAACAAGGGAAAGCAAGACCTCTTAGGCCCTAAGGCAAGGGTTAGCAACCCCTAGCACGCATGCCAAAGATGGCACACATGGCATGAAGAGTTCCTGGCCCTTCGGCACCACTCAACACAATTGCAAGCATGCCGTGGCTGCTCTTCCCTGCTGGTCCTGCCGCCACCCCCCCGCCCCATCTGGTTCTGGGGCCACAAGAGCTGCACATGCAGTGGCTCTTTGCCCTGCTGGCCCCACCCCAGGCACATGCCAAGGATTGAGAGGAGGAGCTGGCATACGGGTCGAGAAAAGTTTCTGACCCCTGCCCTAAGTGCTTTGAAGCTCCAAGGGCCCTGAACTGCTAATGTTTCCAAAAAGGGAATTAATCTTTTGGAAAGCTAGCAAGAACAGGCACTTCAAACATCATAGCAAGAAAATCCTCTTCTATCCTGACAATCATAGAGGCCTTGATGGAGAGACAGGAGTAGAACAACGTTGAAAAACCTCAGTAAGACGACCATCAATACCAGCAATTTGGGACCCTGAAGGACTTCCCTTCTTGTGCCAGGGGACACATCAATCTCTCAGCACCAAGTGGTAGGTCCCCTTCATTGGGGTTCAATGGTCAATTCCCTTTGGGCAGCTAAGAAAAAAAAAATTCTAATTTTGCTTTAGCTAAACACAAATTTTTGGGTGAAATGTAGTAACCTATGCAATACAGGTGGTCAGACTACGTGATCTAACAGTCCCTTCTGGCCATAAAATCTAATTCTCATCAGCTAATTCCCTTTGCCAATGAAGTGGGTTTTTTTTTTTCATTTCTTTTTCCTGATATTCCACTCTCCATTTTTAATTAGGTTAGGGAACATAGTATGGTCACAGTAGTTTGGACTCTGGATCTCCTTCTCATTAGTTCTCATATCTGATCACGTTTCAAATTCTTAAAAGAACAAAATGGGAAACAGTCCAAGTTTTCTTTTTATTATTATCCTTTTGTTTGAATTTTTTTGGGGGGTGGGGGGGAGATAAGTGGAGGGAAAGGGCAGCTTTCAGAGCACTCTTGCCTTTCACACCAGAATTTTTGCATCCCCATGGATGAGTATAAATGAACTGTGCAAGTCACTCTGCCTTAAAACCTGAGCATTGTATTCAAATACATTCTTTTTCAATTGAAAGAGCTTATTTTGAGATACAGCACTCAGGCATTAAATTTAGGTCAAGATTTTTCAATAATAGGAGCCTAAAGTTAGTCTGCTTATGTAAGTAGCTTGATTTTCAAATGTACAGAAAACCACCAGCTCTGATTAATTTCCCTGGTGCTTGGCTCCTTTGAAAATGTTAGTCATGCAAAAGCCTAGCTTCAGACCCCTACTGCTGTAAAGCAATCTTTTATCTTAGGTCATTGCATTCCCTGGTATCTGAGCCCATGAAGTCTGCTGTCAAAAGTTATTAACTGGGCCCCAGCCCCGGAGGTTATTTACTCCTAGCATCCAATTGTACAGGTAGGAAACTGAGACACGGAGAAGTTGTGTGATTACACAAGGTCACACAGGAAAGTCTGGGCTAGAGCAGGAAACTGAACCTGACTCTCACAGGCTCTAACCACCAGACCACCCTTCCTTTCTGTTTGAGCCCATTTTTCCCAGCAGTTACACGACAACACTGAGTAGATGAAAGGAGAGAATTGTTCCATTTATGGGACTTTGCAAGCTCACAGAGGAATGGATGGACTAAAAGGCTTCATTTGGATTCTTGTGTGTCATAGTTACAATAAACCTTCTTGAGAATTTATACTGAGATACAGAACTGAGTTCTTGATCTTGTCACAGAAAGAATTTCCTCATACCCAAAAACACAGGGATATTTAACAGCAAAATGATAAAGAGCAAAACTGTCTCTGAGGCCTCAAAAGTATATTATGTTTCCTCTTTTCAGAATGATATTTATCCTTTGGAAACTCTCCTGTGTTCTCACATGCAATTAGAAAAGATAAAAAAGGCCTTCCAGTTATTTCTGCACTTCCACTATGGTTCGTATAAAGCAAGCATGTCTAGCCAAGGCCTGCTCTACCCAACACAATTTTAGGGTGTCTGAACACAGTTGCCAGTGGGGTTAGCTGAATTGGGGCTGACTGCTCAACAGTAGTCAGTGAAGACCAGGACAAATTGTATTCACTGCATGAGGACAGCTAGTTGTGATCGAAACTTCAACACTGAATGTGTGCTGGCTGCTAAATCACATTCAGCCCCAGCCCAGCTAACACAGTTGTCAGCTGAGTCCCTGAAAGGGGTAGGTTTCATCCTGTCGACCAGCCTTAAAAGATGTAACCATCTGGAAATGGGTCCAAAAGCATTCAGAGAATTTGCTTTCATTAGTGATGGGACAGATACATTGTATTGCTCTTATCTTATATTTCTGCCATTGTGGAACCAGTAAAACAGCTGACTGTGAAAAACACCTCAGGTACTCAGACAACACAGCCTAATATGAAACATGAAAATTGATACAGTCTAATATAGAGAGAAGTCAGAGCTGGAGTGAAAGAACAGAGACAGAGATGTGCAGTGATATAAAATGGCCTCTCAGATGGATGAGAAAGGCATACTCAGTACAACTGCTCCATTTTTTGACAAAGTAAATAAACTTGAAGAACTCAAAAATCTTTCCCTGCCTCTCCATGGTCAGGTGTAAGAGGTAAAGCTGTCATACATTTTGCTGCAAGATACATAATAAAAATCAAAGGCAGTCCTTATAGGAAAAGGCTGACAAATTACTCTCCTAGAAAGGCAGTTCACAAGAAGCCAACAGGCTGCACTAGACTATCTAATTACAGTGGTCACAGCTATGACATGCAGCAAAGAGAAATGGACATCAGAATATTCATACTATTCAGCCACAAATCCCAAAGAGAATTTTTAAATGAGGACAAGTTCCAAAGGGGTAGCTGTGGCAGTCTTATTCAGCAAACAAACAAGGAGCACTGTGGCACTTTAAAAGACTAACCAATTCATTTATCACAAGAGCTTTTGTGGAAGAAAATCCCACTTCATCAGCTGCTTTGAAGATCTTCTGTAAGTTCCCCCATCTTCAAAGAATCTGATGAAGTAGGATTTTCTCCTATGACAGTTCACGAAATAAATTTGTTAGTCTTTAAGTGTCACAGGACTCCTTGTTTGTTAAACATGATAGGATGTTTACAAAACTTGAACAGCAATGAAAGATTAAATGAACTGGGTATATTCAGTCTTGTGAAAAGAAGATAATCTTCAGATAAGTTAAGGGCTGCTATTAAGAGGACTGTGATCAGTTGCTCTTCACTGAAGGTAGGACAAGAAGTAAAGGGCTTAATGTGCATTAAGGGAGCTTTGGTTTGGATATTAGGAAAATCTTTCCAACTACAAGGACATTTATGACCTGGCACAGGTTTCTGAGGAAGACTGTGGAATCCCCCTCACTGGAAACTTTGAAGAACAGTTTGGCAACCACCCATCATGGCTGATCTAGATTTACTTACTACTGCCTAAACACAAGGGGAGCAGACAAGACAACCTCTTGAGGACCCTTCCAGCAATAATTTTTTTCACTCCTCTCATGTAGTTGGGCAGAAGGATTACAAAGAGGAGGAAGATCCCCAGCTAAGAAATGAATTGCCCCTTCAAAAAATTTGATTTGTCAGGCTCAGACCTTGGCATAAAGCCTGCAGCACCCAGCCACTCAGGTGTTTCAAGTTGGGTACCCAAAACCTGAGATGCTTGAAACTTTTAAACCATTTCAGCTGTTATTTTTTTTCCTGTCTTGTGCACCTGTCTATCTGCATGGCAAGCCATGAGATTTTCAGCTGAGATCAGAGATGCTTTCTGGGTCTGCCACCTAATTCTTGGTCTGAAATAATGCAGGAATAAATTTGCTTAAGTAGTGCACTATTTATAGATAGTCAGGTCCACAGAAGAAGTTTTGTTTCCAAATAGAAGCAATTACCCTTCATATGCCTTTCACATACAGGACATACTGCAGCACTAGCAATGAGACAAAGTTAGAATACTTTAGATTTTTCTTGGTGACCTTCTCCAAAGTGGTAGTGACATCTCCTTAGTACTTCATTTAAATTTCTCTTGAGGCCTCCATTACCTTTCCTGGAATGACGCCCCTGTTTGACACTATAGAGAAAACTCTAATTTGCCAACTTACCTCTTCTTTCACTAAAACTGTAGGAAAACACTACCATGAGCTTATTTCATGGATCTCCATAAAGCAAGTCCTTGTCCTGATCTGGATGGATTCCATTTACATCATGTCACATCCCATTAGGAGGTGATACAATGCCATTATGTAACTTCCACATCCCATTTTGCTGCATCACAATCAAGCACAATGCAGCAGGAAGTAATGTAAGAGGACCATCAGCAACATATCCCACAGAAATCAAACTGGTATCTGGGCAATGACTGAGACTATCCAGGCTCAATAGTCTCACAAATAAGTCAGATAAATCAGCTTCTATCCCGGGAGTGTCACACCCACCACACATTCCAAATTAATGTACCAAATAGTCTTCTAGTGCCATAAAATCCCAAGCGCAGCTCTCCATCACCTCCTCTTTTACTCCACACACACATTTGGTATTTGCCATGAAAAGTCTTTTTGTATTTATATTTTCCCAATGCTATGATGTCTAACTGCTTAATATACACATCACCGTCGACACCTTATTCATTTAAAGAATCTTGGCCTAAAAGTGCTCCATTTTCTTGTTTATTTTAGATTTAGTGTAGGGGTCTCAAACTCAAATCACCATGAGGGCCGCATGAGGACTAATAGAGGGCCGCACAAGAATTAGTACAGTAGCCCGAGGGCCACACCACTGAAACCTTTCCATACAATGATATTGTAAATATCGGTAATAACTGTGTCATTGTGGGCCGCAGGAAATAGCTTTAGGGGCCGCATGCAGTCCATGGACCGTGTGTTTGAGAGCCCTGATTTAGTGCAAGGAGTGGCGTGCCACTACAGGACCTCTAAGTGAACAGGGCTCATTTCTTTACATCAGACCTCAGCTTGCGTAAATCACTGTAAATCCAGCCAAGTTAACAAAGCAACTCATTGACTTCAGCTGAGGATCTGTCCCACTGTAACAACTTTGAGAAGCTGCTCTTAGCGGCCACCGGTATTCTTCACAGTTTGCAGAACTCTGTAAGATGAGATATTCAGAGTGACAGTTTTCATAGAAACCTAGCAGATGAGGGTTGGAAGGGACCTCAGGAGGTATTTAGTCCAACCCCTTTCTCAAAGTGGGACCAACTCCGCTTTCTCAAGGCTTCCAGAACCATATGCCGCCTTATTACCCCTCTCACTCAGCATAGGAGAGATTTACTGCTGCTAAATTCTGTGTCAGCTTCCAGCCCAACTTTCTCCTTTCTGGCAGGAAACTTGTGATGCCCCAGTGCCTACACCCCCAAGTCATTCACTGGGTGTCCTCAGAAATACCCAGAGACAGAACACACACTAGCCTGTTGACTTGGCAGCAGATGCACCCCTTCACTTTAATACGATGGCACAGCGAAGAATATATGTCCAGAGACTAACACTGACAAGGCTGGTGATTAGTCTTTTCATTATGAAATGAAACCTTTCATTAAAAATAACACTTCAAGCTTGCTCTTTTCATACACTGCTTGTTTTTATAGGCATGTAGTCACCCAATGTGCACACAACTTATGGAACGTGTTTCCAGTGGATGTTGTGAAGGCCAAAACTATAACTCGATTTGGAAAAAAAAAAAAAAAGGAAGAATATATGTGAACACTGAAATAAATATAAATAAGAGATGATAGAAACAGTAACAATGAAAACAAATCACACTCGCTGGTGATTAAAATTTAGCCAGTTCTAATCCTTGCAGGCTGTTTTCTCACTGACAGCCCCTTCCCAGCCTCTCTACCCCCACACGGCTGGTGGGAACCCAGGATCATGGAATGCAAAGAACGCTGGCCTCTTGCTTCCCTCAGTGACGCCCTTTTGCTTCTCCTTATACTGCCCCAAATTTACCATCTATGTCTCAAGAGCCAGGGTGACCGTCAGGGGTTCAGACAGCAATCTACTCTGGCATGCTCTTTCCTATCCTCCTAAGTAGTGCTTACATAAGATATAAATGAGCTACGAGTGTCTTTGACATCCCCATGCTCAATTTACTCTGGAGAGGGAGGAACACAGGCAGGCAGGCAAAGCACCATTCCTTTCTAGTACAAACCTTTTTATCAAGGCTGATCATCCCCTTTGAAGAGAGCTTTATTGTTGCACAATAAAAAAACTAAACAGATCTAATAGAACTAGACTAACTTGAACAGAACAAACTAAAGAGAAAGTACAAGGTGCTGGCTACATCACAGACCAGCATATGTGGAGACATAGCAGCTTTCCTCAGTGAACACCGGGTTTGAGGAAACGGATATTATATACCTGCCAGGAATGCCATTGCCTTGAAGAAGGGGACTGTTAGGCCCTGGCTCTGGGAGGAAATTTTTATACCAAAAAGAAGGGCACCCAGAACAGCAACCCCCAATAAAAAGAAAAGACCAGCAGGATCTTATTCAGGGGGACAAGGCAATATATCACATTTATTGTAAATAAGTAAGGATAGCAAAAAGCACACACACACACACACACACACACACTCTTCTGCAACCTGGTATGATATACCGTAATTACTAGTCCTTTCATGTGTTGCTTGAGCCAGTCTAGTGGCCAGCTAGGCTGGGCACAAGGAGGGAGCCAGGCCTCAGTCAGTCACGATCTGATGCTCCCAGATGGCAGTTACAGAATGAGACCCAAAGTTTTTGTGTTCTTACCCATCTTTTATACTTGCTGGCCCTCATGTCAGTCTATGGGATTTACTGTGTCATGTTGCCTCGGGGTTCCTGTGAGATCATTGGTCATCAGTCACTTGCAGACTTGATTGTATTTTGTTCTTTTCTTTCTGGGGTGGCTCCTTCTGTTCGCTTTAAATCAGAGACATCTGCATTGTTCAGCCAGTTAGATGGTACATATGGTTCATCAGGACTGGCTGTTGAGACTGGCCTCTTCTCTCTCACACACACACACACCCACACACACACACACACACACACCCCTTCATTCACACACTTTGTTCACACATTTAAATGAACATACATAGCATACGCCTAAACCAGGTTTCATCAAGTATACAAAATGGAGTTCAGTGTTTAAGCAGGAGTTCCAGATTGACAATATGGAGTCTTGTTGGACATTGGTTATAATGTCTATTACACAGGGTTACAGAATTATTTTACTAATGACTCTAAAGGACATATACACAACATTAACTAACATATACTTTAAAGGTAAATGTAATTCATTATCTGTCTGTCCCCCTACATTGTCTGTGCCCCACAAAATAGCTATCCATGAACTGAAATGGCTGGTGGGGTAATGCCCAGGGGCGATTCTGGAGGTGGCCAGGATGCGGAGCATGCCCCCCCCCCAAGTAGCCGTGATCTGGCCATGCATGGGGCCCGATCCATTTCTGAGGCTCCTAAAAGGGGCTTGAAGCCAGGGATGGTCCATGCCACTTGTGGGAAGTGGCAGGGACTGCCCCTGAGTGGTGGAGAGCATCTCTGCCACTTGTGGGAAGCAGCAGCAACCATTCCTGCTTTGAGCCTCCTGCCCGGGGCTAGAAGCTGGGAACAGTCTGTGCCACTTTTAAAAAGTGGCAGGGATAGCCCCCGAGTGGCAGAGACCATCCCTGCTGCTTGTAAAAAGCAGCACAACTGTCCCCAGCTTTGAGCCTCTTGAAGGAGGCTTGAAGTGGAAGACAGTCCCTGCCACTTCTTAATAAGAAGCAGGAGCCATTCACGCTTTCTGGAAGTGGTCCAGAGCTGGATCAGGCCACTTCTCACTAGCTGGGGCCGGAGATGCAGTGGCTGTGCCCTGCTGGCCCCAACATAGCGATCCCCCTCGTGAAGCCCTTTATCTGCTTTGCTCCATAATCAGGGGTAAAGTATAATTTGGCAGGCCCCAGAACCCTCCCCAACAGGTGGGCCCCCCTCCCACACATCCAGGCCCCCAAACGCCATCTCCCCAAACATCAGCTCCCCACCCCAGCTCCTGCCTCCACTCCAGGTACTGCCCCCAATATCCATTCCCCTGTCCCCAAAATCCACTCACTGCCCCCAATACCCACACCCCCGCGAGTCAGGCCGCCCCAGTACTCATGGGCAGTCGCATGCTGGGCTTGGAAACTAGTGCATACTCTCACGTATAAGCCGATCTGTGCATAAACCAACCCCCAATTCTGAGCCCCCAAAGAGGCAAAAGTGGTGACCTGTGTATAAGCCGAGGCTGCCTTTTGGCCTTGGCCTCTAACCGCCCACCCAGTGCCACTGTCTTCCCGACAACCCCCCCAACCCCCAAACCTCTGCCACTGCTTTTTTCCTGTCCTCTGCCACTCTCTCCTTTCACTGCTACTATCCCCCACTCTGTTCGCTCTCTGCTCCTGTCCCCCTGCTCTGTCCGCTCCCCCTGCTGGCTGCCACCTTCTCCGCTCCCCGCTGCTGTTACCATTCCCCAACACCCCTGCCGCCCCTTTCCTTGTCACCCCCCAACTCCTACCGCTGCTTTTTCTGACCTCCCAGACAACCCCCAACCCCCATGCCCTGTTGCCGTTTCCCTGGCCTCCCCAAACCCCCAGACCAACACCCCTCCCAGGGCCCCCTTACCTGGCCGCTCCAGATGCCAGGGTCCCCCTCCCAACTCTAACCCCAACGCAGGCCAACTGCCCAAGAAGGCTGCCCCAGCCACACTGCGGCTCCAGCCTAGAGCATGCCCAGCCAAACTCCTGGGCTGGGGCTATTTACCATATCCACCCCTGTGTAAGCTAAGGGTATTTTGAAGCCAATTTTCAGGCACAAAAATCTCAGCTTATACATGAGTATATATGATATGCAGCCTGCACACCTTCCTTCCCCCCACCTTCCTGAATGCAGCAGAACAGCCTTCAGGGGCCTGCTATTTTTAGGGGCCCAGTGTTTGGGCCCCTAAAAATAGAAAATGGAACCAGAACACTGTGTTCTAGGGCCTGCTATTTTTAAATTGCAAGCCCCAGAATGCGGCATCCCGGCACCATGTCCTATTTTTAGGGGGCCCGGAATGCTGAGCCCCTAAAAATATTAGACCCCGGAATGGCATTCCAGTGTGTTCCAGCCTACTTTAACCCCTGGTCATAATGTCTTGAAACATCTGTTGTCTGAAGAGCAGCATGTTACCTTGGTGCAGCTCTCAGTCCTTTTCTGTCTCTCAGCAGTCAGGCCCGCAGTTCCCAGGCCTCAGGGACTCCAGTCCCAGAAATCTTGAACAGTTCAGTGAAAACCTGTTCTCTCTCCCCTGTTTCTGTTTGTCTCCTCACAGTGAGTCCTCACAGCTGGAGAAGTGATGGCCTTGACGGATACCCCAGTTGCAGTCACTTATAGCTTTCAGGGGTTAGCAGACATCAAAGGATAGGTCCTACAACACCTTGATGTTTTTTCCCATGTAGTCTTAAAGTGCCACATGACTCCTTGGTGTGTGTGTGTGTTGTTGGTGGTTTTTTTTTTTTTTGCTGGACTAGACTAACATGGCTATCCCTTAGAAAAATAAAAATAAGAACAGACTCACATTCACTATCAGTGCAGGATTGTTTAAAGACACATACCATGGTGAGTACTGTGAGGGGCTGGAGCTGGGTGACATCACACTGCATGCCTCTTCCCAGTGATGATCCTCGAAGAGTGGTGTGGGAAGAAGAAATAAGGCTTCCCCTCACAGACATGTCTGGGCAAAGATCAAACATTATCTGCTTGAGAAGGTCAGGAAAATAGTCCCAAGCATCAGAACTCTGTTCAGGCCAAGTACTCTTTCCCATTTTCAGTATCTTTAATTGTGTTCATTAGCAGACAAGCGCTGTCTACATATATATGATTCATATAGCTTACAATCTCCGAAGTAGAGCTCTCTCTCTCTGCGGAATGCACTAAACTTTATTCAGTTACATTGCCTGAAAAAGCATCACCTTCGGAGGCCTCAAAGCTGTAGGCAAACTTATGTCTTTGGGAATGCTTTGTGGCTGTTTTCCCTTCTTTCCTTCCAGTGGTCTTGCCTAAGCCTTCAAATTCATGTTCATAAAATAAAAAAAAAAAACCAAGGAGTCGTGTGGCACTTTAAGACTAACAGATCTATTTTCTGCATGAGCTTTCATGGGAGAAAATCCCACTTTGTCAGATGCTTCAAAGAAGTTCACGCATCTTCGAAGCATCTGACGAAGTGGGATTTTCTCCCATGAAAGCTCATGTGAAAAATAAATCTGTTAAAGTGCCACACGACTCCTTGGGTTTTTTTGTTTTTTTGGGTTTTTTTTTTTTGTTTGTTTTGGACTAGACTAACATGGCTATCCCTTTGGAAATTCATAAAATAAATCGGCAAAATTCCTTTGTTCCTTACCGAGGGTGAAGGGATGAGGCTGATGTTTCAAGGACCGTAGCATGGGGGGATGGCATGCATGAACAGGTGCAGTAAATGAAATCTACCTGCGCTCCCTTCCCGTTTCTCGGTGGATTCTTTTTAGGTTTGGCTGTCTCAAAGAAGTCCTAGTTGCCCATCAGCTCAGCATAATCGACATCTCTCTCCTCAATGAGCTGGTCCTGCCTGCAGTTCTGGGATGTCCTCCTCCCAGATGTCACTAGGTATCCACCATGACTAGCAGTGACAGCTCATTGGCAATAGAATTCTTCATAAGAGCCCCAGCTCAGGGAGGAGGGGGAGGCAGCACCAGTTTTCCTCTTTCCCTCCTTTGGCAAAACAGCTATAAGCTCCTTCCCATTTGCCCAGGGTTGGTATTCATTTCAGACTGTACCAGAGCTCCTGCAGATCCTTTGCATTATCTGCATAAGCATCTTTATTTCTGCAGGAATCACACAGCTGGGCCTGCATTGCTACTTCCCCCCCACCGGCTGAGGAAGTCCAGGATTTCTGTCCTGGACCAGGCAGCAGCCAGAGGTTTAGCTGGAGTTTTACCTAGAGCCATAGTGCAGTGTCCTCAAGGTGAGTTAAGAGGAATAGCGGCATTTCCAAAACACAGAGAATTTCAATGTGGCGGAGGCCTTCCAGTCATGGTGACCCCTAGGCAACAAAGTTCAACATTTCCACCAGATCCGTAATTGTTATGGGGACCTTGGCATTCCACGTGTATTCCCAGATGACTGCTTATACTGGTACAGGTACTTCACACCCCTGTTCCCAGAACAAACCAACTCCATTCACCAGAGCTAAATGTCTGAGGAAAAACTGACAAGGCAGTGAAATGACAACAACAGATAGAAAAGGGCCATTCATACTTTGGGGCACTTAAAAATCAACAAATTTCATGATCTAACAGATAGTACCCCTGGCTTTGAATCAGCAGACTTGAGTTTTTTCCCTAGCTCTGCCACTGATGTTCTGCATGGCCTTTGGCAAATCACTTCACCTTTCTGTCTTGGTTTTGCCTGCCACCATTTGTTGTGTCTATCTATAGTGTAAGTTGCTTGGAGCAGACACAGCTTCTTACTATGTGTTCCTACACACACAATGGAGCCCAATCTCTACTGAGATTAGAGAAACTAATGCAGTACAAACAAGTAAGTAAGTATTCTAAAACTGTAGTTAAGCAAATACTTTTAAATTTTCTATTAAATAGCTTTTTCCAGAAAGATTGACATTATTTTAAATCTCTGAAGCATCCACTGACAATTCACATTCCATTTAATGGGAAGTTCAGAGCACCAGTTAGAAAAGTACAGTGAAACTCTTCCATCAAAATACTGCTAAAGCAACCAAATGTAATCTCCTAGCAAACATTGAAATTGACCTTTTCAGAGTGTTTGGAAAAACCCTGAAACTGCTACATTTTGCAACTCAAATCAATTATTTTCTCATCTGACAATTCCAGACACATTTTCTCCAGCTCTGCTCTGAGAGGTGTCACCCCATGACAGGGCTCAGTCATTTGATTTATTACAATTTGCTCTCAAACTCCACCACTGGAGACTCATTTGAAAACTGAACATGTTCCCTCAAAATAATTAAAAGGAAACTCTGAAATCAAGCCTTCATTAAAAGAAACATGCACTGCAGCAATTCTCATCACAGATCACATCCCAGACCGCCTGACACAAGCTGCAGGATCAATGAAAGGGCTTTTTCAAGACCACTAGGTCAAGCCTGAAAACATCTGGCTCAGGATGCAGAGCTGTTTAACTTCAGCAATCCCCACTTGAAAACATACAAAGGGTGGAAGATTGGACTAACCTTGCAATGAAGATTTCTGCAAGTTTATTCTTGACACAATTTCTTCTGGAAAGTAATAGACTGAAATGAACTGTAGATGGATAATTTCCACCTTGGATGAGGTTTGTGCAGAAAAATATTCTAAAAGCAATATGGGAAGCTATCATTGCAATTCTAAATCTAGGGCTATGCATACCAGACTCTTCAGCTAGGAGTCTCAGCTTGTCATTTTCATACTTGGAAATTAGTTCACCACCCTCGTTAAAGCACTTTTGCCTCCTTGTCAAAAATACTCATGCTACTCAAGAGTCCATCCATCACCTTCCAGCCTGCCTTGCTGGTACTGAATCGAGAGCTCAGGCTCTCATTTAGGTCATTTTCTACAGGATTTATTCTGCAAAGGGGGCTGAGTGGGCTCCCTGGAACAGAAGCACAGATATCAATTAAGGGGCAGCAGAGAGAATACATTTTGGTTCGCACACAGTTTACGTTACAGTTCTATTTAAAAACAGCTATAACGCGCAATTTATAGCTAAGGTACAGACATGAGCAATGTGTGTTCTAGATGGTTATAAACCAGTGATAAGCAATCTTTTGACCTGTTGCGATCTAACACTCTACTTATTAATAATTTATTAACACATTATAAACAATTTATCAGTAGAACCTTAACATAAAATATGACCTTTTATAGTGGGGTCTGGGGACATCTCTCCTGCATACATATAGATAAAAATATGCACACATCTCCTTCTCAACAGAGTACACAGGCATCTAGGTGAACTCATGGGAGCATTAATTTATTTATTGTGGAAGTCTTTTCAGAGCATTTATTTACTAAAGAAACTATGAAGAACTGCAACAGAGCCCAGCAAAGCTTGCGACACTGCTTGCGGACATTGTTTTGGATTTGCTCCTTTAAGGGACACATCTCCACATTCCTCTCTGGGAGCTCTGGGCACTTCTTTTTAGTTGTGGGCTACAGAGGAATGCAACTGAGAAACCAAAAAAGGCAGGATGGCTGTTTGATTGGCTGGAACCAATTGCTATAGGAGGGAGACTTTATTATGGTTTCATAGTAAAATCAACAGAGTTAGGGGCTCCACCGAATCAGGCATTATACAAAAGCCAGTGAGACAGAGCTCCTGCCCCAAAGAGCCTGCAGTCTAGACAGAACACACAGAAGATGGGAGGGGAAAAAGAAATAGAAATACAGGAGATAAACAATATTCAAAGTCGTAAAGTAGGGCTGTAGCAGAGCCAAGATTAGAATCCTATTCCAGTGCCTTACTCACTAAGCAATACTGCTTCTCAGCAGGTGTCTTCTTTCCCACCATAAGTTCCAGCACGCATAAAGAGCACTGAGTCTTCAGGGTCTGAAGGTTCAGACTCGGATCCATCCAAACATGGGATTTGCATCATCATCTCACCTAGTCTACACTCTGGAGTGGAAACAGAGGAGAAGTGTCTGAACACAGGTGTGTAAGCAACCATTGTAGCATGAAAGACATCTCTCTGAAGTTTCTGCGCTGGTCCTTCTGGTGGCTGGACATTAATTGATCAAAACACTTGTTACTTTGGGCTTCAAAAGCAGAGCACCAAGGCTCCCTGTGGATTAGAACCAGCCATGTCAGGTATTTCTGACAAAAGCCTGTTTGTACTTGGAGTTGATGGTACAGCTATTCTCCAGCATTGGAAAAGGATGACAGGACTTCTTAAAAAAGAAAAAAAAAATTAGCTGCGTCTCCAGCAGGTTTCATTTGAGTGGATGGGAACATCCCAGACTAGATACTGCTGAAATGATAAACTAATGGCTTGACTAATGCGTTGTATTAATTGGGTGCAAGGGGAAATGAGGCAAATCTGCCTGATCCAGGTAAGAGCCACAGGAGTGGGTAATTACATAAACAAAATGGATATGAGTGTCCAGATCTGCTGGAGAAGAGGTGCCAGTAAATCCCTTTGCTGTATGTTACTTTTTTATATTAGATGCTCTCATCCCTTGCTGTGGCACACGAGGTACCTACCATCTCTCAGTCTCGTCCCATGTTTCTTGCTTCATTAGAGTATGTTTCTATGACAGTAACATCTTTGTCAATAGTTCCCTTATCTGTTGTCCTCTTTTCCAACTTCCGTCAGGTGTTGCCCCATCAAAGGCTTGTCTATGAATACAAGTTTTGTTTTTGGTTTGTTTTTTTTTTTAACATTCATGCATCATGTCACTGCAAATGGAAGCAGTTCATTTATTGCTTTTTGTTTTGTCAGAGAAAAGAATGTCCCCAGATTTTCAGGGAAGAAGGTTACTTGCCTTTCAATAAACGTGCTTCTTTGCAAGGTGTTGTCTATGTGGATCCCATTCAAGAGGTATGTCTATGCTACATGCTTAAGTCGACTTAAGGAGGCTTAAGCAACTCCCTGGCCATATCTGGAGCTCATTGAGCTGAGTCAACACTTGCTTAATTCTATTTAACTCCTGCCCTTAAAGTTGACTTTAAGGATTAAGTCAACTTTATTAATCCCATTTTAAATGTGTCCCCTGGCTCAAGTCGACTTAATTAAGTCAACTTAACTGAGCCCTGTAGTGTAGACATAGCCAAGGTTAGCATGTGTATTCTGCATGCGAGATCAGAATCTTTAAACATCAGCATCCACTGGGCCTGTACCTAGGCCAGCATGCCCTTTGGCCCCCAGCCAAGGGTAAAGAGAACAGAATTCCCTCCATTGCCCTTCAAGTCCCTCTTACCACCCATAGCAGCAAGATGGCACTCAGCAGTGTTGCCTGATACCACAGAGAAATGCTTTAAATATTATTATATGCCAGACTTCCGGCATCACCTATTAGGTAACCTGATGCTTGCCATTAGAAAACCTTTATTTCAGTGGTTTGTAACTTTATCACACTTTATCTACTCAGGCTGGTTTTTCATGCTTGAGATTTGCCTATGTACGTTGTTGGGGTGGGTCCTACTTTGAGCAAGGGGCTGAACTAGATGATCTCCCAAGGTCCCTTCCTATCCTAATCTTCTATGAATCAGCCGAAATGGTTCAGTGATCTTTGAGAAGGCACCTAGAGAAAAATACTTTGTTTGCCCACCTTAAAAAAGTTCTAGGGACTTTTTCCCCTCTGAAAAGGTCTAGGATCCCCATACTTTGGCATAGAGACTCAGAATTTGGCCCACCAGGGTCCTTTCTATCAAGAATTTGTTTTTGGCCATCCTAGGAGAATCTGACCAAACTGGGCCAAGTTATAAGCGTTTGAAAATTATTTTGCACATGCTCAGTGAAGACAGATTTTAACAACTAATCTCCCTGAAGATTCCATACACTGCTGCTGCTGGACTGATTGCGTGGAATCGATTGAGTGGCAGTGAAGATCCAATCAATTAATCCAGGACTCAATGCAATTAAGCCACGCCCACAGAACAATTAATGCTGTGTCAATGGGAGGACATTTCCCATCAGCGCAGCATAGTGGGTATGCAGCAGAAGGTGGAAGTTAGGAAGTCAATGCACAGTGGCTTAAACAAGGATTCCCATGGCACTTTTACAGACTGAAATAATTATTTATTGCATGAGCTTTTGGGGGAGAAGATCCTACTTCACCAGATGCTTTGAAGAGTAACTTACGTATCTCCTGCCACAGGTCGCCCAATTTAACCAGCACTGTGGCCCAGGCCGCTGTAGGATTTCTTCTGCAACTGCAGTTCTGTGCTATGGCCAACCTAGGTGTGAGCTGAGCTGACAGCAGGGAGTCTCTCTCTCTCTTGCTTTCTCAATAACACCCTGTTAGATTCAGACACAGAGAAAGATGAAGCTGCCTAATTAAGATGCAGGGAGGGCAAGAGCCTGCCCTGTGGGAAGAACAGGATGAGTTAGATTGGACCAATGAGCTAGCGTGGGGCAGGCACAAAATGGGACTGGCTGGGAGAAGAAAGTAGGATAAGAATCTGTGTGGATGACTCAGACTGGACAAACAACTTGTTGAAGAAGACTGGGACCGGGATCCAGTAGAGACAGGCAACAAAGACAGGACAGGAAAAGACTGGAGCAGGGAGAGAGGAAAAAGGGCTATGCTTGAAGGAAACAGGCACAACTGCATGTGCCCATGAAGGACCACTGCCCTGAGAACCAGGAAAAGAACTCAAAATCCATGCATGTCCCCACTCCTCTGCTGGCAGTTAATACCTGTGAAATCCGCAGGCAAAAAGTTTCCTTCCCTTTCTAGTGTTGGCACGCAGAGAGTTTGACAACCTATCAATGCTGCCAGTTGCTCCATGAGTTCAAGTGTCACTGGTCTGTGCAGTGGCCTTAAAGGTTGCACACCTGTTGATGACTCATGTGGGCATCAATAGGCTGTCCTGTGAAGGAACTTCTCTCTTACAAGTTTTCTGTTTTTAGAAAGATGTGCACTGAAGAAAAACCTGGACTGAAATAACATTATTACCATTGCAAAGTCAAGCACATAAAAGTTGGGACATGCAGAAGCAAGGCTGCCCATGCACCCTTAATTGAGCACGCTCAGACAAATGCATTATGACTCTGCCTTTAATGACAATGATCACATACGAGTTTTTCCTCAGGATCCCTGGACAGCAGCACTCACAAAATGTGTCCAGACCAGACCAATCACTGCATGGGGTCTGTGGAATTGTTGCCTAAGGATTGTTAGCACTGATACAGGAAATACAGCAGATGCAAAGGTGAGACAACAACAATGGAGGACTTATGCCACTCGGGGAAATGCTTCAATATGCCAGACAAAACTTTGTGTTTTAGCAGCAAGACTCAATTGGGAGTGTGGATGTGTGCCAGGTTGCACTGACAGGAAGCAAGTTTTACTGGTAAAGGCTTCTAGCGTAGGCCCTGTCTTATGCTTTGCTGCTATGCTTGATCTGCAGCGTGCTGTCAAAGTACAAATTGCTGCACAGACAACAACTTAGCATACTAGCGGATTGCACACAGTTGCGTACATATGCCAAGATACCCACCCAGGCCCTCCTCCCCTTTCTGGCCAGGCCCCTTGTTCCCCCGACTCTTGTCAGGACCTAACTGGTCTTAGTTAAAATTGGAAAACCAGACCAGCACTAATTTTAGTGACATCAGGTTTCTCCAGTCCTCCCCAGAATCAGTAGGAACCATTTATCTGAGCATGTCTTTACAGGCTACTGTAAATTACCTAACATATATTTTGCCGGGCACTGGTCTGAACTAGGAGAGCTGACTTCTACCCCCAGCTCTGCCACTGACAAAAACTGTGATCTTGGAAGATCCTCTTCACCTCCCTGTGCCTTAGTTTCCCCTTCACTCTTTCTCTTAGCTACTTAGATTACAACTTTTCAGAGACAGAGGAAAGTCTGCTTCCATGTATTTGTGCCATGCCCAGCACAACGAGACCCTGATCTTAGATGGCGCTTCTAGGTGCTACCATAATGCAAATAACTAACAAATAATGATGTACAATGGCACAGAGTTGAGGAGTGAGGCCAAGTGGGAGGTGCTTAGCCCATCGGTGCCTCTGCCATCCCCAACCCCACTGCCTGGCTGGGGTAAAGCTGGTAAGCAGGGCTCTAAATGCCAGAAAGTAAGACGGAATCAGAGCTGTGCCTACTGAGGCAAGGGACGACAGCTGTTTCCCTATCTGCAGGGACAGGGTTAGTGTATAAAACCCAGCCAGGGAGAAACCAAAGGAGAGGCGTGGCCATGGAGAAGGGTGAAGCCTCTGCTACCCAGTTTACCTCTTGGCTAAGGAAGGGTGAGCAACCCAAAGCCTCGTGGCCAAGGGGCCTAGTTTGGGAGGGGGACTCACACTTGCACACTGTAAATGAACCAGCACTCTCAAATACACGAGATGAAGCCTGGGAGTTGGTCTGTTTAGTAGGAGAGAGAGACCACCCAGAGAATCCTGGGGGGCATGGTGGCCAGTGGCAGTCCACCAGAGGAGGCAAACACAACCCTAATTTCATCATTTCCCCATGTCCAAGTGCTCAACTAAGCAACCTATATATCTTCTCAACATCATTTTTCAGGTGCTGCTAGCAAACGTTCGTCAAGCACTTTGCAGACAAAAAGCCTCAGTTAAATGTCATATATTTATTATTAATAGTAATAATGCAGGTGCAGGATCAGATAAACAAGTTAGCCTTTTCAACCTCCCCAGCCACTTCCAGCCAATAAGGAAATGGCAGCTAAAAGTCATTCTAGCTAAGCCAGCGATCATTAACCCTTTAGTTACTGAACTAACATCTAATGCTGTGCCAAGGACAAGGAAGGCAAAACAGGAAGAGGCTGCCATCTAGTGCGCAGTGCATATGAGAGTCTCAAATCTTCAAAGTCTTCAAAGCAAAGACAGGCTGATTGCACAGCTTGGCCATGTGCTGGTGATTGTGTTTTCCAGCCCAGAGATGGTGTGTGGCAGGAAGGGGTGCTGCAGGGGTGGGGCAGAGCAACTTTCAGATGTGCAGGCTGGACGAGTAAGGGCCCGTGTGCAGTTGTACCACTCTCAGAATGGGGCTGGGCAAGGAAAATTGACTCGGTACACCTTCCCTGCACAAGTTCCAAAGGGGCAGCCATGTTAGTCTAGTAAAGCAAAAAAAGCAAGGAGTCTTGTGGCACCTGAAGACTAACAGATTTATTTATCGCATGAGCTTTTGTGGGAGAATATCCCACTTCATCAGACATTCTAGGCTCCTTTCCCACTCCACTGTGTCAATGGCAAGGGAACTCAGTTGGCATCCTGGGAGAATCATTGGGAAGACACAGGAGGACCATCAGCTCACCAAGAATTTCGCTTGCATCCCCAGTGCAAAGCAGGCAGGTTCCATCCTGAGTTAAAGCAGAGCTTGTGCTCAAACCCCCACCCCCCATCTGGGTCAGGTAGTGTGAGGCACCTGCGACTCCAGTCAGAGAGTTTTGTGCATGGAAGATAGGAAGGTTGGACCAAAAGCCAAAAAAAGAGCCTGGGTTACCCCTGCAGTGCAGAGATCCCCAAAGAACCAGCACCTCCCCCCCCCCCCACTCTCCTCTCGGAGTCTGCCACTTCACCTGCTCTTTGCTCCTCCCTGTGAACAAATCCAGCTGCTCTATAGGAAAAATAGGAGGGGCAAAGCCATGGCTCCTCCCACTCCTGGTACTGCTCACATCAAGGGAAGAGCACACTGTGCAAGCTGCCCCTGCTGCGCTGTGTCGTGGGGATCCCACTCCAGCGTGCTCCATGGGGCCTGTTGTAGCCCTGCATTCAGTGCCCATTCAGGTTTTCCAGCTGTCAAGATCAGATACATTCAGTTCCCCCCAACCTCCAAACCATTGCAGGGCTGGTTTATTCAGCTGTTCTAGAAGGGGTAACTCACTCCTTTACTGCTCACATTCATGGTGACTCTGAGTCCATGGGACAAGTCCCTCTCTCCTGTTCGAGAGGGCCCAACCCTCCTGCTGGGTCTGGGCTGCATGTCAGACCATCCTTCTGTCCCTCTCCAGAAGACAGGAGCTCTCTTGCTCACCTCCTTGGAGCTGGAGTCATGCTTCTCCAGTTGGCCCTTTGCCCAATCATCAGGCCTTGCACGCTCGGAGGAGGTACAGTAAGTAACTTCCCCCTGCTGCTGTCTCCCCTCTGCTACCTATGGCCCTGCAGGCATTATCTTACTCCTTGCAACATGTACAAGGGTCTGCCCAGCTTTGAGATGGTTTTTATACTGGGTCCTTCTCCCTGTTCATTCTTTATTGGCTGGATAAGAGGGGAGCCCTAGCCTACCCTCCCTGAAAGCCTCCAGATCTTTAAAGATACAGTAACATGATTCCAGAGCAATAACTAAGAATTTCAGTGCCCAGGGCACATACTACTTGAACCGCACCCGTTACAATGAGTGGCGCCTGGAGTGAGGGGCAGGGAACACACCCTTTAATGGAGTGACAAAATGAAGCCGCTCCGGGGCACCCAGGGCAAAGCACCATTCACTCCTTCCTAGTTATAGCCCTGCATGATTCCTACTAAATTCTGCATCCTTCCAGATCCCTTTCCTCTCCTCACAGCAGCTCAGGCTTTGTGTGTCCGACATCCCCAAACTCACGTGCTCCAGGTGGTGACTGCTAGACACACCAACTCATCCAGGGGCAGGTCACGCTGTCACACCCTGCCTGTGGGGCAGGCACAATCCTGGCAGGGCAGAAAAGGTTGGGGCCTGCCTGAGCAGAGGTCATAACTCACCAGCCAGTAGCACCCATTGTGGCCAGCACACCAGAGCCAGATGGGGTGAAGTCCCTGCTTCACACAGCATTTCATGTGTGCAGCTGGCCAGAAGGCTGGGTTATTTAACACAGGCGGATGACACACAGCAGGCTAGTTCCTCTGCATCCCATGAGCAAGGATGCTCTGTTCAGGGGGCTTGATGGAGAACACAGTGGCTATGAAACAGCAGGTCAGGGATCCTCTCTCAGTTATTTAGGGCCAAACTATAATTCTCCACCTGAGCAGAACCACACGCCAAGAAACAGCTAGCCAGCATGTGCCAGGATCAAGCCCCGTTCTAAAGAGCAGCCTATCTGCCTTTGTCCTTGATCAGCACGTCTGTTACCCCCAATCCACAAGAGCTCACAGACTGCAGCATCATGGAGCTGTTGGCTCTTCCACAGCCTGCATTCATGTAGAGCCCTGCAATTGACCTGCACCAACGTGTTCATCTCTTTCTGAGATCACTCCTACAAGGCTACACCTCCAGGATCTAAGTATAGGGATTATGTGGGTAGCTTATGGAGGTAACAGAGTAATTACTAAAATGTGTTCCTCACCAGGGTGGTAATTAGTCTCCTACATCTGTGCTTAGTGCCCACATAAAGGCAGATATTCACTCTTCACTTAATTTGCTCCAATTGCCATCAGAATTTCCAGAATCCAATGGGAGATTTGTCCTCCTCCTCTCTGCCATGGGTACATGCCACCTCTGTGGCCATTGCATGACTGATAGGTATGTAGAAAAGTGCACCCACAGCTCACAGCACCCTGACTGCTGTTGGGCAGTGAAAAATTGGACAGATGTGGTAATAAAGCATGGACAGTCAGTGTCATAGGAGCTCTGTCAGGTAGACCAGCTGGCATGTGGTGAGTGCAATGCATTGAGAAAGTGGATCTTTTTCGACAAGGAATAATTGCTCACTAAGGGCAAGGTTTTGGGGGGGTTTTTTTGTTTTTTTTTTTGGTTCATTTCGTTTTGTTTTGGGGTTTTTTTGTTTTGTTTTTTTAAAACTAGCCCTAATGTGGCTTCTCCACCTGCATGGCACATATCATTATGGCTGCTGACATCACAAGTAGGGGTCAGGAGCAGAGAACTACCTGCCCAGTCCAACCCCCTGTACAAATGAGAAAGGCGTGGGTAGACCTGTGGGCTCTGCTCCCTTCCTTTTCCTCATGAGAGGAAGTTGCTTTTCAGAGGGAGGGGTAGGGACTTATTTTCCTTCAATCCTGGAAGAGGGACAGAAATGTGACTCTCAGGGCTGAGCCCAAAGGTTCCACCTAGCCCCACAAGATAGTCTCAGAGATGTTTGTGTTTTTTTGACTTGCATGCTGTAATCCCACTGTGAAGCAATCATTTCCCTTTTTGAAATGGGAGGAATGTTTGCACAGAAGCTAAGCTCTAGAGCTGGGACTAGCCCCTATGCCAGCAAAATCTGCATGGCAGACAATCTAGACTAACAGTTATCTTGGCATCCTATAATGGGATAATGGCAGCCTCTCCCCCGGTTAAGATACAGCATCACAGCCAGAGGTCCTGAATATAAGGGCAGGGCTCATCCGCTAGTGAGTAGTACCTAGAGTGGAAATGCTTTCGCCCTCTGTTGATGAGACTATACAATGTTGGCCATAGGGATGGCAGCCATTATTGCTGTTAAACTGAGGAAATATCAATCAGTATGGAAGATCTGCCTGTTCTGAGGAAGCTCATTGAGAATGCATCATTACAGAGCCCCAGGAAAGTCAAATAAGGACCAAACACATTGTGGGAGCAGGAACGATACCCACGCACAGACATCGCTGTGTGGAGAAATTATGTGCATTCTCTGGCCATTCCCCAGAAGAGACCACTGCACGTAAGGAGAGATGGTGCCTGCTGGAGAAATAAGAGAGGGGCTTTCTAGGTTTCTCTGTGAAAACAGTGGGCTCTCTAGGATTCCTGGCTGCTTGTCTGAACACCCAGCCTTCTGTGATAGGCCTATTAAAGTCACCTACAATCCTATAAGGTACATGCAAACACAAGACAAGCACTGGCACAGCCTCATCAGCCCTGGTTTCTCCTTACAACTGGGCGGGAGCCGGATTCTCCATTTTGCAGAAAATTCCTACTTCCTTCAGAAAAAAATTCCATGCCGCAACTGAACAAAAGCAAAAATTCCAAAATTTCTGGCAAAACTAAATTAGAAGGGGAAAAATAATTTGAATTGATTGAAGCATTCACTTCAGATGCAAGTCACAATATTTCATTGCCATTTCAACTTTTTTACATTTGTATTATGTAACAGCCAATGAAAAAAATTGAAGTGGCTTTTCATTTCAGAAGGGAAAACCAGAATTCTCCATTAGTCTCTGGTTTTCTTCCTAAACAAAATATCATTGAAGCAGACATCATCCCACAAAATGTTTTGCTTTTGACAAACCTGCATTTGCCAACAGAAAGCACCACTGGAAAAATTCCAACCAGCTCTATCCAGGACTTAAAAAAAAAAACAACAAAAAAAAAAACATGAAAAACAAAAACAAAAAAAAACTAAAACCATATGCACCAAAGCATCTAAATGTCACAAGGAAAAAAAAAAAGTCCATGATCTCATCTTCCACTGAACATCACAACCAAAGTCCTTCCCTCACTCAGCAACCAGAGGCATGAAATACTCCACAAACATCTGATACTTTCTCCCTTTCACCCTGTGGAATCTAAGGGCAAAGGTATCTGCATAGAAGTCTTCTGCCCAGATGGATCCTTTCATACACTAAAGCAGGTGTCAAATCCGTGGCCTGAGGGCTGCATGCAGCCCGCAACAACACCATCACTATCAATATTTGCAATACTGTTGCATGAAAAGGTTTCAGTGGTGCGGCCTTTGGGCTAACTCAGGACCGTAACTAGGGATGCTGGCACCCAGGACAGGCATCCCAAAAGGCACCCCCCAACACCTGGGCCCCGATCTGGGGCCCATCCATCCCCCCTGGCTGCCAGAGCCAGGGGGGTCCCTACCCCCCCCCCCAGCCAGAGCAGGGAGTCTCTTCCCTGCCGCGGCTGGGGCTGGGTAGGGGGTTCCCTTCCCTTGCCACGGCAAGAGCCAGGCTGGGGGTATGGGGAGCAGCGGGGTTTCTTCTCCACCAGCAGCCAGAGCTGGGCAGGGTGCCCTGGCCGCTCTGAGCTGAGCAGCAGGGAAAGTGCCCTCCACTGTCTGGCTCAGCGCAGCTAGAGCCGGCCATGGAGCGCCTTTCGTGGCTCCAAGAGGAATCTGCCTTTAAGGCACATTCTTCTTTGGGGCCAGGAAGGGTCTGGCATGGCACCTTCTTTAACTCATGCCTGGGGCTTTTGCTCCATTTGCCCTGCCATAGTTACAGCCCCAGGCTAATGTACCAGTCCTCATGTGATTTGATTTTGAAACCCCTGTTCTAAAGGCCATAGGCAAAATCCACTGCCATTCATTGCTACTCATTGAAACCAGGAGTCAATAGGACCACGATCCAAAGGGGCAGTCATGTTAGTCTAGTTCAGTCAAACAAACAAGGAGTCCAGTGGCACTTAAAAGACTAACAAATATATTTGTTGCATGAGCTTTTGTGGGAGAAAATCCCATTTCTTCAAAGAGTCTGACAAAGTGGGATTTTCTCCCACAAAAGCTCACGCAATAAATGTATTTGTTAGTCTTTAAGTGCTACAGCACTCCTTGTTTGTTTTACTCAACAGGACATTACTCTTTTTCTAGTCTGCTTTAGAAATGGCTGGATGGAACCAACTCTGAGCTGTTCTCTGTGTTCTGGTCCTGTGCTACTCAGGCAATGTCACTCCATTTTGCAACCAAGCAAAGAAACACATGCTTTGCAGTAGAGTTGTGTACAGTGTGATTTGTACGCTTTTCCACTTTGTGTTCACTGAAGAAAACAGAAAGCCTGAGCTCTGTCACCTTCAGTGGGGCTCTCATTATGATCCCGCAGCAGGATTTGGGCTTTACACATTGCAGGCCCTTTACTGAGTTAGCAAAACTGAGTAAAAACATCTTGGATGTTACGAATGTACCAGACCACTTTTTTTCAGAATTCACAGGGTCAAATTATGCTCTCAATTACACCCAGATAATTATAGAAGAACTCCACCAGCTTCCGCAGGTGTTACTCCAGTTTATTTTCAATGATGTAACTGACAACAAAATTTTGTCCTGTGAAAAACTGGAATATGAGACGACAAAAAAACAAATGCGTTACCCATCATCATAGCAGGAATATGTAGCCCTCCAAGCAGTTACTGTTTATTAAGGCTAACATCCTCCCTAGTAAAATAATGGAAGAAATATTAAGCCTCTATGTCAGCAAAATGCAGACAGAGGATCACAAGCTGCAAGTGATCATTTAACGTGTCTACGGCAGCTCTTTACAGCACATGATATTAAAATACTGGGTGATTGAATGATTAGCCAATTTAACTTATTGACCAATCAGAATGCTTTTTCTATTTTATTAACCAGTTGTGACTGATGAAATAATAGCTGATCAGTTATTTGCTGTGAGAATTTTATTATGTCCTGTCATACTGTTTAAATACGAATACATAGTACTATAGTAAATGAAACAATGAATTCACACTATTCTGTGGGATGACTGCATAGCAAGTGTGAGAAATCAAGACAAAGGTAGGGAGTAATAGATGCCTATATAAGACAAAGCCCCAAATATGAGACTGTCCCTATAAAATCAGGACATCTGGCCACCCTATTACTGTGGCTGTTTTGGGTAATGTTGATACCCACTGAGATGTGAGTGTCACAAGTCTAGGGCAAAATTCACCAAGTGAAATGTCAGCTCTGAGAAAAGGGCCAACACAAAGCTGATGTGCCACTAAATGCCTAATTAAACCCTACTGGGCAGACTTAAGTGGAGCATAGCTGATGTGTTGACTTTATGTAAGTCATTTCACCCCACAGAATAACAAAAACTTCCTGAACAGACAGCAAGGATTTGCAGGTCTGAATTAAATGGATCTGACCCCAAATCCATTATGTCAGTGAGAGTTTTTCCAGTCTCCTCAATAGGCTGTGAATCCAAATTATTAAAGAATAAAGAATGCTTGGGAATACTGATCACTATTTCATTAACAGATGGGTACTTGAAGTAAATTAAACATATTTGGATCCATTCCTGCCATTAGTTATGCTCATCAAAAGCCATTTTTCTGTGGGGCTTCCAGTGCAAAGCCTGGGTTTGGTTGTAGTGTGTCCTTTAAATATCCCTACTAAAATTTTTAATTCCAGTTGGCTAATTCTGAATCCTGTGTGACAAAGTGAAACTGAATGGAAGGCAGAAAGGGTAAGGGTAGTCTTGAATAGCCAAAAGCCAGGTCAGGTGGCAGTGTTTGTCACCAGGACTGGTTGTAAGTTTGGTGTCGTCTTAACATTTGGATTAATGCCCTGGAAGAGGAGAGTCAAGAGCAGGTTAGCTACATTCATGGGTCTCACTAAACTGGGAAGTGGTGTGAGCACTTTTGAAGACAAAGAAATGATATTAAAAACCTAGGTAAAAATATGGACAGGAAAGAGAACAAGGTTCACTCAGACAGAATGCAAGCTCCCCCAGCAAGGAAAAAATAACTGAACGCTTGCTATTCAGTCAGTAGGGGATTCTTTTTATGGGGCAGCACTGGATGTAACCAAGGACTTGTCTTCACTGCACAGTTAACTCAGATCATATTTCTAATATTGCCCCAAACTCATATGCTGTCCAGACACAGAAAGGGCACTTTTAACAAGTTGGCCCAGTCCTCTCTGCAGTGTGGATACAAGCTAGCTCAACTGGAATGCCCCTGGACCTCCAGTGCCTTCCCAAAATTCCCCTTGTCATGCCAAGAAAGGACAGATAATTCACTGAAAATAATTCCCAGACCATCTCTGGTTACTACAGCACAAAGGGGGCCAGAAGTCTTAATGCCATGCCCAAGGGAGCAGAGCAACAATGAGCTCACAGGCACTCCCTTGTTATTTCAGTGTGGCCATTCTCACTTGAACTTTCCCAGCTGGAACAGAGTAACAGGAACGTAGATATTACTCTGCTGCAAAGACAGGCTTGTAGGGGTGATGACAGAAATCCGCAGCAACTTTCTTCCCCTTCTCCACTATTGCGAGAGCAGACCTTAGATCGGGACGCCAAGGACCGACAATAGAACGATGCCCGCCTACAGCAACGGTACCCCAATACCGTGATTTCCCCTCCCCTCACCCCCTTAAGCAGTGACTTCCCCAAAGATGAAAACCACCCCTCTTTCTCCTCCTCACAATCCATCCTTTCTGGATATTTCCCCCACCGCGTTCCCCACCCCAACACCTTGCCAAGGAATGGAGGTGCGTCTCATTGTAGCCTCAACAGCTGTGGGGGCTCCGAGACACACACATCTGAAGCCTACCTGCAAAAGAACTGTGCCTGTGGCCATGATGCCTTTCCCAGGTAGGCCCCCTCATGTCCAGGTGAGGGGAAGGGGAGGGATACCCCTGGTCGCACCATACGTTTGGCGCTGCAACCCCAACCCCAATTCGACAGGAATATCTCCTGCTCACTGAAGGGGACACATCCGCGTAGCCAGAGTGGATCTTTACCTCGGTATGGGGCCAAGGTAACAGCCCACTCCTCCATTTTCCCTCTCTTATGGGAACTATGGTTCCACACCCTCCACCTTCTGGTGATCTAGTGAGAACCAAGGCCCCAGCTTAGGAACCCTCACCCTTTGTCTGCCTCTCTTCGAGGTAGCCAATTCTCTCCCGCCCTCGCCAAAAGCACAGGCCGGCTGCACCCCGTTCAAACCCCAAGAGGGAACACCTAGTTACAACCATACGTTGGGAAACTGCGAAGGGTCCATCCCTTCGAGTGTTCTCCCACCCATACTTCCCGCCTCATTATCTACTGCCTTCTGTACAGCTGTCCATGTCAGACAGAAGTGTCCCTTTATTCCCAGGACACTTGTAACTACCTCTCTTGCTCTACAGTCCTGTCCCCTGGCAGGACACGAGCCCCCATTTTTTCAGCGGGACCGTCTCACTATACCAATCATAGACCTTTAGTGCTACCACGGGTTCTTCCCATGCGCATTGGTGGCACCTGGTAGTTCTGCAGTCCCCTTTTTCAGTTTTGAGGACCCATTCACACCCACTGCCAGCCCAGTGGTGTGATAGGCAGATAGCCTATTTCTCTACAACATCCAACAGTTTGGGGTTGTACTCCCCTTTTATTTGCCCTCTGGCTTCCTTCTGGGGAGAAAACGTCATTGGGTTCTGTGATTCCGGAGTGTCCTTGAGATGCGGCAGCCGTCACCCTGTAACAGTTTCACTCCTTAGCTTAGGAAGGAACCTCCCTTGGTGGCGGAGTTCTTCAAATATCCATGTATTGAAGAGTTTCTCCTTGGTAGCCCTGGCACGGCAGAGTGGTAGCATTATCCTTCCGGCAAGTACTGTAGGTACTGAGACCACAACCTTACACGGGTCTCCTTTGAATCTTTCGGTCATCAAGGGGGTGACCAGATGGTACTAGGACTTCTCTCACGCCCTTTTCTTCCCCCCTCACGCTTTAGCGAGAGCTCCACGATGCAAACTCTGCAAGCTTAGGCCCAGCGGGGTCCTCCCCTGCACTCCTCTGCCCCGCAGGCTCTCGTAGAACCAACTCATCAGCACTGCCTCAGGCCATCTTGCTGTTGGTGACCTCACCGAAACCACTCTCCTGCAACAACCCGGTGCTGGTGCCTGTTTGATTGAAAACGTGTGCTTCAGTGTTACCAGGTTTTTAGCTAGCATACCGTAGGCCTCCGTCCTGTTCGGCTCGACTCTGTCTGCTGCTGTTTAGTGTCTCATGGTCTTCTCAGTCGTCCTCAAGCCCATCTTACAACCTTGTATCCTCATTCTCACTCGTTTTAAGCAGACAGCTATGCTTGGTTGCAACCTAGATAAGGGGTATAGTCATCCTCTGACTGCTTCCTGTGTACCCAGTAGTCACCAGATTAGTCCAGAACCACTTGGCTCCTGCTAAGCCTTCAGGTGATCCACCTCTACCCTTTCTTCGTTCTCATGCGAGACACGGCCAACATAGCTAGTCTCACTTGCTAGCATTCAGTGTTCTCCTTCAAGTCCATGTGACAAGATCTATGCCCAGACACTATAGTCTGCTGGTCATACTCCACGTTTTCCACCAATGCAGAACACCTAACACGACCCGTTGTGTTTAGGTTGCATTCTTTACTCCAGTTATGGTGACCTTGTTCTCACCTGCTTATGCCTTATGCCTCAGTGGGTTCGGTCCTGCCCTGTCCTGGGTTGGCCCTCAGCTCTTGATTTTTCTGGGCCTGTCAAGGCCTGATCGCCTCTTGACTCCAGCGAGCATCTTGCTGCAGGGCCTCTACCTTATGGGGCTTGTTGCTGTGCTGAAGGCAGAAGAACCAACTCCATCTGCCATCCTTCAGCATGGCTAGTAGTCGCCTATTACTGAATGCATTCGAGCAGCGCTCAAAGAACGGTGGGTTACTCACCAGTAACCGTCCTCCTTCGAGATGGGCTGCTCGGATCCATTCAGGTCTGTCCCCTCCGCCCCCACTTCTGGAGTTGGCGACTCTAAGGAACTGAGGAGGGGGCAGGGAGGCGGCTGTATATATAGCCACGGGTGGCGGAAAGGGCGGTGGCCACCTCCCCTCTTCTGACAGGCTAGGACAAGTTTTTTCTGACCAATCTGGCGCTCCGGCATGGAGACACCTATTACTGAATGGATCCAAGCAGCCCATCTTGAAGAAGGACGGTTACTGGTGAGTAACCCACCGTTCTCTGAGCATTCAGCACAGTGCTTTGGCTGATCCCTCACCTCTATCATCCTCTGCTCTGTAAACCTGCCAGCAAGCACCTCTGTGACTTTGCCAGCTTCCTCCACCCAAAGTTTATCTTCCAGTGTTTTAGGCCTGTTCCCCTGGAGGAGCAATCCCAACTTTCCCTTGGCCACTCTCAGACCCAAAGGCACCATGGTATTTTGCCACCTTTGCATCTCTGCTTAAACTTTTATCATCTTTTCACTTTTAACCCTTGGATCTTAGGCTCCTTTAAAGATAATGCTAACAGGACCCAGTGAAAGCTGTCTAGCCCCATCTCCCCTACCAAAGCCTCCTCTGTCATACGTGTCCTGCATCCTACTCTGAAGTGTCCAAGCTCCTCTACTTACCAACTTGACTCCGCTCCTCACACATTGTTCATTCCCTGTCTCTTCACTTGTCTGCCCATTCCCACTCCTTTCCACTGGCTTTCAACCACATTCCCCTCCTACCTCCCCTGCTCCCTCACACTCCTCAGGGCCTTGGCTTGCTCTTCTATCCACCTTTAGTTTGGCCCCCAGCTTCCTATGTTCCACCAGAGCTGCTCTCATTAAGATCACCAACATCCTCTCCCTCTTCCAGAGGGAGGCTCTCTTCCCCATGCTCATTCTTTTCAATTACTCTGCTGCCTTTGGCATCCATCATTTCTTATCATCTCCTCTTCTCTCTGGGCTCTGTCCTTTGTTTCTTCCAGCTACCATATAACGAGTCCTTCCATCATTCCTTTTCCTCCACCCTGTTGGGGTTCCCATGTCAACAAAATGTTTAACCACTGAATTGCATACTTACTCTACAAAGCCACACAGCACACTAAACAATTTATAAATTGTTATGACAAATATATAAATAAATATATATATATATATATATATATATATATATATATATATATATATAATTAATTAATGGAATGTTGTTGCTTGTTCAGTGTGAGACAGAGCAGTCCAACCAATGAAAGGGTACCACTGAAATACGGCGCATTTGGGGTAAACCTGCTCTTTGAATTGGGGGCATAATTCCCTGCTCAAGGAGACACGCCCACATTAACTCTAATTTAACTGGTGCTCTACAAATAGAGATTAGCTGTCACAGCATGAGCCATTGGAAGGGCAAAGCCACCTGAATACAATACCATCTGAAACACCAGGTGGCTATGTGGGCAAGTAGCCTCTCCCACCCTTGGACAGTTGCAGTGACATGGGAACGTTTAGCGCACTAGCTTAATCACAGGTATGTTTCCTTGAGGTGGGAACTACACCCCCAGCTTGAAGAGTAGATACTTACCCTTCAGCTGAACATGATCAGGGCTCTAACTTCTTTCAAAGCAGCTCAGCTTTTGAAATCAAGACATAGGTTTTGCCCATTGGCTGGGGTGAATTAGTTCATTAGGGGAACTGTACATGTCTGCGTTTACATTCTAATACTGCTGAATCCACACTGCATTAACTTCACACAGCAGGTGCTGTTAATGCTAGCTCAGTTCACAGCTAAGCTGAGAGAACTTCCTGTTCCACATTCAGGGAAACACAGAATGTATCCATACATACCTGAATATTTCCTCTTGGTGCACAGAGGGCCACAGATCCATTACAAGGGGTGGTTCAGCCCACTTGCAGCTCAGCAGTGGAACCAGAACCAACAGCAGCAGGGAAAGACCACACCTTTGAAGTTCATTCTGGGTGAGATGACTGGAACAGAGAACATTATACAACTCTACCATGCATAACAGTGGATGCAGTAGGTACCTCCTCGCATCCCTCATGACATCCAGCATAGCGACAGACAACCACAGCAGCTGGGAGTTTCCACTGCAACAGTTTTCAGGGGTGACATTTTAATTGAAATTTTTATGTTTCAGAGTCAGTGCTTCCATCAGAGCCTCCTCCTCCTCCACCTCACATGCCAATTAGCCTAGCTCAGGTGACTGCATGACAAAGTGGACTCTGCAGTTCCTTTCTGGGCTCCAGTTTTTGCCTCTGCCACTTCTGGATTTTGTTTTAGAGTAGCATCCCTCTTTCCCCACACATATGACCAATTGCAGTTGTGGGCACATTATGCTTTTTCAAGGCCCTGTTGATCCATCCTCCAGCAGAGCAATGCTTGCCTCACAACCCTCAGCCAGCTTTGCTTGCAAATTAACTCTTCGGGGGATTGATCAATCACCATTGCATCCCACAAAGCTTCCTCCGGCAACCTAGTATTATACCAAACATTCTGGAACTGACTCACATCTCGACACTGGGGGGAAATGACATTGTGCAATCTGTGGAAACAGCAGCACTGTGGGGTACAATAAAAGCTCCTACTGTTTTAGTGCAGATGAAACAGAAAAGCAGAGATCTAGCCAATTGGCCCAACAAAACAAAGAACATTAGAAGCAAAGGTCATCAGTGCATGTACACATACCATGATAATGTAAGACTCAAAGCAAGTTCAAGCCCAAATGTGCCAGAACCGAACAGATACTTGTCACATACCATGTGTGAGAATTGAGCACAGGTCTTCTCTCCTGACTGATGAGAATGCTGTGTTTCTCAGACGAAAATCTGCAATTTACAGCTGGACGCCTGTTTGAAGAAGTCTCTCATTTCAGCCCTATAAAGTTGATCCTAAGTTCTTTAAGGAATGGACTACTACCATCACCCTCCCACAAACCCAGTCCTGACCCAGGTATTAAACACTTCATAACCTTAGCACATGGATCAGAATTAGAACAGAAGCAAGCCCCATCCAAGGGGCTGGACAGCCTGCACGTGCATACGTTTTCATATTCACGACTCTGACAGCATCCGGCATGAGGAAGAGAAGGAGAACTGGTGAACATGGGTGGTTACGCCATAGCCATCATTGTCACAGCTCTGAGTGAAAAGAAAGGATAAAAGTGGGAGCAGACCATTACGTTCCCCTCTGTGCCCCACATTTCAGGCATGAAGCAAGTGGTCATCCCAAACTACACTGGTGTTTTATTGGCACACATGTCGGCATCAGGGCACAGGACAGAAAACTCCCAACAACATTGTGCTTGTTCTCACAAGCGATCAGAAATCTCATTTCTTCCCATTGTCCACACCCTGCTGAACTGAAAGAAACCGTGGCCAGTTGAAAGTGGTAGATTGCAGCTCCTTTTGCAGGGACACATGGGATGTTTGTGAAGCTGCCCTGACTTGGTCCAGCCACTCCACTGGCAGACCTGTTGACTGGAACACTGGAGGTCTCTCTGGGTTCCTTCAGCGTCTTAATGGGAATGAATGAGATTATTGGGTTCCTCATACAGGATTTGTCTCCCTCCTCATCTACAATCTGGCCTTCCCTTTCCAGGTCACAATACACTGTGGCTACTTGCTTCTGTCGGACATGTCTTACACCCCCTTGCATTTAGTTTCATTCCTTTCTGTAAGTTCACCCATCTTTGAAGCATCTGAGGAAGTGGGATCTTCTCCCATGAAAGCTCATGCAAAAAATAAATCTGTTAGTCTTAAAGTGCCACACAACTCTTTGTTGTTTTTTTACTGGATTAGACTAACATTGCTATCCCTTTTGAAATCCCCTTTTCACCTCTTTGTCAGACCCTGGGGCTGCTGCTTGTCTATTATATACATATATCTCAGGTCCTTGCTTCCATGGTGTCTCAGCACCTGATCCCAGCTGAGTAGATGGGTTAAGAAGTGATTGAAAAGAGGGGAATGGCTGTGAAATAAAATCAAGAGAGACAGAGAAGTAGAAGAAGAAAAAAGTGTAGCTGAACCATGACTTACAGGTCAAGTATGAGCACATCAAGCTCTGAGATTCTGATCTAGTCTCTCCCATTTCTTATACTTCACTCATCACTGTGACATCTGAGCATCTTCCTGGACATGTTAAGTAACATGCCTACAGTCCACAGATGAGGAGATGAATGCTGCTCCATATGATTTCTTATGCCATGGCTTCCACTGATGCCACCAAGCAGTTATGGCAAGAGGCCGTGAATAGTAACAGCAGTATATAGAATGAGCTCCCATTACCCTCAGTGCTGCACAAAGGTACCACAAAAGTGAGTTTCCACGCTAAAGAGCCTTACATTCTAATTTATCTGCCTTGTCTAAGGGTGGGAGAGGAGAAAAATCAGCCTAGAACAGGAAGAGACTTGCCTAAAGTCCTTCTGCAGCCTGTTAGCAGAACCAGGAATGGAAGTTAAGTCCCTCCTGACTCCCAATTTGGCAGCCAATCTGCTGTGCCATTCATCTTCTACATTCTCATATGACTGTAGTGGAATTAATACGAAAACCTCGTTACCTCAGATTAAATAGTTTAGAGCAAATAATTTATCTTGAAATTTATGAGATGCAGACATTACATTCTGCAAGTAGGTTACTTGAATTTTCACCTACATCTCATTGCTTATTCTGTTTTCCAGTTTCTGCAGAATCATTACTTGGGCACCATTTGATTGCACTCAGAACCTCACTGTTGTGACATTTCCACTTTGGTGTGGTATCCACATCACTATTAAAACCCATCAGAGCTTACTGACTAAGAAGTCATGCTGTTTATTCCCAGAAGGGAAACAATTCACTCAAGAGTGTTATTATTTCCATTGTATTTCCAGTCACATACACCTTATGATTTCTGATGGATTCTTTGGGCGTATGATTTGTTTTTTTGTTCCACAGGTACAAAACAAACTTGATCCAACCCAATTCAGCAAAGTGAAATAAGAGTAAACAATGGTAAGCTGAGAAGAAGCATTCACTGAAATCTGCATTTAAACCAAACTAAATTATTTTTGCACAACATTTCATGTATAAAAAACAAATTCTGTTTCTCTTGTTTATGCAATTTTCTCTCCCTGAAACACGTTTACTGGATTTACCTTTGATTTCATCTCCTTTCTTTCCCAAGAACTAACATTTGTAACGGAGATTAGTGGAACTGAAAAGGTGGCATTAGATGCAGATATCTGGATGAACTGGAAACTGAAGAAAGTCTCAGGAGGACAGAGAAGTCTGACACACTGGTGGTTTATCAGACTTACAGATGCACGGATAAAGCATGCACTATGCTCTCAATACTTTTAAAAAGGGAATCTAAGGCATCTTGTTAAGCTCAATGAAAACTCAGAAAATTATTCTTTAATGTATAAGCAAACAATTATAAAAGGAAAACTACAAACTGTAAAAACTAAGCCCTAGTCTACACTTGCTGCACCTTCTGTACCTATAATACCTTGCAAATCTCACGTCACCTTACTAACTTCCACTTACCTCCCTGTACACCCTGTGCTATTGCGACTAGAAATGCCACCCAGTCGACTTAACGCTACTCCAGTTATGGAGCTGAAGTTATAGCATCAAGCTATAGATCGATTGAGCGTACCTTCACAGATCACTCAGTCGAACCTGGAAGAGTGCACTGATGGCAGTGAATTTCCTGCCATCTGCACAGAAATGCCCTAAATCTGCTGAGGAAGCGCTTTACGGTGCAGGAAAATTGTGCAAGAACACACACCAGCCCTAGATTTAGACACTCAGACCAGACTGCAAACAAATTCCAACCAGAGGCTGTTCCCAGCACATCATCCTGGTCTGCACTAGAGAAATCAAACCAGTCAAAGCCACTAGAATCCTTTGCATTCATTCATTTAAAAAGTTTCCAAATGCTCTAGCAGAGGGCCTAGCACAGGGGGTCTGCAACGTGGAGCTCCAAAGCCTCATGTGTACTTGCACTCCTTGCAAGAGGCCTGTTTGTGGCTCAGGACCCCCACTGCCACTTGGCAACCCTGCAGGCGGCCCACTCCTGGTTCTGAGCTCCCCCCATCACCACCACCAGAACATGCTACGGCAGGCGCTCTGACTCAGCTCTCCCCACTTCCCACTAGGAGGCTACACCCATGTCCTCAAAACACTTGGTTATTAAAGGAGTTTTTAAAAATGGCTCTTCTTAGCTTTCAGTTTGCTGACCCCTGGCCTAGCACCTACTTAGAACAGGCAACCTTTCAGCAGGCTTAATAGCTGGTTAAAGATTAAGTGGTTTATTGTCAATGTGGACTCAAAAAGACTGAACCTATTTTAATGAGGTTTCCTACTACTATCCCAGACTGCACTGTTAGCCTTCTGAAATCTCCCAGAATGTACTTCCCCTGGAGTTGAGATGGCATTTGGGAGACAGGCTACCCAGAGGGCCTTGCAAATGGAAAGGTTTAGAATGGCAAGGGTTTGTAGCAAAAACCTCTAATTCAGCAGAGTTAGCAAGCTGGCTGCACAGAACCACTGGCGCTCACCTCAGCACAATTAGAAGAGGTCGTATTCACTAACAGAGGTACAGCCACTTGTCCTTGCCATAAATGTTAAAGTTCACGTCAAGGACAGGAATAAGGTTACTGCAAGAGTTGTCCAGCCTCTGTGTCAGCCCTTGAGGTCTCCCACCTCCCCGCTAACACAGCTATAAGCACAGGTGTCCTTGTACACACCAAGAGCTCATAACACACAACACGGGGGTGTAGAACAGGGTATTGGTGACCAGGCTTTCTAAGAGGACACATTTCCTTGGGGCACACAAGTCATCAGGCATCCTTCTTTTGGGCTTGCTTTCCACTGGTTGCTGATCTCCCTGTCCTAATTTCCAATATCCCCTGCCTCTCCTTGCTGCCAGAGTCACCAGAACTATGCAGACACCAGAGAAACACTCTCCAGTTTCACTGGGTTGAACACACAGGGGGAGGGAGCAAGCAGCAAATACCAGGTTCTGGGCTCTGCCAGAGCCCAACGGGGAGAATTAGTGGGGGAAAGATGGAGATGGAATCAAGAAGGGGAAGTTGGGGAAAGAGGAAGATGAGAGAAAAAGAAGGAAAGCAAGAAAGAGAGTGTGAAGGGACACTTTGTACAGGGAAATGGGTCAACAGCAGCAGTGAAATACATTCTAGAGCACAACCTTAACTGCATTAGACACATGCCAGGTACCTTTTACATCTCAGGATACCTTCCTTCTACTGTCCACCTATATAACCATGGTGGATCAAGCCCAATATAGTCACTTTGTAATTTGGCCTCCTACAAATATATTCATGATGTTCAAGATTTTCAAAAAGAGGAACCTACAACCAGGCTATTGAACTTACTTCAATGAGAAGAGAAGCACAGGTCTCAATGTGGCTATTCAAATGATTTCCCACTAGTTTATGCTTTATAAATACTTTTCTCTGTTTAAAATGAGGATGTTAGATCTTTCCTGAGACTCCTAAATGAGAAACTTTGATTTCAAATGTGCCAAGTGCAAACTAATCCCATTGAGTTCAACTGGCCATCAAGAGCCCAAAACACTGGATAAACAGGCCACCATGAATGACAAAGCTTAAGTTTAGGTTTCAGTTTCGGGAAACATTGTCCAGCATAAAGTGTACATGCAATGAACACTTTATGACAGTCACCCACAATCAAGGTATCATGAGGAATGGATATAAGCAATGTCTTAATTTAGTCCATACTGTACTACAGAATCTTAGAAGATGAGGGTGGGAAGCGCCCTCAGGAAGTCATCTAGTTCAGCCCTCTGCTTAGAGCGGTACTAACCCCAACTAAATCATCTCAGTCAGGGCTTTACCAAGCACATACTTTAGTGTAAAGATGTGTTTCTACTTTCCCTTGAATCCATTCCAACTCAAAGGCACATTTATGCTACTGATTATGCATACTCACTGTGTAGAATTTCTCCGCTCACCAAGGCAAAAAACTGGGACTTTACTTTAAACACAGAGAACTATTTATAAATGGTTGAAAATAAACTAATGGGAAATCATTTGAGTAGCCACTTCTCAGACCGTCTTTTCACATTGGGAAACATACCCTAGAGACCTGTGCTCTCATCTCATTATTACTGAAGGAAGTTCAATTCAGCTAAGGCTTTCAGAAAGCAGAGTGGGCTTCCCACATTAAAATGATTAGCTGAGTGTTAAATTTTAGTGCCTGATTACATTGGATAATTGCTCCAGCCTGCTAAACTGATATGATGTAATATGACAGAACTGTTCAAACACCAAGAACAATATAGTACATTGGATTGGGGGGAAAATGGTAATGGAGAGTTTGCAACCGCAGAATTGGAATTTAGTCTGACTGGGTCAGGCAGAGCTATAATAATTAGGACTGTCTCCCCTTCCCTGTACACTGACTTCTGCCCTTACATATGGAGCATTTTAGTCCCTCATGAGACCAGCTGGCCCAAGAACCCCAATTTGAGATTTAGCACAACAATTTCTTCTCCTCATCGTGCATTTCTCATCACTACCTGAATATTACAGTTTTTGTTACTTGCTAAAATGTAATGGAACAGAGAAAGAGTAGTAAGGCCCACTTTTGTTAAGATGTGAATGTAGATCTGAGCTTCCCTGCTCTCTGTCCCATTTACTAAAGTTTTGTTATTACACAACTGTTGTTTGGCCCTTGGAACTTGTAATTCAAAGAGTTGCACATCCCCTGATAATATCAATGAGTAAGACCGGTCAGCCAAACAGCAAAGTGAAAACAAAATGCTTTTCTTATTCTTCCCAGATATGCTTTCCTTTCTATGGTCCCTACTGCATTTGTTTTGTTATTTGTGCTTTGAATTCTTTGCTGATTTGGTAAATATAAAAAAAAGTCTGTTGCCTTAGCCACAGAGCAGATGTACAATTGGCATTATGTTCAATTAAAAGCAAAACAAAGCCAAAGCTGTAAGCCTACATCATCTCTTTCTATTTTGATCCCTTTCTCATGGGTTTTGGCAACACCCATGACGAAAAATTTGAGAAAGTGAAACATAAATTAAGTTCCAAAGAGGTAGCCATCTTCATCTAGTTCAGCAAAACAAACAAGGAGTCCTGTCTTCAAGCATCTGACAAAGTGGGAATTTCTCCCAAGAAAGTTCGTGCAATAAATAAATGTTAGTCTTTAAAAGTGCCACAGAACTCCTTGATTATTATGAATGAAGAAACCATCAATGGTTAGGGAGGTGATTAGACCACAAAGGAACAAAGCAGAGGGGTCAAATTTTCTGAAAGTAGTTAATACATCAGGGCAACAGGGATCCAGGCAGTTCTAGTGAGCACCTCACTACAGCGCATTTAAGAGACAATTTGATGGACAATGCAATGTTAATGTGCGGACTGCTAAGTCATAACAGGAAAAAGAACACACCTCAAAGTATCAGACTTTGGCCTGAGACATTCCTCATTCTCACCACAGTTATTCAACTTAATCCTGCAGATGAACAACCCTGTTAGAATTAAATAAGGACTGATCCAAAACTTTGCCAAGAATTTCAACTAAATCCCTTCCAAAGACATTAGTGCTTTCCCCACCCCCAATCTCTGCCCTGACTCAGTAGAAAGACTCTTTGGCTATGTTCGCACACAGGGGGGTATTTTGATACAAGCTGTATCGAAATAACACCTTATTTTGAAATAAGTTAATTCGAATTAACAGTTTGTTAATTCGAATTAAGGAAAAAAGCAGGAATCGAAATAGCATGTTCAGACAACAGTTATTTCTAAATGAGTCACCGTTGTTTCAAAACAACATGTTCAGATGGCATTGTTTCGAAACAATCATTTCGAAACAACGTTGTTTTGTCCCCACATGGGGTTTAAGTTGTTTTGAAACAACGGTGCATCGTGTGAACATGGCCTTTCTTATTTCGAGACCACCTCTGTTGTTTCGAAATCAGACTGCTGTGTGAACACACCCTTTCAGTTCCTGTTATTGCTGCATCTGCACCCAAGCCCATAGCATAGAAGAGCTAGATCACTTGTGAGACAAATGCTACTTATGAAATAGATGCTAATAGGAAAGAAGATACAACTGTTCAGAGGCTTCAACTGCTGCCCTATTGCTCCAGATAAAGTCCTACCACTCCTGGGACAACAGAGAGGAATCCTTTGGCAGACTGGTCTCTCCATACTAGTGAAATCCGATATTGGCCCATCACACCACTGTGAATTTTACACATTGTTATTGAGGCTCAGCTTCTCTGGAAACAGATGGATGCTTTCATACCAAAGGGAATATGCTTATCTATGGACAGAAGGTGAACACCTGTGATGCCTGTCTATTATTCAACTGTCCCAAAGATCAGGGCATTAGTGACTTTCCTCCAAATTAGCTGAGAGAAAGTTTAACATAAGAATCCTCAGGAGCACTGCCTGCCCAGGAAAAGACCCAGGGGTCTCCGCGCTGGGACTTGGGGCTCATGCACTGCCACTGCAGCCGCTGCCACGGGTACCCCAGAGCCAGACCTGGGGCTCAGGCACTGGTCCTGGCACCAGCGATGCCCCTGAGAATCCTATAAAAGATTCTCAGCCAATTTTTCCTAGATGCTGTCTCCAGTTGCCTATGAGAACAAGATGAGAGATGTCACACATTGCCAGCAACTGCAGAGGAGTCCGTAAAGATGAGCATAGAGTTTAGTGTGATGTGATTAGTTAGTAGAAGTGGGAGTAATAGAGATTTCACAGATCAAAGGTAGTTTTGTAGAGACAGTGTTTCCTTGTGCCCTGAACTCCCATGCATCTCCATTTCAGCTGTGTCCCAGTTTAAAAGTCTGGCTGGTGTACCTATCAGTTTATGGCAAACAAAACATACTACAAACCCCGTGACCCAGTCTTCATTTCCCAATCCTATGCCAACCAAGATCAAATATTTTATGACAAGTCTTTTCAGATTTGATTGGTTTGACAAGATGCAAATTTCAAAATCCTGCATGTATCCTCAGAAAACAGACAGCGAAATGGCAGCCAGGCTGTGTAGGAAGAAAGAGAATGTCAAAAAACACACTGTGGGCAGTAGGATGGAAAGCTGCAATTTATTTACATCAGTGTCTGCCTTCCATAGACCAATCAGAAAGACAGGCCAAGAGCTACAAAAGTATAATGGGCTGGAACAAAAACTCACCGAAGTCAAATGATGACACATTCCAAAGGGGTAGCCATGTTAGTCTAGTTCAGCAAATCAAGGAGCCTGGTGGCACTTTTATTCAATAAATAAATTTGTTAGCCTTCAAAAGTAGCTCCAGACTCCTTGTTTGCTTTGAAGTCAATAACTTTGTTTATGACTTCAGTGGACTTTTGAAAAGGTCCTAAATTCAGATCTTCTGTAAGCACGAGTTGAATTGAATTGAATAATGGGGTTGGAAGGGACCTCATGAGATCATCAAGTCCAAAGCCCTAGGGCTTGAACCCAGGACCATCTGCATATTAAGCAGTGGTGCTAGCCACTACACTATTTGCAGGGCCATAGCTGAGGCAATCTTGGAATCCTGTCTACACACTACAGTAACGTGCTCAAAGGGTGAAACATGCTATAAAAACAGAAAAAAAAAAAACATCCTTTTGCTTTTATTGCAAGGCTTACATTTGCACATGCTGTTAAATGATGGCTCCTGCATTTTTAGTCTAATAGACTGAACTCAGGGAGGAGACAAAAATACCTGGATTCTAATCTGCAACCTGATAGTGGTTTCTTTTATGGACTTTGGCAACTCCCTTAATTGCTTTAGTTCAGCATCCCCACGTGTAAACCTGGGCTAATACTCACCTTCTACTTGCAGATGAGTGGTATGTATTGCGAATGGCAAGCCACTCCTTATGTTCTCCACTTCATTAAGGTGACGTTAAAGATGAAGGCATATTATGCTTTCTGATAGGTTAAAACAAATATATGCCCAAATATAAGAGACCCAGGGAACAGTTAATGTTAAATTTCTCAGACAAAGCACCTTACCTGTGCCTTTAGTGACACTTAGTTGCCATCTTCCCATCATTGACAAAGAGCAGTGAAACTCAGACTGAGGTTAAGGAACCACAAGTGGCTCTTGAATGTGTTTCTTACAGCTCTTTGCAGCACTTGATATTAAAACACTTTGTCATTTCATTAGTAACCAGTCTAAGTTATTAACCACTCAGGATTCTTTTACTATGTTATAAACCAATTAAATAATCAACTTCGTACTTAATTATTAACTTATTTGCTGTGAGAATAATATTACATATATTTATAAAATAAATATTTCCCCATCATATTGTTTAAATAAGACTATATAGTACTATAGCCAGTTACTACTATGACTCTTTTAGGTAACATTGGTTCCTGGACCACTGAGTTCTGAATTTCACTGACACACAGTATTGAATACAGGCATCCAACTTGAAAAATGTCTCAATCAATTCCTCAACTTTTTTACATATATGTTGGCATTTCTTTCCTCTGTGATTTAGTCTTTTTCTTTCTCTCTTTTTTATTTTTATTTTTTTAAACTACAAGCAGGGAGCACGCCTTCCTTTACACTTGCACAGCCTCTAGTGCATGGTGGGCACACCCCCCCAAAAAATAATTATTAGTAGGAACACAGTGCTTGAGACAAAATGGATGTGCTGACAACAAAAGCCAGGAGGAGAGAGTCTATTGCTGTATGCCGTATTCTGTTATGGCTTGTGATCGTTCTAATGATCTCAAGTTAACAGATAAGGAATGCCTTGCTTGCAGAGAGAGACGTGGGACCAGCACTGCCACAACACTGCACACTGCCTGCAACTTTGTCATTTCTAATTTCTGATTTTAATTCAATGTGTTGGCCTGGCAATTTGAATAACTTATTTGAGTGGGAGGACGTGGTGTACAGTATCCTTTGGCTGCACAGACCAGGGCTGCATTTGGCTCAGTCTGTCCAGCATGCCTGAACTAAGCTAGGAAACAGTAGTGGTGGGAGGGAGGGCCAGGCCCCCAGGCTGTGGAGGAGCACCAGGCTGGCCCTTCACAAGGTGCAGGAGGGACACAGTAGGCTCTGAAAGGCACAGAGCTTTGTGCATCTTCCCTTTGTTAGCAAGTGATGGCCCAATACAACCCCAAGCTGCAGCGGAGGGCAAGGGATTCCCCAGTCAGAACCGGCCCCGAACAGAGCAACGGCAGGTAAGTGCTGGGGAAAGGGGGCAGCAAGGCAAGCTGGGCTTGCCTTTCACAGGGATTGAAGGATATAGAAGGCACTGAGAGGTGCCTCCCACATGTCATGACAGCCCCTCCTCACGTAGACAGTTTGAAGATTTATATAAAATTCTTAAGGGTTTGTGGCAGTCAGTGTTGTGTTGGGTAAACCAAGTTTGAATACTCAATCTAACCTGCTGATGAAACAAAATGGGGTTTCAGGCAAAACAAAATGGAAACCACTTTTGAGTGACATAAAAATTTCTAGTCCCTGTGATTGACAGTTAATGTTGCTATCTTGGCAGTTATTCTAATTGTTTATGAATATGTAACAATGCAAGCTCTGTACAGGAGCCAATGGGAATACATATGCAAATATTAAAATGTATAAATACTGGCTGTTTCTGTTGATTGGGGTCTCACTGTGTTGGAATAGGGGACCCATTTGTGATCACAAATGCATTAAAGGAGAGTCTTTTTCACTCTTGGTGTGATTATTGGCTCTGACGGCACCAAGCCAATCCTGAGACCTGAAATTCTGGTAACACTCAGGTGGGAGGGTAAGGCTGCCCCGTCCCAGGATGGAGGTGGCTGGGTCAGCCCTTCACGTGGGGGCAAGGGATGCAGGAGGTACTGACGGGTGCCCCTCAGCATCTCCACCCAGCATGTGATGAAGGGCCAACTTGGGCCCCCCATCCCACACAAGACAGGGGGTGAGGCTGCCCTGTCCCAGCAGGATCGGGCTGCACAGCTGCTGCAGCATCACGTGCCTCTTCCCCCAAAGGTACAGGCTGCCCTCTCTGGGGCAGCTGGGGGTGGAGCTAGGACCCCACCTTCCCTTTGTGTGTGGGGCACATACATGGTCTTGGCCCCCAGGCACTGGTCACCCTGGTACACCATTGCTGGAAAACTGACAAGCTGAGGTATTTGAGGACTCTGAGAAAAGCCCAAATGTTTTAGCCAACTGGAACAAGAACACAAGACGAGTTCTGGCCAAAGCTTTCCACAGCTTTGAGGAAAAGTAAAGAAGATTAAGTCATACACTCACAATGATGAGAAAACTGAAGCATAGGATTCAAGCACGTACCAGGGCATGCACAAAACAGACACCATGCTGTGGAACATGTACAAGCCTGAGCAGGAAACAACGAACACTTTACTTTCCATCCTAAACCCAAACACCAATAGCAGTCACACTGCACAAAGACTGAAAGCAATCAGCATCACCCTATTACCAAAGGGGCATAGCTAATATAGTACTCCTTGAAGACTCAGATTTTCAGTGCGGCCTAGGAGATTTAATATTAACAGTAACCAGAAACCTACATAATACCCTGGTGGTCCACAATCATTCTGATTAAGAAAATACGTTTACTTACCTTTACAGTAACAGTTGTTCTTCAACATGCACTGCACACATGCATTCTGCTGTGGCGGACATACTTGTAGCCAGCCTGTAGTAAACCAACTCAGAATTTATTAACTAGGAAAAGGAAATCAAAGAGTTATTTATGAGGTTAAAGAAGTCAACTTACACACGCAAATAAGTTACACTATTATGATCCAAAAGATAATAGAAACTTCTATAAGCAAACGTCGTGTGTCCTTCAGGGCCAACCCAAACCAAGCAGCTAGGGACCCTTTGCTAATCTTCCCTAAAACTGCCTTTCAAGTGACCAAAGGCTGCTGTCAAATCCCCCCTCACTCTTGTCTTCTGCAGATGAAACAAGCCTAGTTCTCTCTGCCTCACCTCATAAGCCATGTGCTGCAGTCCCCCAATCATTTTTGTTGCCCTCCCCTGGACTCCCCCAATGTATCCACATCCTTCCTGTACTGGGGGCCTAAAACTGGACCCAATATTTCAAATGTGGGCCTCACCACTGCCAGTAGAGGGAAATAATCACTTCCCTCAATCCACTGGCAAGTCTCCTACTAATGCAGCCCGCAATGCCATTAACCTTCTTGGCAATAAGGGCACACTGTTGACATATTCAGCTTTTTGTCCGCTCTCACCCCCCGCAATCCTTTTCTGCCTAGTTGCAGTCTAGACAGTTGCTCCCCATCTATAGCAGTCCATGGGATTATTCCAACCTAAATAGAGAACTCTGCACTTATCCCATGGCCCACAATGACACTATAGTTATCAATATTTGCAATATCATTGTATGAAAAAGTTTCAGTGGTTTGGCCCTCGGGCTAACGTTCTAGTCCTCATGCAGCCCTCGTCGTGATTTGAGATTGAGACCCCTGACACAGAGGCTGTAAGTGAGAGTAATGCAGGCAGTAACTTCCACTTATTTCATAAAGTATAAACACTAAAGACATAGATAAGTCCAATACCTGTCTCAACAATGCTAACACACAAGTGAGACTGACTGGTTTCCAGCTCTGCATTTGTCATTCTTCTGTGAAGCCTAAAGGCTAGGCTATGGGCTGGCACCTGATCTAACAGTGTCACAAGAGGATAGCCTCCTGCCACAGTTCAGGCATTCTTGCACCTCGCTGCTGGTTCTGAGAAAACATGACAGTGGTGTTGGCTGTAAAGAACTGTACCACCTGATTCTCAATGGCAGACAAACATCTCACATGCTGGAAAAATAACTCGGAGCTCTTATGCATTCAGATGAAGTAAAATTTCCAGGGATGACCAAAGAGCTTGTGAGACGGGTGCTCCAATCTTCGCTAAATGCATCTGCCATCAGAGAGACAGTCATTTCTGAGGACAGGAATGGAACTCATATGAATGCATTGTGAGGCTTCAATCACCAGTAAAGAGACTAAAACACTCCAGCTGGTATGCCAATCCTCATGTCCTGAGCATTCCAGGATGGAAAATATACTGAATGCATAAAGATACAAAAAGGGGAAGTCCAGTATGTGGAATTAGGTGTGTAGATGAGGCCGCATGACCAATAAGCAGAAGAACAAGCATGCACTGATATAGTTGGGTTGGACTTGAGGCTTCCTAAGAGAAAGGCTATAATTGAAACCTTCTTTTGACAAGCAATCCACAGTGGTCATGCCATTAAGATATTCTCTTAAGAAGGTTATCAGCTGTGTTGATTGTAATCATGATCTGTCTAAATTTAACTTCAGATCCAGGCAAGAGAATAGCTGTCTGATAACTAGTCTGCTGTTTTGGATCTTTTCACTTGATGTTCCATCAACTAGCCAATCACTGAGGTAAGGAAATGCGTAAGTGGCAGAGGTAGACTGCTACTACTAGCAAAGACTTGGTGAAGACCCTTGCAGTTAACGACAGTCAGAGAATGCACCATACACCACTAATGGCTGGTGCCTGCTAAGAACTGAAGGTACTTCCTATGGCATGGATGTATTGCCATGTGGAAGTATGCGTCCTGTAAACTGAAGGCAGAATATCATTCTCCAAGGAAGGAAAACCAGAGGCAAGGACCATCCTGAATTTGATTGTCATAGTGAAATAGTTCCATTTTCTTAGATTTAGAATATGGTGGGGGCCACTAGATTTCTTTGAGGCCAGGAAGTATTCAAATAGAAGCCTTTTCCTCTGTGTTAGTTAGGAATTTCTTCTATCAAACTCAGTTCTAGAAGACAATGTAGTTCTTGACAGGGGCAGATCATCATATGGGCCAATGGGGCCTGTTCCCAAGGGGCCACTACAATGTGGGGGTCTAGGCCAGCTGATCCATCTTCAGGGGCGGGGTGAGTCAGCTCACAGGCTGAGCTCTCCCATTCACACCCCACCCTTTGGCTGGCTACTCTGCCCCCAGGGGCAGGGCTGACTGCTGCATATGCAGTACAGGCGCCAGTGCAGCCGAAGCTGCACCATGTGCAGCTGTCAGTCTTGCCTCCTCCTGGGGCCAACCAGCTGGGCCACAGCTGGCCACTGGTCCCAGCTGCCCCCCCCCCCCCAGCACTGGCCTGCTGGCTGGGCAGGAGGCCTTCTACTGAGGGGCACCCACAGGTGGGGAGGCCCAGGGGCCCTGCAGCCACTGATCCACCACTGGTTCTTGAAATAATTCAGTATTGTGGGAAGAGTCCCTGAGAAGATGAACTGGGAAAAGAAAGGGTTGTATATTGGATAACATATCCCTCCTTATTGTGCTGAGCACTCATTTGTCTGAAGTGATGCCTTCCAAAGCACACTGAAGGAGAAACAGGCCTGATCCAAAGCAAGAAGATACAGTTGCTGTGCTGTCCTCAACAGAGAAATCAAAATGATTGCTAGGAAGTTGCAGTGAGAAGAGAAAAAGGCCTCCCACCAACAGAGTGGCAATACCCAGACGGTCTTCACCTTCTCTTAGAGCCATACTGTGATCTCTGTTGGGAAAAAAAAAAGAGTCTGGAGAAGGACTGCAGCCTAAACTATTCCCTCTTTGCAACAGCAGTATAAATGCTTAACAAATGAAACATTGCACCAAAGTCATTCACTGTGTACATATTGTTGTCTGTTTAAGCAGAAAACAATGTAGAATACTCAAAAGGCAAGTCCTCCATTGTGTTCTACAGCTACCTTCAAATGCCAGAAGCCTGTAGCCAGGAAGAACGCCACATGAACATTGCAGAAAGTGAGGCCATATTCGTGGCATCTGTTGCTGCCTATAGGGATATACAAACCATACAATGTTCCTTGGAAATGAAAGCTAAAGAAAGTTCTTCTCAATCTTCTGGTAATTTGTTAGCAGATTTAGAAATTACAGAGAAATTAAATTATATTTTGACAAAAGAGCTTGCTAATTAGTTATTCTCGTATGAAAAATGACAGTGGAATAAACTTTTTGGCCTTATAAATCCAACCTCTTAAATTCTTATTCTTGAGAGTGGCCTTACGGTTGAATTGCCAGGCCCTCTCATTAGTGACTGTGGTCATCAAAGAATCATGTATTGGATGGGTAAAGAAAAGTCAAAATCTTGTTGAAGGCATTGGCATTGTCTGTCCACTCACCTGACAATACAAGGTCTAGAGGGTGGAGTTTGGCAAAATATGAAACGAGAGCTTGCAAATTCCCTTGCACAAGTTCTGCCTACATCCCTAGAGAATTGGCCACCCTCCTCCAATGGTCCCGAAAAAGCTTTATAGTCCTCTGGAGAGGGGGAAGAGGACTGTGGAGTAATGGCCTCCATCTGATGAAGATTAAGAAAGACTGGAGGCAGGGGTGTATCTAAGGGTTTCGCCATTAATTGTCTCTCTGCCACATGGTCCATCTTTGCTGGTTTAATGTTTGTAACAGGATGCAGATTAGAGGTCCCTGTGGAGAGGAATAGTAGATATTCTCTAAGTGTGTGATCATGATGGAGGCTTGGAGTCTCTTGAAGCAGCCCAAAACTTGTAAGTCCATGGAGGATATTGCATAGACTGCAGCCATCTACACGGGGAAGGGGAAGGGGGTGGATATTGGGACTTCCGGATAGGAAGACCAGTCCTGACCTTCAGGTTCTTCTAATGGTAAAACACATAAGGTCATCTAAAGAATCTCAAAGGGAAAACAGATTCCTCCCTTTCCCAGTTGGAAATAAAAACATAAGCCTCCTCAAACTAGGGAGATGTTCCTGTTCGGTTTCTAGGTGGTCTGGTTATTAAAGACATATTAGGCACCAAAAAAAGAAAGGATTGGGGTGAGCAGAAAGCCAACAATGTGATCATTGGTGGCATAACTAGTCAGAGAGATGACTAGCAGAGATGAATTTGACAATGCCAGGTGCATGGATGCTGCACTTTTGCCAGTGGAGCTGAACTAGAGTCAACCAGCTCAGGAGAGGATGAAGGACCTAGTATGGGAGAAGACACCGCTCTGAACAATCCCAAAAGAGTCAGAATCCGTGAGGCCACCTTGAGTGGGATCAGTGAGTGGTTGGATTTGTGAAACCCCAACAAGCACCAGAAGACTCACCAGATTTTCAGGGAGAAGGTGGAGGCTTAATGATCGCCAGCATCAGAGTGGTTGTAGTGCCTCCAAACTAGGAGAGAAGACAGCGTGATATCTGTCAGCAGTTTTTTGCACTGAGTCAGGAGCAGCAGGCTGGGGGTCAAGGTGTGACCCTTTGATCCTGACTCCCCAGGTCACAGTTGAGGCCCCAGTCTGATGTAGGACACATCGCCTCTGTCATGACAGAACACCCTATGGTTTTTAGTCCTGTTGGAGAAGGAGGTACAAACTGGGCATTTGTCCCTCACGTGGTCCTCACCCAGACACACCATGCAGCTCTTGTGCCTACCCTCCATGAAGGGGGAAAGAGTCCAGCATGTTTCACTTTGCTTAGAAACTGAGAATTCTTTCATGATAAATCCTCCAAACAACTACTAAAACTAAGCAAAGTATCTGATCACTAAACATTCACTATACCAATACCCTAATGACATACACTGAAACTCTAGAAGCTGGCTAGCCAAAACAAATGCTGTGGGGAGTTCCAAGCCTTGCACGAGTGGTGAGAAGGAATGGAGAGGGAGGCAGCAGCCATCAGCACCCTTTAATGACCTCACCTGAGAGTGCAAAGAGCTGGGACACCTGCTCCACCTAGGGATTGCTGGCAAGTCTCCAGCTCCACGCAGGTGCAGAAGAATGTATGGGAGCACAATCATCATGAGGAGAAACAAAGACCCAACTGGTGAGGACAAGATTTTCTCCGTCCTTCACTGCACTCCCACCACTCTGTTTAGTCAGCAACTTAACAAAAGATCAGCCTGTTTTCCAAAGGACTGTCCTCCATATCGGGGCAACTGCCTTTTAGTTCCTCAGCTGTAAGAACACCTGCATGGTGTACCAGGCCAGGCAGCAGCATGGCAAATGCCTGCCAGAGATTGCCCTAGCTATGCCTGTACACACGACAGGAACTGCGTGAGCAAGCATGACGCATATTAAGCACAGTAGGGAACTATGGCTTGATAATCCTAACAAATTAGGGAGCCCGTAGTGATCACTACACACCTTCCCCCAGTGTGCTAAGAGAAAAGCTCAACTCCTGCTTGAACAACAGAACCCCATCCATGCAGCACAAATCAAAAGCGAATTTAGCGTCTCAGATATCTTGGATTAAAGACAAAGCCTTCTACGCAAGGCTGCGTTTGTGTCACATCCTCCATTCTCCCAAACACAGAATTATTCATGTGTCCCCAGTCTCTCAGAACAAACCATGCATGGATGAGACAAGAGAACCTGGAATTGATGGAATGCTACTACAACAGTAGACCTAATGAGAGGGGATATATGAAATGTATGAGGGAACTATGGATGGACAAAAGACCTACATCCACACTAACTGAGAAACAGCTAGTTACCCAATGGTTCAACATAGTAAAGAGGAAGCTGCTCTCACACCTTGAGATAGACCAACTCCACATTACATCCCAGACTCAAGAAGACGACCCAGAAGAACAACTAGATGTGCAGCCAACACCTGAAGCTGGAACTTGACTGCCACCCCCTCCATTACAGAGCCCAGCAGCTGATATGAGGCATAAGATCCTGGATAAACTAGCTACAGTCAACCCTTGAGACTGATTACCAAGGCTCGGTGGAGAAGTACCATCAGACAGTGTGCTAGAAGATGCCAATAGAGCCCTAATGACAATTCCTACCACCACCATCACTGAAACCAATGAACTGGTATATGCTACAGCCTCTGTAATCCTGGAGATGCTTGGCTACACGATCAAGAACAGCAGCAGTACATATCCCCCCTGGAAAATGAGGTTGGAGGATAAAATCAAGGCAACCCGGAGAGAAGTTAGTCAGCTGGTGGAGCTACAGAAGGGTGTAGAGATTAAGGATAAGACTCGGCTACTGAAAAAATACAAGGGCCTGGCTCCATCTGAAGCCCTAGAGACTGCTAAACAAAGGCTCACAGCCCTGGCTACCAGGCTAAGGAGATACACTAGAGCAGCAGAGGCCAAAAAGATAAATGCCCTGTTCTCCAAAGAACCATCCAAGGTGTACTCCCAGCTGCAGTGCAACAACACAATAACAGCAGAGCCACCAACAGCAGAAACGGAACAGTACTGGAAGAACATATGGGAGAAAGAGAAGACTCATAACACCAGTGCAAAGTGGCTGCAGGACCTGAGAAGAGACCACAGCAATCTCCCAGAACAGGAACCAGTCACCATCACAGTAACAGACATCCAACAGCGGGTCAAGAACATGAAGAGCTGGACAGCACCTGGACCGAACACAATCCACATCTACTGGCTAAAGAAACTAACAGCAGTGCATGAACGCCTAGCTGCACAGATGAACCAGCTGCTAGCAGCAGGCTCCCACCCAGACTGGCTAACACAAGGAAGGACAGTGCTGATCATGAAAGACCTCCACAAGGGAACAGCACCATCCAACCACCAGCCAATAACCTGCCTCCCCACAACATGGAAAGTCCTATCAGGCATCATAGCTGCCAAGCTACAGGACCACATGGGCCAGTATCTGAGCACAGCTCAGAAGGGGCATTGGGAACAACACCAGAGGCTCAAAACACCAGCTGCTCATAAATAGAGCAGTCACCCAAGACTCAAGGTCTAGACAGACCAATCTGAGCACAGCCTGGATTGACTACAGGAAAGCCTACAACTCAATGCCGCACACATGGATCTGTGAATGTCTGGTGCTATACAAAGTCAACAGGACACTAAGGACCTTCCTCAAGAACTCAATGGGACTGTGGAAGACAACGCTGGAAGTCAACTCAAGACAGCTTGCACAAGTGGCCATCAAGTGCGGCATATACCAAGGTGATGTGCTGTTCCCGCTGCTGTTCTGCATTGGCTTGAACCCCCTCATCCAGATAATCACAAGGACTGGATATGGATACAAGTTCAAGAGTGGAACTACCATTAGCCACCTCCACTACACAGGTGACATCAAGCTGTATGCTAAGAATGAATGAGACATTGACTCGCTAATCCACCTGACACAGATCTACAGTGAGGATATTGGGATGTCATTCGGACTGGAGAAGTGTGGCCGGATGGTAGTAAAGAGAGGGAAGGTAGTCAAGACTGATGGGGTGGAACTACCAGGCCACATAGCAGACATACAGACCAGCTACAAGTACCTTGGCATCCCACAGTCACATGGGAACCACGATGAGGAGGCAAGGAAGACAGCAACATCCAAGTACCACCAAAGGATAAGACAGGTCCTGAAGAGCCAGCTCAATGGGAAGAACAAGATCCACGCCATCAACAGGTACGCCCTGCCAGTCATCAGATACCCTGCCGGTATAGTGAGCTGGCCAAAGGAGGACATGGAGGCTGCCGATGTGAAGACCCGTAAGCTCCTCACAATGTACGGAGGTTTCCACCCCAAGTCCAACACCCAGAGACTGTACACCAGCCGGAAAGAAGGTGGGTGGGGTTTGGTGAGTGTCAAAGCCACTGTCCTGGATGAAACCCAGAGCATCCAGGAGTACATCAGTAAGATGGCACCCAAAGATGAGCTGCTGAGAGAATGCCTGAGGCAGCAGCAGACATGGGAGGTAGACCAAGCAGAAGAAGTGCCATGGCAAGACAACACCCTGCATGGGATGTACCATGGACAGTTAGCTGAGGTGGCTGACATTGGGAAATCCTACCAGTGGCTGGAAAAGGCTGGACTAAAAGACAGCACTGAGGCACTGATCATAGCAGCGCAAGAACAGGCACTGAGCACCGGATCCATTGAAGCAGGGGTCTACCACACTAGACAGGACCCAAGGTGCAGACTGTGCAGAGAGGCCTCAGAGACAGTCCAGCACATAGTGGCAGGATGTAAGATGCAGGCAGGAACAGCGTACACTGAACGGCACAACCAAGTAGCTGGCATTGTGTACAGGAACATCTGCACAATGTATGGGCTAGACCCTGCCAACACCAGATGGGAGACTCCACAGAAAGTCGTGGAGAATAACAGGGCTAAGATCCTGTGGGACTTCCAGATCCAGACAGACAGGCAGGTACTGGCCAATCAACCAGACATCGTGGTAATAGACAAGGACCAGAAGATAGCGGTGGTGATAGATGTAGCAGTGCCAAGTGACAGCAACATCAGGAAGAAGGAGTATGAGAAGCTGGAGAAGTACCAGGGCCTGAAAGAGGAACTAGAGCATGTGTGGAAAAAGAAGGCCAAAGTGGTCCTAGTGGTAGTAGGAGCACTCAGGGCTGTGACTCCTAAGCTGGGAGAGTGGCTCCAACAGATCCCAGGAACAACATCAGAGCTCTCTGTCCAGAAGAGTGCAGTGCTAGGAACAGCTAAGATACTGCGCAGAACCCTCAAACTCCCAGGCCTCTGGTAGAGGACCCAAGGTTGAGGATGACACATACCATCCATAGGGGTGAGAGGCGAATTTTTTTTTATATAATCTGAAAACACCAGTGTGATAGCTGTGCAGTCCTGTGGGCCACTAGTGTTCTCTTTACCAGCTGAGCAGACTTTAAAGACAGGCTGAGTTGCAAACCACTTATCACTCTAGCAACCCAATTGCTGCTCTTTTCTTTGTACACAGATGGAGCTAAAGATAATAATCAAGGCGACTTTGCAAATGAATAAATGTACAGCTAAGTAAAAATCACCTTGATACAGCTGCAAGAGATTTTACCAATAACAGTACCTAAGCCCAATTAACACACTTCTGCATCAAACTATAAATTATCAGGAGACTAATACACTCCCCCTGAACACCTGTTGGTCTTTCTAGCGTAATGTGACTTCATAGTTTTTAATTGCACAAAACGCATTAAGATTTGCTGTCTCTAGTTAAACCCTTCAACGTTTTTCCTGGGCCATATGCCATTCTTGTATAATGTGCTGGGATGCTGCTGTATGCTCATACACTCATCATTTGGTGAGAAGCCTAATTTCCATACCCCATTACTATATTATTGACTTTCCCAGCAGTAACTAGGAGAAACACTGCAAGAAAATGTTACAATTGCTTTGTAAAATAACTCAAGTTTTCCACCACTTCTGTTAATTTCATCCTTTTTTCCCCTCCATAATGGAAATGTGTAATTGATTTTGCATACTGATTACTTAATCTGGATAATTCTGAAGGATATATATTCCCAAAGGGCTTCAAGGTCTATCAGAGTTCTACAGTCTACAAACTAGGGACATGTGCCAAATGAAATTACTAGGAAGATGGGCACATACATAACTGGTTGAAAGACTGTACTCAAAGAATAGTAACCAGTAGTTTGGTCTCAGACTCTGAGGATGTATCTAGTGGGTTCCTGCAGAAGTACTACTGAATATGTATATTAGTGACTAGGATAATAGAGTGGAGAGTATGCTTACAAATATAACCCCCCTTTTCTCCCTAGCTAACTCAGGAGAAGGCAACACTCTCCTGTGTGCCCAGGTGCCTGATGCTGACAGTAAAAGAAATCCTGAAAACCCTAGTAGTGATGTTGGAGAGGTGGGAATCCTCTATCCACCCCTCTGCTCCAGTCCTTTTACTTATGAAGGAAATTAATCTTGGCAGTGCCTCCACCTGGCTAGGCCCTGAACAAACTAACAGGAATGTCTTGGGTGCCTCCAGGAATAAACCTGAGCTCATCTATGCAATGAGTCTAACTCAGAAGTACCAATTATAAACCGTATACACCCAATATACTCTTAGATTAGAGTTAACACATCCTTATTTAACAACTTAAGAAACCATGATATTACAGCTTGAGATTAATTAAAATGTCACAACCAATTTAAATCAGCAGGGAGCACTTCAATATATCAATTAGCAAATGCAGTTTGCCGCAGTACATGAAACTTCACCAACTTGCATTTACACTGGCACCAGTTAGCTTACTCCTGAGCATGCACTCCTCTGGGTGCTGGTTTGTAACGGCATTTGTGAAGACCTGGAAGCTGCAGACCCCACTCTGTGGGAAGGAGGCCCAGCCCAAGTGATGTTCCTACTCTTAGAAGTTTCACTTCTTTTCACAATAGACTTCTCTTCATCTCTGAAGTCCTTGTAGTACTGAGACTTTCTTGTGTCCTATCTGACCTCTCTCTTGGATTTGTTTTACCTTTCTTACAGAGCCTTCTGGTTTCAGGTTATTAGACAACATTTAAGTTAAAACCTCAGTAAGCTAACTTCAAGATGGCCTGTTATACCAAGTGATGCAGGAGCTGGGGGATAACAGAAACTTTAGTTCAGTCAGTCCATCCCCCAGTATTTTCCCTGCAGGAGCAGTGGCCACCCCACTCTGACCTAAATTTCTGATGTAGCTGGGTAGAGACACTTCTTCCCCTTCATGCTTCTAGAAGGAGCAAAGGTTTTCAAACCTCCTAGTCTACTGACTCTGCAGGTTTCACAGATGCTAGCAATAGCCATTATTACTCCCCCCCCACTAAGGATTTAGTTTTTCTTTACAAGGAAGAGCTAATGAATGACTGCCAACAATTGGATATTGTCAATGGGAGATCATCAGGTTAATCAAGTCATGATATCTTGCACAGCTGCTACCACTCATTTTTAGTTTTGTGCTCAGTTCCTCTTCATATGTCAAGTGAAGGCTAGTGCATAATCCTCCTGCCCCCACATTGCATACAGCACTCTTAGAGCAAGGAGATTATGATCTATACTATTTAGAAATTCCAAGGGCATTTTGCTATTGGCAGGATGAGATCTCCAGCATACATTGCTCAAAGTGAAATCCCCCATGATTATACAGCATTGAAGGGCCATCCTGTTACCCAGAGTGGTTAGTGGCAGATGCTAACCAGAACCTCATATTGTGCTTAGTCTGTTAAGACATTGCTCCATAAGCATGCAAGATCATTTTCTTTTGGGCTTTCAGTGACTTGGAAACAGCTCATTTTTGATGTAGTGCTACTCTCTCCTTCTTTTGCCCACTTGAGCTTTCCTAAATAAGGTAGAACCAGTGGTTTTAACATTTCAATCACACAAAACATCCCACCACCTTTCACTAACATGACTGAGGGGAAATTTATCCTCATAAAAGGAGCAGTCTCAATTCCTCTTGTTTGTTACCCACACTACTACCACCAGTTTTGGTGTACAGGTAATTAAAGAATTTCTTCCTTCATGGTCAATAGTGCCTTGATTCAATTTATCATCATCCTCCTGATTTTGTGCTAAAAGAGTGCTTCATTGTTCTTTCTTCACACCCTCGCCTTTTGTTATTAGTTATTTTGTTATTATAGCCTCTCTTTTTTTCCCCTTAGTTATTATTTTGTTATTATATGCTCTCTTGTCTAATCTAGCCAGCCTGTTCCCTGCCAGATTGGGGGTTGATCTTCCACCAAGATGGTATCCATCTAAACTTCTCCCCATAAAATGTGGGCCACCAAAACAAAACTAACCTTACATTGGTTGCAAATACAGTTCTTCGTGTGACCCTCACACAGAAAGGCTAGACCATGCTGGTCATGCAACAAGTGAATAAAAAATTATAAGATGTGCAGGCGTGATGGTCACCCTCTTGTCCAACACATGGGAATGAACTAAGGACCTGCAGAGGTGAAAACATAAGCTGCTACAATTTTTCCTAAAGTTCCCTAGGCAGGGGCTGCAATAACATATTCTCTATGGATCTGTGACACACTCATCAGTGGGTTACACAAGAAACTGACTGCATCTGGGAATCCCCTAGAACCCTCTACAAACATGGATTGATGTAAAGCAACCAAGACTTGTCTACTCTCATCTAGAGGGAAAACAAATTGCAACAGTTTGTGGGATTTGTGCATCTTTTGGCCAATACTTGTGATTGTGGATCTGGTCTAGTGAGAAAGCTAAAGCATTTCAAACCACACTATGAACTGCTGTAACAAAACCACATCTGCATTTGAAGAAGCTTAATGATTTTGTTAAATTATTGCTCCTTCTCCTCTCACTTATGGAAGTACACTCAGCAGTTACGACTGTGGTGCTATTGTATCTTTCATCAAGGGCTAATACCTCATCTGCAGTTAGTTGCCTATGAATCATATTTTGTGGCCTGTGCATTTTTATTTTGTTGCAAGTGTACTTTTATTCCATACAGTGCTGTGTATTTTCTTCTGCCATAGGTGGCAGAGGTGTTGGTCATTGTATGTCATTATACCTATGCAGGTTCAGCACTAACTGCTAATAAACAGTGAATTGAAAACTACTCTTCCCTGTCCGTGACCTGAAAACCTTTTCAGTAAATTAAATTTATATTGTCCCCACACAAGATGGAAGTTGCAAAATAAATGGCAAGGTGCTAAGATTCTCATTAAGCTGTTCACTGGGTCTGGTTCTATTAACTGATGAGTTTAAAATAACCTTAAGTCTCCACGCACCAGGCAGTCGACTGATCTAGCTGTGCAGGACTTTCACCATTCCTTTCAGAATCCTTTGTAGATTCCCTGCTGTTAAGCCAATGTCTTAAAAAAAACCCATCCAAACAGTTTTTGTCAAGAGAACATTTTTGTTCAAATGAAAGGACAGAGTCTATGCTAAGGGAAAAAAAATGTACTTTCACTGTTCTCATTCCTGACTTATTAATCTTATCTATATAACTGTTCACTGTTATTTTAAAGATCTGTGTCGTCATAGCTTTTAAGGCCAGAAAGGATTTAATCACATCTGACCGCCTATGTAGCACAGGCCAGAGAATTTCAGAGATAGAGCATATCTTTTAGAAAAAAATTGAATCTTAATGTAAAGACTTCCAGTGATGGAGAACCTGCCTCACCACCAGGTAAGTAGCTCCATTATCTTCCCTGTTAAAAATGTGCTGCTTTTTTGAAGTTTATTTGGTCTAGTTTCAGCTTTGAGCCACTGGACCTTGTTAATGCCATTATCTGCTAAATTGTAGAGCCCCTCTTATCAAAAATCTCTTCCCCATGGAGTTTATAAATGGCGATCACATCACACCTTAAACTCCATCTATTTAGATTAATAAAAAGAATGTCTTTAGTCTTCCATTGCAGGGCAGGCTTTCCAGAACTTGAATCATTTGTGTAGATCTTTTCTGATCTCCTTCCAATTTGTTTACAAACTTATCCATGTCCTTAAGGGAACTGATGACAGTACAGCTGTGCTGTGACACACACACACGCACACACAAAAGTGGACAAAACTAGAAAATATAAACTAATGAACAATGCTGCCAAAATGATGGATTACCTGATCAACTTATCTTCCCTCTAATCTGTACAGTTCTTGCATGTTAAGTGCACTTTGGAATAGTTATTTCCACATAATGACTTCAGCAAAGTAGCCATGATATACACGTGCAAAATGTCATCAAAAGAAACCCATCCCTGACTAGCAGAGAAGAGCTACACTCATGCTCTTTACATGCCTGCTGCAGAATCTCTGTGGTTTAGCAAACTTCTACTAAGAAAAATCCTTGCTCCAGTTTAGATCACTTCTAAAATCTTGAGTTTTTATAAGAAAAAGTGAGCTGGCTGGTGAGGCATCAATACGTTCAAGAGTTTTAAAGGGTTCATTTGTCAAATTTAGCCACAATTGAAGTACAAATAGTACCAAAGTGTTGCAACTGACTTTGCTGACTTGGGTCACAAAGAGCATTCATGATGGACAGGCCTGAATTACCTAAACCACTTACCTTTTAATTCACTTTAAATCACTTGGCCTTTTGTACTCACACTGACAGAAAAACAGGAATTAAATAAAAATAGAAAAACTGTTAAATGCCAGAGCAGTCTATCGCACAAAGGCATAGCCAAAGACAAAATTTAAGGGCTTGATATCCAGTGTAAGCCATCTTTGTAGCTAGATTATGTAGCAAGATTTATGAGCCTGCTGCTGCCAGTACACTGAGGGAGTCAGTCCTCTAGCTCAGGCACGTGAGACTCATGCTTTTTAGATCCGGAGGTTCCATGTTCCATCCCTGCTAATGACCCAATCAGAAGGCTGTAGCACATGTCCTGTACACAGATTTGTAGGAAGCAGGGGATAGGGCAGTGTTTCCCAACCGATGTGCCATCAGGTCTAAGCAGGTGTGCCACAAAGTTTTTTGAAACACTACTCAAAGAGATCTGGATTGGCTCTGTCTCATGAATATTCATGAGTTCATTTGGAAACTATATAGTGGTGGTGCCTCAAATTAATTAAAAGTAGCAAAGTGTGCCACGGCAGAGGAAATGTTGGGAACCACTGGGGTAGGGGCATGGAAAAAAGATACCCAAGAGGAGACAAGGAAAGCTGTGTGCACTCCATTTAAGCACATGGGGGAATCTTTAGCCAGGCACGCTGGCCCAGCCCCATCCTTCTGAATAGTACCTGGACTGTGGAACAGGAGGTCTGTAGAGAGCACTGCATTGGGGATGCACTTAAGTCTGCAACCTGAGGCTCTGGAGCCACATACAGCTCTTTGGTTTCCCCCTTGTGGTGCCAGGCTCCCAACTGCCCCCTGACACCAGAGGACCCTGAAGGTGGCCCATACCAGGCTCTCCTCACCACCACCTGGAGATGCTGCAGGGGACCTGCTCCTGGTTCTGGGTCCCACCCCACCATCAGGGTACCCTGTGGCAGGCACCCTTGCCCAACTCCTAGCTTCCCACACCAAAAGGTTACACCCATTGCAGCTCTCAAAACACTTGGTTATTGAAGGAATTTTTAAAAATGGCTTTTCTTATTTTCTAAGTTGCCAATCCCTGCTCTAAGCCATACTGGAGCCAACAACTGACATCTCTGCCACTCCCACCCCTGCTGAGGTGCACAGAGATCAAAACCAGTGCCTCAGAGACTGAGCCCAGCATAAATAAAGGCTGAAGAAAAATAAAAACATATGGAATGGAGATTATCAAATATCTAGAAACCTGCTTTACCGTCTCAGTGGGTGAAATGTTATTGCTTGCAGATTTAAAAGGAATATGGATAATAGCTGCCATCTGTTGGGTGAGCAATCTGTACTCCCTAGACCTGATTCGTGGAGCATTCACACACATCATATGAACAGTTGGTCCCTACAGTAAGACAACTCCCAGGAGTCAAGACTTTAGAGTTAGGCCCCCACTATTACAAAAAGCATGTAAAGTAGCTGTGTCCCTTTTCCAGAGGAAATTGGAGTGTGTGTGGAATAAAAACACCTCCATAGCTGTACTAGGCATCTGTTCATAAGAGCAACCACATTAATTTTAGCAAGATACTGATACAGTGGCATACGGGGAGCAGGAATCATTCCCAATGCAAATTATGACTGGGAGAAACAGATGAGATAAGTTGTCTTCTCTTACTTTAAACATTTCAAAAAGACTTTTTTTCCCCCCCTGATTTGATAAGTTTCAAAGAACAAAACCATCTGGCTAGATCACGTGGTATTACCCCAGCGTTCTGACAATAAGGCTGGGTATGACCACAGATACAGTGTAAAGGAAAGAGATAATGTTTAACAAATTGCTAATCATAGCAAGAGGAAAATAATGAGACAATTGCTTATGGATTATTGCCATCAAAGGTCAAAAGGAAAAGCAAAAACAAAACTCAGTCATTGGGAATTAGGGATTCAAGGCCACATTTCTTGTTTCTAGTTTATGCAAAATCCACATTCCTATTCACACTGTCCGAAACAGAAACAAACGGAGATAAAACTAACAGTCAACAAAGCAAAATAGGTCCACAGAATTTAAATGGACCTTCTGCTGGGAGCTTAATTTTCTGCTGGAGATTCAGCCAACTTCTGCCAAGCAATTCTCCCCATCTGCCTGAAGCTGCAAAGCCTCTTTGAAGGAGGAATTCCATTTCTCTTTAATTAGAGCTTGGTTGGCTTTCAGAGGAGGTGTGTCTGTCTCGAAGAGCAGAGCTGATAAGGCCCACTGTGCTTGCTCTCTATTTCCATGCACTTAAAAAATAATTATCTTCCAGTTGTTCACAAACAAGCTGAAGTTCTTTTGTCTCTAAACAAAATTGAATATCCACTATCAGTTTATTGCATTGCTTTTGGCCAAGGGGCAAGGGAAACCATAAGGATGAGATTTCCTTATCCCAGAGATGATTAAACATCTTTGTCCTTATGGAAATATGGCACACTTCAGAATTAGGTCACACATCCTGCCAACAGTTCCGGTAATGTTGAACCCGGTGATTTCCTACTGCCTGCTACCAAAGAGCTAAATGCTTCCCAAGTAAAACAGATCATCAAACAGTCTCTGGTTCCCTTACTTCTGGGAGTCTTCAACTCTATTCCTTCCCTGGTTATCAAAACCTGGTGAACGTGCAAGATGTGTCATTTTTAGTATCATTCTGATACTGGAGGGGAAACTTTCTCAGAAAGAAGGTTCAAAGAGCATGGAAGACATCTGTATCATTTTTATGAATCTTATGAGTCTCTCTATTTGATCCTGGAGTCATTACATGTTCATATGGGCCCTATCTCCCACAGGAAAGTCTAGAGAAGGGGCCAAACTCAGCCAGCTTTGCTAAAGATACTGATCTATAGACCTAATCTAAAAGCAGGTTGGATCATGGAATTCTACACTCAGACAAGCATAGGCATGTGATTTGTCATGGGAAGAGGTGCCTGTGAATTGAAGGAATGAGGAGTTGAAGGCATAGCTAACTCTAAACCATGACAGGAGGATCCAACACCACACTGTAAAGGTGGTTCCAGGGTCTGGATGAGAGGCCTGACTGAAATGACATCTTAAGAGGAGTGACATGGAAAACATTATGGTATCTGAAAAGATCAGGTTAAAAGTTCTAAAGCCAAAATTTTCAACACTCGTGAATAGATCTGATCAAAGTTTTTCAGAGCTAAACTTTTTTTTCACTTGTAAAAAGAGAAACAGAGTTTTGGCTAAAATGAAAATGTGGGTGGCAACCCATCTGCAATCACTTTGTGAACTTCCAGCATGGACAGGGTGAGCAGAACTGTTTTGGTGACTATAAGATCAAAGACCCTAAATCCACTGGGTCTGCCAGCTAGGGCCAGTAGCACCAGAGCCAGTGTGTCTGTGCCAGGGTGCCAAACCATATCAAGAGCACCAATTTGCTCCATCTCAGAAGTGCGGAAAAAAATAAGGAGGTCAAAGAGAAGATAGGGTGGAATATTGTGCTTAGATCCAGAAAAACCAGAGGGGGAAGCTGAAAAGACATTCCCCCACAGACAAATTGGACACAAGGTTCTCAGAGATGTAGCTATCCTCATTCTGAAGCCCACCCTCACTGTTTATGATGACAGATGAGCCAATCGGCAGTCCCTTACACTGTGTCCAAGTCCCCTTTGGACAGTGTAGTGGCAATTCTCTGAATCAAATTCCTAAATTGGTCTCCCATGTAGCCATGGAATTACTGTCTCCAACCAATCTGTAGCTTAGCCATCAATGTGATCATAGGCTGCAACTGTGCACGCGGAACTTCACGCCCAGGAAGACCCAGCAACTGCTGACATTTGCTGCATCAGCCATGACAGGTTGCTTGATGCTGCATGAGAAAGAAATGCTGGTGAAACTTTCTGCAAACACCGAGACAATGGAAGCAGATGGAAAAGGCTGCTGCCTGAATTTGGAAACTTGAATCCGCCTAAAGTAACAGCCATGGGGCAAATCACTATGATTTGTAGAGAAAGAGCCCAAGGTGACAAATTGCAGTTGACGTTCCATCATGCATGCATACAGCCTAAAGGAAATTATTTAAACTCCACCTGCCTGCCCAGAGCAGTTTGAAGTATCAATACAATGTTAGGAATATACAGTGTGCTTGAGCCAAGGAACAGAGCAAGGGCATGTAATTACAGGTGGTGCACTTTGAAAGCAAAGCCAAAATTAAAACAGTAAAAAAAAAACAACACACTTTTTCAATGATAATTACATTTACAATGATTTTTCACAGGCCTTGTCTAATCAATCACACAATATCAGTATATTAAAAGTTATGACTACTTGGGTCCAAAGTGCAATAACTTTAATGTGTTTTAGGGGATTTTATAAATAAAGTAGAGTCTTGCAAATTTTAGGATGAATTCCAGCGTACTTAATTTGTTCTTTTAAACTTCAGCTGCTTTATACCATAGAGCAAACATCCTTTTCCTAGTCAAGCTGCAAACCATCTTGTTTGTTTGTTTTTTTTATTAGTAAGTATTCGGAATTGATTTGTCATTCATACCAGAATGGCTTTAAGACAGCACATATGTTTTCTATAAATCAGCGATTCCCAACCTGTGGTCCACGGACCACTGATGGTCTGCAAGGACACTGCAGATGGTCCACGGGGAAACAGGTTGGGAAAAGTGCAGCTGAAGCCAGGGTGTGCAGGGCCACAAAGAACAGGGGTGCAGTAAGGGTTGTGGAGCAGGGAGTGCAGGGCCACGAGGGGTGTGGGGGAGTCAGTAACAGGCTCATGGCTGGGGAGAGCAGGGGGAGGAGGGGTGGGGCTTAAGGTCTCATGGCTGGGGAGTGCAAAGCCATGGTGGACAGAGGCACGGTAAGGCACTGGAGGCCAGGGAGTGCAGGGCTACACTGCAGGTGGTCTGGAGGACAGGAGAAGCAGACAACTGGGATGCTAAGGGGCTTGTGGCCAAGAACTGCAGGGCCAGGGGTGGGGGGGCAGTGGGGTGGGGGCATATTAAGGGCTCTGGGCTGGGGAGTGCAGGGGCACAGGGGAGGGAGGGGTGCAGTAAGGGGCTCAGGGCCCCGGATTGCAGGGTGGTGGTCCACAAAAGTTTTTGATAATGATTTATTGGTCTATATAAAGAAAAAGATTGGGAACCACTGCTCTAGATTTCCCATCAGTTTTGTAGATTAGGGTTTTTCTCTCTACCCTTTATTGTTGCAAATCAGTAATATCAAGCAATATATTGCTAAAAGTCCCTTTGTAAATCTGGGTTTGTTCCTGAAGTTACCAGTTTTCAAATGTTTCCGAGATCCTGCTGGAGATTTGTGCTACATTTTGGGCTATTTTAAGAGTTTTCTTTTTTAAAATAGCAAAATTAAATTAGAAATAAAAAATTGAAGAGCTGAATAGAGATCTAAGGAGGAAGAGTATTAAAGTTAATCTTCCTGAAGTCAGCAGCTCAGCCATACAAAATTAAGTCAAATGTAATTTAATGGATTCAGAGTTTCACATTTTTCAGAGTATTAAAATCCACTTGAAAAAAATGAAATAATGATTTCCAATGATGCTGTCTTAAGAGATTCAACCGATAAGATTAAAACCAGCTAAAAGAGAAAGGGGTTAAAAATGACAATGATATTTAAAAGATGAAACCAAAATGGATTGTCACATTATAATACAAATTATTGCAGCACACATTGGTGGATTTAATTTTATAATGCGGGGCTCTGTCCTGCAAAAGGGCAAATAAGGATGAGAGCACCCCACAAAGACACTGGTAGAGCTGCTGAATGAAATACTTTTATGATCCAGTCAGATCAATAAAGCTTAGGAGAGTACAAGCTGGCAGGCCAGCAAGGATCCTAGATGCAGAAGATAACATGAGTCTGGCTATAAGAAACACTGTGTTCACAGAATTTTCTAAAATACTTTTATGTTAGTGTCTAGTTTGTACAGAATCACAGAAATTAGAGGAGAGCCAGGCCAAGTTCTCCCCCTCCTCCCCTCTCCCCCACCCCATGTCATGTATTCATGCAGGCTTCTTCCTTACAGAGCATTCCCCAGCAACTGATTCAACATTAATTGAACTGCTCCTTGCAGTCCAGGTTCTAGGACCACCCTTTAGGAGCCAACAGAGCTCACCATCAGGAGAGCTGCAACTAAACATTCCTCTTTCAAGTTCACACCATTATTTTCCCACTCTGTTCTTATGTGCTACCCAAAATAACTCCTCTCTGCCCTCGGCAAATAGGCTATTGTTAATCGTCTTCTACAGATATTTAATTTAGATTGCATCCAATCATGCTAGGTGCCTCAAAGAGTTTATGATGTTAATAAAATATGACAGGATGCAAAAGGCAGCAGTCTGGTAAGCAGTGGAATTCTGCCTTGACTGAGAATGGAAAGTAACAAGGCCACAGTCTGACAAACTGTTGCTAAGTGATTTCTAATGGTGATCATCATCCAGGGCTGCACCGCTGTCCATAAGATTCAAATCACTAGAAAGCTTCTAAGGACTGATTTCATTGCTAGAAGCTCTTTCAAGTTGATATGGAGCCAGGTTTCTTCTGCTCCTTTTAATTTATTAATTAATTTCATGATAAAAAGTTACAAAGAATCACCCAGATCCAATTACAGAATTTCAAAATACAAGTGAAAATGGGAAAGGGACACACCAACAATCAGCACAGGCCATAATCCAGTTCTATGAAGCCCATGCTAATTATGGTAGAAAGCACCACTATTTACATAAATAAATTAAAACAGGGGAATGGGCAGAAATGTTTGCTATAGAAAAAAGGTAGATATAAGAACAGCTTCAATATAAGATAATAGAAAAAGCTGCAGCATTAGCAAGATCACTACTAAGGCGCTGGCCTACAGCAGGGGTCTCAAGCTCAAATCACTGTGAGGGCCTCATGAGAACTAGTACATTAGCCCAAGGGCTGCACCACTGAAACCTTTTCATACAACAATATTTCAAATATCAGTAATGACAGTGTTATTGCAGGCTACAGGAAATAGCTTTAGGGGCCATGTGTTTGAGACCCCTGGCCTACAGCATTCCAGAATCTGCTCCATTCCATGTGGAATTTGTGCCAGAGAAACAAAAGAGGTGAGAAGAGGGGTGGACTTGAAAGAAAATTTAGCAAATTTGAATTCTGGTGTAAGAGTTTGCCAGTAAGACTTCACTCCACCAACATTCTGCACTTGAGCATGTGACTAGCCAACCTGGACTTCAACAGAACTGCTTGGGTGCTTAACCTTAAGCATGCACTTACATGATTTGCTGGATTGGGGTTTATTATGAGAACCCTGATCAAGCAAGTTCTCCAAGTCCCAGTTCCACTATTTATTACATGCATTTGGCTGCTTCACCTCTTCTCTATCCATTAACCCATTTCTCCTCCCTTCTCATCTGCATCCTGTGGAGGATAATGTCTTTCTTGAGCATGCAACAAGATGAGCCAGCAGGCTGCAAGCATTCTCCTCCTTGGAAGACAGAGAACAATGGAGCCCGTCGTATCACGCTTGCTGACTAACAAAATAAGGGACATTTGACTACTCTTCTCTCCCATTGTGTGTGATGGCATCACTTTGATATTTACTCAAGAAGTTGTGGTTTTGCATGCTACATTCCTCCCAGAGCTCTCCTAAGAGTGGGACAGTCTAGTGAGCCTATGATTTACGGGAAAAATGAAAATTTGTGGGCTTGATCCTGCACCATGAAAGCCAGTGTGGGGGTGGCCATCAACTTCAATGGTGGCTCTAAAAAAAGCCAAGAAAAACACTAATAGTAGTAAATGGAAATCAAAAACTTTACTGAACACCTGACCCCATGCATATACCTACAGTGTGATAAACTCCATGCCAAATCAGTAGACCAGCTATTGTCAATGGTGAGAAAATGAGGAAAGGGAATGTGAGATATGGCTAGACTGCATTGCAATTGTTCTATCTATGTGTTCCAGCAAAGCTTTACACCATGTGACATGTCTCAATCACTTAGATTGAAAGTTACAATTCCAGATTGTGATATGAATCATATGTCGTCTTGGGTAACATGTCTGAGTAATCCAAGCCCTCTGCTAAGAGTCTGGCTTAGGAGAGAAGGGTAGAAATGTTCTAACATAACATTCTTCTGTCTGAAAGTGCCAACTGATTAAAATCAAAATGTTCATCAAAACCAATTCTGATGAAATTTTAACACACCAGGGAAATTTCAAACACAAACCTGTTCCTTGGCTATTCAGCTGGCAGGGTGTTGCACACTCTGAGCCTTCCAGCTCTTCCACAGTTTGCCAGGCAGGCCACTGAGAATCCGGGACTGGGATTATAAAAAAAATTAATTTTCGGTTTCCCATGGGAAACTTCACATTTCCAACTTTTCATTCGGAAGTGGCGTACTCTCACACACATGCAATTCCCTGCTGAACAGAAATTGCACACACACACGTGCGCACTCTCTCTTTCTCTCTCTCTCGCCGCTGCTGGACAGAAATTTCAGTTCCTGCCCTAATCTACTTCTTATAGACTCCTCAGTGCTCTCTTGCCTTTAATATTGTTCATAGCGCAAACTAGTAGCACATCTGCATTTCTGAAATTGACAGACAAATGAGGAAGAAACCAATTACTTCATTCGTCACCAGATCCAACCCTCCCTTTTTAATAGCTGAGCTTCCATGACAGGAGTCGATCATCATCCAAACCCAGCCACCCCACACCCTTTTCACTCTAGCAAACCCTATGGGAAGCGGCAACACTTGCACATCAATTCCCACATAAATCCTCTCCTGGAAGCAGCTGGAGACAGATTTTCTGTGAGCTACTGGAGAGCCAAAACTCCCTTAGCATTCCCAATATTGCCATCTGCTGGGCTACTGTAGATGTGCCACTCTATTGCTTTCCCCTCAAGCTCTTTTCCCAGATAAATCAAAATGCCAACACAGAGCCTTGAAATGCACACCTTTTCTCCTGGTCGTCTGTGGTGCCCCTCTATATTCCCTCAAGCTAGAAAGAGCCAAGATATTACCCTTGAAAATTGGGATTAAAAGAGAAAGACTAACAGACCTAATACATTGTGGTGGGGGGTTGAGGTAATATCTTTTATTGGACAAACTTCTGCTGGTGAGAGACACACACTTTTGATCTTGCCCTGAAGCAAAGCTCTGTGGTGCTGGAAAGCTTGTCTCATTCACCAACAGAAGCTGGCTCAATAAAAGATATTACGTCACTCCCACCCCGCTTGTGTGTCTCATATCCTGGGACCATCATAGGTTCAACACCATTATCAATACATTATGACAGAAACCACACTCCTTGCAGTGTAACGACTCTGAAAGGAATCCTGGCACTTATATAGGCAGTTTCATAGGTCACAAATATAAAATAATGCTGGCAATATGTTGTACGTCCCATCTCCCCATGGCTTTAGGAACTTTAACTGATTAATGCTGAAATACCAATATAAAAGAATACATCTCAGACAGATACATTTCTTCCTCATTTTGCACAGACAAAACTAATCCAGAGGCAACAGCTTATAACATTCATAGCCAAGTTATCAGATCTGGCACCATTCTGCTCCCTTTGATGTGAAGGTCATAACGCCCCTTAGGTTCAATAGCATAGTGGCATCCCTGTGTGATCTGTCATCATCCAGGAGTCAGATGTGGGTTTAATAATGATAACCTAGCAGATAATTCTCTCAAGGCACTTTTTAAATTAAAATTGGACATTTTTTCTAGAAAATGTATTGCTAGTTCAAACAGGAATTATTTCATGGAAATCCTCTGGTACACATGAGGTCAGGCTAGATGAGAATACAGGGAATCCTTCTGGCCTTGAAAGTATACGAAACTGTGAACTCATCAGTCTATAGAACTCATTGCTACGAGATACTGCCACAACCAAAATCTTAGCAAAATTCAAGAGAGAGATTGGACATTTATGCAGGAAACATGAAAATTCAGGGTTACAATGGCACAGATTCCCCCACCCCCATAGACTAAGTGTTTGGGAAGGGCTATAAACTCACGTTTCAGGGCAAAAGCCAGCTCTTAACTGAAAAGGTCTAGGAAGAAACTGGCCTTAGAAGCAACTTGCTCCCAAATCACCTTTTATAGAGCTTCTTAGTCCTTTCCTGGAAGCAGCTGGTGCTAGCCAGTGATCAAGATCAAGCACTGTACTAGATGGAGCACTGGGATGCTTCTGTGCTTCTGGGCACCAGACCTGGGATTCAGAATTTGAAGAAAGTCCTCATATGTAAAGGGAACAGTTAAATATTTGAGGGCTTATCCCTCTTTCTCTCCCAGTGATAGGCATCTTAGATATACTTTGAGTGACATCTTTGTTTCTACATAGTTTTGGGTTTTGGTTTAGTAACTACTGGCCATTTTTAAATCTCTGCCATTCATGAGTGAGTAGTGGCTAGTTATGCTGATTTTTTTTGTGCATGGAACACACTAAGTGACTTCACAGCAGCTCGTATTCCTTAAAACACACTTTTCAGCGGCTGTGACAAGTTGACATAGCCTGGACCTCCTTGTCTGTGTTATGTAGTAGGGTTGTGACATAGCTCTAATGTCAAGTATTAAGTCTTATGGGACATAAGTTGCCAGGGCAGGTTGTGGAATCTCCATCACAAGCAGTTTTTAAGAGCAAGTTAGACAAGTACCTGTCAGGGATGGTTTAAGAGGGTAGTTGGTCCTGCCATCAGTGCAGGGGACTGGACTCAACGACCTCTCATGGTTCTTTCCAGTTTCTGTGATTTGTATCTCTCACTGAAAGAGTTGGTATTACTACTATGTACTAGACCAATTATGGGTGAAGCATACTTTTTTGGTATTCAGTTTTCAATTTCATGCACTTTTTTAGTTTTTCAAATTTGTCCAATATCTTCTGGGTTGAAACTTCTCATGATTTGTCTCAGTCCAACAGTGATTTTTTCAGTTTTGAGGGACAGGAAATGAGTAATTTATTTTTAAGTTCTGCTGGAAAGGAAAATATTTACCACTTCAAATAGTTTGCTTGCAAACATAATACATAAAACATCAAGCATTGCTTACAGGGCAGATCTCTTTGAGCTTTAACGAGTAAGCCAGATTTTAAGATAACTGAAGTGAAAATCATAGGCATTTATATTTGGAAATTGCATACATGTACCATGGAATTTTACTATCCATTTTTGTGACTGATTGACCTAAGGAATTAGAGAGATGCAGAACATAGGCCATGCTAAGATGCCTTTGGCTAAGTCTACCCTACAGAAGCATTGCTATGGCTCCCCAAGTGTGTCCCCCTAACTGTGTAGTATTTTCCAGAGGGATAGCCATAGAATCATAGGGTTGGAAGGGACCTCATAGGTCATCTAGTCCAACCCCCTGCCAGAGGCAGGACCACTCCCACTAAACCGTCCCAGTCATGGTTTTGTCCGGCCGGGCCTTAAACACCTCCAAAGATGGAGACTCCACTACTTCCTTTGGGAGCTCATTCCAAGGCTTCACCACTCTCCTAGTAAAAACGTTTTTTCAAATATCCAGCCTCGACCTCCCTAACTGCAACTTGAGACCATTGGTCCTTGTTCTGTCCTCTGTTATTACCGAGAACAGTTGAGCTCCATTTTCCTTAGAGCATCCCTTCAAGTAGTTGAAGGTTGCTATCAAATCCCCCCTCAATCTTCTCTTCTACAGACTAAATAAGCCTAATGCTTTCAGTCTTTCCTCACAGGGCTTGTGCTCCAGCCCCTTAATCATTTTGGTTGCCTTCCTCTGAACTCTCTCTAGCATGACCCTGTCCTTTTTGTAGTGGGGAGCCCAAAACTGAACACAGTATTCTAGATGTGGCCTCACCAGTGCAGAATAGAGGGGAAGGATCACATCCCTTGATCTGCTGGTAATACTTCTTTTGATGCAGCCCAGTATGCCATTGGCCTTTTTGGCAGCAAGAGCACACTGCTGACTCATATCTAGCTTCCCATCCACCATGACCCCCAGGTCCTTTTCTACACTGCTGCTACTTAGCTGAACGTTTCCCAGCCTATAGCGGTGCATGGGGTTTTTTCGTCCCACATGCAGGATTTTACACTTGTCCTTACTGAACCTCATAAGATTTCTATTGGCCCACTGTTCCACTTTATCTAGTTCTCCCTGAATCCTGTCCTTGCCCTCCAATGTGTCTACTGGTCCTCCCAGCTTGGTGTCATCTGCAAACTTACTGAGAATGCAGTCTATTCCATCATCCAGATCATTGATGAAAATGCTGAACAGAACCGGCCCCAGAACTGACCCCTGGGGCACACCACTCGTGACTGGCTGCCAGCTAGACATGGATCCACTGATTCCTACACGCTGAAACCGTTGATCTAGCCAGTTTTCTATCCACCTTATAGTCCACCTATCCAACCCATACTTTCTTAATTTGCCAATGAGAATGCTGTGGGAAACTGTATCAAAAGCCTTGCTAAAATCAAGGTATATCACATCAACGGTTCTTCCTACATCCAGAAAACTAGTCTTCTGATCATAGAAGGAGATGAGATTGGTCAGGCATGATTTACCCTTGGTAAATCCATGCTGACTGTTCCTGATCACTTTATTTTCCTCTAAGTGTTTGAGGATGGATTCTTTGAGAATCTGCTCCATAATTTTTCCGGGGACTGAGGTGAGGCTGACTGGTCTATAATTCCCCAGATCCTCCTTTTTCCCTTTCTTGAAAATAGGCACTACATTTGCTTTTTTCCAATCCTCTGGCACCTCCCCCATTCTCCACGAGTTTTGAAAGATAACGGCCAGCAGTGCTGCTATCTCATCGGCCAATTCCCTTAGCACTCTTGGATGCAGTTTGTCTGGCCCCATGGACTTGTGCACATCCAGCTTCTTTAAGCAGTCCCTAACCTGACCTTCCGTCACCAAGGGCCTGTCTTCTTCTCTCCCATCTGCCACATCCATGGTAGTGGGCTGGGAGCTGACCCTGCCCGTGAAAACTGAAGCAAAAAATGCATTGAGCACTTCAGCTTTTTCCTCATCCTCTGTCACAAGGATGCCTGCCCCATTCAGCAAGGGACCTACACCATCCCTGATCCTCTTCTTGTTATTAACATACTTGTAGAACCCCTTCTTGTTATCCTTTACATCCCTCGCTAGCCGCAACTCCATTTGTCCTTTGGCCTTTCTGATTTTATCTCTGCAGTCCCTAGCAATATCTTTATATGCCTCCTTGGTCATCTGACCAAGCTTCCACTTCCTGTAAGCTTCCTTTTTATGTTTAAGCTCAGAGCAGCGTTCTCTGCTAAGCCATTCTGGCTGCCTCACATGTTTGTTCTTTCTCCTAATTAGAATGGCAACTTCCTGTGCCCTTAGCAGGGTTTCTTTAAAATATAACCAACTCTCTTGGACTCCTTTCCCCTTCAGATTAGCTTCCCAAGGGATCCTGCCCATCAGTTCCCTGAGGGAGCCAAAATCTGCTTTTTTGAAGTCCAGGGTTTTTGTTTTGCTTCTTTCCTTCCTCCCTTTAATCAGGATCCTGAACTCAACCATGTCGTGGTCACTACTGCCTAGCTTGCCATTTACCTCTACGTCCCTGATCAACTCTTCCCTGTTTGTCAGCAGCAGGTCGAGCGGTGCAAGGTCCCTAGTTGGTTCCTCCAGCATTTGTACTAGAAAGTTGTCCCCAACATTCTCTAGAAACTTCCTGGATTGCCCATGCACTGCTGTATTGGCCTCCCAACTAATGTCAGGGTAATTGAAGTCCCCCATCAGCAGCAGGGCCTGTGATCTAGAAGCTTCCGCTAGTTGTCCATAGAACACCTCATCCACCTCCTGCTTCTGGTCTGGTGGTCTATAGCAGACCCCCACCACAACATCCCCCTTGTTGCTTTCCCCTCTCAATGTAACCCACAGACTTTCTACTGGCACGCTTCCACTTCCATAATGGAGCTCTGAGCAGTCATAGAGCTCTTTTACATATAACGCTACTCCTCCCCCTCTTCTTCCCTGCCTGTCTTTCCTGAATAGTTTATACCCATCCATGGCAGAGCTCCAGTCGTGCAGACTATCCCACCATGTCTCCGTTATTCCTATAATATCATAGTTCCTTGTCTGCGCTAGTATTACCAATTCTTCTTGCTTATTTCCCAGGCTCCTTGCATTAGTGTACAGGCACCTAAGATACCCGGTCGATTGCCCTACTTCGTCATGTTGATTTCCAATTCTATTACATAAAGCTCCTTGCTTTTTTTCTAGGAGTTCTCCCCCCCCCACTCTCCTCACATATTGGGGCTTCAGTAGAGCACTTAAGACATTTATTTGATCCCCCCCCCATGTTCCAACTACCTTCTCTTTCATTGCTGTTGATACAGTCCCAGCACCCCCCAAGTTCCATCCATTCCCCCAGATCACCCACATTGTTACTTACATGTGGGCTTTGGTCTCCTTCCCCCGTTGAACTTAGTTTAAAGCCCTCCTCACTAGGTCAGCCAGTCTGTGCCCAAACACGCTCTTCCCCTTCCTGGACAGGTGAAGGCCATCTCTGCCTATCAATCCTCTGTCCTGAAACAGGACTCCATGGTCAAGGAAGCCAAATCCCTCCTGACCACACCATCTTCGTAGCCAGGCATTCACCTCTAGGATGCATCTGTCTCTCCTCAGGCCTCTAGCCTTGACTGGAAGGATCGAGGAGAACACCACCTGTGCTCCAAACTCCTTCACCCTCGCTCCCAGAGCCCTGAAGTCACCTTTGATCTGCTGAGGATCACTTCTCGCAGTATCATTGGTACCCACATGGATAAGAAGCATTGGGGTAGTAGTCTGAGGGGCGGATGATTTTAGACAATCCCTCCATTACATCTCAGATACGGGCACCTGGCAGGCAGCATACCTCTCTAGAGGCCTTGTCAGGGTGACAGATGGGTGCCTCCGTTCCCCTCAGGAGTGAGTCCCCAATCACCACAACCCTACGTTTCCTCTTAGGTGAGGTGGCTGTGATCTGCCCAGCCTTTGGGGTTGATGGCATCTCCTCTACCTCCTTTAGTGTGTCCAGCACCGCATAACGGTTCCTCACCACAATGGATGGTGGGATGTGAGCAGGCGTGGAACACTGTCTGCTGCCAGAGGTGACCAGCTGCCAGTGTCCTTCCTCTGATATAGGCATCCCATCCATTTCCAGAGCTGTAGCAGTAGCCCTTGGCACTGGGATAGGGACCTCCTCCTTGCAGGTCTCATCGTGGACACTGTCAAGGAACTTTTCCAGGGCATAGATACCCCTGAGTCATGACACCTCCTCCTGTAACTCTCCTACCTGTTTCCAAAGAGATGCCACCAGAAGGCACCTATCACATAGGCTCATCTCCCTAGCCTGATCATCAGTGGCAGGAAAATGAAGGCCACAGTCCCTGCAATTCCACACCAGGGTCTGGGTGGAGATATCCACGGACAGATGGTCTGTCTGGCTACACACAGAGGCAAAGGAAACAGCAGGGGTGCTGGCTCCAGCAGTACGGCTCCTCTTCACCATCTTGGCCTCACCAAACTCCTCCCCCAACTCCCTCGCAAACTCCCCTGTTTGCAGTCCTCTGGTCGCTCAAGCAGTGGCTTTTTAAGGCCTTCTCTGCCTAGGTCAGCCCTTGTCCCTTGTTAGTCACACAGGGGCAGGCCAATCACAAAGCTGCTAGAAGCTGGTGATTAAAGGTGATCAGGGAACAATGGTGCAAACAGCCCCCACCCAATCACAGTCCCACAACTAACAGCAAGCACCTGTAGGGAAAAAGACACAAGCAACTCACCTGTAGGGAAAAGACACAAACACACAGTCAGCAAACCACCTGTAGGGAAAAAGACACAGCAATCACTTACCTTGGACGCACCTGGCACCAACTCCTTCCCTCGCAAACTCCCCTGTCTGCAGTCCCCTTTTCGCAGCTCATGCTAGTCTGTGTATAGCAAAAGCAGCGAGAGTCCTGTGGCACCTTACAGAATAACAGATTTTTTCATGCATAAGATGATGAAGTGGGTTGTAGCCCACAAAAGCTTATGCTCGAAGAAATCTGTTAGTCTATAAGGTGCCACAGGACTCTCGCTGCTTTTGCTAACTGTGTAGTGTAGATGCAGGCTACAACAACAGAAAGAGCTTTTCCATCAGTGTAGGAACTAAGCGTTGGAAGTATTCTTCCATTTACCTAGCTGCTTATACAGAAGGTGTTAGCTCAGCGTAACAATGGCACTTAGGGCTGTGGATTCTTCACATTCCTGAGCACTGTCACTATGTCACCCTAAGTTTTCAGTATAGACCCAACCTTGGCTTAAAGTACAGATACCCTTATGCGGAGCTTCAGCTTACAGTTACTCTTAAAGCCTCTAAGATCTCAAATTCTGGACAGTTTACAAATTAGTTTGTGAATGGTGGATTCAGCAAGGCTCAACTAAGGATGTCTATAAGGTCACACCTTCATGCTAAGGTCACTTATATAGCTAGGACTCCTTGGTTAAAGATAGTTTTATTCTGGCATCAGGTTGAAGAAAGAATGTACAGATTCTAACTTCTATTCTTCTCTATATAAAAGGAATTTCTAGCCAAAATTGTCATATTAATTCAAGATCAAGGCTGAGTGATCAAGCATTGGAAAGTCAAAAATGAAATGTTAAAGTTCAAAGCTCAACTTTAACTTCATGCCCTTAAAATACTGTCCCATCTTCACTCAGGGCCTCCCAAGAGCTTGAAAACATGCTCCAGGAAACAGAGGGAGGTGAAGACACAAGATTTCTGAGGTTGCTGGTTTAAATAAAAAGAAAAACTTTAATAGTTCTGAAGCAGGGAGCAGAAAGAACCAAACCAAAAGAGGCTCTTCAGTTTATTTTCTGACAAAGAAAAAAAATCGATACACACTTAAAGACTTACATCAGAAAGATCAGCATTGTTTAAAGTCAGCGCACAACTCCCATTCAGTCTGAGGATGCTGTGTGCCTTCTCTGCGTGTGGGTCAATCCAAGCCCAGAGACAAGAATGACTAACAAGAGAGCTTTCCAGTTAAAAGAGGCACTTTTGATCTCAGTTAAATCATAGATGCAGAGGGAACAATAATGTCCTCACACAGGGTTAATTATGCAGCGCATAATTGATTATCACATTTTCAAACTCCTTTTCTCAGAGACAATCAAATACTTCCTTTCCTCTAATTTCACTCTGTTTGTTTTTGTTGCTCCTGTTAAGGGAACTCATTTCTTTCCAAGCATCGTTTGGAAGTGTCTCTTGACCAAGACAGCATTTACTTAATGGTAGGTGCATCTAGCCAGACCTTTTGTCAAGATGCAAATCAAACATCTAGATTTGGAAAGGGACAAGTATGCATATTTTGTTCCTTGATCTAATGCTTCTTATTAGTTGTAATGACTCGGCAAATATAAATGGGATTTTGTGTCCTCACAGATCACATGCCATCGCTATGAAAGCATCATTTTGCAGATGGTAAGATGTGAGCATGCATTAATGAACAGGTCTGCTTGCTTGTGGAACCCATTAATCTTCTGCTGGCTTGTTAATGGGCCAAGTCTGAGAAAGGGGAAATAACATGGGCTGCACTCCTTCTGAAGTTGTCAGATTCCACCTAACTCGCAGAACTACGGGCTGGGACTGTGTACATTTTTGTTTCTGGCTGCAACAGCCCTGCCGACCTAAGAGTGCACCTTTAACCCATGGCTTCAGAAGATGGGTCACCTCTCAGAGAGCAGGATCTGCTGGTGGGAAGCTCTCTGTGAAATGCCCCTCAGTTGTGGGGTTCACTCCCTCATCTTGTACCTAAAGCTGCTTCCTGGTAGAGTCAGCTGCGATGATTATACTAGTTTCATATGAAGACAGGACACTCGGTGCCCATGGCCAGGCCCCTTCCATGTAATCACGCAGCTTAACCATAAAGCCAGACTCATATTTCCCTTGAGCTGTGTCTGATTCACAGTGAGGATCCCACTTCAAAGTCCTGCCATGTGCTTGTGCCTTAGACACTGGGAGACATCTAACTGGGATGACATCCGAGCATTTGCTAACCCCACTGGCTCCATTAGGCTGCTAGTCAGCTGCTGGGGGGTGGGAGCTGTAGGGCAGAGCCTGATCCAGTGATCAGCCAGTGTGGCACCAGCTTGGGATGGCCCAGAAGCCAGACCCTACACTCCCACCCCTCCCCTGAGTCAGCCACTCTGCCCCCGGGAGCGGAGCAGGCCACCGCAATGGCCAGACTCCGCTCTCTCGCCCCGCCTCTGGCCTGGCCCTCCCTGCCCCTAGGGTGGAACAGCCAGCCCAGGGGAAGGGTGGCAGACCAGAGCCTCAGTTGGCTCGCTCTGCCCCTGGGTTGGCTGTTCCCCACCCTAGGGGCAGGGTGAGCCAGCCCAGGGTGGAGGCCAGGTCCCCCCCCCCCCCACGGACACAAAAGGAAAAGCCAGTTCAGTCCACCACAGCCCCGTAAGCTAGCCCTGCTAGCGTATCCCGATACCCAGTGTCAGGTAGAATGCAACTTTCCAAGCTCTTCCCCATAGCCTGCTTGAGCAAGCGGGACAGGTGGGAGGAAGAAGGGAGCCACAGACCCCCATCATACGCAAGTGAGCTCAGTTCCAAAGGGGCAGCCGTGTTAAGTCTAATAAAGCTAAAAAAGCAAGGAGTTTTGTGGCACTTAAAGACTAACAGATTTATTTATTGCATGAGGTTTCATGGGAGAAAATCCCACTTCATCAGACGCTTTGAAGAGGGGGAACTCTCAAGCAAGCAGCCTGGCTAGTACAGTGCTATGTGCAGTAGCCAATCAATTCTACACTGCCCCTACTTATGGGCACTGAGCATGACAAGGAAAGCATAGGACTGTAGGAAGAAGGGTTGTGGCATACAACATATGGGGACTTGGGCATTCTTGCGCAAGCTTTCTATATATTTGTTCACTCACTAAGGCATGCAGAGGGTTAGACAACTGGAGGGCAGATAAGTAGCATTGTGCGTATCTATAGATAGAAGACGTGGGGCAGTTTGGCTCATACATGAGAGCACAAGTGCTGTTCTTTTCAATCTACTTGAATGCTCTCTACAGCGTTTTCTATACCATTTGGCCTCATCTCCTCCTCTGTCAATCCAGCCACTGGAGGCACCTGTGATAGTCAAACCATGCCATTTCTCAGCTCAATATCTGCCAAATGCAAATGCATCTAGAAACTGCTGCTTTGGATGAACTGAATGTGAAGCCAGGCTTTGTCCCATCTCTACCGTACAGGGCATAAAACACAATCCATACCACAAAAGACTCCACTGGGAGCTAAACTTGTTTAGAACGAGAATACCAGTTTGTGAATAAACAGGTTTAAATCATAGCAAACTGACTTGCCTGAATCTCTGATTTCATGAATGGAAATATGTTTCAACCTGAGCCCTAGAATCCTAGAAGATTAGGGTTGAAAGGGACCTTCAGGAGGTATCTAGCCCAACCCCCTGCTCAAAGCAGGACCAACCCCAACTAAATCATCCCTGTCAAGGCTTTGGCAAGCCTTTCCCTCTAAGGCTGGAGGTTCCACCACCTCCCCCTAGGTAACCCATTCCAGTGCTTCACCAACCTCCTGGTGAAAAAGTTTTTCCTAATATCACTCATAACCCACCACCATGAAATATCTGAGTTACTTGATATTTTGGCTTAAGCATGAGAAATTTTTGCTGTAAAGTACAAAGATCCATTAAGATCAATTATTTCTTATTTCACTTGAATATCTTTGAATTAATGGTCCATATCCTATTTGTTCTAGTCAAACTCTTGGCTAGAAGAGTAATTCTAGTGTTATCTTCAGTACATTTTGTTCATTAAAATTATGAAATGTTTGAGAGTTATTCTGCCTGGATGGACAAATTATGGGTACATCTGACGACACAAGATTCTAGCACACTATAATGTAGACAAGAGTCTTGCAGAAGTTAAAGACGATTGAGATACTCAGCCACTCGTGTCAGCTTTAAAGGACATTAGCTGCAATGGTAAACAGAGCATTAAGCAGTCTAATTATATTTGCCGAGTTGAAATAAGTTGCTGAAATCCTACCCCAGTACCAGGAATATGCAAAGGAAGCTGGGTTCAACACTGCATTTGAACCACAGCAATTAGACTGAACCATCTCTTACTACAGTGTCATTACCACATGTACATGTCCAACTCCAATTTAAAACTTAAACCATTTAAGATCCTCATTCCAAGGCCACTTCTGTGATCTGAGTCTTTTGGACCAAATGGTGGATATTTGATGGATTAGGTATGTGGCATTTGAATGCAAAGACTGTCTCCTTTGAAAATTACTGCGAGTCTCATGTAAATAAAGAGAAAAGGAACTGTAGCATCAGGAATGATAAACAAAGGAAATGCCTACAGCAATGCAACTTGACAGACAGAAAAGTGTTAAATAGGACATTTTGTGAAAGAATTGGCAAAAGAAAATGAAGCTAGATTGGGTTTACCTAAGAACAGGTAAATATATAAGAGGCAGCTATGGGATTTGGCCAATAAATCTCCACCTACCAATGTTCACCTCATGGGTACTTCATTTTCTGTTTGCAAACTGCAAAAAAATGATCACCATTGGGTTTAACAAATAGAGGTGGAAAGTGACTGCTATGGCCAGGGAGAACAGGAATATGAGCTTGGGAAGTCTAAGGAAGGCAAAAAATAAATTAAAGATTGACTATGTCCATCCTTCTCTACCACAAAGCATGCTTGAGGATGTGCTGTTGAAGCTAAAGAACTGCATCTGCAAGAATATTCTTTTGAACAGAAGGGCAACTGGAATGAATAGATTCAAAAGGGGCAGCTGTGCTAGTCTAGTAAAGCAAAAAAAGCAAGGAGTCTTGTGACACTTAAAGACTAACAGATTTATTTATTGCATGAGCTTTTGTGGGAGAAAGTGGGATTTTCTCCCATGAAAGCTGATGCAATAAACAAACCTGCTAGTCTTTAAGTGCCACAAGACTCCTTGCTTTTTTTTTTTTTTTTAAAGGAATAGAGTAGCCTTAAGGCTGAAAAATAAGTCCAGAGGATGCTATAAGCACACAGGCCCCAAACACTGACCCAGATGGACCAGTCACTTCAGAACAGCTCTTTATATGCATAAGTCCTGCAGTATTTGGCCCAAGATTAGTAGAAGACCTAGTCGTTTAAATGAAACCCCAGCTTTGCTGCATCTCCTTTTGCACAGTGTGGCCTGAATCCACAATACAGAATCCCCACACATCAGGGTGCTAGGTCTCTCCAGGTGACTGACTCAACAAGGACCACCAAGGGTGACCACCAAGAAGATGCCCATGGAAGAGCTGATTGACTCAGCTTGAATTCCACCCCCCGCCACATGTTCAGTTCACAGAAATTTTCAAGTTTGACTTTTTGTCCTAATTCAGGATAGGAAAATTTTTGGAAATCTCAAAAATTTTGATGAGACAGGTGGGACCATTAACCACCTATACCACCACCCTTACATCGAATCGAATCAAATCAAATCATAGGGTTGGAAGGGACCTCATGAGATCATCAAGTCCAACCCCCTAGGGCTTGAACCCAGGACCTGCACCTGCTCTAGTCCCTGGGGCCATAAAGCCAAAAAACCCTCATGACAACCAGAAGCAATACTATTCCACAACCCATCCTCTTCTCCTGGGCTGACAACAGCCTGGAGGTCCTGTGAAGCTCAAGTAAACTCCAGGGGATCCAGCCCAGGGAACATTATGGATTGTTTCTGAAGTGAGGCCAGAAGATGAATGGAACTGAATGTTTAACAGCCTCTCACCTCTGGAAGTGCATTCTTCAAAAGATCACAGTAAACCACAATCAGGGAGCACTGACATGGACCGTACTCTGCCAGGACTTGCACTAAAATATCCAGGGTTCACAAGCCAATACATTTACTGTGAAGAGGAGATTTTGAAAGAGCCTATGTTTTAACATATTTGTATATACACAGAGCTCATGCTGGTGGAGGTGAGGAGTCTAAAGTCGTATTAGCTACCATTTGAATTTGCTGCATTATCTCAAGAGCAGCATCAACCACTGAATACTGGGCCTTCCCAAACACATGCCATTGAAAAGGTGATGGCACTGCAGTAAGTCATCTGCATATGGCATGCATTTTATGAAAAACTAAAAACATTTTATGCTTATTTCCCACAGGTTTTTACAATGCTCTTGAAAAAATTTCCAGCATTTCCCACTCACCCAATAAAACAGAAGAAAATGCTATAGTTATCATGAAACCAACTCAACTCAGAGGGAAAGAAAATATGAAAGCTACTGGTAAATAGGAAACATCCTTTAAAATGAACAAAAAATAGCTTCTCTGCTTAAAAATGCCATGGCTGTGAAGTCCAATGCTTTGGGAACTTTCAAGTCTAGAAGCACTTAAAGATAAGAATTTTGCCTTTTCAATGGAACAATTCTCCCTTACGTCATTCAGAAAGGATCTCAAAGCATCAGATCCTAAATGGCAGTTCTCTCTTCAGGGCAGGGACCATTTCTCTTTTGGCCATATCACATATACCCCAGGAGATCCAAACACAAATGGGACCTCTGGTACTAATGTAATTGAAATTAATCATCTCTTATCTAGGACTAATATCACCTCCTTGGGGCCTCAGTCTGGTGTTGGTTGAGTGTTGGAGAGGAAAAATTTGGAATTTCTCATTTGTGGCAAAAGAGGGAAGGATTTTGTATAAGATATTTGGCTAACAATGTTTAAGAAAGTCTCGCTGCCAATGGGGTAAGTGGGCAAGGGCAACACAGGTGCCAAAAGGGCCCCATAAAAATTAACATTTTTGAGATGGTTCTGCAATTCCCAGCTCTCACTTCTAGAGAATTCTCGCACAGGTAGTGTATTCGATCCATAAGCACAGAACTGCTTTAATATGGGTAACTTTGTTTTCCCTCTCTCATTTTGTCATAACAAATCTGTGCCTACCAGAAAAACAAGACAATCCTCTTTGCTGGCACAGATTCATTTTATTATTGATTCTTCACTGCAGAGGGAACAAGCTTGGATTTGAGATTTAAATCTATTTAATTCAATTGTTTTTCTGTTACTGCTGGATGAGACGAAAATTGAAGCTTCTCTTATTTATGACTCACACAGTCTGTTCTGTGTTAGGCGCTTGAAAACCTAATTTCCTCCACAGCAATGTGGAAACCTCCCAGAGGCTGCCACAGATCCGAATCTTAACCAAACCTCTGACCATTGAATCCAACTGTGCATTCCCCAGGAAACCTGTGAGCGGCAACCAACTACCATACCTCTCTTGACAGGACCTACCCTCTCTCCAAGGCCATCCAATGCCTTCTTCTTCCATCCCTCACTACAATATATCAGCAGTTCTCTCCTCTTCCTCAATTCACCCTCCCCAATGATCAATGGGAACTAGCAGGTCCACTAGCCTCACTCCTATATCTTGGACTGCTAACACCCTACAGCTGCTAATCTGATCCCACCACCTCTCAAGATCTGAAACATGTGGGAGAACGACAGTGAAGAAGATGAGAGGTCTCACATGAATGCTATTCCCATCCTCTCACAAGTTCTCTTCTCCACAAACTCTCAAGTCTTTCTTCAACACTTAAGCCACATGCCTTAACCTAAGTAGATCTGGGTAGAATGCAGACCTACTCAAGCACCATTTGTGCCAAGCTACAACTGCCATTGAACTAAAATGTCACAGCATGGTGTCAGAACCCAGCAGACAGACTTACAGAGCTGCCAGGCCCCAACATGATTCTTGTTTCCTTCAGAAAAAATATGACAGATCTAAAGAAAAGTAGGTGGATGGGTGAATGGATGGCATCTATAATCTTTTTCAAATTAAAAATGTTTCTCAGGACTCCCTGCTTCTCTAGCACTAAGTGAAGGACTCCTTTGAATTGAAATTAGTTTAATTCTAATACAGTAGAACCTCAGAGTTACGAACACCTCAGGTTGTTTGCAACTCTGAAAGGTTCATAACTCTGAACACAAAGTTGTGGTTCTTTCAACAGTTTACAACTGAACATTGATTTCATACAGCTTTGAAACTGTTCTATGCTGGAGAAACAAGCATTGAAACAGTTTCCTTATCTTGACAAATATTATTTTTAAAAACTTCGCTCTTATCTAAATAGATTGCATTTAATGCAGCACTGTACTGGATTTGGGTGTTTTGGTTTGGGCTCTGTTGTTGTCCGATTGCATACTTCCAGTTCCAAAGGAAACTTGTAGTTGGCAAGTCAGTTTGTAACTCTGATGTTCATATCACTGAAGTTCTAGTATGTGTCAATCATATGTTGAGTTTGTCATTGTTCCTGAGTTTCTATAAATTGCGCACATCCTAATATTTTAGCTCATTTGCTTCTTTGTCGCACCCATCTATTTTATCATGTCCATCCAAGTTATCCTCCATCCAGAGAGGTTTTCAAGGGTTGGCTTGACAAAACCCTAACTGGGGTAACTTAGTTGGGGTTGGTCCTGCTTTGAGCAGGGGATTGGATTAGATGACCTCCTGAGGTCCCATTCAACTCTCTTCCTCTATGATTCTGTCTTCTCTTAGATTGTGAACCTTCTGAAACAGGGACCGTCATTATTACATATTTTCATAGTATCTAGTGTTATGGGACCCTGACCTGTTTGGTTTTTAGACACTGCCATAATATAAATGCTTAATAATGACACACTCACATAGCCCTTTGAAGCATATTTTCCAAGTCCTGTGCAAACCCATCTATTTTAGATCATTGTCAGAAGCTTAGCACTATAGAATAGTAACTTCTGCCAAAATCAATAATCTCAAAATATGGACATAATTAAACCAATGTAATTGTAATTCTCCCAGCTTTGGCACACTGTTTGAAGTAGCTCAAAACAGAGCTATTCCAGTAGGCTCAAATTCTTATCTAAACTACTGTCATTTATGTGCAAATGTCTGTAATTATTGCAGTCAGGAAATGCTATTTTCTTTCTTTAATATAAAGTACTCAACAATCCTGAAGTTTGATACATACGGAATCCATGCACAGAACCGTATTTTATCACTGATTTCTAGTGTTAATACCAGCAAACAGAAAATCTCATTCCCAAACATCCCTGAACACTGGAAATTTTGAAGTCCTGATTCAGGTCTGAACTTGGCTGCTTGAGATTGCCAATGATGAAAACTAAAACTTCCATTTCAAACCAGAGAGGAATATTTTTTTCAGGTCCTGAAACGTGGGATTTGTCTCAGCTTTTAGGAGTTTCGATTTTCAAGTGCCTTTGTGATGTCACATATGGACAATGGCTCAATCATGAGACAGGCTGCTCCTTAATTAATTATGGCTCAGCTGAAAACAGGATGCACTGTCTTGGAAACCTCAAACATAGCCCATCCAGCCTCTCAAAGATCTGATTTCACCAGAATTCCAAGAAGTTTGGATCAGTGCATGTCAGTTCCTGATTCTAAACACCTCACTGCACTCACTTGTATGTTTATGACTTGTTTCCTGTGTGCTGTACTTTCCATCAGAGAAATTCCACACCTGGCTGGAGATGCAGCAGCCATTTTGCATTCAGATGCAACCAATGGCACAGGAAACACAGCTTTCTTGTGGACACCTTACTTTTGTTGGTTCATGTTCAGTTCTCTTAGTACACAATGTGGACTGTTCCAGATCATAAGCTTATTGCTGGTTGTCATAAAGCAAAGGGCAATAAACCCCTCACCTGCTTCTGTTAGCCCAGGCCTAAAAGGGGAAGCACAAGTAACAACTGTGGCCCTGGGTAAGCCAGGTCCAACCTCTGGTCTAACAAAGGAACAGGGAACAGCTGGTGACTTGACCCATGGAGATAAATGGCCTACCACCAATAACCAGGAGAGGGGCTTGGCTGAGCAGGACAGCAGAAGTCTGGGAGATGGGCTATCTGCAGGCCAGGAGGGAAATCAAATCCTGAGCCTCCGAGCCCCTATGGACAGAAAATGGGACTACACTATATGTACTGTAAATAAAGGCACATAGGTGATTGCAACATATCATTGTGGGGTGAGTCCTCTGGGCCAGGAAAGAGGACCCTGTCGACGGAAACAGGGAACTGAGCCTGTCAGTATACTAAACTGGTGGTTTGAGCCTGAAGCAAAATCACACACACATCTTTGATTGCTTACTTAAGCTGCGCCAGAACAACGCAACTTCTCCTCTCCAGTCATACTTTTCTCTGAGATGAGATGGAACCCTACTGGATTCTTCAACTATACAGTTGCAGCTGGTTTAACCCGCTTAGCGCTCAGATGTAGTGCACTAGATGATTTATGGATTATGTTCAAGAAACCAACATTTTGCTTGTAAACATACACAGGATTAAGTATACACTGACATGTGGAAAAGCTGTGTGTCTTCATATTGCTCCTATGGGGAGCCTTCACTTCCTTTCAAGGAAAAGAAAATTGATTGATTTTAAATAAAAACCTTTTCCCTATAGATTTGTCAATAGTTACTTTTCAAACAGCTTTCTGTCCATGGAAACTTGTATTGATTTCAATTAGGGCTTCGCATTGGCTGTGTTACAAACAACTTCTAACTTAAAACTGTTAGAAGGTTTTCAAGCCCAGAAATTTCTCTACTCAAGCCACAAATTTCCTTAAATATCCAGCTGCCCCCCCTCCCTTTTTAAACACTTCCTCCTTCCTGGTTATCTTATCACTAACCAACCATAACAACCACTTCTAAACAGCCAAAAGATTCTTCAATGATTCCCCTTCTTCCCACCCCTCAACAAGTAAGCAGATGGCTTCAAGTAACAAGTCAATTTTTATCATTCACTCAAATTCTATAATAGTCACAAACAAAACATTTTACTGAACTTCTTTAAAGTTGTTCTCATCAGTAAGCATAAACAACAGGAAATACAAATTTAAGGCTAAAAGGTTGCAGAGTGGAGAATGAACTTTGCTCCGGCAATCTTAATTTAGCCCTCTTATGTTTGTGCACAACATCATACAGCCTTAACTAACTTTAAATGAAGTTCTTTGTTCCCTTTAGTTTTCAATAGAAATAAAATCTTATGTGGGTATTTTAATAATAGAGCACTTACACATTTGCTGTCTTGAATGTGTATTTTATTGCTATCAGCTATCATTCTGAAACTCCATGTTTTACCACTCAGGGCTATGTCGGCCAATATATTGAAAGTCATTAAATTAAACTGTGTTCAGACAAAATAGGTCTTAATGCAACTTCAATTTTACTGCATCTTCTAAGTGATGTTTTTAAACTGTGCAACAGAAAATTAAGTCAGGACTCTCATGGAATTTTCCACTGTTTGAAGATATTAATATTCATGAACTCAAAGTCCCTGGTTTCTGTGAAGAAGGGAAATTATATACAGGAAAAGGAGCTGGAATTTTGCATCTTCTTTTCATGTCTCCCTTTTGAGGAAAGTAACGAACAATTAACATTTGAAAAGAAACCATGAAATTTACTCCAGTACAACCCCAAATGAACATAGCTGGACGGCTGTTGCAAATCCACTCTGTGTTGCTGCAGCGCCTGTTGGGACCCTGCTTTCTAATATGATGGTCATCTGAACATTAGAAGAGCCAGGTTAATGGTCCATCTAGCTCTGTATTCTGTCTTAGGACAGTGGCCAATGCCAGGTGCTTCAGAGGGAATGAACAGAACAGGTCATCATCAAGTGATCCATCCCACCATCCATTCTCAGGTTCTAGCAAATAGAGAGTAGGGACACTTCAGAGCCTGGTTTTCCTTTCCTGCCCATCCTGGCTAATAGCCATTGATGGACTTGTGCTCCATGAACTTATCTTGTTACTTACTTTTGAACCCTGTTATAGTCTTGGCCTTCACAACATCCTCTAGCAAATAGTTCCACAAGTCGATAATGCATTATTTTAAAACTTACTTCCTTTTGTTCATTTTAAACCTGTTGCCCATTTATTTCATTGGGTGATCCCTAGTTCTGTTGTTATGAGAAGGAATAAACAACACTTGCTTATTTACTTTCTCCACACCAGTCATGATTTTATAGACCACTATCATATCCCCCCTTAGTCGCCTCTTTTCCAAACTGAAAAGCCCCAGTCTTATTAATCTCTCCTCCTATGGAAGCTGTTCTATACCCCTAATAATTGTTGTTGCCCTTTTCTGTTCCTTTTACAATTTCAATATATCTTTTATGAGAGGGATGACCTGATCTACACATAGTATTGAAGATATTGGTGGAGTCAGGTCAGTCTATCCCTACTACCTTAAGGAGAGTTGATGGTACTCCTCATCAAACTTAGTGACCTATGGATAGCCTGGGTGGGCAAAAACCTAAAAGAGCAATCTCTGACAGAAGAGCACTACTGCCTTGGTGATAAGGGTAAACTCAGACAGAAAATCTGGTACAGAGTCCCTAAGGTGGTCAGCTACTAGCATTTTAGGATTTTTCCAGCAACACCTGCAGTGGATCAGATACCAGATGTCTTGGTTCTTCCTCTGCTCTGGATTTCACCAGTGACACCGAGAGGGAGGCTCTGATACATAGACAACTCAGGAGCTCCATATAATTCACCCTGAAGAGGTACTCCAGCTTTGCCGCCTTGAATGATAAGCTAACACAGGAGGCAGCAGTCACTAGTTTTAAGCTCTTACTTGCTGGGGTGGTCTCCAGTGCTAGATGAGATTTTTGTATCTCTCTGGTAAACTACTGCCAACTATAAACTGGGCAGCCCACAGACAATCTGTCTCACCATAGTTTGCCTGCCTCAATAGGTGCTTGGAGCTTAGAGTTTTATAACTTCACAAGTGGACTGAAATCACTAGGCAAACCAAGTAAGAAAATAAAAATCTCTTTTAAAAAAAGAGAGCTGGAACATTTGCACCATGACAAATGGATTATCTGAAGATCTTCAGCTAACCAGTGATGCATGTAAAACTGCCTTGATCAATGACAAATTGACACGACTCAATGTGGATATTGTAACCCTCAAAGAAACATGGCTTCCATCAAGCAGATCTCTTAGGGCAGAAGATTACACATTTTTCTGGCAAAGAAAAAGCATTAAAGAAATACAAAGCATAGAGTGGGATTTGCCATAAAGAGCTTGCTTTTGAGGATGATTGAGCCACCTACAAATAAATCAGAGAGAATTTTGGCACTATGCTTCCCACATCTGAAATCTCATTCAATCTTGTGAGTGTGTAGGCCTCAACACTCTCCTCATCTTCTGGCATCATCAAGGACCAGTTTTATGACCAGTTAATATCACCATCAGCAGGATCATGAAATACAAATATGTTTTCCTGCTAGGGGATGTCAACACCAGGGTAGGAACTGAACATGACCCATGGATCAACTGTCTTGGTCAATAAAGAAGTTGTAAGCTGAATAGAAATGGTCAGAGACAGCTAGAACTTTACTCTTACCAAAACCTCTGTGTAACTAACTCATTCTTCCAGACAAAGCTGCCACACAAAGTGTTTTGGAAACATCCTAGATCTGGCCACTGGCATGAATGGTATATTATCACCACAAACTGTATTAATCTTTGCAGTGTCTTTATTACCCACAGTTATCAAAGTATTGATTGTGACAGACCACACTTCAGTATGCAGCAAGGTCAGACTTAAAGTAAAGAAAATACATACTTCTAAAGCAAAAGGATGTCCTCTTATGAACACCAGTATCACAGTGGACCACAAAAAGTCACAGCAAGACAAGAATATGTTATAATAAGCCATTGATTCCAGTGTTTGTTCCACAACTACCAAACTGAAGAGAGAGAAACTGAAGAGCACAATCTACCATGCAGCTCTGGTGGTCTTCAGGAAGAAGAAAACAAGACTAATCACTGGTTAGAAGCACTTTCCAGGGGCCATAATGACTAGTGTCATCTCAAATGTACAGCATAAATCAATAAGAGAAACGCAAAGGAAAAAATCTCTAGAAGGTGGGCCTGGGCTCCAACCCCTATAGCCCCTGCATGATTTGAACCCCCCCCCAATGTCCTGCTCAGTCCCACAAGTGCCTGTGGGGTTTCAGAGTGCTTGGGGCTGAGGCCTGGCCCCACACTGCTCTCATCCTGCTCCTGGGTGTGGAGCAGGATGGTGCATGTTCCCTCTGCTACAGAGTCAGGGCTAGCTGGTGCATGGTGTGGCCTCCAGCATGGCCCTGAAGAGCTGGACTGGAAGCCATACCACTTGCCAGCCAGCCCCGTGTCAGAGGCAAACAAGCTGGATGGGGGCCAGGGTGGGACTGCGCTCTAGCCCCAGGCCCCCACCCCAGCTATGACCCACCTGCAGGGCACCATGGAGGGGGGCTGGGGCCTCAAGCTGGGGGGGGGGCAGGATAGTGGGTAGCCTGGGGCCCCTTAATCTAGTCCTGGGCAAGAACCACGACAACAAATTGCTTAACATTATGCCAATGACTATTGGCTCCCTCTATGCGAAAGCATCCAAGTAGCAGCCAATACAGGCAACATCAGAAACATGTATAATGGACTCAAGAACGCCTCCAGTCCAAGGTTGCTGACATCAACATCACGGAAAACAATTAACAACCACACCAATCAGATGGATCACTGGGTAGAACTCTGTTCTGAGCTTTACTCTAATGAAAACGTTCCGGACGCAGCCATCAACACAAGGAAAGCTTGCCTATTATGAATCAGCTGAACAACAAACCAACTATCAAGGAGCTTAGCCTTGCCATAAACAGCTTCCTAAAGGAAAGATTCCCAGAAAAGACTGCAAATCATCAGTGGTCATAAAGCAAGGAAAGCCTATCCTATAGCAACACCTTGAAGAGTTGCTCTGTCTGTGCTGGAAAGAAACCAAAGTACCATAAGAAATAAGAGATGCCATCATTATCACTGTCTATAAAAGCAAGGGTATCTGACATGACTGTAACAACTGTCATGGCATTTTCCTTCTTAGCATGATGGGTAAAACCTTTGCTGAAGGTGTCCTGAATAGATTTCAAATCCTGGAAGACAGAATTTGTCCAGAATCACAATGCAGCTTCAGAACCAAAAGGCCTACTCTCCATATAATTTTCTCACTGAAACAACTACAAAAGAAATGCAGAGAACAAAAGAAACCACTTTAAATAGCCTTTAGCATTTTGACAAAAGCTCTTCACTTTGTCAGTTGAAGAGAAGTTCAAAGGGGGAGCCCTCTTAGTCTAGTTTAGCAAAACAAACAAGGAGAATTGTGGCACTTTTAAAGACTTATAAATTTGATTTATTGCATGAGCACTCTCCCACGAAAGCTCATGCCATAAATAAATCTGTTAGTCTTTAAAAGTGGCCCAGGACTCCCTGTTTGTTCTGTTGAAGGAGGACTCCCTCATGCTCTGGGCATGTGACAGTGAGTTGCCTCAGTACCTTGGGAGCATCAGATATGGCAATCATAGTAAAACTGAAATAGAATTGACTGCAAGCAATCAGTGTAGCTGCCTACTCAGGGTAAGTTGAAAATGTATTAATTTGTTTGTCTAAATAATACAGCTCTCAAGTAATGCAGTAGCTCTCAGTGAACTGTATCTCATGCAAAGGAACAGCTCAAATATCAAGCTCAGAAAAACTGCTGGTGAGGATTAGACCAGATTAGTGAGCCCTAATGTTCTCCTGCACAGATCTAGACACTCCAAGAATAACTCTAATCAGTAAGAATAAACCCTATTGCTAAAAAGTTAAGCAACACTAGCGCCAGCAAAGGATTTTACGCAGAAATCTGTATACTCCATCCAGGTTCTCTAGATGACCAATACTACTTAGTTTTGGCAAGGACAGTCTGAAAAACGTAGGAGAAATTTTTGGCATCAAAGCCATATAAAACTAGAATTTTGGAGCATCAGTTGGCACAGTCTTTGGTTCTCTCCCCATAATGAAACTGACTAGTAAGAGAGCCAAGTTGATATATAAGCATACAAAAAAATCAGTCCAGGAGAAGTTCTGTTTTGGGCCAGGACATGTAAGTATTTTAGAATAAACGAGCTTTCCAAAGAAAGTATTCCCTGGGAAAGAACAATGTAAAAATCCAACCTTCTGTGGTTCCTTGCTGGGCCAGTGTACTCTGAAATGGTGAATCTGGGAAGCTTCAGGGGAGAAAAAAAAAAAAGGGACGAAATTGATTGCATTCAAAAGCACTCAGGAGGAAAGCAATATTAGCTGGATTCCAGATCATTTGAAAGCTATTTAATTTGTATCACCAGCTATGAAGGAAGAGCTTCAACTCCTGCTATCCATGTCCTTAAAAATTGGCCTTATGACATATTTGCCTCAAACAAACATGCATTCATATCACTGTTCAGTAGGGTGACCAGATGTCCCAATTTTAGAGAGACAGGCCTGATATTTGAGGCTTTTTTTCTTACACAGGCATCTATTACCCCCATCCTGATTTTTCACACTTGCTATCTGGTCATCCTACAGTTCAAGCAAGAGCAGGATAGGTAATGAGTTGACAGCAAAGTGCTGGCAGGTGAAGCAATCCCTTATAAAGGTCTCTGATTCATGGGCAGGCCAGGGCACACTTGATGTTATGATATTCCTCCTGTGATGCCTTTAAATAGTGAAGAACTCACACACTGAAAGGTCCCACATCTGACAGCTCCTGGAGGCTTCACTGGTTTAAACTGGAAGGGCCTCCAGGTGGGGTTCCTCTTCATTTCTGCATCCTGCCAAGTGCCAAACACACCCCATCAGCAGTTAATACTTTAATGTGATGAATCCAAGAGGAAGATGAGGTTCTGGAAAAGCTTTCCAATAGGAGTACTAGGGACAAGAGCCCTAATGGATAGCTTGATATGTTTAGGAACAGAATTATATGAGCCAGAGGTTGTCTGTGATAGCGGGGGACTGGACTTGGTGACCCAGGAGCTCCCTTCCAGTTGTACGTTCTCATAATACAGTCATCTTAGCAATAAACGTAGCAACAGAGTGTTTAAAAAGTTCTTCAATGGGCCAGATTAACACTGTAGTGAAAAGCACTGCCTGGCACTGGGTAGGTTCAGAGCTCAGTCCTTACTCCACCCATGTGGGCTATAAAGGAAGCAGAGCCTTTTCAGCCCTTGACCTCTCCCCCCCCACCAGCACCAGTGTAGTTGGGCCTCCCACCCCAAGTGGGGCAGTGCCACTCCGTGGGATGCCAACAAGAATGGGCAGCCCCAAGTGCCCCAGGGCCTTGATCAAGTCCTGGTTGGGAGTGCTGTGACTTTTGGTTCATCTCAAATATTAATATGTAGAGTCAGCAGCTCTCAGGACATATTACCAAAGAGCTTACTCCCTAGATGTCCTGCTCCAGCATGCACTGAATCTTGGGAGCAAGCAAAGATGCCTTACTCAAGGGCAATGTTCCCTCTAATTATTTGTAGGCTGTGTGCACAAAAAATTTCTTTGTGTGCGCAAAAAAATTTCTTTGTGAGCACCATTATTAGCACTATTGAATTTTTTTTGTGTACATTTTATTTTGCTGTGTGCACAGGTTTCATGACCTGTGTGCATGCGCACAGCTCAGAGGGAACTGTGCTCAAGGGCTGCCTCAGGTATGGTTGTCCTTGAAACAGAAAAGGCCTTTCAAGGACACAGAAGCTGAGTCAGAGGTTATCTGTCAGTCGTAATTAAAAGAGCAAGAAGGAGTGGAAACTAAGAGGCTCCCTCCCAACAAGAAGACATACAATGTTAACAACAGAATGTAATCAACATTTCACCATTTGTTAGGCTTTCTGGTTTGTTTTTCTCCTGCCTGAAGTGTCTCATGATCACTTGAGCAGTCATAAGACTGGCCCAAATGGGGGCATGGGAGAAAATCCATGTTGCTCTCGCCCACTGCCTGGCATGGATGGTACGGTACATATTCATTGCACAGTTGGTGTGTTACCAGATTAACCTTCTGGCTTTTCCCCCAACCCCTCTAATACTTCCACACAGCTTTGAGCACACACCCAGAGAATTAAACAACATTCACAGCCACTACAAAACCAGGAATAGTTGCTGGCATCCCAGAGTTGACAGTAGCTTCGACACGAGCAGATGGCCAAATGAAGCTCTTTTATGACAGACAGTTAAACTACTCCAGTTATTAGCTGTGTAGTCCCACAAAATAACATTTCTTTAAGACAGGCAACAGTTAGAAATGGCTAAAAAATAAGGAATGTAGAAGGGATCATGGGTATTTAATCCCTTTGTGGTTTTTTTTCTCCCAGCCTACCAATATAAAAATTATTTGGAAATTGCTGGCTGTGCCTTGTTTCAAATGCAACATAGACTTGATGACAAACTTCCCTGCAGAGACATTTGTATGTGGTTTACAAAACTACTCTGTTGCATCTTTTAGTACCACAACCAGGCAAAGGCAGCATCACTTTAAGGACCCTTGTAAACGTTTAATTACGTCCGGCATATTTGCAACAACTGCAGCCTATCTTAACTTCACAGCCACTTTTCAACATCCCTAGGAAAGGAATAGGGGATCTAACAGTATAATATACTCAAAAATCTATTCAAAATGGATAAGCAATGCTCAAGACATCTAGATCCACAAACTAACTTTTACTCTGTGGAATCAAGGATTATGTTTGTTTCCTTCAAACAATGTGTACATTTTGCTATTAATTAATAGAGCTACATGAATTTGCCAGTCTATGACACAAACAAACACAGGTAGAGATAATAAGTCACAGTGTTAGGTAGATGTGAACAACTGATACCACTGAATATGAAAGTTAAGACAAATGGACAGAGAATTTAGTCCAGCTCTGGAAACTGCAGTGCCAGGGTGTGGTTCCATTAATTCTTTAGGGCAGTGGTTTTCAACTTTGGGTCAGGAACCAGTACTGGGTCGCAGACCCTCAGGAACTGGGTCACAGTGGCCCCTGCTGCTACCGCTGAAAGACTGGAATGCATTGCTCAAAAGATGTAATTGTTGGGTCCCAGGCATACATTTTTTTTTCAACTGAGTCCCAAGAATAAAAGTTTGAAACCCACTGCTTTAGAGCTGCTCTGAATAGCTCATTCCCTTGCTTGAACATCTATATTAACGCCTTGGTGGTAGCAGGGAACAGAGCTAAGATGACTTAGGAAAAGCCTGCAGCAACTTACCATTCACAAAGTCCCAAGCCATGACAGGAAGCTCCGACTACTCAAGCCCTGACTGGCGCATTCATTACACTTAGCTGCCACAGCCAACATTGCAGACCAGGCCAAGGAACTGGAACAGCTGCTCAAATTCTAATGGCAAGAGGCACAAAAAGCCACACACACACACACACACACACACACACACACACACACACACACAC
>ML681995.1:5684967-5921575 GCA_007922195.1 Podocnemis expansa | reverse complement strand
TGTGTGTGTGTGTGTGTGTGTGTGTGTGTGTGTGTGTGTGTGTGTGTAGTGCTTGTGCTGGGACACACGAGCCTGGGCTTGGAGCTGGGGCCCAGAGAGAGACTGGTGGGCCAAGAAAGTGTGTGACAGGTTGTGGAGAAACTGAGGAAAGAGTAAAGGAGTTAGAGTAAAGGCTGAGAGAGTAAAAGGAATGAGGAGTAAAGATGGAGAGAGTCTGCAGAGGAGATGTTACCAGGTCGGCAGCTGGAAGGGAACTGAGAGCCGGTCTGGGGGCGGCGTCCCATAGGCTCAATCCCTCCTCTCCGCTGAGCCAATCAGGAGGCAGCTAAAAAGGACAGCCTTTTTTTTAAAAACAGAGGCTGAGTTTGATAGAACTGTAAAGAGGATTTGGCTGGAATCAAGGAGTGCGCAAAAAGGTATTCCATAAGCTGTGAGCGGACTAGCCTGGTTTGCTGCTAGAGAGAAGCAAAGGCTAGCTGGGGAAAGAGAGGAAAGTGGAAAAGTGAAAAAAAATAAGGTGCAGCTGCTAGAGCCGAGAAAAAGAGGACTCTCTGGCGGTAGAGAGGAAAAAGGCAAAAAGTGAGGAAAAAAGACAAAAAGCTGTTCCGACTGTACAAAGCAAAGTCCATCAGACAAAAACCAACCAGAGGCTCGAGAGAGGAAAACATACCCTATAAAAGAGCCTAGCTGGGGAAAGAGAGGAAAAGTGAAAAAAATAAGGTGTACCTTGGTGCAGCTGCTAGAGCGTAGAGAAGCAGAGGCTAGAAAAGAGGGCCAGCTGTGGGAAAGAGGAAAAAGGAAAAAAGTGAGGAGAAAAGCTGTTGTGACTGTACAAAGCAAAGTCTGTCAGACAAAAAACAAATAGAAGCTACAGAGAAAAAGGCAAGCAACACATGGTAGGGACAGGCCAGCAAGAAGAGAAGAACCCCAGCTGCAAAGTTTTTAAAAAAAGAAGGAAAACACCCCAAAATAGTTTTGATTGGGCTAGCTGTGGGGAAGAAAGCAAAAAGGAAAAGTGAAAAAAGAAAAGCTTGGTGTAGCTGTTAGAGCCTAGAGAAGCAAAGAGGATTAGTTGGAGGAAGAGAGGAAAAAGGCAAAAAAATAAAGAGAGAAAAAAAGACAAAAAATCTGTTCTGACTGTACAAAGCAAAGTCTGTCAGACAAAAACCAACTAGAGGCAAGAGAGCAGAAAAAGGGGGCTCCTGCTGCTAGGGAGAAGCAAAGGCTAGCTGGGGAAAGAGGGGAAAATGGAAAAAAAAAGTAGATGTAGCTGTGAGAAGACTAGCCTGATATAACTGCTAGAGCCTAGAGAAGCAAAGGCTAGAAGAGAGGACTAGCTGGGAGAAGAGAGGGAAAAGGAAAAAAAAAAAAAAAAAAAAAAAAAAAAGTATTCAGCAAAGCCTGCCAGTCAAAGGTACTGAAGAGGAGAAGAGGGATTAGCTAGACTAAATCCAAGCAGAGGTGTTGGAGAGAGGAAAAAGTTTTAAAGGCAGAGAAAGAGTTAAAGCAGGCTGCCCCATCTAGCAGAAACAGTTTCTGCTTCAGAGTCCTTTAAAAAAAAAAAAAAATTAAAAAAACACCTAGGTTGATCTAAAAAAGGGTCTGCCAGCTTAAAAACAATTAGAGGACAGAGAGAAGACCCTCTTACCCAGTGGCAATAATAATAAAGAAGGCAACTCTGATATAAAGAAGAGTCTGCTACTTTAAATCTAAGCAGCCTGACAGGCAGAGAAAGTTGTAAGCAGCAGGGACAGACAGGCAGAGAGAGAGAGAAGCAGCTCATCAGCCGCCCGGCTGCTGTGGCCCAGAAACTGGTCAACTTCTTTTGGACCTGATTAGGGGTCTCTCCCTTGCTAACAGCACTGGGTCTGTGTAAATTTCATCAAGCAACAAACACACAAGCATGCTTAGTCATTTCCAAATTTCCAACTATGACCAGTTCTAAGTTTGGGCTCTGTCTCAAAGATATACCAAATATCCAAACTAACATCTCACAAACAGGGTTCAGTTCCACAACTCTCACACCACATGGCCTCAGATATATCTGAGTCCACGAAGAGACTACAAAGTATTTCCAAAACACTTAGGTGTAAGGGCTGGTCTGCTTCCCCTTGCAGTCACAGCTATCCTGCTCTGTAGATTCAGATGCTCAGTCTTCCCTCTGATCCTGAGCCATTAACCATTTGCTCACAAAGTTAGCATCATGAAGACAGGCAGGTTTTAACCTCCTTGCCTTCCCATTTCACTGATCAAATACAGCCATTTGGTTCCACACAATCCCAAGCTAGAGACTTTTTCTTCCCTGTCACAGCATTTCTGGTTAAACACACAGACAACTTAGAATCACGCATCCCCACTTCATCCATTTCCCTGTTGATTTCAGGTAACACAGAAGATTTACATTTATAGTCTTTTTGTAGCTGAGTTAAGACACGGGGTTAGTTTGATACCTCTGCTTTGGAAACATATAAAGAAGGAGCAGCTTGATACATCTGCTATATTATCGAGAAGCAAAGGCTAGAAAAAAATTACCAAAAACTAGGTGGTAAGAGAGAAAAATGAAATTAAGGGGCTATTTTGCTACATCTGCTAAGTTAAATCCAAGCACAGGTGCTGAAGAGAGGAAAAAGTTTTAAAGGCAGAGAAGGAGTTAAAGCAGACTGACAAGGTTGGGTCTGCATTTACTGGCTGGCAGAAACAGATCCTGCTGCAGAGTCCTTTTTAAAAAAAAATTAAATAAAAAAAAAACCTAGGTTGATCTAAAGAAGGATCTGCCAGCTTTAAAAAAATCAAAAGACAGAGGAAGAAAACCTCTTACCCAATGGAAATAATAATTAAAGAAAGATGAGTTTGATATAAAGAAGGGTCTGCCAGTTTAAATTCAAGCAGCCTGACAGGCAGAGAAAGTTGTCAGCAGCAGGGACAGGCAGGCAGAGAGAAGCAAAGTCTGCTAGGTTAAATCCATGCAGACTGCACCCCTCTCTACCTCAAGAAGAGAGAGACACTCACCAGCCAGGGATCCTCCGGCTGGGCAGTGTGGGGGAAAAATCTAACTCTGGCCCTCAAGTTCAGAAAGAGGCACACCAGAGCCTCCCCAATGAAGCAGACCCGTTCCCAGCCAAGACTCCAATGAGCAGAGAACGAGGTGTGGTTCAGAGTTTATTATTCAGCTGAATAACAAAAGGAACTGCATCAGAGGGCAGCAAAGAAGTGCTAGCCCCTCTGAGCAGGCCCCCCCAACAACTCGAGTGCAAGAGAGAGCCCCGAAGGGCAGCATCACAACACTTTTATCCAGTACAGTATGATAATGCTTACATGATTGACAATGTTTTAGAGACCCTTATATGGTTACATTAACATTATTAAATACATATTAATGATTAAAGAATGCATATAATTATCCCCGCCTCTGTTTACTGTTGACATCATTTGCATTATCCTGGGCAGCCGCAGTACCTGCAAACTCATTAATTTCTGCCTAGAGATGCTGACCTTACATTCTTGTGAGGCTGTGGTGCCAAGAAGGGTGAGCAGGAGATAGGAGGCAATACTCCCTTTTCAGTTAGAACAAAGACAGGACAGTCTAGCTTACATTCCTTGTCCAGATGATCAGGAGAAAAAGCATGAGAAAGGGGAGATAACACACTTTAACTATCAACTCGAGGCCGCTTGTTAAAGAAACTTAGATACATGACTTGCCAGAGAAACAACCCCACTACCATAGCAACCCACGGCTCCAACGAGGCCTACACTTTAGCACCTTTCTCACTGTCCTACAGAAGAGATTACATATAATTTTTCTTACAGCAGTAGGGAAGAGAGGCAAACAGGCCCCCTCTGGGCTGAGGCTGATTTATAGATCAGCCAGAATGCCTATCCCCACCCAAGCACACTCCCTGTAACTTCTTTTAAAAGAAGTTGCTTCTTCACACTTTTGTTACCTCTCAGTCCCCTTAATGCTGAAAGCTCTGAAGAGAGAGCTTTAGCTGCGAAAACTGGTGGGGGCTATGAAAGTGTAATGTGGAAAATCCCTTTTGAACAATATAACAGGTCATGACCACTTTGAGAAAGAAAGTGTTTTTTGGAGGTGTGTGGTATTTTAGCATTTTTCTGTTCCTTAGGACCCTAGCACCAGCAAGAAACAAAGAATTAACAAATGAAAATTCACATTTTCTCTCAATGACAAGCAGCCCACCACATGTTGAATCACACATCCCAAAAAAGAGAGGGACTTGTCGCTTTTCCCATGTTAGTGAACAAAGGATGCGTGGTGTAAGACTGATGGCTTGTATTTTTTTACTTTTGTATCCCAGAAAGATCACCCTGGCTATCATGGAACAAATTAAAAAATTCATTTTGAGCTTACATGGAAACAAACCCCATAGTCAACTCTTTTACTATCCATGAGACATCTTGTTTAGTATTTCACATACCAAAACCATCTTAAATCACCCTAAATTCTGTTCCCACAAAATACATTTTGACCTTACATTGAAACAAACCCCATAGTTAACTCTTCTACTATCTAGGAGAAGGCCTGTTTTTCCCAAAAGCATACCTGTGACCCATAGTTAACTCTTTTATGATCTACCAGACATCCTGTTTTCCCCAGAAGCATCTCAAAGCACCCTAAGTCCTGGTCCATCAAGAAACTCTGCAGCAGGGTGCAGATGCCCAAAGGAACAAAAGAGAAGAAAAAGCAGGGTTAAAAACGGGCCATTTATAAAGGTTTTGGGGGTGGACAAAAACAAATTGGGCCCAATCTCTTTCCCTCTTCAGAGCTGTCAGTGTCCGGAATCTCCAAGTCTTCTGAAGAACCATCACTCAGCTGCTGAAAACAATGTATGGTAAAACATTTTTGTATTTATTTTTCGCAACATGATTTTAAAACCTTTCAAGGGAGAGAGATTGGGCAGAGTTTCTTCTTTTAAAATTTTTGCATCATACTAAATATTTGTGTAACTGTGCAAGTGCTTCTCTAGGCTCTAACAGCTGCACCAAGCTTTTCCTTTTTCACTTTTCCTTTTTGCCTTCTTCCCCACAGCTAGCCCAATCAAAACTATTTTGGAGTATTTTCCTTCTTTTTTTAAAAACTTTGCAGCTGGGGTTCTTCTCTCCTTGCTGGCCTGTCCCTACCATGTGTTGCTTGCCTTTTTCTCTGTAGCTTCTATTTGTATTTTGTCTGACAGACTTTGCTTTGTACAGTCACAACAGCTTTTTTCCTCACTTTTTTCCTTTTTCCTCTTTCCCACAGCTGGCCCTCTTTTCTAGCCTCTGCTTCTCTACGCTCTAGCAGCTGCACCAAGGTACACCTTATTTTTTTCACTTTACCCCTTGGGTGCCTGCAATCCCCTCCCCTGGCAAAATAGCATGTCCACACTGTGGACATGCTATTTCACTGCCTTATTTCAAGGACAAAGTTTTTTGTCCTCGAAATAAGGTGTTTCGAAATAAAGAGTTGTTTCGAAACAAGCCCTCCCCCTGTGAACATAGCCTAGGAGCTAGGACTTTAGGATAGAAACCAAATCTCAGTGACACTCATGATGAAGCCACAAAAATGGACAACACTGGATAGTATTTTTAAACAACTGCCAAAGACAATAATGCTCAAATGATTTAGTGTCCTAAAATTTTATTTCCGGAATCTTTTCTGAAGGAATTGAAAAATTGTCTTGGATAACCATAGGAAGACATATAGCTTCTGTTCATGAACTAATTTTCTTAGCCAGGAAATCCACACTCCATATCACTTTTTGCAGCAAAGATCCAAAGTGATTTGACAAAACAGCAGCATAGAACAAATGGTAACAACCTGACACACAGTTAATTGCTTATCAGGTGTACAAAGAATCACAGTTTGCTTGAGCTGTTGGCCACAAAACTGTTCTCTAATTGTAAGGTGAGGTGTGACATACAACATCAGAAGGAAACTTGTTCAGTGGCATGATTATGTCTTACAGCTATTAGAAGGTACAACTGTGTTGGAACAAATCAATACGAGACTACACTTTCTAAATATCACAGGCCACATCTGACAATGTGGCACATGGAATTGCCACATCATATGATTATAGTTCAGCTGTAGTCTGGTGACTCTTGCTCACCAGTTATCACAATAGATAGCATAAAATTCAGTACAGGCTGTAAAATGGTATCTCCATCATTTCTGCCATCTATTCTCCATTTTCCAGTTATCTCGGCTCAGAGCATTCACTTCTGTCCCATCTCTGCCCTGCTGCTGTTCTGCAGGAAGATTATTATTTTTGAGTGTGCTGGGTTCCTTGAGGAACCTGGATTCCCCAACCCATTTTTTTTTCATTTATCATATCATAGGGCTGGAAGGGACCTCGTGAGATCATCAAGTCCAACCCCCTGGGAATTGAACCCAGGACCTTCTGCATGTTAAGCAGAGGTGCTAGCCACTACACTATAGCCTCTGCAAGCTGGCATCAGGAAGGAAACACAGTGCCTCTGCCTGCTACATAGCTAACACAGAGAAATCAAAACCAGGGGCTTTTAATTTGAAGCTTTATTGTATTGGTCTCAAGCACTCCCATCAGAATCACTTTTACCAGAAGGCTCCACTTATTAGTCTTAAACACATAAAAATACAATAGATTATTAGAATACCCCAAAATTCAATAGTTATCCCCCAAGTCTGAGGCAGTCTTCAGATAAATCAGTTACAGATTTCTGGCTGATTGGTCCTTCCATCTCTGCCTGAAGATGTTTCTAAGTGTGTCCACCATGTGCCTGACTCAGACTTGCTACTTCCCTCTTACATCCCAAAAGTTACAAATACATGTTCATCAAAAGAAAGTTACCTAGCTGACCAAACAAATCCATCGCTGGGCAGCAGCAGGAATTACAGAGAAGTTACTAAGAAAAAATATTGTTCAGCAAGCTGCCATAAGCTGTTACTCTGATGGCTAAATATCCCCAAACCAACAATTCTAAAATATATCCAGACTTCATGTTTAGCACAGGCAGCTCCCACAGCATGTTCGGGGGAGCGGAAGAATGGTGGTCTGTTTGTTTTTTTTAATGTTTGATTCATTTCTTTTTGAAGTATCACAGCAGAAGTGGGCCTTGCAGAAGAAAGGTAGAAGGATCCTTTAGTCTTGGGCTAGAAGATGTGGAGAAACACTAACCCTCATGGACCAAAGGAAAAATATCAGCAATTAACAACCCTTCCTCATGGTAAGCCTGCAGCTTTCAGTCCATCTAGGGCAACATGCAATACCCTTTTGTTCGTTCTTTAGCACTGTAAGTTTCATTATTAGTTCATTCTACTCAATGTCAGACTAGCTTGCATCAGCAGCTTTTTAAATACATCTTATCATTCTAGTTTTTAGAGGTTTATCCCCTTTAAAACAGCTAAGTAGTAAGAAAAGCAATATTAATTTGTGCAGACCAGGTACATGACATAATATTGGACCAACTTCTGTTACTGACATAGACAAGCTTTCAAGCCACACAGAGTTCTTCCTCAGGTCTAGGAAAAGTACCCCCAGCATCACAACAAAATGCAAGGTGGAAGGGTGTTTAATAAGACTGGTTAGCTTTCAAAATAAAATAGCCTAGTAACACTTCTGCAGTCGCAGGAGGAAAACAGGGGATTAGTGGGTTGCAGATAGTTGTAATAAGCCATAAATCTAATGTCTGTTCAGGCTGTGTCTAGCAGAGTTATGAATTTAGTGTCTAGCTGAGTTATGAATTTAAGCACCTGGGTTCATCTTTTGAAAGTGCTATGCACAGTTTTCAGAGCATAGTGGTTTATTTGGAGCAAGGTCACAGAGGGGAAGGAAGTGGTAGAGGTCCATAGAAAGCTCATAGAAAGCCAATGTCTGATGGAATGTGTGGCCACAGTTTATAATTAACATCCAAATTGAGTTGTATCACCAAACCAGATACGGTGCTGTGGCTGTGTTGGTCCCAAGATATTAAAGAGGTAATTGCTTCACTCACCTTGTCTCTTTACAACAAATGCAAGCATTAAATATGGACAGCCTGATGTGTGAAGTTCTTTCAATATTGCAGTCTCTGCTTTAATCTACGTCCCTGTAGAATACTTTTGGAAATATATTGTGTGTAGTTACTGTAATCCAAAGACAAAACTTTGATTCTCAAAATTAAATGAATTTAGGGGATGCATCACAATTTTCTCCACATACCAACATAAAATTTTTATGGTCCACATGAAATATTGATTTGGAAACCAGTTTGTGAAAACATTCCTTTGTTGATTATCCTGGCTCCAAAGCTCTCTGTGAAGAGTTCAGATTGATTGAGTGAGCCAATACCTCATTAGGAGAGAAATGAGTGGACAAACATTCAAGGGGAAATGTGTTTCTTGCCTGTTTTATTCATGAAGGTTTGCACAGTTCCTGCAAGCAAAGATGAATAGGGGAGCAAAAGCAACAACAAGGGTTGCATGAATAGCAGGGAAGCTTCTATAAACGTTACACCATTATTACAACTCCTGCTAAATCCCAGCTCTGAGTTCAAGCCTCTCAACTAGGGGTCTCAAACACGCAGCCTGTGAGCCACATGTGGCCCCTAAAGCTATTTCCTGCCGCCCACAATAACACTATTGTTACCGATATTTGCAATATAGTTGTATGAAAAGGTTTCTGTGGTGCAGCCCTCAGGCTAACGTACTAGTCCTTACGTGGTCCTCTACCAGTCCTCATGCGACTCTCGTGGTGATTTGAGTTTGAAACCAAACAGGCTTTCTGGTTATTTTATTTATTTATTTTCAACACAGTGCTGTGTGGTGAAAAGGCATTCACTTCTCTCGAACAGGTTCTTTTTCTTGTTAACAGAACTGTAGGTCAAACCTAGTACTCAAAATATCTCCTGTTTAAGACTCATGAACTTCAGATCACGGAATTCTCAGTGGAACCAAGCAAAATTTTTGTTTTTCCAGCCATCCTTGATAATTCCAGAAAAAAATTAATAAGTTTACATTGAATTTAAAAATGCCAAATAATTTCAATGCACTGAAAAAACTTTATTTCAGGTCAAGTGAACCCATCATTCTATCTGAAAAGCTTTGTTTACCAGGATTTTTAAAGGACTAGTATCTCAAAAACAGCCAGAGAAAGCAGCAACAGTGATTGTAGAAGAGATGGTCTTACATTTTTTAGTTCAGTCATTAGTGCACTCTCCTGACATGTGGGAGACCAGGACCCAGTTCCCCCTTCTTCCTGACGAGGAGCAGGGAGTCACAGTTAGGTCTCCTGTCTACCTCAGGGTGCCCTGAACACCAAGCTGTCATCATTTTCATTCTCCCTCTGTCCCAAGGACAAGTCAAGTACTTATACAAAATGGAAGAGCTTCAACAAAAGAGATGGGAATAGATCTACCCTTGGGTATTCCACAGGCTAGTGAGGCACTTGGGCCCTCTCTAGCAAAGACCAGAAGATGATGTAGGTGTAGGAGGAACTTAAAGTGTGGCCCTCCTACAGAAGCAGCTCTCTGGAGCTCTGCTCAAGCACAATGCATCTGTTAATCTCACAGTCCAGACTACAACCCATACTTGATGGAGACCTCATCTGAAAACAATTCTTCCCTGAACCCCTTCTTCTGCCTTCAGACAACCCCCCAGCTTCTCCAAGCTCATCATCAGAAGCTAGTTCCCCACAGACTAGGACCCACCTATTCAAAGTGGCACTGGACCCTGCCAGAACAGTAGATATCTCTCCACTGCTGTAGCAATCAACAGCTCCCACAACACACCTTTCAGGATCCATGGAGCCTATCACAATATGTGGTGTACTTGATCTCAGGCACTCAATGTCTGTGGATGAAACCAGACAATCACTGCACTCTTGAAAGAATGCACATGGCAAAATTATCCAAGCAAAAAAACTCTGTCACCTGTCAGTGAACGCATCTTGTGAAGTGATTACTCCATAGCTAACCTATCATAATTCACCCTCAAAGGATCCTGCACAACATTTTCAGCAGACGAGCCTTGGGAGCTTATAATCATAGTCACAAAAAATCATGGCATGAACAGGCACTGGATTTATGGCTTATTACAACAATCTGTAACTCCTGACTCCTCTCTGTCATACAAGAGCAGAGGTGTTATCAGGACGTTCTAACCTTGAATGTCCCCTTACAATACATGCTAACTCCTTAGTTAAAACCATCAGGTCCATCATGTGGTTCGTTGTGATGCTGCGAGCACCTTTCCCTGGCTTGAAGAAGAGCTCTCTGAGGCTCAAAAGCATCTCTCTTTTACCAACACAAGCTGGCCGATAAAAGATACTACATAGGCAGCATGTGATTACTGCCTTTGGGAATACTGGTTGGTGGTGGGGGGCACCCTCTCTTTGCCTTCAAGTTCTGCCACCCGCCGCTTGCAGCTCTTCACCCCACCCCCACTGCTTCTGCCTCTTCGTTCCCCTCCCCCAATACCTCCCCACCAGCTGTTCACACCTCTTTGCCCCCACCCCACTGCTCATGCCTCTTTACCTTCCTCTTCTAAAGCCCCCCACCACCATTTGCACGCACCTCATGGGCAGGTGAAGTGGAGAAGAAGTAGAGAGGAAGAAGGGCCTGGGGCTGAGTAGGAGCCTCTTATGCCCACTGCCCATGGGTATTACCTCACTCACCAGATCTCTCTGATAGTCTGGGACCGACACAGCTGTGAGTAATTAGGCAGGTGATCCCCAAATGCCGCAAAAGGCCTTGTTGAGGATGAGACACTAGCATACTTCCCCATGAATTGGCACTGACCAACACCCCAGCACTACCAAGGAGCACTTTGCTGAAGGAAGTCCCACCTTTCAGGTGAGCTCTAAGACTGATGTCCCTCGAGTAGAGGTGTCAGTTCTGGAACCCTGAACCCAGGGGTTAAACTAAGGGGGAACACCCCAGAATGCCATTCTGGGACCCCTATTTTTAGGCAGCCAGCATTCCAGGCCCCCTAAAAACAGGGGAATGCCCCAGAACACTGTTCCAGGGGCCCCCAAAAATAGGGGGATGCACCAGAACACTGTATTCTGGAGCCCCCTAAAAATAGAAGGGCACGCCAGAAAACAGCGTTCCGGTGCATTCCCCCCAGGCCAGTGGAAGGGAGGGGCTCTGGGCTGGGGCCAGCACAGGCACCCTGCTGTCCCTTCCCTGGAGCCTGTGATGGCTCCACCTCTTCTGGCCAGGGCCGGGTAGTGCATGCAGCCTGGTTGCAGCCTTGAGCCCAGGCTCCTTTTTGCTGGCTGATATGCCAGCCAGTGCTGCAGCCTCCTTCCTCCAGCCCAGCTCTTCGGCCACCTCAGCCAGGCGAGGGGGCTGGGATGTGGGGGGTTGGGGCAGTGGGGCAGCCAGTGGGGAAAGTGTGGGGGCAGGGACAGTGCATGGGGAGGGGGAAGAAGGGTCAGGATGGTGGGCTGGGGGGGTAGTGTGAGGATGGGGAGCTCGGGGTTGAGGGTTAGGAGGCTGGAATGGGGGCAGGGAGCTGAGGGAGTGGGGATTGGGGCTGAGAAGGACATGGGGAAAGGGGTCTGATGGGGGTAGGTGTTTTGGGGAGAGCTACTGGGGTTGGGGTGCAGTTGTTGGGGGCAGGCATTGGGGGGGCAGTCTGAGGTGGGGCCCAGGCATTTGGGGGGGCAGTAGCTGCGGTGTGTGAAGGGGGATGGGACCTGCGTGAGGAAGCTCTGGATATTTAGGAAGGTTCCAGGTCCCCACACTTTAACCCCTGGATATTGGGGACAGTAACTGGAGTGGGTGCAGAGGGACCGCACCAGCATAAGTGAGGCCTGCCAATTCAGGAGGGCTCAGGGGGCCCCCAAAATTATACTTGAACCCCTGCCTGAATCCTACAGAATGGTTACAGGCTGGCTACCAAAATTGCCCTTACAGCGTTAATGTAATCAGGTATTCTCCACTTTCTGTCCTAAACTGTTCTTTCATGCTTCTAAACACTGCATTTGAGTGTTGGCACACTGATTTCTTCAATGTGCTTTGGGAGCCTTTGGGCTAAAAGGAGCTAGACCATTGTTTCTCAGCCTTCAGTGGACCAAGAAACACCAAAAGGTATTAAGTTCTGAAGGGGTAGCCATGTTAGACTAGTTTACCAAAACAAACAAGCAGTCCTGCGGCACTTGAAGACTAAAATTTATTTATCGCATGAGTGTTCATGGGAGAAAACCCCACTTCATTAGATGCTTTGAAGATGAGGGAACTTATAGAATGGGAGGAAAATAAGTTCCCTCATCTTCAAAGCATCTGATCAAGTGGGATTTTCTCCCATGAACCCTCATGAAGTAAACAAATTTGTTAGTCTTTAAGTGCCACCACATTCCTTGTTTGTTTTGCAAAAGGTATTAATTACTTTACACAGAACAGTTCATGAAAACTCTCTTGAAAAAGAGTACAGTATGTACCCGCTGTAATGTTCATAATATCAAAATACTACACATTCCTGCAAAAATAATTCAGGAAATTGAATAAATACAATTTTTAAAATATAACATTTTTCTAAAAGAATAGATACAATATGATTAGGCACACAACTTAAAGTGATGTTACTCAAGTTTTAGTGGGAATTTTGGGCCTGCACGAGCTAACGAAGTTCATCTACTCTTGGAGCAAGATTCATCAAAGGATTCATCAAAGAAAGTCTTACCATGGAAGTTGTGTCCAAACAATTTCAATGGCAGTGCTAACAGCAGTGGGAAATTCAAAATGCCCCAGCTGCTGCAAAGGAGCAAGACCGCAGCAAATGCTGATGCATACCTGGAAGCCTTGCTGCAGTTGGGGCATTTTAATTCTCTCAGACACATATCACATCACCGTGTTGCTCCTTTAGCCTCCCCCCCCCCCAACAAGGCGGCACTGGGATAAATTACAGAACGCTTTACTATGTCTGCGGAGCACTGGTGTTCCACAGAACACCAGCTGACAAACACAGAGCTAGATGGAGATACGAGCTACTACTACAAGAAAGGCCCAAAAAAGAAAACAATAGAACGCCACTGGTCACTACATACAACCCTCAAGTCAGACCTGTATAACAGATCATTAAGGACCTCCAGCCTGTTTTAAAAGGTGACCCCCTCACTCTCTCTAGCCTTGGGAGACAGACCTCTCCTCACCTACAGACAACCGCCAAACCTTAAACAGATACTCACCAGCAACTACAAATCTAGCAACAGAAACATTAAAGCAGGCATATATCCCTGCAGCAAACCACGCTGCCAACTCTGTCCACATATCTGCACAAAAGACACCATCATATGACGTAATCAAGCCAGCTACTCCAAAGGGTCCTTCACCTGCTCATCCACTAATGTGATTTATGCCCTCATGCGCCAGAAATGCCCCCACGCCTTATACATTGGACAAACAGGCCAATCCCTATGCAGAAGAATAAATGCATGCAAAACTAACATCAGAACTCTCAACACAAAAAACCAGTTGCTGAGCACTTCCATCTGCCTAATCACTGCAGTGATGATTTGTTAACGATGGTCATCAAGAAAATCAATGGAACCTCAAGACTTCAAAGAGAAACAGCCGAAATCAAACTAATATGCAAGTTAAATTGTGTGAAAGCAGGGCTGAATCGTGACTAGGGATGCTTTTCACGTTGTAACAGGTAATTTGACTTCAACCTCCCTCTGTGTGCTGTTTCCTGGCATTTGAATCCTTATAAATGCTCTGATTTGCTGTTGCAGTATGACCTGATCCCATGTCTTACACTCTCCTGCGTTTATTTTCATCCAATTCTGTAAGTTCTCCCTCTTCAAAGTATCTGACAAAGTGGGATATTCTCCCACAAAAGCTCATGCAATAAATAAATCTGTTAGTCCTTAAGTGCCATGAGACTCCTTGCTTTTTATACTAGCTAGAGTTACTAAAATAGGCACATCAACAAGCTTTCAAACTAACTTCTCACTCACTCCCCAGAACAAGTAGGGAACTCAAACAGGATTTATTCATGGTGCAGTGGTAATCTCACAACCTAGTTTTTAAAATTTAACACTCCCAGTAAGCATTAACTACATGTACACACATGTGCATTCACACACACACATGAAAATACTTGTGTTCGAAACACAGGGACAATTTCTACTTTTGTAATCAAACTCAGCAGCACAGAGGCAATGCACCCACAGTTCTGGCTTCCCTGAATATGTCATGAGTCCTTCTTAGGAGAACAGATGAAGGGTTGAGGAAGTAGCTAATTCAAAAAGACACTGGCCTTTTAACAATGGCATGCACAGAAAACCACATAATGGTGGCGGGGGGGGGGAGGGGAAATAAATTGAGAGATGGGTTGTATTCTCTGCACTGCCACTGACCTACTGGGTGACATTGTATAAGTCTCTGCCTCAGTTTCCCTCAACATAAAATAGGGCTACTGATCCTGACCTTCCACTGTAAAGTACCAAGTAAAAGCTGAGTGTTGTGTATCATACACGCATCATAACAAGGAACAAATGTAATAGGCACAAACATAAACCCAATGTGTCGTGTACATTTTGAGCTTGAATTTGTAGTAAATTACGATACATGCAATAAGATTCTGAGAGGTTAAGCCACTAAGAAGGGTGACTAGTTGTTGCATTGTTGTCAATACAAAGGAAAAGTTCTGCTGGAATACAGCATAGTTAACATACCATATTTGCTATTCCATCTCTTTTAGTCTGGCTTTTCTGCTTCCCAACTTCTTGTGAATATGTCCACAGTAAAAAGTGAATAATTTCTTTGCACCAGAGGATTTTTTTTCCTATTTAATTTCTGAGGGAACAAATTCAGCTGTTTGTGATTATTAATTTGCTATCCACTTTTAATGGTAGGTGCTTTCAGGAACCTCCGAAGGCAGAGGCATACAGAATAGAGGCCAAATAATTAGTTTCACCTCTTAACAAAAAAAGGCAAAGCAAGGGGGGGAAGCAGTGGGAATGCAAAGAGAGTTTGTTCAGTGTTCTGTGCAGTAATTAAATTCTATCATTTGGCATTTAATTCACCAGCTGTCATTCAAGGATTTCAGGCACACGCACACTGAGTCATGCTAGACAAAGACTATGAATAGGGAAGTGAAGGTGGGAAACTACTAGCTAACTTGCGTACAAAAACCAAGATCATTAGATAGTAGCCTCAACTAAAGACGAACAGGGAATCATAAAATCCTAGACTTGTGGGCTGGGAAGAAACAGAGAAGTCATCTAGCCCAATGCCCCATCTCCCCAATCCCACACTGAGGCAGGACCAAGTGAACCCAGGAGAGCAGTGTTCTGTGATCTCTCCATTTTGCATCATCAAGGGGCTTCTACAAGGCTTCACAGGAAAGAATGGGAGTGAAGAAAAATGTTTAAGATACAGCCATAGGCACCCTGTACTTTAGGGGCCTTTTAATTCAAGTAGGAGGTTAACATTTAAGCAGTTTCTAAGTACTATAAGTTCTTCCACTGAGAGACCACAACTCCCATGATCTCTTGGGAAAGAAATAAAGACCCTTCCTGCCCCTACAGGGAGCACAGAAGAAGTAGGGAGTCTTATTTGGTAATGTGGGAACACGTGGCTGATCCTGGAAGCTGCTGGTGACTGCTCTTGTGGTGCCCAAGACCGCTCCTGGGGTTCCTGCAACTGCTAGAGGCTCACTCAGGCGGGGAGCTTCAGAGGTTGGTGGCTTACTCCACCCAAAGCAGGATCTGAGCCTAGAGCTGGCTGAGCTGGATGTGCAGTAAGGGTGTGTGTGTGTCTGTCTCCCCTCCTCCATTTTGGAGCAGGGCTTGTAAAGAAAGGGAGTCTGCTGAGCGACCTACTGGGCCTGAGAAGAGACAGAGTGGCAGTTCTTTTGAACCCAGGGCCAGTACTACTGAGATTGGTTGGGGCCACTCCAGATCTTCGCCATGGTTCTGAGCAAATACACTAAGCCAGCAGAGTGCTGCCTTGCTTCCTTCAACAATCCTTCAAGCATGCCCACACAAGCAAGGGGCTCTGGTTCAGGACTCTGGGGGGGGTGTACTCTGGAAGTGGGATAAAAGGGCAGTTAAACATCAGTTAGATAAGTTTCCATTAAACTGCATTCTGTCTGTTCACCAATTTATTACACCTGCCCCTGTGTATTTAAATTGGTAGTAATAGTCAATTCCATCCAGTTATGATAAGTTTCCTTGCTAAGTAAAGATTTGTTATCTACAATTTAAGTACACTGAATGTATTGTATATACAATGTATGTTAGTACATCTGAATTAGACCCATACCACAGATTATTAGTCTTAGCTGCATGGGTTTAGTCCTAGAGCCTCCCAGAGCACGCCACTAAGCGTGTACAGGAGCCAGCCAGGTGGAGGCACTGCTAAGTTTAATTTCTTGTACAGCAAAAGGACTGCAGCAGAGGAGTAGAGAGATGATTCCCACTTAACCCACATCACCACTGGGAAATTTAGGATTTCCTGGTCATCAGAAGTATTGGTGCCTGTACACACAAGTGTTGCCTTCTCCCAAGTAACCCAGGGAGAAAAGGGAGGGGGTTACACAGCAATCATCTCCTATCCTGTTCACACAGCATCCCACCCCCTGCCTCTTATGCCATACCCTGAATCTCTGCACAGTGATGGAGGATGTGGGCTGTAGTTTAAAGGGGCACTAGGCGCAGGTGTGGCTGCTAATCTTTCCAGGCAGGTTTTCAGTACTTGGCAGGCAGGGTTCTACGCTTCAGCTGAGGAGGAAGCCAGCTGGGGGCAAGCTGCAAAGCCCCCTGAACCACATCTGGCTGTATTAAGGCTATATCTAATATTACTTACGGACAGAGGAATAACAGTTGATTTGTCCACCCGAATCTTCCTTCCAGAACACTGCAAAGTTCGGAACTTTAACAACTCACCCATTCCCTATTTCTTGATCTTCAATGGACTCCTTGGAGGAACCCCTTGCCCCACGACTGTAATCATCTTGCAAGGACTTCAGGGGGCTGGGGGTCTGCTACCGAGCCTTCTCCTCCTCCACATCCCCAAGTCCTGATTCCATAAAGATCAGCATGCTGAGAATTTTGCCTGGGGGTGTTCCCCAAACAAGGAATGGGTGGAAAGACTGGGATCACACGTGCTTCTCCTGAGGAGCTCTCAGCTATTTTCTTCTTACAAAGCCAAGTTGGAGATGGGAGGGGAAGGTGGCCATTTAAAAGATTCACAGGCTTGCACATGCCCGTCTCCTGGACAAACCTTCTGGCTTACATCACACTAGACCCCTACCCCCAAGGAAACCAGTGCAGCCTGTTACAGATGTCTAGTGACTGTGGGATGCTTCTGTCTAGTCAGAGGAAGACATGGAGTCAGTGTATCAAACTGTCCCACCAGAGGAAAGGGTCTGGACCAGAACTCCCAACTGCTCCACTCAGTGGCCAAGTTCCTAGGCTGCATGAAATAAAACTCACCAACCAAGCTCCAGTCAGGGTCTTTCCCTAGCCTTATTCTACTGAGATTCCTACTTAGTTCCTGCAGCTGCTGGTGCTGCAGGGCAGAGCTTGGCAATGTGCTGCACCTAAGACAGCATCAAGGCATGGGCTCACATGGCTCTGCTGGCATCAGCAGCTAGGCAACAATTGCTACCCCCAACACCTTCCTTCCTTCTATAGAAATGGATAATTACACAACTGCCTTTCCTACTGATGGGCAGTCAGAAAGCAAGAGAGCAAATGCACTCTGCAATGACACAGACCTCTCTGTGTACCCTGCCTTCCCCTCAGCTGGCTGATATTAGAGTTCCATATGAGAAAAATACAGACAGACCTAATGTGGGCAATTAAGAGTGAGAGCACCATCCATCACCATATAAGACAATGCAATGTGGTTCATAGGCTAGTGCAGTGGTCATCAAAGTTGGGATCTCGACCCAGTACTGGGTCACAAACTGGTAGATAGTGGGTTGTGGCACCAGTGCTGCAGGGGAAAGGGAGAGGGCTCCCCTGCCAGCCTACACTGTTCTCCAGAGAGCCGTGGAGAGAGGAGACATCCTAACCTAACATAGTATGAGCCTTCAGTGCAGAGCACTGAGACAAAAGCCAGGGCTGTGAAAAGGTGTCATTAGGATTAACAATGAGGTGCTAATGGTCGTTCAAGCAATTGCTATGCCTCCTTCTCTCTGACTCACTGTGTCTCCTTGGAGGCTTCTCTCAAGTGACTGAGGGTTATTCACAGATCAGAGGAAAGGCATGCTTTAGCTTCCAGCTTGCATCCCCTGATCATATGAAAGGAACTGAGGCCACTGGCAAGCAACCTTTGATCTTTTTAGCAACAGACCCAATGAAGGAAAAAAAAACAAAACAAAACAAAAAAACAAACACTTAGGACACCCCCTTATACCACCATTTCTGGGAGCTTTTGGGGTGGAGGGGTTGCAATTATTTTTACAGATTAGGACTTGCCTCTTTTCAGTGGGTTGACTTCCCTTGCTTGCAAAACAAAGTTATAACTTGTAGATTTTAATAAAAATACCATACTTTCTAACACAGGCTCCTACTAGAACAGTTTTTCTCTTCCCTTTTTAATTATCAGTCTTAATGGTCCCACCCTGATATTCACCCCTTCCCCCCATTTGCAGGGAGCTCCCACACATGCACTCCAGGCTATGACATGCAATTTTAGAGACTTGACGTACTTCCTAATTTGAGACAGGAGCGTGGCATGTGGGATCACCCTCTGCATGTTTCATGATCAGTGGTTGTCAAAGTTACTGACTTGCAGCACTGGCACTGCAGCTGGTGGGGATGGGGGGGCTGCCTCTTACTCCCCAGCTGGCCTGTGCTGCTCCGAGGAGGGGAACAGCCCCCCTCTCTCTCTCTCTCACTCACTCACACACACTCTCTCTCTGCCATGGTCACTGTTCATTTTTCTGGTGGTGTCTGCTTTTTTTCAGTGGAGGGTCACCACATGGCAGAGGGGCCCAGAACTGGGCCCCAAGGAAAAAAACTTGACAACCGCTGGTTTAGTGAGTTCAATGTGTTGTATCAAGGCAAGTCATGTTTGTGAAGTTAAGCACTTGCAGGATGAAGAACTTAGCAATAAACCAAACAGGAGGTCCCTTCACTTCTGCTGAGCCCCATTGAACAGGGGAAGACTGCTTTTGACAGGGAAACACAACAAAGCTCAAAAGAGCATCTTTGTCCATCTGGTCTGCAGTACAAACTCCATCCTCCTCTAGTCTAACATCTCCCCCTGCTACCCATGCCCACCATCCTCTCCCCATAGCCTCTCTCTACCTACAGCTTCTGCCACAAAAGTAGCCCTTCCGCCCTTCACATGCAGGCTGTCCCTTTCAGTCACCAGCCCCCCTGCTCTGTACCCTTCTCTCTAGCATGGCTTCAGCACACAGAGCAGTGAGGGGTGCCCAGCTGGCCACAGAAAGCAGCAGCTGACTGGGAGCGATGGAGGAGCCACAGTCCTGGAACAAGTTCCCTGGAGGCAGAGCATGCTATAAGGATTACAGGGGAACTTCTTCAAACCTCAGAGTAAGACTGATCATGGGATGGTTCTTTAACTAAAGAAGTTCCCTGCAGACAACTCTTTTGGCTACACTGAAGTGGGAAGCCTCACACCGAGTCCCAGAAAGATAGCTCCAAGGAAACCCCAGCAGCTGATTCATTGTTCTTGCCAAGGCTCAAAAGTCAACTCCATCGAGCAGTGAACGATGAACGAGACAGATAGCAGACCATCACTGGAAAGCCACACCAAGGTGCAATTAAAAAAAACCCAGGCCAAAGGAAATGTGTAAGGTCACTGAAGAAGCTGCCTGCTAGAGGTAGCCTCTTATCTATTTACATCTAGTCTGAGGGGGGTTTATAAAGCAATTATCCCTATTTCACAGATTGGGAAATTCAGGGCCCAAACTGAGTTATTTTGTGATCAGTGGGCCAACAATTGACACCCCCATCCACCTGGGAGTTCAGATGTAAGAAATATGTGCAAGTTCCTAAGAGGTTGCCATGTTAGTCTAGTCCAGCAAAAAACAAGCAAGCAAAACAAAAGTGTCATCAGAGTCCTTGAGGTTTTTTTTGGAGGTCACAGTGACCCATTACTGCAAATTCTGGTGCAGAAAAAGATATGAAAAGGAACCAGTAAGATTGAATTCATGTAAACATAAAGGCCCATAACACAAAGACTGTGTTAAGATGATGCTTGGGATGTGTGAAAATGGGGGTCTGGAAACCAGAGAATGAAAACTGGTATGTTGGAAACAAGGCCAAAATAATGAACAAAATACTGAAGAGATGGATTATTCCATGTAGTGCTCGCTTCCTGCATCCTTACAGAAAGGGACATTGTGGAAAAAAGACTGAGGGCACTGAAGCAACCAACCATCATGGCTGTCATGCCCACCATTTCCTAGGATTCCAGCCCTTCATCATCCTGCCACTGACAAATGCTCTGACTCAAAAGGGCCAAGTGAATGGATCCAATGGACCTGGCAACCCCTACCTGCTACAAGTAAATCCAACTTCAATAGTGGCATCAGCAGCATTTCAACTAACCTCTTCTCTTTTCCCAAAGGGACAGCTAGCAGCATCTTTAATACCATCTCAGAGTGTGTCAACAGGTTTCTTTCTAATACTCCCTCCAGCCAAGAAGAAAAGGAGAAAGGCATGTTGTTAAAATGAAAGCCTTGCTTGAATGTTTGCCATTCCAATGCTTCATCTGTTTTTCCTTCTTTTCTGTGTCTCTAATAAAAGGTTAAATGATTTGCAGTGGTGTTTGCACATGGCGCTACATAGGCTGAAGTGATTGATTGTCGCTGGTCAGCACTGGACAGTGACTGGGTTGTGGTTATATTTTGGCCCATTTATTCCAGCTACATTATATGACAGTAGCTCAAGGTGAGGAATAGAATCCAACTCTAAGTGGAAAGTGCAAACTAAACCACACTGCCTTACTGCCCTGGGCAAATCTGCATCATTTCCTGGCTTCCACATTTAGTTACTATGTATATTACTGTAGTTGGAGCACTAGCCGATGACCAAAACCTCATTGTGCTGGTTGCAGTACTAACCCAGAACAAAACCAAAAATGTCACCTGCCCCAACCACCTTACAGCTTAAGAGCAAAGATGTGTCTGAACCAAAACGCCACATCCCAACTCCATCAGTGTTTGGAGCAGCCTGGGTTTTGAGCCAAGCTCTGTGGCTCCAGTCCATTTCTAATCAAGACAGAAGATGGAAATCCTGACATTTGCCATCACTGAGGTTCCAGTGGGATATTTCATAAGCATTGGGCCTCAGGGTCCTGGCAGGTTTCTTTTTGGATAAACCTGCAACACTGGAAGTGCTCACACAGTTATAATAATCCCATAGATCTTGATCTCCTATTGCCGCAGCTGGGCAGCTGCTTTGCTGCAGGAGTTCTTGAGAAAAATAACAGAGCAAAAATGCAGTTAATTTCTAATTGCCAAAAAGTATTTGGAGTCCTTGATCAGTCTGAAGATTCGCCACTAAATAACAGAGACCGATTAACCACCCACTCTGACACATCACATTCCTTCCCTCTGCAGCCTGCATGAATCAGAAAAATAGCTGTTTCCAGCCCTAATTTGAAGATCCATTCTAGGGAATCCATAGCTCAAAGAGAGTCATGGGGGAACAGCCTCTTCAGCATTAATACCTGGTTAGCACCAGTTGGGACTGCAGAGAAGGATGCAAAAGGTGCTGCTTCCCTATAAAAACCTGGGAAGTGTTAGAGTGCCTGTGAAAAAACTCAAAAATTGCTGTGTATCCAAGCATTATTACAAGCTAACTCCAAGCAGCCTTTTTGCTATACAAGTTGGTTCACCTCTGTCTCACAATGACCTTTTATCTCTGCTACAGTCTGGTATCATGAAGTGCTCTGCATTTCTCAACTCCAACTAAAAGCAGCGGGAACACCCAATGCTCAGCGAAAGGTCATGCATGAGGGGCTCTCTCACATGTGAGAACCTGGATAGTGCCTCTCTAATAAGCTCTTGCTCCCTTCAGGCAATTTTTGGCTAACCTTATCTCTGTGTGACTGATTTACTTTCCATTCTTGCCAATTACCAAGATACTTGACTACTGATTCATAGATTATAAAGCCAAAAGGAACCATTTTGATCATGTCGTCTGATCTGCAGAAAAAACATAGGCCATAGGCCTTCCCTGGATTAATCCCTGTTTGAACTACAGTACATCTTTTAGAAAAGCCTTCAATTTCAATTTAAAGTTCGACAGTGGGGCAGACTCCACCACACCCTTAAGCAGTTCAAATTCATAGAATCCTAGGGTTGGAAGGGACCTCATGAGGTCATCTAGTCCAACCCCCTGCCAGAGGCAGGACCACTCCCACTAAACCATCCCAGTCATGGTTTTGTCCAGCTGGGCCTTAAACACCTCCAAAGATGGGAATTCCACCACCTCCCTTGGCAGCTCATTCCAAGGCTTCACCACTCTCCTAGTAAAAAAGTTTTTTCTAATATCCAGCCTCGACCTCCCTAACCGCAGCTTGAGACCATTGCTCCTCGTTCTGTCCTCCGTTACTATGGAGAACAGTCAAGCTCCATCCTCCTTGGAGCATCCCTTCAGGTAGTTGAAGGTTGCTATCAAATCCCCCCTCAATCTTCTCTTCTGCTGACTAAATAAGCCTAATGCTTTCAGTCTTTCCTCACAGGGCTTGTGCTCCAGCCCTTTAATCATTTTGGTTGCCCTCCTCTGAACTCTCTCTAGCATGTCCCTGTCCTTTTTGAAGTGGGGAGCCCAAAACTGAACACAGTATTCTAGATGTGGCCTCACCAGTGCAGAATAGAGGGGAATGATCACATCCCTTGATCTGCTGGTAACACTACTTTTGATGCAGCCCAGTATGTCATTGGCCTTTTTGGCAGCAAGAGCACACTGCTGACTCATATCCAGCTTCCCATTGTTAAATACCTTCACTGTTTATTGTTTGTGCCTTATTTCTAGCCTGAATTTGTCTTGCAACAGCTGCCCGCCCTTAGGTCTTGTGATACTTTGTCATCTGCTAGATTGAAAAGCCCTCTCATCACATTTCTTTTGGTCATATGGACACTACAGGCTGTGATCAAGTATCTTGAAGCTTTGGTCTTTCCAATCACACAGGTAGCTCCTGATCGCTTCATTCAATGATTTTAGAGTTGCATGCGTCCATCCCACCAACACATGCATTGTAGTGACAATGTCACATACTGGACTGGGTGGCCAGATTATGGAGAAAAAGGGACAACTTTCATTTATCACACTGAAAATCAGCAGTGTGACTGCAAGAGAATGTTCTATAGTACGCAGCATAAAGGGGAATTTACTAAAATATTAATAGCCAGAGGAATCCAATGAGAACACAGCTTGGCCGCTGTAGTGATATGCTTGTAGAAGGTTGTGAATTTAGAGACACTCTCTAGCATGGGCCAGCATTGTGTAAATTGGGAGACATGCCCCGGAGAAGATCTAACATGGCTGCTCCCAGGTACACACCTGGATACCTGTCTGTATGATTAAAGTTCTATTCCTCACTCATTCAGTAGTATGGTCTTCAATGAACTCTCAAGATCATTACAGCCACAATATTTTGAAGAACGGCCCAGGTATGGCAGACTCATTTTACCCTAAGAGTGCTGCCAGAAATCTGAATTGTTTGATTATGCAACACAGAGACCTTTCCAGAATCTACCTGATCAGTCGTAACTGTGAAATGCTGTCCTGGCACTGGGACAGCATAAAAGTAGTAGAAAGAAAATAAAGTCAACCAAATACACAGGCCCTGGGACAAACTAATGGCCCTAGCAATTCAACACAACAGACATGTTCATCAAAGCAGGAATTCCCTTCTTACTAATCAAGAGAGCAGCAATGTACTTCAAGGACAGAGGCCCTCCTCCGACCAAGCGAGCATGTGACTTAGCCCTAGTCTACATTTGGGCACTTTTCGGCAGCAGTCGACTGCCGGTTACTCAAAGAACATATAATTTCTTGTGTAACTGGTAGACTTTTTAAGCTGCTGGTACACATCAAGGAAAAGCTGACCGCAGATCACTCATGGTAGGCTTTCCCCTACGCCCCCTGACTCCCAGTTTTTCTGGGGTCAACTTCCAGGAGTGGCGCAGCAAGTTCATACTCGCTGCGATCTGCTGCTGGAAGGGTGAACTAACGGCGGCAAAATTGCTGTCGTCAGTATAGACATAGCCTTAGTCTTAATGCAATCATAGAATAGCAAAGTAGCAAATCGAAATGGATTTTCAAATTCAGAAATTAATCAGGGGAACAAGAATCATTAGCCTCAACCATGGACCGGCACTTGATCCACTCATCAGCTAGAACTGTTCTTTATGGCACTCATTACCAGATAATTAGAAAACATTTTTAGGCACTCCTGGGGGAACTCCAATATTGTATTCCCAAGCCACCTTGCTGAATCCGACACTGCAGGCAATGAAATGTGTTTTATCAGTTACTGTTCAAGACCTTCTTATCCAGCTGTTCTCCTTTATCATCCTGTGTTTTAGCAAGAGTTGGCTCTGAACACACAGAAGGCAGAGACTGGTCTTTCTTCTCAGACTCTAAGGCCAGGAGGAACCATCATGATCATCTATTTGACTTCCTGTACCTCAGAGAACACAGAACCTCCTGCCCACCCCTGTAGTAAACCATACCCATACAGGAGAAAACAAAAAATTGCCTTGTTACAAGTCTCCTGACTCTGGCCTTGCATGTGTTTGTAAAGCATATTGACTTCTTTAGACTGTAAGTGTAAATCTTTGTGTCATCTTCCCCTCCCTCACTACCTGGAGCTAGTTTCTGGGGTAGAATGGGCCCAAAGCCTTCTGTTTCACCCTCTTCTGTATGGGAGGAGACCCCAGAAAAGCCCACTACCACCCCATCTCCTTGTAACTGAGGGTAAAAAAAATTCCTTGGGCCTTTTTGTTACAGAGCTCTAAGGGCTTCATACTGCTGCCCATCACCACATGGGTGCCTTCCATGTAAAATCCACAGCAGTAGCACAGACGATTTCCCGGAGTCTCTGGCCCTTCTCCCTTTTTAGTGGGTCAAAAACCCTTGGGCTTGACAATTTTGCCCCCCCCCCTTTTTTGGCGGGGGGTGAGGGGGTGGGGATCAGGAATAAAGGGAGCGTAAGAACTGAGAGCATCACTTGTCATGAAAAGGCTCTCGCACTACTCTCTGAAACACTTCCCCAGCTCCTGATGCTGCTGGCCATTTAAGTCTTGGGCTAAAATGCCCAAGGATTGAGTGAGATGTCAGGTGCTCCCTGAGCCCTACCTGTTAAAATAGCCATGTCAGAAGCCATATTTCCTATCCTTCTTTGGAAGAGGGAGCAGGCAGACCATCAGTTTCTTTGATGGTCCTTAAAAGACATTCCTTGGGTTGCTCAGTTGAAGCTACGAACAGGCAAGTGAGGGACAGTTGCCTGAACAACTGACTTTGAGAAATGGATGGACAGCTATTAAGCTACTTCCTCCTCTTCACCATAAAACAGCTTGGGGTGAGATGGGATCTTGTGGCATATTGGAACTGGACTCCTATGAGTAAGATGCCTCACAGGGCAGAGCAGAGGTCTCTGGGCTTCAGAAGAAGGATGAGATGGTTGAAAAAAAAATCTTAAAATCCTTGAACATTCTGTCTGCCTATTGTCCTTTATTCCCACCTCAACATTTACCTGTAGGTCAGTGCTCAAACAACCCTGGGCACTAGATTACCATGGCACCTACCTCTGCCACACAACTGCAATGGCAGAGCAGCCCTGACACCAAAAAATAGAGACACTATAGTGCCTGCAGCAGTTCTCAGAGGATTTAAGGGCAGTTTAGTAGCAGGGGGCTCCCCAGCTAGGCACATTAGTTTGAAGCTGGGCACCTAACTGGGCAGCAATTTTGTCAAGCCCTGTCGTCGGTAGAATCTTGGTTGTCACCAGAAGTCTTGGTCACTCCTAGAGCATCTTTATTACTGTTTCATACAACAAATGTGTGTGCCACAGAATTGGGTGTCAAAGAGGACAAGAAGCAGGATCTGAATCACCAGTGTTCCCTTGTTGCCAAGACAGCTAATGACATATTGAATTAGTAGGAACATTGCCAGCAGGACAAGGAAAATAATTATTCCCCTTTACTTGGCATTTGGTAAGATCACATTTGGAGTACTCTGTACAGTTTTGGTGCCCTCTCCCCTCCCCACCCCGCTCTACAGGAAGAATGTGGATTAATTGAAAAGAGTCCAGCAGATGGCCACAAAATGATTAGGGGCCTGAAATACAAGACTTGTGAGGAGAGATTGAGAGAGTAAGCAGAAAAGAAGTGTGTGTGGAGAGGGGATTGATAGCAATCTAACCACCTGAAGGGGGGCTCCAAGAAGGATGGAGCTAGGCTATTTTTGGGGTGGCAGGTGACAGAACAAGGAGCAATGGTCTTAAGTTGCAGTGGGGAGGTCTTGGTTGGGTATTAGGAAGAACTTTTTCATGAGGAAAGTGGTGAAGCACAGGAGTGGGTTACCTAGGGAGGTGGTGGAATAGCCATCCTTACAGGATTTTATGGTGCAACTTCACAAAGTCCTGGCTGGGATCATTTAGTTGGGGTTGACTCTGCTTTGAGCAGGGGGTTGGCTTAAATAATTCCTCGGGTCCTGCCTACCCTCATCTTCTAGGATTCTTTAGAGCAGCCTCTATGGAAATACTCTGTATGGACCATTGCCACTTTTTACAAACATAACAGGCACAGAGTGGCAGAGCATCACTCATCAAGCCCAGAAGGGTTTTCCGGTGATGTCTAAAAGAGAGATAGAAACGGAGAGGTTTAGACAAGGTGTGAATGGAGGAAATGAAGGAACAAAGGGCAGCTAGTGAGGATTAGGAAGAGATAAGAGCATATGGCGGGGGGGGAGGGGTTGGAGAGCTATGCGTGGACATGGAAAGTGAAGCATGAGCCAGCAGTTAGAATAAGATGAAAAATGCAAGAGCTACACACTTCAAGACCATTTAAAACTTGGCTGATGCTATGGTAACAGTTAAAGAGTTAAGTAGTGACAGTGTAAAGAGTTCTTCACACAATTGCCACCAATGTCTGATCTCACAGCTGCATAGAGAGCAGGCTCCTACTTAGAAGGTTAGGGTGGATCCATCCGCCCCCGGTGGGGTTTCTGATACTTATTGCTGACCAGTTCCTCTGTTCTAACCATACTTGACCCGCTCTCCAGTTCAATTGTTTTCACCCCATTGTGCTGGGATAGCAATTATTTAGCATCCTCCAAGCTTTTAATCTGAATTTGATTAATAGAGCTCACTGATTCCTCCCGTTACTCATCCCCTTTTGATCTTGGGGGCTTTAACTTGCATATTGATTGCTTGTCCAAACCATCCATCTTTGACTTTAATGAGATTCTGGAGCTCCCTGCCTTGAGGCAGGGTGGGGGGAGGGGGCACTAGGTCAGTCATTCAAACTGGCTACTATTTTGATCTTATTTTTACACAACAATGAATTAAAAGCACAAAAGCTTAACGCTTTGGCTCCTGCATTCCACTGTAGTGGCACATAGTAGGAGCATCTCTGTAGGAACAAACATAGCAAGATTGCACAACCATGTAATACATGTATTAACCACCACTCAATGGTAGAACATGCCAGGGAGGTGGGGGGGACACACCACAAATGCACCTGAGATGCTAGCCCAATATACCAGCTGATTCTCTGTAACATACTGGGAACACAGGACAGGTTCTCAAGTGCACTGGGCCAAAGCGTGCAGCAGTTTTCTAAGCAGGCCATATTTTTGGAGTTTAACATACCCAGTCCACACACCCCGCATCAGAGATCACTTGAAAGCTTAGTTGTGTGTTTACATGAGGTACAATGTGGAGCTGGCAACTGGTGCCATGAACCTTGTAAGGAAGTTGAAACGACACCATAATGAGCAAATGTCATTGTGAGCAATCCTCTGCAATCTGGACTGGTGTGTAGCGGTGTCACCCCGATTCTCCACTCCTGAGCCTTGATTTACTCTGTGTTGCTGTGTGCACTGCCCAGCCTGGGTCACCTCACACCCAGCTTCCTGCACGTAATTGGTCCTTCACCTAGTGAATGAGTGCTTGGGTCCACACTCATAAGATCGATTCCCAGGAAACACCCCCAATCTCAAATGCAATACTGGAAACTACTGTCTTGCAGGGTTCAGTATTGACACTTTTACACTTCTCAGTCAACTTATCCAAGAAATTTACCTTCATCAACTGTTGCTCCAAGTGAGGTCTCTGCACACACAGTCCACAGGCACTGCTTTAGATAAAAAACAAACAAACTTTACTGACTACAGCAGGGGTCTCAACTTTTTCAAGGTTGTGACACAGCTGGGAGGGTTCCCAGCTGTGTTCAACACGTCAAGGCTCCCCATCTGCTACCAACCACTTTCAGGGGCAGGTTAAAGTGGACCCCACCACTCAGGGCCAGCTCAAGGGATTGTGGTGCCCCCCCATCTCATTCATGGAGATTGAAAACGATTTTTCAAAGTGCAACAATCTCCAGCGTCTGCCTGCAGAGGGATTTAAAGTGCACTCTGCCTACATGACTTAAGCAGCAGGTTGACTAACAGTGCCTGAGCTACTAGGAAACAGTTGAAGAGGCAGGAGCCACCCTGATCTTCAGAGGGGCTGGGCGCCCCCAAGAACTGTCACCATGTCTGTCTCTTGCCTCATTGTAGAGCCAGCCTTGCCACCACTGCAAAAAGCCCACTCCCCATATGCTTTCAATCAAATGCCATCAAAAGCATGGGGGTGTGGCAGACTACTTTTTTTTCCTGATGTTGCTTTAAGTCTAGCAGTTTTAAAGAGCCAGCAGGAAAAAAGCAGCCCCTGAGAACTTTCCATGGAGGCACTTTGACCCAAATGCGACTGTGGAAAGCATTTGGTGGCTGCTTTTTTGGTGCTGGCCCTTTATAAGCTGCTAGAACACCAGCAACTTCTAAAAAGTTGGCTCTCTGTCTGTGAGGGACTTTTGCATCATGATGCACTGGTTGGGAACTGCTGGACTACAGTAAGATTTTAAAGTGATTCTAAGTCAATAATATAAATCAAAAGATTATTAATCAAGGAATTAGTATCAAAAGATGACTTCTACTTTAAGCTAAGATCGCTGTTCTGGTCTGCAGCCCCTTTAGATCTTGGGGGCTTTAACTTGCCAGTTGTGATATGTATTGAAGCCAGGCTTCATCTCTCTGTGGATAGGTGCCAGTATGCTCCTTGCGAACAGATTCCAGGGGAGAGCCATGAAATGAGCTTTTAGCAAGTTTCCCTGACAACCCCTGCGGTCTGGTGATTGTCCATGTCCAGCAATGGGCATGATTCCACTTAAGCCCAAGCGCTCACAGGCACTTCAGCTAATTATCATTCTGTGTGCATGTCTCTGCAGGATGTGGAAACACAGCTTTGTGTTTGTTTGTATCTATTTAAGCCATGTGAGGCATCTGGGGACATGGCAGAATTTCACACATTTACATATGTATAAAATTGCAGGAAACATGCTACCCTAACAGTCATGTTCATAATGTCATTCCAAAAACAGCTTACAAAACACATTTTGTATCAGATATGTACAGTTATACAGGGTAGGGGTGAACATGATCACATCATACTGGTATACATGGAGTGCAGCATGTCACAGTCATCTTTTGCACAGTTCCAGAAACACTGCCACATGACCATGAGTACAGTTTTTAATGTTTAATAAACACTTCAAGGTGGCGTTCATTGTGCAAAGTCGCCAAATGGCAAGATTTTTTAAAATAACTTTTTATGGACAAGCCTCCCCACCCCAGCAATGAGGAAGCTGTTCAATAGGTGGGAAAAAAAACATTTTAAAATGTACTAACATACATAAAATATACTTAACTGCCAAAGTATCTCACGCGATAACACCTGTGTATATTTTCCATTGAAATCTGCCAATCAGATGAGTCTCACACTGAAAGTAGTGCACCAACAACAGTGGAGTGCATCCCTATCATTTACATTGCATAGTGGGCAGATACAGTTGTGAAGTCCTAATGTATTGGTTCTCCATTTGTAAGCTTGTTTGCATATATTGTAGATTCTAGTCTTCCTGGTTAGAAGATTTTAATTCACAATCATCTATGCAGGCAGTACTAGCTTTTGAAATATTTTAGGAACTAGCTTTTACATTCAATGATACTTTTGCATGGGTCAGTGTTAGTATTAGAGATGGTAATTTGCAGCTTCCAACTGAGCTTCAGTCAAAGTGTTCAATAAACAAAAATGGTAATTTTGATACTATCATAGAGATGCAAGTCATCACAAGTCTTTATACTTGCACAAAATGAAAAATGGTGGTGGTGGTGGTGGTGGTGGTAATCCTAACAATATACTTTGGGACTTTTACTTTTCCAGGTAAGTTACAATGCATGAAGATAGAAAAGATATGTAGTTACACCAAAGCAAAATAAACCTCCCACAAACTTTGAAATGAGTTCTTTGTCAAGAAACTGAAAAAGGAAGAATTAAATAACTATCAAAAGCCAACAGTTCTGGACAGAATTTTGTGATGCTGACAACAGAAGCCAAGAGAGATGAATTATACTGTTGCTCATGGGAAAAGTTTTCCTGTTTGGATGAAGTGCCACCTATACGCTATTGCTTTCAGAAATACACAAGCACATCAAATTTGGCATACATCAAACTTTTTTCAGTTCATGAAAAAAATTGACTCAATCTTATCAAAGAACATAATATTCACCAACTTCTAGAACCCCTAAAGCAAGAGCATCCTTCAGCGTTTAGTCCTGTTGCATTGTCTGCTTGAGAAAAACACCAAAAAGACAAGAAACTTCATAAAATAGAAACCTTTGAGAGCACAACCTAAGGCAGGCGGTCTTCAAAGAGATGACATGATGTGCAGAATATCTATGGAAGACTTGGTTGCTAAGGATGCAGCTTATCACTCAACCAGCTTTTCTTTCCTCCTTGAGCCAAACAAATCTTAAAGCAAAATCCTCAATGTACATGGCAACAATAGTCACTTTATTGCATTTTATCAGCTGACTGCCAAGAGGCACAACAGTCTTATGTACAAGATGGTTTCTCTTCCATCCAAGCTGCTACAAAGCCTTACCTCCCTCTCATGCAGCAACTGCAAGCTATTCCATTAGAAAATTACAGGCAAGATTAGCAAAACATTATGGTTCCATACTTTCATTCCATACATAGCATGGACAAAACAGATCTACCAGTGATCTAGGCCATGCAAGAACATTAGCTGATGTTATCCAAGCTACTAATAATCTGAAGCAGGAATTTACATCATCAAAATGTTTTGTGGAAGTTCTAGCAAGTGGCCTGGATTTCAAATGAATGTTCTATAATAAAATAATTTTGTATAATGCTGCTTCAGTCCTCTGCTCCAGAATAGCCAGAACAAGAACCTCAAAATATTATCCAAAGACAGGTAATTGTCATTTACACAGATTAGCTACTTTTGTGCCCTAACCAGTACAGCAGTTTCTCCTTTAGATTGACAAAGAGGCATATATAATTCAGCCAGCTATGAGAACCATCCTTCAAAGAATGTGTGTAGTGCACAGTATTTAGCATCATGATATATAAACCTTGCTGCACAGCTACCCCATGAATTTGGCCCTCACAATTTAAATGACATACCACCACCACATGGACTCTGCCTCACTTATGCTGAGCAGAGGAGATTCCATACTCATGCTGCAGAAGTTGAAGGAGAAAAACTCCAGGGAAGTGTGGTAATTCCAAATAGAAATCTCTTCCATGAAGATGGTAAAAACAGAAACCATCACAGACAACACTGATGGACAGAAAATCTTCGATTCAATGGCCAGAGAAGTATTTCAAGAACAGTTTGTAGACAGTTCACCATTACAAGATTTATCACTCAAGCACAGGAAAGAAAAGTCACTTATTATCCCCAACAGCCAGAGTTTCTTATACACTGTGTGCCCACAGTCAGAACAATCTTCTCTGCACTGAACCAGGCTGTTGGGCCAGGATCAATTTACGTGCCCACAGCTGAGAACACAGTAACCGTACCTATGAAAACTAAGGTTCAATCTCTTCAGTGCAAAGCTATTTATAGAAAAGCAAGCATCACAGACAAACAGAAGAAGCTACATAATGCCTCTCCTTAGTTAGCCTTAACTTCCCAAGCATAAACCCTCATTAACTCTGCTGGCCCCACAAAATATTCTGATTAGCAAACAAAGCAGGTACAGATACCAATTTCAAATGGAGACTGTTTCCTTCAGGTTCTTGGTCAGTTTATGAGTCCCTCGTAGCAAGGTCTTGGCTACCCTGACTCTTTGGTTCTTCTCCTTCTGGAGTACTTGATCTATTTAATGGTCCATTGTGGTAGGATGTTGGCTACTCTGACTTTGGTTCTAAAGTCCCTCTTTGGATGTTAATTGGGATGTCTTTCCATGGCATGTGATATTCCTCAGTACTTACATATTTTTCCCAAAGAAGTCACGTTGCCAAAATATGCTCTGCTAGAACTTATTTAGTATATCATGATTATTTATTCCTTGTTTTTCTAATCAATTTTTGAAGAGAGACAACAGAGATCAACTGATGGCTGCATTGTCAAATATTCATCAGGACATCTTATGTTGGGCTATTTTACCGGGTCAGTTGATCCAGGTTAGTTGATCCCAGATTCACTGTTAGACACACCAGATGTATACACTAGGTGAACTGGCCATTGGCTGGCCATGATTGTTGGTTTGTCACATCAGCACAGCTCCACACACACACACCCAGAGCTTAGATAAATATTCATGGGTTACATCTGTGCCAAGTGCACGCTCTGTATTCTTTGTGATTTTCCATGCAATCCACCTAGTGCTAAAAAGCCTTGCTTCAAGAACTCTTTAGCACTCAAACTTACCAAGCTTACCAAAACTCGCATCAACCGCAGCAATTTATAGTTGGTTACCACTGTCCCAACACAGGCAATGAAGAGTGGCAATCCACACACTCTCAGCAGAGAGCATAATGATATATGATGATAATTACTAGAATTGTCATTGCCACCATTACATTTCAAGGACGCCCACACAAATTTATCATTATATATTGTGTTACAGTTTAGATTTTGTTGTGATGCTTTGATGCGTCTTGCAATACTTAGCGTCGTTAAACAAATGCAAATATTTCAATGCAGTCATTTTAAAGAGTTGATGGTATCGTTGTTAATCTCATTTTTATGGTAATGGCACCAATTTGACAGCTCCACATCATACCTCTTCTTAAAAGCAGACAAACTTTCAAATGCTGTATGATGTGCATATGTATATAGAGGGAACATTCACTCAACCAAATCAGTGGTGTCTGCCACTTGCCTAAATGTAGCTAATACTTGAATTCATCATGGATCCAGTTCTTTCAAAGGATTTTTTTTCCTTAGTTTAAATATAGGCTCAGCAATTTATGGCTTCTCAAGAAATTGATAACACTGCCTGTTGAAAATGAAAAATGCAAGCAATTATTTGACCACTAGCAAAGAAGAAAATATAGGATGATGTGTTTGTTTCATGCTAAAGTAGACAACTATGCACTTTCCTTTTCCTAAGCTTTCTATTTAGCCTTTCCTTTGGTTAAGTGAGAAATTTAAACATCTCTATTTCAACTTTATAATCCACCCATCATTATCTGGAGACTCAAGCCATTATATTTTCACTAAAAGTCAGATTTTACACCTGCTGTGTTCTCTCTCTCTCCTAGTTTTATAATGCCATACAAAAGCACTTTGTCAAATCGGATGATTTTTCCAAAGAGGCCTGCACTGTTATTTGTTAGTTATTACAGCAGATATAATCTTATTTGCCAGCATCATCATCAGAAATCAAAGCAAACTTTCAACCAAGCTATCTTGTACTCCGGACATGCTTTAGCTAATTATGTCTCTTTACTGCATGTTTTTACAGCATATAAAACAATGGAGCCCTGGCATTTTAGGGTCTCTTACTCAATACCTCACGCACAAATTAGCTAGCTCTGTTAGCTCTCTGGCAGGTCTCTGGGGATTTCAGATGCCAAGAAAGCAGACTCTTGGGTCCAGCGTACAAAGTTAATTGAAAATCCAAGGGATGAGGTATCAGAAGGAACTCAACTGCACATTTGTTTCAAGCCATCACAGCTACAGCCTCTAATGAAGTGCATTGCTTGTGACACCACCAAAGTCTTGAGACACTCCAAGCAGAATGCGAGTGCAAGACTGGAGAAATCAGGGCAAGCCTTCTGTTAAATTATTAGCAGAATTGCACTGCCTGGACAGCTAAAGACTGGCACAGGAAAGTCTGGTCTGGAAGGTAAAAAATGTCTCTTGAAGGGAGCCGCAGAGGGAGGTAGAACCACTAGAGGCTTTTCTATTGGGTCCTGGTACTAAGGGAGCTGGTACCTGCCAGAGTGAGGGCTCCTCCTTGGCCCTATCCACATTTTCTGCAAATAGCTTAATATCTAGGTGGAGAAGAGCTTTGAATCCATATACAACAGCACTCAAAAGCAGTACTGACAATAGTTCAGGCATTATCAAAGTGCATCACAAAGGTAAGAGGCTGTCAGAGTGGAGTCTGCTTGGTTTGGCTCTAGATAAGCAGGATGGAAAGACTGCAAAAGACTTAACACTTTCACCAAGGCCTTTCCAAAGGAACTTAAATGCAGAATCCAGAAGGCAGTCAGATGTGCAGCCATGGAAATGAACTCAAAGAAAAAGCAGGAGTGAAAAGAGGAGCAGAGCAACGGAGATGAATTTTCCCCTGTGCTCTAGACCACTGCTACAAGTGCTGCCTGTAACTGAAGTATTCTGTCCCCAGGACAGTGGGCAGAATCATACTTCTGTCAGTCATGGCTGTTTCTGGATAGGATGGGAGAAAAGCAACACTCAACAAGCAGGTGAGATGACCAGAGTGCACCAGAGAGGAGCTGTACCTTCCTTACCCAACTGGGAAAGTACATCACTACTGAGGCCCAGGAGAAAGTGGTAATGATCTGATTCATTAACAGGGGGTGTTCTTGGGTTCTCCACACCTAATTTGTTATTTTAATGTAGCCCCTGGGTCTACCAACCTCTAATAAGTTAAAAGAGCAACTCTCAGTGAGTAAGGCCTCACTACCTATTAATAGATGCCTCAGGTAGATGTTGCAGCAATCCAATGAAGGGATCATTTGATGACTTCAAAGAGCACTTTCCTAAAAGTTTGCTTCTAGACTACATGAAGCTGAGTTTTCCCTTTTTCCAACAGAGTTCTCTTCACTGAATACTGCTAGGTTATTCTTGGCAGACACAACCTTTCCCTGGCTCATCAAAATGCTTCTGAACAGCAGATCAATAAAAAACCTTAGAGAAGGACTATTTTGCTCTAAATAGCAGGTGCCTCCAAAATACTTCTACAGGAAAAATGCTCCTAATCTTACCCTTACTGAAAAATGTTATTCCTGCTCCTACTTCCAATTATTTCATTCAACCACTGACCTATCAGTACACCCACTGAAATTTTTAAGAAAAAGCATACTGCATTGGAGACCTGGCTGATGTCCAAATGATAGTCTCTCTTCCTTTGTCATGGTGTTTGAAGACATTAGTTCAAGTGCAGAAACAAACATGACGGATGCCCCGTTATGTTGTGTGTGCTTTGCAAAGAACATAACACACACGACTGTGGATGTATTGTGTGGAAGCTCACTACTAAAAAACCCGACAGCTTTTCACAGAAACACTGGTACCACTTTTGGCACTAGGGCCTCACTTACTAAGATACTCAGGTGTTAAAGTATAATTTGGTAGGCCCCGGAACAATCCTAAATTTCTGGGTCCCTATCCTGCACATCCAGGCCCCAGCCCAGATAGGTATTTGCAACCACTTCGCAGTGTCACATGCATCAGTTATCACTCCGCTCCACACACCCCCATCCACCCAGTTACACAACCCCCAGCAGAATTCCCTGTCCTTTAGCAGCACCATGGCCCCCCCCAAAGCCCTTCCCTCAGCCCCATCACGGTGCTCCCCCAGGCCCAGCCGAGGCCTTACCATGGCTGTTTGCACTTGTCCCTGTTCTCAGCAGCGGTGCATCTGGGATGCAGTGCCACTCACCAGCACAGCAAGCCCTGGCTGACTGGAGAAGTTTCAGCCGGGATCATGCATCTGAGCATGCTCGGGGGGAGGGGAGATTTACAAACTGCTAGCCTGCCACAGCTCCCTTCCAGCTGACCTACAGCTTTTAAGAGGGAACACACCAGAACAAGTAGTTGCTCAGCTGTAGTAACTCCGGTTCCTCAAGATGTGTGACCTGTGCTGATCCCCCTTAGGTGCTGCGGTGTCCCTGCACTGCTCCATGGAGCTTTCAGAGCAGTAGTCCTGGGGCAGCGCTTGCGCAGAAGCTGTCTTGCGATGGCCTCAGTGCAGCTTTGGCACAAGTGTACCCTACTCCCCTCCCCTCAGTTCCTTTCTCCATTGATGGCATCTGAAAAACATAAGTACAAGAGAAGGGAGAACAGGAGGGTGGAGGAGCAGCACGAGACACACATCTTGAAGAACCAGAGTTCCTACAGGTAAGCAACTACTTGTTGTTCTTCGAATGATGTCCTGTGGTGCTCCACCTTAGGTGACTGAATAGCAGTTACTAGATTAAGGTGATGGGCTTCCTCGAATGGTTGACAAGACTGTCTTTCCTGTAGTAGCTTCGTTAGCAGAGGCTAGGTCAATGGTGCAGTGAAGCTTGAAAACATGAGGTGTTGACCACGTTGCTGCTTTACATGTAGCTGCGATTGGGACATTCTTAAGGAAGGCTACAGAGGGACCCATGGCCCTCGTCGAATGTGTACGAACACCCGAGGAAATCTCCTGATTGGCCCAAGAGTAGCAGGTATGTATGTAGTCTTTTATCCATTTGGATAATCTTTGATTTGATATAGATGCAACTTTTGAATGTTCAGCAATTGAGACAAAAAGTCTTTTTGATTTTCTAAAAGAATTAGTTCTATCCAGTGTGACAGGGTCAAACTAGATGGGTATAGGAGAGTGGTGGAAGAGGTATATATTAGCCCCAGGCTTAGTAAAGCCTTGTTTCCTGGGCTGGGTTAGACAGGACTACACCAGGGCAACTGGTTTCAGGTGTCTCAATTAGCAAACCTACTGCACTGCTTAAAAGTCTCCTTCTTCCTTCAGGTTCCCCGCCCTGCCTGAGACCAGAAGGGACCAGAGCTGCTGGAAAAACAGTTGGAGTTTGTTTGCAGTTTTGCCACAACACTCAAAAAGGTACAGAGGGAGTGGCAGAATTCTTACATGCAAGGCTGTTAGGCCCTGCAACTTGAAGTAGGACTTGTTTTGCTTCAAGAACTGAGCAAGGGAGTGAAGGTGGGGGCAACCCCAACCCAAACAAAGAGAGAACCACAGAGACTGAGGTTTCAGACCACTAGGCTGTGAAACCTTCTCAACCTTAGAGAATAGTACAGAAACCATGGCGCCATACTTTGGCGACCCAGGGAAGACAGTAGCCTCCTGGACTTGGTGTGAAGGCTACTACTCCTAGGGTCTCTGAGTCTGGGCCCAGGGTAGAGGGCAGGGGCAGGACCGCCCCCCCCGCGCCATTTCCCCAGGGGTGCAGCCTCACTAGGGGTTGTGGAACAGAGAAGAAGCCCCAGTGAGAGGGACCAACTGGACTTTGCCAGCCCACAGGGTAAATGCACAGGACCTCCAGGAGGCAGACTAGGCCTTACTTCACCACACCAGGTAAAATGCAAGAGCACATCTAACGTCTAAAGTATGGAGGGATGCCTTTTCATGAGTATGATGTGGTTTTGCGTAAAAGGTAAATTGGTTGATTTATGTGGAAATCATCTTAGGAAGGAATGATGGATCCGGATGGAGCATGACCTTATCTTTGTGAAAGGCTGTTTATGGAGGATCAGATCTTAACGTGTTTATTTCACTCACTCTTCTTACGCAAGCGATGGCAACAAGGAATTAAACTTTAAATGACAACATATATGATAAACAAGAAGCCATAGGTTTGAAAGGCTCTTTCACTAAAGAATGAAAGACTAAATTAAGGTTCCATGGTAGTGCCATAGGTTGTACCGTGGGATAGAGTTTTTGAAGTCCTGTGGAAAAATGCTTAACCGTAGGATGGTTGAAAAGAAGGATTGCTGCAAAGAGTTGTGAAAAGTAGAGAACACAGCCAGGTGGACTCTTATGGAATTGTTCAGGAGTGATAAGTGGTTCAAATCCAAAAAAAACAGTCTAATGTTTGGGGAATCAAAGAAGATATTAGGAGAAATTTTTTTTTATTTAGGTACCAATGACAAAATCTTTTCCATTTTTGAATATATGATTTCCTTGTAGCAGGTTTTTGACTATTTCATAGAATATGTTGGACTGGTTCAGAGCACTGTAAATCTGTTATCATAAACCAGTTAAGTACCACGCTGTTAGATGTAGCTTGTGAATCTGAGGGTGATGAGATGCTATGTTGTGTTGGTAGAGCAGGTTTTGTACCTGTGGTAGCCATATTGGTTTGTATTTGGATAGTTCGCAACACTGGGAAAACCACAGTTGTCTGGGCCAGGCTGGTGCTATCAGGATGATGGTGGCTTAGTCCACACACAGTTTTTGAATGAGCAGAAAGGCATACAGGAGTTTTTAGACCAATCTCGAAGAAAAGCATTCCCTAGAGACCGCAAAGTTAGCTCCCATTCTGGAGCAAAATTGTGCACATTTTTTATTGTTTGGAGCTGTGAACAGATCTATTGAGAGGAAGCCCCATTTTTGGAAATTTTTTATTAGAATTTTGTTGTTCAACTGCCATTCGTGAGCAATAGGAAACACTCTGCTCAAACTGTTGGCACTTATATTCTGTTTGCCAGGAAGGTAAGTGGCAGATATTAGACTGGAATGGTGTGTGCACCAATTCCAAAGCCTGACAGCCTCGGCACAAAGGGATGGGGACCTTGCTCCGCCTTGATGGTTTATATGGAATATGCAGGCGATATTGTCCATCATGATTCTTATAGACTTTCCTTGTATTGTAAGAAGGAAGGGTTGGCATATCTCATGGCTCTAAGTTCTAAAACATTGATATGTAGGGATAATTCCAATTTTGTCCATTTGCCCTGCACTACTGATGCATCTGTAGTTATGATTGAAGGTTGAGGACGTATGAAAGGCACGCCTTGAAGTAAATTTTCTGGGTTTTTTTCCCCACCAGTTTAGGGATGCCTTGATTTGTGCGGGTACAGTAAGGGATCCGCTTAAAGGATGTAGGTGCAGTTTGAAAACTGTTGCAAGCCATGACTGTAGGACTCTCATTCTCAGCCTTGTATGTGTAATGACCAATGTGGATGCAGTCATGTGCCCCAAAAGCTGTAGTATTCACCTTGGGGGTCATAGTTGGATCTATTTGGATGAGCTCTACAAGATCTTTTATCATTGCACAGCGTGTATCAGGAAAGCATGCCCTGCTTGAGTTGGAATCCAGAACTGCACCAATGAAGTTGATTTTCTGAGCTGGCGCTATGGTGGACTTTTCAAAGTTTATCTTTAGTTCTAATTGTTCCAATAGTGCCAGTGTGAGGCTGGTGCCAGGGACTGCATCGTCTCGAGAGGCTGTAACGAGACAGTTGTCAAGGTAGGGACAGATTGTGATTCCTTGTTTTCATAGATGTGCAGTAAGAACTGCTAGAACTTTTGAAAAAAGACTCAAGGAGTTGTGGAGAGGCCAAAAAGGAGGACCTTGTATTGATAGTGATGGGTGCCAATCATGAATCTGAGGAAGCACCTGTGGAAAGGATGTATGGTTATGTGAAAATATGCATCTTTAAGGTCGAGGGCAGAAAACCAAATCCCATCCTGCAGCACGGGTATTATTGAATTAAGGGTTACCATCTTGAATTTCAGATGTCTAACAAATTTACTCAGTAATCTCAGCTCCAGTATTCATCTCCATCCACCAGGTTTTTTTTTTCTCTCTAAAACAAAGTACTGGGAATAGAACCCTGAACATTTAAATTCATGTGGAAAGAGGTTCTATAGTGTCCAACTGAAGTAAATGGCAAATTTCTTCCCCCAACACTTGGACATGAGTGGGATCCATAAAAAGGGATGGGGAAGGAGGATGGTGGGGGGGGGGGAACAGAACTAAATGGAATAACGTAACCTTTTCTAACAATTTCTAGGACCCACTGGTCTGAGGTAATGGATGACCAAGCAGGATAAAAATTTTTAAGATGCAATTCGAAGTTGAACTCTAAACAGGATGAGAACTGCAAGGTAGTGAGGACTTTTCAAGCCCTCAACCAAAGCACCAGAACTGAGATTTTGGAGGCATTGAGTTGGAAGGTGTTTGGGTCGTCTGTTTATGTTTGAAAGATCCTTGTTTCCCTCTCTGTTGTGGGTCATATGCTCATGCATGGTACTGCGGCTAGTATTGAAAATGATAGTGGACTTGATATAGGCGCTGATAGGACTGAAATCCAAGTTGCTTTTTCCTAAATGTAGGAGCATATATGCTGAGAATATGCAAGGTAGCTCTAGAATCCTTCATCAAATGTAGTACCTGATCTGTTTTTTCAAAGAACAGTTGGTGTTTACCGAATGGTAAGTCCTCTATTTTGTTTTGCAGATCCCTTAGGAGTGCTGCAGTCTGAAGCCATGAAGCTTGCTGTAAGACTATCGCAGTTGCTATGCTTGTGGCCACTGTGTCAGCCACATCAAATGAAGCCTGCAGAGGAGTTCTAGCTACACATTGCCCTTCAGTGAGTAATGACTTGTATTGATCTTTTTTATTATCTGGCATGTCAGTCATAAGTTTTGATAGCTTTTTGAATATAGAATGGTCATAATTGGATAAGAGAGCTGAATAGTTCACTACTGTCATCATTAGTGTAGAGGAAGAGTATACTTTCTTCCCCATGAGGCCTACCTGCTTCCAGTTTTTATCAAAAGGTGTGGGTCTAAAATTGGGTTGTTTATTTCTTTGGTTTGCTGCATCAATTATTAATGAATTAGGTAAGGGAATGGAATTTCTTTTTACCCATCCCTCAGGTGGAATATAGTATTTATCATCAGTACATTTGTTGGTAGATGGTATCGATGCTGAGGTCTGCCAAATGACATTAGCAGGATCTATTATTGTATCATCCATGAGGATTGCTATCCTGGATGAGGCTATAAGAGTGCAGTATTTTCAGAAGCTTGTGTTGAGTTTCTGAAACTTCTTCCACAGTATTTCTAGATCTTGAGCAACCCTTTAGAAGAGGTCATTAGTTTGTAGTCATCAGTAGAGGTCAAGGTAGAGGGAATGAGAGCATCATCAGGCAATGGTGATACTTCATGTGGCGATGGTTGAGTATCATGAGACCTCACTGATGTAAGAGAGCGAGCACACTCCAATGGTCTTGGAGATGCAGACACGTGAGATTCAATAGGTGAGTTATCATTGTGAGTTTGAGGACTTTGAGGTCTTGAACGATGTGTGTGGGAAGAATGAGACCTTCTATGTTGCTCGCTAGTGTAATGATGAGAGAGTATGGATAGTAGCAAGGAGATCTGTAATGAGAATAGTGTCTGTAGATGCACTGGTGTATAGGATCTACTGTGTCTCACAGACCTAGCGGGGGATGCGTGGCCAGAGTAAAACCTTCCATCCTCCCAGTCGTTGTAGTGGTAGATTAAGGATCGAGTGGAAGAATAAACATCAGCTGATGGCAAAGGATAGCTCTCTGATCAATGTGGAGATAATAAATGATGTCGCTTACAACTCCTTTCACAAGGGAAAGAGTGAAACTCCATCCTCTTAGGAGAAGGTGCCTGATAACTCTTATCAGAGGGAGCTTTGGTCAATGATTTTCGTTAGGCCATGAAGGCACCAAAGTCTGTGCCACATCAGAGGTCAGTTCCATAGACCAGAGGTTTCATGGTGCCTGTTCTTGCTGTATTACTTTATCTGAATCAGTATCAGTGAGCGGTGCCATGTCAGGAACCAGCATTTTGCTCAGTGCAGTTGTGTACTCTAAAGGACGGCGCTCATTTTTTGATGAAGCTGTATGCTTCAATGGTGCCAGTTTTTTAATGTGGGTAGATTTATTGTCATCCCAAGCTGTTGTCAAAGCTCAGGGAAGTCTGGCACTAGCTTCACCTGAAGAAGCTGAAGCTTAGTGGATGAGCTTTTGAGTGCTCTTGATTAGCGACGAGGGACCAGTTTTGGGTGTCACTGTATCTTGGTTTAAGGATGCACTCCTCTCCTGCCGCTTAGGTGTAGCTTGCTTTGCCAGGTGTTGTAGATCTGGATCAGAGGCAGGCTGGAGTGACTTTTCCATTAAACGAGCTCTCATTCGGCACTCTGCCTTTTCAAGCTTTAGCAGTTAAGCAGGAACAAATGGTCACATTTCTGTGAAAGACTCTCCAAGACAATGAAAGCAATGCAAGTTGCCATCTCAGGCAGGCATTGCTTTTCTACATAAGCATCTTTTCAAGCCACAAGAGGATGACATGTTTGTTTAGCTCGTTAGGTCTTTCTATTTCTTTTTACTTGTAAATTAAGTTGTGTTCTTACTGACATATAGTCAGTCTGTTGTCCTTTACTTTCTTTTGTTTCTTCTTTCCTGTTTATTTTTTTTTAAACTTGGGTTCAATGAATTTTTTTTTTTTTGAAGACGAAGTAAAAACTGAGGTAAAATAGAAATAACTAACAAAAGAAACTGTTTTCTAAACTGACAGGGTTTCAAGTCAGAGGAAACAGAAGGTAAGTGGCTCCGATGCTCAACCTGGGACAACTGAAAGGAACCAAGAGGAGCAGGGCATGCTTGCGCCAAAGCCACACTGAGGCAGTCGCAGGACAGCTTCTGTGCAAGCGCTGCCTCAGGACTACTCTGAAAGCTCCATGGAGCAGTGCAGCAATGCCACAGCACCTAAGGTGGAGCGCCACAGGACACCACGCAAAGAAGTCTGCATTCCAGCTGCCGTTTCTATTTTTAGAGGACCTTGGATCGCTGCATTCCGGTGTGTTCCTCTATTTTTAGGGGATCCCAGAACACTGCCTCCAAAAAATAGGGGGCCCTGGAGTGGCATTCTGATGTGTTTCCCCTTACTTTAACCCCTGAAGATACTCTAAAGGAATCTTGGTATGCTAGTCACCAAAAACAGAGATTCTCTCTGCTTTCCTGCGGATGAAAACACACACAAATTCATGTAAGACACAGGGAGCTTTATGTCTCAAGCACGTGAGTATCAACAAGTTCTGTTTAAACTTGGCTCCTCTTCTACTCATGAAGAAACCATTCTGATCCCACTAATGTCACAGGTCAATGCTAGTCACCACTATGTCCTCTTTCTGACCTTAAAGCACTCAGTCAGGTGTTAGGACTCTAACACTTACCTGTTCTGGGGTTCAATCTCTGTTGTCCTACTGTCAGACTGGCATTGGGTACAACTCCCATATACACCAACTACTTATTATGCAGCTGCCCCAGCAAGGTTTGGTGGATGTCAGGTATGAGTTTGATCATCTGTTCAGGAGTCAGCTGCCAGTGGTAGTGACCAGTCACTTTTTAAAAACAACTTTATATATTAGCAAGTAGACCAAAACACTAGAGAAAATGATTTTGAAACAAACAGAGTCCACAGACATCTTTGGTCTCATCTAATCTGATGTTTCACTGCAAACTATGTTAGACAGGCTTCTTGCTTAGGAGATTGGAGCAAAACAGATAACTTCTATTCTCTTAGGGATTCCAGGAACTCTTGAAATCCAGACTGGTGCTGGTTTGTGTCTAAGTGTCTGTCCCACTCTGTTTTGCCTTTCTGAGGGAAGCTGGGGTTTTCTCAAACTTCACCTTCCATGAATGAGTTGCTGGCTCGCAACAACCACACTGCTTATGGATCTGTTACAGGACTCCAGTATCCTTAGTCTCAACCCCCTTTTTTCCACGGTTGGCCAGCATGGGCATCTTGGCAATAACTCCATGATGGTTGCTCCACTGTTTGGTAGATAGATCAATTCAGCCTCACTGGCTTGCAATCACAGGTCTTTTGACTGCAGCCAAAGGTGTGTGGAAGGGAATGTATTGAAACTGTACAATACACAGTATTTGAAAACAGCTTAGAAATCCTAAATGCAAGCCACATTACAGGATACAGATTAATTGCAGAGCAATTTGTCATAACTGGTCATAACAGAAATCAAGACAAGACAAGAGCTTGCTATTTCCTCCACTCAGCTATAAACTGACCATCCCCCCCCCCCCCCCACCACCACTAAAAGCAACTTTAATTGCACAGGCAATTTTCTTTCCACCTCAAGCATGGCATACAGCCTTCACACAAACATAAACCATAAACTAGAATCCAAGAAAAGTCACCAGGAAATGTTGTTTAGAACAGATTCTCCAAATGTGAAATGCTACTCAAACCTCACAGGCAAGCAGCACTGAAGCATATTATATATTCATAAAGACCTTTTCAGCACTGTTGACAGAATGTCCAAGAACATATTTAACATCAAAGCATGCAAAACAGTTCACTTCAAAGGCAAAATCAAGCAAACTGTTTTCACTAAACCCAAATATACTGTAAATGGGGATTTCTCAGATAACAGAGGAAAACAAACAGTTACGATAAATGGCACACACATTGGAAGCCTGAAGATGCTGACTCAGCATAGGTCAGAGTAATGAGACATTTTCGCCTCTGATGCCAGCACTAAGTATTTTATATAAATTCTTATTGGTTTGAACTATGAAAATAACCAATTCTTTGACTTAACACTAACTCACCACTACAAATGGTACTTCAGTTGTATGCAAGAACTTACATATACAAAAAAGTTATTCTTTTTCAAACCAATTATTAGCCTAAACATTGTTCTTACTGGAGAGTACACTGGAAATATTCAACCAGCTAGATATACAGTAGGGAAAGGACAAGTAGAATTTCTGAACTTGTCCTCTGCTTATTTACCTCTAGAGGAACGTTTTAGTTTGCTGCTCATTTAGAACCGCACTGGCAGATTTATGCTTTGAGAGCTTGATAAGAAACACACTAGCATGACTCTTAGAGAACTTCTATTTATGTAGCTCTGAGGAATTCCATAATCAAGTTCAAATACTTTCTACTAATGTTTTGCAGATTAGCAATTGTTTTTTGGGACACTAAATTTTCATTTAGTTCCCCTAATTTCCAGTGTTTAGTTTTCTATGCTCTGCTCTACATATACTGTTGTTTTTGGCAGGAGTCAAAGGGAGATACACAAGTTGCTTACAATTACTTGCGTATCTCCCTTCGACTGCCTAACACCTTCTGACAGCAGTGTCTTCAATTAATTGATGGAAATGCCCTCCCCTCAACTCAGTGCTACTCTTTTTGAGTGGATGGTCTTACCCAGTTGACTTCCCAATCAACTGAGTGAGTCTCCAGTGCCCTACTCAAATTGATGGCTGTGAATTTGTCTCTGTAAGTGTAGACACAGCCAAAGACTCACAAACATAATTTAGATCAATCAGTTCAGACTAGCACAAAAGTCATGGAAGTGAAAGATATAATGGTTCAAGAATTTATTTATATATCAAAAATCAAAGCCAAAGACAATTTGAATAACTAAAAGTATATTATACACAAAGCAATACAAAACATGAACTTATAAAACAAAGTTTTGAAATAGTGTATTTCAAAAGGTCACATTCACAACAGATGCTGATGGTGGTGCCCTTATCCATTCCTGAAGTGAGGTATATGTGCACATCTTCTTACCGTACACCTGAGCGACATTCTCACCATACCAATGCTTGTTAAAAAATATTGGATTAGTGTGATGGCTTGAGTTCCTATATATTTTAGTGTAGGGCCTGGCTCAAAGATCACAGATGGCAGACTGTTGGTCATCATCTAACTATTCCAGCAAAGAGATGCAGGGTGTAATGTAAAATTACACTGTTGTGAAATACAACAGTTGGTGTGTACCACTTTTCATTTCTATCTAGATGCCTCGAATACTTGTCAGTAGTGCAGCCTGCTATACTAACCATAAACACCCATGCATAAATCACTTGTTTCATAGCTGTATTTGAAGCAACTACAGAGCAAAGTGACAGGGAAATGATAGCTCAACTAACAAAAAGATTTATGAAATATAGTGCTCACTGACATAGCAGATTAGTGTTAAACTTAGATGTTTATTACATTTACTTATTTTTTAGTGACACACATGAACAATGTGACCTTTCTGAGACAGATTTCTCCGACTGGTATTTAAATGGCCCATCAATGATAAAACTGTCTAGTACACCTCATCTCCTCACAATCGATACCATTAGTGCAAGTGAGAACTCTGTGCAGGAACAGACAGCTATGTAGTTTAGAACTAGAGTTCTAACCAACTAACAAAATGGCAGAAATGTTAACCTTTTTGCCTCTCCCATTAGAAGAAAATGTCACACAATCATTCTGAAAATACACATTACTATATGCAGATACTGCAAAAGAAATTTACCTCTGGTATTATCTGCTTTGCAGTTTACAATAACATCTAGGTTAACCATTTAAATGTATTTAAACCCAAAACAGTAAATCCTTTTGAGAAGTTCCTACAGAATCCTTGATGATCTTAAAACAGTTAAGAAACAATTAAAACACCCAGAAAGCAACCAAAAATTAGATCAACTCTTTGAAGGCAAATTTACCTCTAGTTCATGAATCAAAGCTCTTTGGAATGACTTTTTAGCTCCTCTGAGACCTTTTTCTACCTTTCAACCAGAGAGAAAATAGTCTCTGAGTATTTGTCAAGCATTAATGAATAGGACAAAATAAGGAATTGCGTAGGTGTGGTTTTTTTGAGTCAACAGTTGTGGACTCCAATACGACCCAGCGCAGTGACTTTATCAGATAAGGAACAAGTCTGATACAATTATGGCTGTATTTACCATACATCAGACACATCAAGTGTCCAAAGCATCTAAAGTAACTTCTTCCATGCAACAGAAGACACTTTATTTGCTAATGAACAGACTGCTATGTGTTTGGCACAAACATTTTGCCAATGTAAGGAGTTGTATTTAGCGTAACATTTTGTTTAGTGTTAGATTCAAGGAAAAGATGGTACGCATAATCTATCTCTGGGGATTTATTCTGAAACATGCAGTATTTGTATGGTACCACTGTATTGTACTAGCTGGTCCTTTATGTTCTTGGGAAAAAAATTAGACAAACTTTCAGCCTGACAGAATTTTAGTTATCTTTTTTGCTTTTATTAACAAGCATATAATATTAATTGGCAAAACACTGAATACAAGCTTCACTATCATAAAATCAAAACATTAAGCAATAATCCCCCAAGGCTTATTCAGACAAAAACTAGCCACCAATAGTACAAAAATTACACAGCAACACAAAGCATAAAAAATGTAAACTTTCAAATGAAACAAAGTCAAAAATATGGTTTTATACTGCGATAGTTTCAGTATCTTTATATACCACATATTGAGGATAAAGGCTTAGTGGTTGCACTGGCTTATTGTCCCTCAACCCTATATTAATCTTGTTCCGGAAAAAAAGAGCTTTCTTGTATTCATTTAAATTATTTGGATGTTAAGGATTACATTAAACCAATGTTATAACTGTATTTTAAAACAGTAGTGAAACTTCAGTCTGTCCTTCAAAAATCAGGGCTTCTGCAAGCATGCCCCTCCCTAAGTAACTCTGCTCATGTGAATAATCTCACTGACTTCAACAGAACTATCCATGTGAGTAAAATTACAAGGTAACTTTTTGCAAAACTGAACCGTCAGACCCCAATCCTGCCATCTGGTCTGGGCAGGCCACACTGACTTCAACTGGACTCTAGGAGTGCATAAGGATACATCAGATGGATCAGACTGCAGCACCGGAGTTTAATTTTGTACACAATCAAATTCAAACAATGTTTTCTTTAAAAAAAAAAAAAAAAAAAACAGAGAGAGGCTTACCATGATGAGCAATTTTCCAGAAAATCTGTACCTAACCTCCACCTTCATGAAGAAGCAGAACCAAAAGGCAGTTCAAAACTTAAGTTATGCACTTTAAGAAAGTAAGCACTCTCCCTGCACTTGGTACCTAATGAAATGTTAAGTCATGACCTCTTCATTACAGTTAAGTATACCCTTATGCAAATATTTTAGCCTGTACAATGGGATTTCTTCTTTTAACTTTGAAGCAGAGGAACAGATGCATAGGTCGCACTAAAACCTCCGGTGAAGCATCTGAACTGCAGTGATTACCTGAGGAAATACAGAAACTGAATTGTTCTGTAGAGTACAGTTTTGCTGTCTGCATTAAATGCATTTCTTAAGTACTGATTAAAATATATAAGTATCAAAGATTCATCAGCTGATGTACAAACTGGTTGGCTTTTTCCTATTACATTTAGCTCAATGGTAAGTTTCAAATAGGCTAGCTAAACTCCTACATTTACCATTTAGTGGGAAAAAAGTCCAATGACTCTCCTAAGACTAATTATGCTGTTATGAAGACAATAGAGCCAGATAAGCTTTCAAAGGCTCATAGCCTATTGGAAAAATAGCACCATCATAGTTGTAGTCTGATATTTTATATGGTCCCATATCCCCAGAGGTTATAGTGTTGTGTATAGTATTGCACAACCAATAAAAAATAAATATTCCCAGGTTGGATGGTACACAAAGATACCAGACATAACAACGGCACCAAAACAATTTCAGATAGGCTGCAAGTCTTGCAGATTGCTTCCACAATTCACATTAAGGTTTCTTGCCAGATCATTTATTTTAAAATATTGCTGACAGGTAGTTCTTGCACTTACACACAATTTTAAAACCCCAAACTTCACTTCCAAAAATAAAAGAAAAAAGAAAAGAAAAAGAAATAAAAGCCCATTTGAATGTACATTTTAAAAATCCCACCTACATTCCTTCTCAATTTAGCAGTACGTAGATGCTACATTTACAATTTAAACATATGCCTTATAAATGCATGTTTCAAACCTATTGCACAAAAGCATAAGTAATGCTCTTTATCCATACAAAAACATCAAACAAAAACTACTCAAACTCAAAGTAAAAGTAAAAGGAAGAAGCTTGTAAAAACATCTCACAATTTCATTTTATATGCCCGTAAATAAAGCTGGACCATTGAAACCAAAAATACTTGGATGGTAAAATAAGATAGAAGGCTTAAAATAGAATAAATAATTTTATAAAGTTATTTTTTTAAAACCCCCAAATCTTATTTAAATTCAATATTATATATTCTATCTGAATTCTCTATTTTAAATGAAAACTATATCTAGTGAGACTATGAGCCTGGGTAATCAGTCTCATTGATGCCGAGGATAATGCAACAAGATACTTAACTTGTACTGCAATTATTAACCAGCATAAGCAGTTGTGAAAACTACTTCACAGTAGCTCCATCTTCATTAAAACCAAAATAAACAGAATATGACCCAAGCAGGACCAAGAGACAGCTAAGCTGAGCATTTTTTTTAAATCAAGTTATTTTTCCCCCAATATAAGTTTTGCCGTTAAATCAACTGTCTCTTAAGCTTCACAGAAGTGACAGAACACTAGAACCCTGAAGGCCTCTCACTGACTATTGAATTTAATTGCATTCTAGTCTTTCTACGAAGCTAAAAACCAAACCAAATGGGGCAGGAAACCACCCCAGGAAACAGATTCTGTAATGAAGATATTCTTCTGACATGATGCAATTTAGAAAAATAGGTATTTTTACCACTGAGGTTTTATCAAGTCAATACATTAAAAAAGCAGAGTTACACACAATTATGAGCTATAACCAGCTTAGATGTTAATACTGGCTTGAGATTTATCTATCTATACAGAGATCAACAGTTATTTAACTATATTGATATAGCACCATAGCAAATTCAAGTGATTCCAAAGATAGCTACAAAACTTACAAATATGTATTCTGTACTGTGGATTGTTACAGTGAACATTAGAAGTGAATGGCAGAGGGCTTTTTTGAATTTGCATGTGCATACTGTTTAAACTCTCCTCAGTGTAATTACACAGGAAAATATTGAAATTCTGATGTAGTTCAATGGCACTGCAGTTTACGTCTGGTTTTACAATATGCAGCTGCAGTGTATATTCTGAGGTAGACAGATCATGTATGCATACTTATTAAACCCTTAGATGCAAATGATTCACCCTGATTAGGGTAGGATCATTTGGCTAAAGTTCCATCACACTCCCCACAAAGAGGACTGTGACAACTGATCAACCAAAAAGGGCCACATTGCCTATGCTCACTATGTGGAAAGCTCACAAAGGGCCACTTGCTCACAAGATTAATGAAGTCTCCCCTTTCCTCTTCTGACACTTGTATTTTTTCTTCGTGTTCCCTGTAGAAAATGCTGAACTGAAGATAGGTGCATACAGGAACAGAAAGGTCAAACTTGAGCCAAATTCTATTCCCCTCATCCTCCTAGATGTGAAGAAGTCCCCTCTGACCCAACACACACACACACACACACACACACACACACAGTACATTTACATGTCTCATGCCCTTGAATTGCAGAACTGGCACTCATACTAGCCCCAAAGATTGCCCTTCATTTCTCCATTTGTACCTACTGTGATCAGCTCCTCATTCCCCTCTATGATTATGATTAAAAATAAAGAACCTTTATGATGATGTTTTGAAACACATACAGGCGAGATCATGTTTCCTCACACAAACGTGGCTGTTGGAAAGCTAAAAGAGAACACAAATGGAGGAACTGATGGGTCCAGCTAGGTACATGCAAGGAGGCGTACAGGAATGTAGTACTTTGGGGAGACAGGGACTTCATTCAGACCCAGGAGAAAAAAGAATTTACAGTTCGGTTGGATAAGCCATTTCTCAGGATTTACTCCCTGATCTGAAGTCCTATTTTACATAATGATTTTTTTGCAGGGCAGAGGAGCACAACTGGATGGATTAAAGAGGTGCTAACAAACATGATTGTTTTAGCTGATGACATCTGCATTATGGAGAAATAAAAGGGTTTAATAATATGTATACAAAACTGGTAATTTCAGTTGTTCAGGGAAAAAACTTTCCCTCCTGAGAGTTTTAGTAAAAAAAGGTGACCTTCTGCTGCCAATGTGTTATACTGCACATCCTCTTTTCCGTATCTTACAATCCCCTGTGCCAATCAAACATTCTAATATTCATAATTTTTGAATATACATTATAAAGTATATCACTTGCAGAAACCTTTTCAATCAATCAGCAGCTTTTCAAGACATTTATTTTTAAAAGACTCAACTTTTTTTTTTTCTCCTCAGTTAACACCCTGCTAAGCATTATCTCAGCTTGGACTTGATGACGTATTTAGGGTCCTGGATCTCCAAAGGCTGAACACCAAAGATAACTTAATAGGTTTTTAAGTCAGAAGGTACTACCGTAGTCTAGTCTGACCACCACGATAGCTAGTGATGATGCTAAAGAAAACAGTGGCTTTTTAAGGAAACCATTAAAGGAAATCTATAACTGGTCAGTAATTACAGATGAATTTTCAAACCAACGAATTGGAAATTTAAGCAGAGTTACCCAAAATAAAAATGATTTAGTTACTAGTGACAAACCTAGTGGAGAAACAAATTCTCTCTCAAGAAAACAGATTTCTGCAAACCCCTACTGTGTAACACAAGCCTACCTTAAAATTCACAAATTTAGTACTTTGAGTACTCTTGTGTTATGACTGGATGCAACTTATGCTATAGCAAAATATTAACACATTAAAAAAGTAAACTCATTTTCATTAGCCTCATCAAATCATGCAGAGGGATGTCAAAACATTAATGAAATATAAAATGAGATCAAGCATTGTGTGAAACTAATGAAGTTTTCATATGCTTAGATTTTTAGGAAGTTTTTAATGCAGCATAAATATCACCATTCACTGTATCATAAGATAGGTTCGATGCTCCTCAAGGGGCTCAATGAAAGCCATACTATGTAAGACAAACACTTTGCAGAATATAGCAAAAGAAGAGTTAAAACTTTCAAGATATGGAAAGGAACTAAAGGTAATTTTGGTGTAAAAAACCCCAAACTTTTAAATCACCACCACCACTTTGTGTGTGTGTGTAACTTCAGCAAAGAGATAAATGATGTTGAGCTACATGGAACTGTGAAGTGTTTTCAGGATCTGTAAACTTAGTGCTGGTAGTGTCCTCTTGTGATTTTTTTATTTCGTACAAAAAAGTATAAATATTTTCTGTCCAGAAATCTGGGTAACACATCCCCAGAAGAAATATTCAGAAGGGTGGATGCTGTGAGAGCACTACAGTCTTCCAAAACAATTCTGCTGGTTCGTGTCACATGTGAGTTAAGTGATGCACTAAGAAGGTGCCTGATGATAGTCTCTGCAAAAAACGCTGTCCAGAAGGACAATAAAGGTCTCTTACAGCAAGTCCATTTTGGGTCTGTAATGTAGCAGTAGAGGTGCTTTCTGCAAGATAAAATAATGAGCTAGTTTAAGAAGCAAAAGCAAAATGAATCCTCCTATGTGACAGGCAGTTAACTCATCAAAATGTTGTTGATTTATATTTTAAATTAGAGTGGACTGACTGACCATTAACCATCTAGTCTGACCTTCTGTGTAACAGATCACAGAATTACACCCAGTTACTGCATATAGAGTCAAATAACAATAACCACTCTACTATGAAAAGAAGAGATGGAAAAATTCACCACTTAATCTTTAGAACAAGCTACCAAGGTAATTACTTCATTGTTAAAAATTTGCATCTCATTACTAATCTGAATGCGACTAAATTCCAGCCACTGGCTCTTGTTGCATCATTCTCTGTTAGCATACAAGGCCCTTTAGTTCTCACTTTCTACCTATGAAGATACCTACACACTATAATTAAGTCACTGCTCCATAGTCTTTTTGAAAAGCTACACAGATTGAGCTCTATGTCTCCCCATAAGGTATGCTTTTTGGCCATCAAATCATTTTAATAAACTTCTTTCTTCACCCTTTCCAATCTTTCAAAATCTCTTCTTAAAAGGAAGAGAACACAGGATTCCACTATTAGTCTTGTTTGTGACATCACTGAGGTAAAGCACTTCCCTACCCCAATGCATTACTCCTGTTCGTACAGCCAAAGATAACATCCGCAGTACCATAGTTGGAGGCATGCTGAGCTGCTTGGCCACTATTTCCCCAGAATCTTTTTCAGAGTCATTACTATCAAAAATATAGTCCCTCCTATTCTGTTGGTAGGGCCTGCATTCCTTCTTCCTAGATACATCCCTTGGATTTTTGCTGTATTAAAATGCATTTTGTTTGAACAGACCCAGTTTAGCAAGTGATCCAGATTGCTCTGTATGGATGCCCTGACCTCATCATTATTTACCACTTGGCTAATCTCTGTCACCTGCAAATTTTATCAGCAATGCTTTTATATTCACTTTCAGCTTTTTGCTAAAAATATTACATAGCCTTGACCTAATACTGCTCACTGGGGAACCCCACTCAAAACCTCCCACTCAGTGGCTATTCCCTACTGACCACTACTTTGAGATCTGTCAGTGAGCCAATTAGTCTATTTAAGGTGTGCTCTGTTGATATTGTATTGCTCTAGTTTTTAAAATCAGAAAGTTGTGTGGTACTAAGCCGGACCCCTTACATAAGTGTAAGAATATTACATCTATGCAACTACCTACATTAACCAAATCTGTAGTTGTCAAAAAGCCAAATCAGGCTTAAGACTTATTTTCCATAAAAATGATGTTAACCGGCATGAATGAAATTCCCGTCCTTCAACCCTCTATTGCTTGAAACCTGTACCAGCTTTTCCATTATTTTGCCTGGCAATGACATCAGGCTAACTGGCTTATGTTATCCACTTCATCATTTCCTAATGGTGTGCCAATGTGAACAATTCAGGTCAGGAAGGACCATTAGATCTTTTGGTCTGACTTCCTACATAGCACCAACTTTTTTTTTTTTGTTGTTGTTAGTGAAAACAAACTTTAGTTCAGTGATTTTCAAACCAAAGGTAGGGACCCAGCAGTGGGTCACAGACCCTCAAGTACTGGGTCACGAGGCCCCTGCTGCCACCACCGAAGGACTAGAATGCATTTGCTCGAAGATGTGATTCCTGAGTTGTAGACATGAATGTTTTTTTTTCAACTGGGTCCCAAGAAAAAAAATGTTTTGAAAACCACTGCTCTAGTTAGATCAAACCATTCCAAACCTCAGGAAACCGAACTATTGTGTGCCACAGGGAGAGAACTCAAGAGACCCAGTGGCCATCAATGCCCAAGGCCCATGCAATGGCAGGAAATGGGCTGAGCAAGTCATGCTCAGATGAGCTCAGCAGACAAAGCATATCCCATGCTGCAAAGGAATGCAAAACAGCCCTAAGGTCCCAGCCAATCTAACCTAGGGGTAATCTTTTTCTCAATCCCAAATCTGACAATCAGTCTGATCCCAAGCACGTGAGTACAACATGCTAACTGGACATCAAGAAAGGCCTGACTGTATCACTTCAGAGCACTGTCTGGCCCACCTCCAGTTGTGGGGAAACTCTTCACATATTCAGGAATTTCCCCATTATTCTCGTGGCTCCTATGTGCTATGTTAATATAAATAATAATTAACATCAACAATCCAGACATTAATTGGCTGGATGACATTTAGCAAGCAAGTTCTTCTGCATGTGTCTCAATTTCCCCACTGAAAAACGGAGATAATGATTCTTAGCTGCATTAAGAAACAATTTGAGATCTACTGATAAAAACACTATAGAAGAGCTAATCATCAACATCCCTAGTACATTCCACTTAATGCCCTTAGTTACTAGTGGATTGAAAATTAGTTCATCATCCTCACATAACACAAGTATCTCACTTCTTTCCAAATACACCACAGAACTATGTATTGGCCCCCTTTAACTTTACTCCACTAAATTTTTTTTTCTTCATAATCACACAGTAAAAGGCCTGTGCCACTGTTGATTCTATTCCCCCCCCCCAATGCCACGGATTTTTCCCCCCCTTACATCTTTAACTTCCCTTACCAATTTTCTGTGTTTCATAACATCTAACTCATATTGATTACTAGCTACCTCCCCGTTTCTCTGTATTGGTTTCAGCAGCTATTTCCTGTTTTCACTTCCCCCTCTGAACCAGGATGAGCTTTTAACCAATTTTTTAGCCAGATTTCAAGCTATGCAACTGTGTACTTTATGAACTCTGTTCTATAATCAGATTAACAATTTATGCTTAATGATAGTGAAATCGTGAAAAAGCAGTTGTGTCGTACCTTAAATCTCCATCTAGTGACAACTACAAATTTGAGCGTATGGTCCTTGCCAAGAATTTCTTCATTGCATAATATGTCCAGCTGTTTAAGAAGGAAGAGATACATAAATTAAAATTAAGGGACATAAAGAACAGAACACTGAGATAAGACAATATAGACTGGATAAATTCATGTTAAACGTAAAAAAATCATTTGAAGACACTGGAAAGACCCTTAGCTCTTCCCTATACTGTGTGAAACAAATCCTCCAGTCCTAATGGAGAAAGGCACCCTATCAAAGAGACAGGATCTGTCCTCTGAAATTCTGGCTGTTGAAAGACATCCTCGACCCATGAAAGCTCATCATGGGAGTGTACCATAAGGTAGACCCTAACTCTCTGATCCACCACTCTGATAGCTTCCTATAACTTCAGTCCATCATTAGGACTGTAAAAACCTGTACAAACTTTACTTCCTTAAAAGTCTTAAGTGAAGATAGCTTATCCTCTTCCACATGCTATGAAAACTATTTATGCATCACACTGCTGTATGTAGTGTTGTAGATGTATTGGTCCCACAACATTAGAAAGTAAAGATGGATTAAACAATATCTTTTATTGGAAGAATTTCTGTCAGCATAAGAGAGAGAAGCTTTTGAACTTTCTCCTTGAACTGTCCCCTGAAATACTTGTTAACTATTTATTCTGAATAATCTATTCCACCTCGTATTTAGCTGAAGAAGAGCTCTGCAAACTCAAAAGCTTGTCTCTCTAATGCACAGAATCTGGTCCAATAAAAGATATTACCTCACCCATCATGTATCTCCAGGCATCATATGGCAGATGACAACCAAGGTTGTATTTGTAATGGTTGGTCTCTCCCCCACAGGGACTATATTTGATATAAACTAACACTATTTACAGCAGCTTTCTGCAGATTTGAAAAATAAGATCTCAGAAAAAAAGTTGTTAGAATTGAGTAAGAGTGAGTTAATTTAGATAATTAAAGTCTTGCAATTACTTTAGTTCTGAAGAGTTTATTCTTCACGTGGGACAGGTATGCAACTTTGTTTGTAAGAAGTCCATGCAACCACATGGGGAAGAGACTACTTATAAAAACATAGTTAAGGACCAATAAAATAAAGCACATTCCTTCAGAGCACCCAAATAAGTTTTTAAGTGGCAATTGTTCCAAGAGTATAGAATACCTACTGTTATATGAATGAAGAAGGAAAACTGCATCAGTTAACAACTTCTATTTTAAGAAAAGTAGCCTTCATAATAATTTTGGATGAAGTTATATAGCTGGATTACACACTGGGGGCTGCTAGGATGAGAGACTTCTGAGCCTGGTGACAGTGGCTGTGGTCAAGTAGGAAAAGGAAGGGTCCTGAGACTGAAAGGCTGGGGATGGGTTTTTTTGTTTGTTTGGTAGGGTGTGTTTAGCTTGGGAAAGGATGTTTCAGCACTATGGAGCTATTAGGTAGGAAGAGAAAAGACAGGTGTGTAAGCAAGTGCAGGGGTCTTTCTGAACAGGAAGCGGTCCTGAGCTGGGAAACAGATGAGTGGAATTAGAAGAGTTGTATACAGGGACAACAGCTCATTGGGAAGGAGACTATCTATAAACTGGTGGCATGTTTGAGAGGCTTGGACATGGTAGAATCAGAACTAGACTGCATGGAAAGAGGATGGGACTAGGAGAGAACAGTGAAAGGATGGAGCGAGAAACACACTTTTCCAGAGTTTCTCAAACATGCACTCTTCCCTTCACAATAACATAACCAATTTCACAGTCAAAATAGAGGGAAGAGAATGACCATTTCTTTTTCCTACTATTTGCCTACTGTAAATTCCCCTGCAATCCCTCCAGTTTATGTCAGAGGCCCATTGATGCCATTTTTTGAGCAAAAATCAGCTTGGGGCATAACAGCAGCACAAGGACTATGAACCACTTTTTATGCCATATGGCTTGAGAGAGATGTCTGTGGTACACAGGCCTGGCACTGGCCCTACACATGAGTGTGAAATTCTGTTCTCTTTCACACACAACCAGATAAACAAGGCTATAGCACTAGTGGATGCATATACCAAGGCTTACATGAATGACAACCATTTAAAAGTGGAGGTGGAAAGACATTGTGGGGGGTTAAAGTCATATAGCTAGTGTTACAAGGGCTCAAACACCAATGGATTAGTGTGGAGAAGAGAAGCAATCCAACGTTCATGTTTTGCCTTATTTTTATTTTTATGACAAGGCTGGTTTTCCTAGCTCCAGCTCCTATGAAACAGCTGTTTTAGTCCTAATACAATATTACATTTTACTTGAAAAAAAAGCTTGTTCCGTTCTCTATCTCAGACCATAATTACAAGGAGAAGTGTTGCTTTTAAAAAATCAGCTGCCTACACTTGCTACAAGCCTTTTATTTACAGTGTAATTTTCTCTTATGTTAAAATATTACCTCATTAAAAGAAGAAAGGTTAAGTTTTTTGGCAATGAACTTCTTTAGATGTAAGACTGTTGCTTGTGCTGAGCAGCGGATCCATTTTCGTTTCAATCCACGCAATTTGCTGCTATTGCATTCCAAGCAGATGCTTACCTTCAGGGAAAAAACACACACAACCCAGGGCTGGTTAATAGGATTTTCCTGCAATCCTTTTTAACCATTCTACAGGCAGCCATTATTAGTCTTAACAAAACAGAACACAAGAATGTCCACACTAGGTCAGAACAATGGCCCATCTAGCCCATTATCCTGTCTGTCGACAGTGGCCAGTGCCAGGTGCTTCAGAGGGAACAAACAAAACAGAGCAAGTATCAAGTAATCCAACCCTTAACCTCATTCCCCGCTTCTGGCAAATAAAGCCTAGATATACTTCTGAGCAAGGTCCAAACCTAAAAACCCAACACCTATGAACTGGAACGTTCACTGTCACATTACTTAAAGCAAAAAAGCTATCTGTAACTTGTCATTTCAGAAGTACACTTCATTTAACCCCAAAGTGTCTGAATGGAAGTTGACAGCTTCTAATCTGTATATTTTAGAGATCATTCTAACTCACAAGCAGCCTAGGTCAAACTAAAAACTAAAAAAGCACATACACAAGAATACAGAAGTGTAAAGTAGGAAAGCCATCTTCACTTTTTCAATGATTGCTTACAGTGTAATTATCACGCTTCTTTAAAGGCAATGCTAAGGCACATTAAGATTAAATGCATGTTTTATCAACTTGAAAGTTAACTTTGAGATTTAAAGATGTTGCAAGAAAAGATAGGTAAAAAAATTTCAAAAGAGAGCAAGTGAAAAACAAAGGATTTTTACTCAAATTACTGATATGTTAAAGCCGTGTTTTTTCTCTGGATATTTTGACAATCATCATAAAAGAGGTGTGGGAAAACAAGGATATGTCGTAGAAATGGGAGAAAGCAGACAGCTTATGAGTGCAGGTGTAGTTTGGATAGCAGGTTCTCCCCATATTCACCCTGCAGTGGTGGCTCCTGCTAGGCCCAGCTTGCTGGTGTGGGCACTGTGAGCTGGCCCACATGGTCAAGCCACTCAGATTTGGAACATCCACCTGTCTCCATCAACCTGAGTGCTCCCACAACCATGCAGGTCAGGTTAGAAAAGCTGGAAAGGAAAGAAGCTACCACTACAAAGAACACCCAACTCCATTCAAATTCTACCATTAGCACTGACCTCTGCACCCAAATCTCAGTCCACTGGTTATGTATTCAGTGTAATAAGGTACTTTTATGTGAGTTTAGTTTTTAGCTAATCCTAACCTGAGACAGTGAAGGACACTGCACTGGGAGAAGAATTAAAAGGAGAACAAGGGGCCATCCTCATGGCTCCCTGGTGCAGAGGTGATGTTGCTTTAATGTGGTGCACAAAAACAGAGCTCCACTCAGCAAGGGTGCCATCACCCCAACAAAACCTTAGTGGCTTGTCACCAAACCCCACCACATTAAAGCTCATTTGGGTTGGAGACACTGATGCCTAGACTCCATATTCCTTCATAAGATTATTAATGCTCACTAGAGGGCTGGCATAGCTTACTGAGGTTCATGGGAGTGGGGCCCAGCACAAGCCTCCTAAAGCTTGCAGGGGAGTTGGTTGTGGGTGGCACACTGCCACCTTACGTAGTCCTCTGCAGGGGTTTAGGAAGGGGACACCCCCCTGAAATTCTCCTACTAAGCCCTCATGCCCTCCAAACTTTAGATGTGCAGGAGAGGGTAACTCCTGTCTCCTTCTCCTCACTGGCTTCTGCACAGGAGATCTAGTGAATGGACAGCCCCTCCCCCTTGCTGTGTCCTTTTGCCCTCCCAGACCTCTTTCTGGAACCAGCAACAAGTCAAGGCAAGCTCAGCAGCTCATGAGGCTCCTATTTAATTTGTTAATAATCTTAAAATTAGACTAATCAACTAGCTTCTTCTGTTTACACATACACAAGTACCTGTAAGTCTGGAGATCTTTGTTCCTGACCGTGTGATAAAAGTACAGTGACAGACTACTCCATGAACTCACACTAAAAGTATGAACACACCAAGAAGCAGGAGTAGACATTGGTAAAATATTTAATGATCTCCTACCAGGATCTTCCAACCCTTTGTAGCTTAAAATAATAATACACCAAGGGACCCTGCAATTTGCCCCAAAGGCAGATAAATTGGAATACTTCACACTGGGAGGAAGCATGTCACAAATCTAAGTGGGCTTTTGATGATGCCTTGCCAGTAACCCTATATCTGATAGCATCCCCATTGATCTCAAAGTGGCAGAATGACACAGGGAGAGGCTACCATTCAGGTGAGCATGGCCCAGGCCATTTCAGATTTTATAGATGAAGGCCACACATTCAGTTGTAGTCAGTACTTGGGAAGGGAAGTTAGTGCAGATTTAAAAGCATGGGTTCCTATGCTTCAGGAGAAAAAAAAATATTCTATAACAGATGAAGCTAGTTTATTCTACACTGGTTTCTATCTGAAGCCCCGTGTAAAGCATGTTGCATTAATTTATTCTGTAGTTGATGAAGATGCAGTTAACAACTAAAATCTCCTTGAAATGTAAAAGGTAAAAAAAGCTGATCTACTTTACCAGCAGATTGATAAAATGCACACTTGCCCCACCAATGGCAACTGAACACCTTCACTGTAGGTGGTATCTCTACCATCTTTTCTGGTTTCCCTTCAACCAACATCACACCTCCAACTTCTACAGATTTTTGCCTCATTCATCTTTCTGGCTTTCAGCCAATCAGCAAATTAGGCTATTAATTGTTCTGTCTAGGTCAGGAGATATGAAGTTGGTTCTGTATCGGATATTTTGATCCTATGCATTAGATCTCAAGTATAAAAAGATATTAAGTTTTCTTCCTTCCCTTCTGTTTTTGTTACAAAGTAGCAAAAAAATAATCTTAATGCATCAAAATAAAGCTCTTGATTTAAATTACTTTGCATCCTTGTAGAATAATTCTCTCAGCCACAGATTTCACATCAGTTTTAAGATACATTTTTAAATTCACTTTAGGCTAGAGGATGTTAGGATAAGCAAGCAAGCCAGGCCTCGTGAGCAGAGAGGGTATCTGGATAGGCAGCATGCAGGCTGTCTGCTGTGGCATATACACACTCCCTATTCCATGCAAGTCTCAGGTCACGTACATCTATCCAACCCCTTACACCCCATACAAGTATGGAAGCTAGTATTTCCTAACCTGTAAAGACCACCCCTCACCACTACCCTGACCCTCTTTCCATATATGGAGTTGTTTTTCCCAAAGTGTTAGAAAAACTAGTTTAAACCAGTAAACAAGCTGCCTGTGTATAGAAGCAATTACCATTCTACTTCCATTTTGAAGCTGATACTGTTTTGTTCAGTGTTCCCAGTACCGGTACTGTAAATAAACCTCTTCAGTGTTGTCTGTATTGCCTGATCCTTCTTGGAAGGACCTTTCCAGACTTACAAGGACAATTAGAATTGTAAGAAAAACTGCCACTGATCCTTAATGAGGTCTTCTTGAAAAAGAAACTCCACTCCTGGACTCCAGATAAAAGCACTTGGTTCAACTTTATACATTCTGCTAAAAAGCAAAGGAAGACAGTGCCTTACTTCACTGATGAAAGATTTTATACAAGATGACTCTCTCCCCATAGCACACAATGAAAATAAAGCTAAATGGCAACCTAAAACTCAAAAAACCTGCCTAATTCCAAAGTAAAAGTTGCCTGAAAGATATTCTACCTGTTCATCACTTCTGTGATAGTCATTATCTTCTTCCTGTTTTTCCTCTGAGGCATCTTTGTTTAAACTCTCATCTGTTTTAGTTTCACCTTAAAAAAAAAAAAAAAAAAAAAGTATTATAAGCATGAAATTAAAAGCTGTTGAACTGTGAGTAATCTTAACCAATACTAACAGAAATCAAATCAAGACATAAAAACACATGGGATTTTGTAATTATTTGAGTTTGTCAGAGTGGGGAGGTGAGCTAAAAAAAAAAAAGTGTCCCTGCTTTTGGAGAAGCAAGTTTATTTTCTGGATGTGTACTCAGCTAGATGAAGATTGATAGGCAGAGTGCGTAAGTTTAGGGCCCCATTCCAAAGACCACCGAATACAATGGGAAGACTGACAATGGAGTTACAAAGCTGTTGTTTAGATTCAAACTATGGAACAGTATATTAGGAGGGGACGTACTTAAACTGATTACAAAGCTTCAAAGAGAAACTGCAGAGCTGGAATTCATATACAAATTTGACACCATTGTCTTGGGCTTAAATAAGGGTATCTCCTGGCTTTCTTATTACAAAATAATAAGTCTTCTCTTTGCCTTCTTTCTACCTCTCCCCCCTCCCCCAATATGCTATTCCACATTGTTTGAATCTAAACAACTGCTTCGATTTGCTGAAACACTCAGACCTGATCCTATGACACACACTTCCTTGCATTTATTTTCCTCCCGTTCTGTACGTTCTCCGTCTTCAAAGATCTGACAAAGTGGGACTTTCTCCACGAAAGCTCATGTAATAAATGAGTAATGCTAGCAGTTAATTTTCAAAAGTGTCACAAAAGGTGACCCCTTTTGTTTGTTTTGTTGAACTAGACTGACATGGCTCCCCCTTTGGAACTTAAGGATTTGCAGACTGCAGTATTGCTCTGCCAAAGCCAGCATCATCCCTGGTGTGCTGTACAATCGCACAGTGTGCTGTGAAGGCACGTACTGAAGACAGCACTGCCACTCTGCAAATGTTCTTTGCAAGGACTTTTGCCAGAAAAGCTGCTGAGAATGCTTGGGCTCTGGTCATGCATGCTTTTATCTCCCCTGGGGATTACACCTTTGCCCTCTAGCAACAGAAAAAGATGCAGGCCACTGCTCAGGAGGAAATTCACTGTGATGACATCAGCCCGCCTTACATTCTTTCTGCAACTGTCACAAGGAGTTGTAGCAAGCTCCAAAAGGGTCTTGTTCTATGTAAAGAGCCCAGGCCTTGCAAATGTCTAATGTTTGCTGTTTCCTTTATTCCTCTAAGACATGGGGCTTAGGGTAGAAAAATGAAGAAAAAATGCCTTGGTTTGTGTGGAAGGATGAGACCACCTTTGGTAGAAAGGCCAGGTGTGATCTTAGGTGCACTTTGTCCTTGTAAAAGACTATGCAAGGCAGCTCCACAGAGAGAGCCTGAAATTCTGAGACACTTCTTGTTGCTGTGATAACAACCAGGAAAGGCACGTTCCAGGACTGAAGTGGCAGAGGGCCAAGTGGCCAGTGGTTCGAATGGTGCCTTTGTGAAAGTCAACAGGACTAAGTTCAAATCCCAGGACAGTGAACGGGCCCTCATGTGCGCAAAAATCCTTTCCATCCCTTTTAAAAACCTTACCACCATGGTATTAGAAAAACCAGACCTCCCCTGGATTGGATAGTGAAATCTCAATAGGGCAGCGAGATGACCCGTCAGCAATCAGGGAGGAGGTGGCTAGGCCATGGTCCTTGAGGCACAATATGTAGTCCAGGATTACATGGGTCTGATGCTGAATTGGGTACAACCCCCCAAGCTTCAGGCCAGTTTGTAAACCACTTCCGTTTTGCCATGTAGGATCATCTGGTGGCTGGTTTGCTGCTGCTCATCAACACAGACTGCGCCTGGGAGCTAACAGAATAACTGTTGCGTTGTCTCTTTTCATCTTTAGAAGCACCCTGTGGACTAGTGGTGTAGGAGGAAAACAGATGCAGAAGATCGTTTGAACAAGGAATAAGGAAACATCTGTTAGCACTTCCTTATCCCTGCACTGTAGAGAGCAAAATCATCTGCATTTCCTGTTGACCTTGGAAGAGAACACGTTCACACGGGGAAAAGACCCACTTCTGGAAAATCACATCTACCACTTTGAGATGGAGGGACCACTCCTCAGACGAGCCGATTGGCTTCAAATGTTCTTGATCTCTGGAAGGTGAGAAGCCATCTGGTGGATCTTGTGTTCTGTTTGCTGTGGCCCATTTGGTCATTGCCTCCCAATGGACGGTTGGGGGAAGAAGTCCCACCTTGTCAGTTGACATAACTACAGCTGCTGTGTTGTCTGTGAGGACCCAAACACTTTTGCTTTGCAAGATCAGGAGGAATGCTGTGCAAGCTAAACTGACTGGTCCAAGTTCCCTCACACGTCTCCCTCTTGAGCCAACCAAGTGCCCTGGGCCTGTGATCTGTGATCACACGGGAACCCCACCTTAAGTCTGAAGCATCCAAGAGAAAGGGTTTTAGAGGGGAACCAGTCCGTGAAGGGTAGAAGGAATGGTCCACAAAGGGTACCCCTTCCAGAATTTTCCAAGCTTCTAACCACCAGTCTAGTGAAGACTGTGTGTGTGCATAGTAGTTGTTATAACTCAATCCACTGTACATCTGCTTGGTGCATACACTGTGACCAACCATAACTCTAGTGGTTGCATATGTAGGCAAGCATGCCTGATCACATATGTGTATGCTACAATATGGCCCAAAAGTCACAGACAAGTCCAGACTATGGTTAGTGGTGATGTCAGAAGAACTCTTGAGAGTTCTAATATGGCTCTGAATATGGAGTATGGCTGTATCACCTTGGCCTGCATGGAATCCATTACCGCTCCTATAAATTGTATCTTCTGTAAACAGTATCAGACCCAATTTCTGGTCATTCAGCAACAGCCCTAAGTGAGGACAAGTGTCTTTTAGTATGGCCAGACTGGCTTACATCTGAGCCTGCGATCTGTCCTTAAATGAGCCACTCATTTAAATACGGGCAGATTTTGACTCCTCAATGCCTGAGGTAGGCTGCCACACACTTGAAATACCTGAGGGGCAGAGAAGAAACCAAATGGGAGCATCAGGAATTGGAAGGAGGTGCCCCCACCACAAAAATGGAGAAACCTCCTGTGCCTGGGGAAAAAAATGAAATGTGAAATAGGCATCTTGCAGGTCAAGGACAACCTACTGGTCTTCCAAATACAGGGAGGGCATGATCAAGGCTAGGGAGACCATGTGGAATTTTAACTTTCTAATAAACTGGGTTAGGTCTCTCAGATCTAATATAGACCTAAGATCACCCTTTGCCTCAGGGATGGGAAATTTGCAAGGATAAAACCCTCATCTCCTCATGCCCAGTGAAACTTCTTCCACAGCTCTGAGTGTTTGAAGCCTGTGAACTTCTTGCATAAGGAGAAGTCCCTGAAGAGGGATGGGGAGAAGTAATAGTGGGGTGGTGGTGAAGAAAACTGGCAGCCATAGCCCTCTGCCACTGTCTTAGGCTCAGCAGTCTGAGGCTACACTGGCCCAGGCAGAAAGCAAAAGAGTGAGACAGTTCAAATATAGAGGGGGTGTAGGATTCAGTTTCAAGATTGAAATACTGTCCTTGCGCATGCCACCAGAACAACTGGTGTTGACCATCTGAGCTTCTAGAAGGGGCTAGCTAGAATGAAGGAGGCAGGGGTTGGCCTTGCCTACAATGCCTGCCCTTTCTAACCCTGCCAAATCTCCTGTAGGCTTCTGTGCACTGTGTTTGGAAACTAGGGTTGCTGCTGTATGAGGAATTGTCTTCTAGAAACTTTGGATATACAAATCCCAAAGATCTCAACATCACTTGTGAGGTCTTGAGCCCACACAGCTTTATATCTGTTTGCTCTGCAAAGCGCACAATCCCATCAAACAGCAAATCCTGAATGGGTTGTTGTACTTCCTGGGAGAGGCCCAACACTTGCAGCCATGAACAGTATTGAATGTCGATCCCAGTGGCCATGTCCCTTGCAGCCAAATCTCCTGCACTAAATGTTGCTTGGAGCACTGCAACTGCAACCACTCTACCTTTCTTTAGGATCGTGGTGAGGTCTGAGCTTTGGTCCAATGGTAGGGCCTCCCCAAAGCACTTAAAGGAGTCCCACAAGTTGTAATTGTACCTCCTCAGTAGAGCTTGATGGCTAGCCCTCAGAGTTGTAGACTAGCAGTAGAATAAGCTCTTCTCCCAAACAAGTCTAATCTCTCGCAATCTTTGTTTTTGGAAGTGGGACTCGGTTGGCCTTGTCTCTCTCCTTCATTGGTGACACTGACCACCAGGGAACTAGAAAGAGTGGGAAAAGTAGTACTTAATTTTTGCAGGAACATGGCACCTTTTCTCTGCTCTCTTCAAAATAGGAGTGAGGAAAGAGGAGTCTGCCAGGGCTGACTATTTTGAGCACCCCAGAATGAACTGGTAAGGAAATTCATGCTGACACCATCCCCACATTAAACAGGTCATCTATCTGCATCTGGGTCTTTTCCACTTCTAGTTTCAAATTAGTGGCTAGGTGCTTGAGGAGGTCTCAGGGTACCCAAAAAATCTTCAGTGGAGGGCGAGAGCCCCATTACCACCATCTCCTCTGGTGAGAAGGATGACCCATAACCTTAAATTGGTGATGGAGCTGAAGATGTTGTCCCCTCCATGGGCTCGAATTCTCGTCTTGATTTGATGACTCAGCCTCTTCCTATGGCCATGGGGACACAAACTGGTTTCCCAATGACTGGAAGGAGAAAGAAGCTCCCAATAGCAGTGAGCCACAAGGGTTCCAATACACCCAGTTCTGAAGCCATTGTCCCCGAGGCCAAACTGCTGGAATTTGGAGCAGGATCTGGGACTGTCCCTATTATAGGAGGACAGTGGCTGGAGACATCCCACTGCTCCTGACCTCCACAGGAAATTTGCTTTTGCCCTTATCTTGCCCTCTTTACACTGCTACAGTGAGGGAGACCAGTGAACAAAAGTTTCACAGTACCGTTCCCTTGATCTTCGTCACAGTGACTGGTACTATGAGTCCATGAACCTTCGATGCCAACTGACACATGACATCTAGGTCCCAATGAGGAGCATGATCAGCATTTGGGAGACCAAGTATATCTCGGTACTGGATGCTGCAGCCAACAGTGTTCCTGCAAGGGAGATCTTGAAATCAGCAGTTGGGATCTGTGCTGTTCTTGTGCAGATGAATTCACTGCCAGTAGTGATGAATGGGATCAAGTTCTCAACACTGATTGTCCCCTTGACACTGAGCAGGAAACACACTTCCTTTCCACTGTTTGCTGCTCCAGAGACCCTAAAACAGCATTTCTCAACTGCTGTTCCATGGAACACTGGTGCTTCTCAGACCTAGTACAGGTGTACTGTGACCCACCTTGATCCTTCTCCCATGAAGGGGGGCTGTGGAGAGCAGCAATTTAATGCCTCAGCCATAGCAAAGCTTCCAGGCACATGGCAGCCAATGTTAATGCACACCTGGAAGTTTTGCTGTAGCTGGGGCATTTATCACCTGCCACTGTTAGTTGCTTTTTCAAGAATGGGTTCCATCTGCTGTTCCATGAAAGTAAATTAATACATTTAGGCATTCCCTGGTCCAGTAAAGGTTGAGAAACACTGCCCTAAAGGCCATCTTGAGCCTGTGGGAGTCCACCCACACTGTGCTTCCCTCGGTACCAGGAAGCAACACTGCCATGAGGGTGGACTTCTACCCTGCATCTTTGTCAGGGAAGGATGTTGTGAGTCTTCTAACGTGTCATCTCCAAAGGGAGGTTTCCCTTAGACACAGGAATCCTAGCCACCTTCTTCTAGAAAGGTGTGCTTGGCACTGGCAAGGACATCATCAGGTCAGCAGCCACTTGAAAGGCCTCCAGCATTGACAGGTCCACTACCTGAAGGGTGTCGATTTAACTTTCCTGTGACAGAAGGTGATCCCTGATTGGGCTCCGGATCTCTGGTGCAGGAGGAGCCTGAGGGGGTTGCACAGCACCTTGGTGCACATATTCCCAGTGCTCAACTCCATGATTGTCTTCCCTGTGGGGGAGCAATCACCTTCCATCCACAGCTTCTTTTGTTTCTTTTTTTGGTGGCAGTCTGGAATTCTAGTGCCAGGAGGATTCCAGTGCTAAGGGAGTGCTCCACACCAAGGTGGTGCTAAAGCAGGGCGAAGTGGCTGTGAATATGGCCTTAGCGCTGCTTCCATCAATAAGGCCTGCTCTCTCTATACTTTCGCAGCCTTGGACCAAATGACTTGCAAATGCAGCACTTCAGGCAGCCATTGTGGGGAATTGCTGAGTAGGCTTAAAACCCAGACAAAGGAGCATACCCCAGCCCTGAAGTAAGTCCCTAAGTGGACACTAACTGACTAACACACTGTCTATTAACTATAGCTATACAACCACTAATTAGAAAAAAAAGTGTAAAAGAAGGGGTTTGGGGTTTTTTTAGTTAAGGGTCTTTCTTTTATAGGCAGCACAGATTCCATTACTTGTCAGCTCTGATGGAAAGAAGGAACTGAAAAGCTGTAGGCGAGCGGTGCCACACGTTCTGTGGCATGTGCACAGGACTCTAAGGGGTGCCAAGACCAGCCCCTACAGAATCTACTAAGAGGAAAAGTTTTCCGGTAACTGCATGCACGCACGCTCACCTGCAACAGAATGGACATGAGCAAGCACTTGAAGAATTAACTGTGTTGTGTATTATATGTGCAGTAATTTCTACTCATCTGCCTCACAAAAGGAAGCCTTATGTATTAAGGTTTATTATTAAAACATAATCCCAACCTCTCTCTGTTCAAATTTCCTAGCATTTGAATATGATCTTGCTACCTTTATGCATTAATATTCAATTCAGCCCAATTTTAAGTGAACTCAAACTGTTGTGTGGGACTTTTTCTGTGACTAAAAACTGTATTTAATGGGAATGTTTTCCTGAGAATGTTGAATTATGCATGCACAATCAATCTGGACAGATCGAAACAAAATTATGGCAGAAGTCCCTGGATATAACAAGAGGGAGAAGCACAGATCAGAAATGGAATGAAATTATACCTTTGCTCTCCATCAGCTCTTGGGCTTGGTGCTCTGAATGACACAGGCTTTCATCAGTCACAAGGGTACACAGCAGCAACCAGGTTTCAGCGGAGTACAACCCTCACCATGCCCAACTTTGCCAGCAGTCGGAAGCACAGAAGTGCAGGAGCTACTACGCTGCCACTACTCCAAAAGATCCCCTATGTCAAGGTGGGCTTCCTATGTTAAGATGGCTTTAAGGGTAGGGGTTGTGTGACACAAACTAGTTTCATCACACCCCAGGAGGTTACCGTACAGTTTAACGGCATGAGACATTTATGCATGCACATTCACAATATACAGTGCTATATAACAATTCCTAGAATAATCTTTAGTGATTAGAATAACCTTACCAGCTTAATAGCATTTTTCTTAAGCAAGGAAATAAAACCAAAAAAAAAAAAAAAAAATTACCATTCCGATGCGAATCTAAATGTTGCTTTGCAGAGCATGTCTCCCCTTTGATGTCCCCTGGTACTTCCATGCCTAGTTTATGATAGAATTCTCTCTGTTTTCTCATTTCCGCTGTTTAAAAATTTAAACAAGTTCACTAATAAGTGCCAGTGTAACGTTCATAAAATTGTTTCAAACCCTTCCCACTTCCTTGTAAACGACACTTCCCAGTGATAGGAGGCACTTTATCTGAGTGTGAACAACACTATCCCTTCATTTCTGGTGGCCTCTCTTGCCATAATCATCATTTTATCAAGTCACATCACAAATCTTATCATTCATCTGCAGAAAAACCACCTCATCTTCTGAGGCTAACACATCCCTCTGATTTCAGATCATATGGATTTTAAAGCTACTCCATATTCTACCCTGGATCTTTCTATAAATTTCTCAGTTGAAGTAAATCATAAATGTTTTCAGTTACACAGTTTTCAGAGTTGTAGAGAGAAAAGCCCCTACTTGTAAATAGGCTAAAAATTAGATTTAAATACGTTTCTTTCATAAGCTTGCTGATTTATATGTGAGAATGTACTCTGACTTGACAAATTAGATTCAATGACAATATTCCCTCTAAACATAAAAAGGGCAGTAAAATGCTATTTAAAAAATGAGAATGGGCTAATAGTATAAAACACTCCTCCAGCTAAAGATGTCTTATTGTCAAAAATTACTATCACAAGACAGAGAACACAAATTAGAAATTACCTGTTAGCAAAGACCTAAAGCGTGCACTAACAAAAGGAAGAAAATTATTCTGAAACTAAAAATTTGCTCTCTTTTGACTATTTGGAAAGGCAACAACCAAAATGCATGAATAAATGTAGTATTTAGAACAAAATGCACATACAAAGCAAAGCCAGTACAAAAAAAATTGCTTTAAAGTACTATAAAACTTTATACAATGTTCTAATTTTCCTAAAACAGCCCCAAAATTTAAATTTCTGGAACATTTTCCAGTGCTGTATTACTTTTGTCTAACATTAACAGAAAGCACATATAGAAGTGCTAGAATTTCAACAAGTATAGAAATGCTTCCCCTGTGTATATTTTGCCTCTATCTTTGTCCAAAAGATGCAAACAGGTGAAAAACCTATACTACCCCTGTAACATGCTATTTGCAAATCTAACATTTACAGCTGAAAGAAGATATACCAAAATTTACCTTCTTGAAGGCCTGGAACAAGTTTGTAAACAATATCTTGCATTGTTCTGTCATGACTGGCAGAAAGAACAAAACAATTAGAATTTGAAAACATCTTGTTTTTTAATTAATCTATTCTAAATGTCATTTCGCTTAAAGAGAAAGATTTCGATATTAAATAGATTATGCAAACAGGAATAAAGACTTTCAAACACCACCGTAGAGAATATTAATAAAGGGTGACCAAACATCAGAAAGATTATTCGAGAGAAGGATTTTTTAGTAGACAGGATGGAGCAAGATAGGAAGGGAAGCCTGAGAAAGGCCCAGCTGTCAAGGTAGTCGATAAAGTGGTCTGGGTGACGTCATGGACGATATACTGGAAAGTTAAGTCCATCCTTAATGGAAGACGGAAGAATATGAGTAATCCCTCTATAGCAGAATGTGGAATTGCTCCCAACTGCATCCAGGTACACATGTTGGTAATGCACTTTTCACTATACCTTGATGGTATTTTGATGTAAGGCAGGCCATTTCTGGCTCAAGATGAGGAAAAATGCACTTTAATATGGCTTTTTATTCACCATGGCATCAGCCAACAGATATTAATGAAGGTTTACAATGGTGTGAACATCTTTATGAATAGCTATACACTTCTTATTCCCATGAAGCAGCAGTTAAATCAAGTTTTCATTAACTATAGTAAATTCATGAGAGAAGGTAGCCCCAGCTGTCTATCACCTGGTACAGAATCCCTGTTCTGTCACAAGTCTTACTGCACTTACAGACATTTTAAATAGAGCCTAAAAGACTTTGTTTTCCTCTACACATAACTCTTTCCTGATGTTATATACTATATTCTTTACTTGTGGTTAAGTTGGTGCAACTACAATTTCAGAGAGGTGCACATTTTCCATTAGCAATGAATTTGCTGATATGGTATTGGACCAAGTAGGGATAGGCAATTTTGTTAGAAGAATGTACATACACACAACATCCCAATGTCCTTCAAGCCCACATTTGGGAATCTTTGGAGGCATTAGCTATAATATGCTGCTTTTCTAACAAACAGCTAGAGAAAAGCATGCATGGGAAAAGCATATAAATCAAGAAAAGGAAATTAAGCCCATATATTCCAGTGTTTTATAATAAGAGGCATAAATTACTCTTAAACCAACCACTTCCATTCAATTCTAAGAAACACAATGAGCCAGCTCTAGAAGCTGTATTGTCCAGTCACTTTCAGCAGAAAGATACGATGGCTTGACAGTAGGCATGGAAAGGAAAAAAGCAAAATTATTCAAGATACACATCCAGCCTTCAATCTATTGATTTGCTTTCAACAGACATTTAAACAAAGAATAATCAAGAAAGGGCAATTCCACCTAGAATAGTCACTAGATGAAAGAGTCAGACAGTTACCAACTCTGAATCAGTACCACCAGGTTCCATTATTAAGCAAAACCAGTGGAATAATTTTAAAAATAAACCCTTTCAAACTGATACCTGGAACCCTATAACCTGCTTTTTGTTAAACTAAATAGATTTTGAGTTTCTTGAAGCTCTCTCTATGAAGCAAGTTTTCTAATCTTTTACTTGTTTTCTTGGCTCTTTTCTGAAACCTCTTCAGACACCACAGCTCTTGATGTAGTTTTACAGCAATGGTGGCACTATAGCCAAATACATATATAAAATGGCCTCTCTATCTCAACTCGAGTTTCCCCTTTTTATGGATATCACGACTGAACTAAATCTTTTGGATAGCATCACATTGCAGTTTATGTTCAACTGATTATTCATCTGGATCCACAAATCTTTTTCAGTCCTTGCTTCCAGGATAGAATCCCCTGCCTTGCAAGCATGGCTTAATTCCTAAATGAACACACTTCTATTGGCCATATTGAAAAACATTGTTAGCAGGAAGTGATCCTGATTGCTCTGAATAAGTGATGGGTCTTCCTCATCATTTTTTACTCCCCCCAATTTGTGTTACCTGCTAGAAATTTGGGGGAGATAAAAAGAGGGGGCTGACTACATTTTTCAAAAGCCACTCTTTCAAGCACCTGTGCCAGGGATGGTAACATACATACTCAAAGTAGTGCAACTAACAATTTCATCAGCTTCTTTGTGTGGAGGCAGGAAAAACATGCACCTGAAAAGAAACAGCTGTCGTGAATGCACTGCCCTGATCCAACTTAGAGAGTGCTGTATTTGCAACACTGAACACCGCAGTGGTACAGTTCTCTAGTGATAACCAAGCCACATTAAGAAATTTCAGCAGCTGTATACCATGGTGAGCAAGGCCTTAGAAATATTTAAGCTGAGAGAAAATGACAGGAGAAAAAGCAAGGGAAAGCACAACCTGCAAAGATACATCAAACAGCAGAGACATCAAAAGAGAGAACAATACAGGCAGGCTACCACAACCATGGTAAGGCACATTTGTGAAAGTACATAGAGTGGTTGTGGGGACAGAAAAAGGGCAGATACGACCCCTTGAGAGATGGCTCCAAACAAAATTAGGTGTGAAGCTGTGTGTTTAGTCTTTCTACTTCTCTCGCTACCTCTATTTTTTCATAATTAGATTATCCTGCAAATTAAGTCATTCAGAAAACTAAACCATGACAATGCTGCCACCTACAGCTTTCCATGTCTTTAACATTAAGGCCACAGTGCAACTGCCATAAAAACATATCTGAACTACCACTCGTATAAATATAATGAAATACAAGATAAACATGTACTTCACACAATCAGGAGTGGATTACTTGTAAGCTATGAGAGCCAGATACATTTTAATCAGAAATTACTAGAGCCAATTGCATTTCAGTTCATTCTGACAGAACTAGACAAACACTTTGCCTGTCCTTAAGTCTGACACAACACATTAAGTTCCAAAGATCGCTTCACAGTTCAATCCCCCACTCTGCTCACACAGAGCCATTATTTTAATTTCAAATCAAGCTGCTTGCTTTTAAGTTTTGAAGCCAAAACAGCAAGAAAGTCTAGTAAAGAATTGTACCATGGTCTACGTTATCCACAAATGACCTGTAGAGAAATTTAAATTAACTGTGATTTTTGTTTCATACAGCACACTTACCCAATATACTGTAGCGGATGGCTCTGGTGTATAACAATTCTACATGTTGGACAGGTGTTATTTTCCTCCAAATACTTCACCAGACAACTTCTACAGACTGCAGACACATTTATAGTTAGGAAGATAAGTAAGTACTAAAACCAAGTTCATATGTGTTCTTGTGGACATTTTAAAAGAAATTAGATTACACACAAATAGTCACAGAACAAGTCTCTCACAATTCAGACTGTGTCCCTTAAGTTTTATATATGTCCAATACATCGGTGACAAGCACACAATTTCTATTGTCTTTCACAGGTGTTCTGAATATAGAACAATAGTAGATTATAATCAGCGTATGAAGGATGTTTCAGGTTACAGTCCCGCTGAACAAATAAAACTTACTTCAAAGCTATCAGAATATTTAATACAATCCAAAATACCATAAAGTAGGAAAAAAAAAAAAAACTTAAAGCGATAGTTGTAAATGAAGGAAAAGAAAGCCTAGGAAACATGGTGCAAAGAAAATATATTTCCTTCCTAGAAGTTGCTATTAAGTAAACATGCAACAGAGCACAACAGAGCACTGCACAACAGTTTGCTTTTGTATTTATTTCAGAGTCTAGGTACATGATTCTATTTGTCCCATTTCACAGACATTTACAAAACAAGTGACTCATTTTATGTTTAATGCTAACTGTTTAAAATAAATCATACAGAATTATATACTTTGACAGTAATGGTTTACAGCAGTGGTTCCCAACCTGTGGGCCATGGATCCCGGGGGGGGGACAGACGCAGAGCAGCTCCAGGGGGTCCACGGACAGCCTGGGAGCTGGGGCTGGATGCCGCCGGGGTCTCCAGTTGCCAGGGAGACCCAGGCTTCCAGCCAGGTAGCAAGAAGCTTCCCCCAGGCTGAGAGTTTTTAAAACTCCTGCCCTGAGCATGCAAAGCATGCTCAGAGTAGCTGGGGGGGGGGGGGGTCGTCTGCAAGATTCCCCTGGCTCCAATGGTCAGGTAAGGCGGGGGAAGAAACCATGGAAGGGATGCTGTGGATGGGGAGCCAGCAGGGAGGAGAGACGGAGAATATGCGCGCGGGTGGGAAGGGAGCACTGGCCAGGCAGCCTGGAGCACAGAGGCACCACCGTCTCACTCAAAACGGGGGGCCGCAGACTCTCTTTCCCCTTACGAGGGGGTCCAGGCCTTAAAAAGGTTAGGAACCACTGGTTTATAGAGAAGGAGGATCAAAGAGAGAAGCTTTTGAGCTCCGCAGAGGTTTTCTGCAGAGCTGTGTAGCTCAAAAGCTTCTCTTTCTGAAACAGAAGTTGGTCCAATAAGAAGAGATATTACTTTACCCATCTTGTCTCACTAATATCCTAGGACTAACACAGCTACAACACTGCAAACAGTAATCATGTATGTTAAGCAAATTCTAGCTGAAGATTTTTCTTTTTTCACATTATTTTGACTTACTGAAATTTCTGTATTAATATATAGTGGAAAATTTTTTCAATAACTCAGGGTGATTCATTATTTTTAGCCAACAGTGCTACACCAGTTCTTAAGATTAAGCCACAGCAGCATACTTTCTGCAGTTAAACAGTGCCACCTACCTCTCAGACAAGCTGATGTATGTTTGAAGGATAAGTACAAATTAAAACCAAAGATGTAATAGACAAATGTATTACACTACTTTCAGTCATTACATTTCAGACAACACTTCTATCAGCTGTTGTCAGCAATTTAACTAGCAGGACAATATTCTTGTCCTGAACAATAAACCAAACCAAGTAGCACTGCTCACTGAGGCCCAAATCCTGCAGAGGAATCTGCCTTACAGGGAGGCTACACAGGAACAGGGCTCCAAATTAACAAATTGAGACGCAGGAAATAAGGCTAAGGATGCACTTAAAGTGGAAGAATCACCTGCATAAGCATAAAATTTCAGGTTCAATAGAGCAGTCTGTGTAGAAGCACTCAATCATTTCAGAAATTGCCACAGCAACTCCAGCCCCGGAAATGGAGCATCGGTAAGCTGACCAGAAGTGATTTCTGGTCAGTGTAGCATAGTGTTTGGAGAGGATTTATAAAAGTCATTGGAAGATACACTAGGTATTCTACATACTTTGCATATCTCCCTTTGAGTGTTGCCAAAAAGCATGGGAAGTATAAATTAGGGCTAAGCCTGGGAAGGCACCCAGGAGACTTGAATTGTGCTCTGAAGGAGTCAAACTCAATTACAAGATTCTCTTTTTTTAAGCTACAATTCACCATGTTTATTTTAAAAAGCATGCACTAGAAAACACTATCCATTGCCATCTCCTGCACTGCCTTTTTTATATTTTCATTCCTGCTAGCTATTGTTTTGGTCGGTTATAACCAAAGAATCTATCTTTCCTCACCTCTTATTAGCTAGAGTGCGTCCTTTGTTCCCCTTGTCCCATGAGTCAAATCATGAGTGAGCCAGAAGCACCCCTGGCCCTCCTCTGCCAATGGCCCATCTTCGGTGCATGCTGCTGCAGAGAGCTCCCAGGCACAGACTGGGCAGCAGCTCTGGGGGCCAGATCTGGCCCATGGGCCAGTTTGATACCTCTGCTCTAAGCATGCTTTCCTCAAAAAATGTCCTAAGGATATCTTCCATATAATGGTACTCACCTCATAAAATCACATGCAATATGAATAATGCCAATACGACAAGATTTTTTAAAATTATAGTAGGGTTAACATACCTCCCATCACCCATCAAGCTTAACATAAGCCTCAAGAATGAACCTACAAGCAACAGAACCTTCCAAAAGCATAAACAATACAAGTGACACCCAAAAATACCAAAACTTTTGGGCCTGGAGATTTATCTTCTCATTGCATAAAGAGTTTCTATAAGACGGTGACCCCAAAACTGTATTCTTCTCACGTCCAAATCCAAGATATAGTACTTGGTAAGCCTATGTAGGTAGGACCATACGTGTGCCTTGCTGATATGAACAGAACGTGCTTGTCCACAATGCACATTTCTGAACTACAAACAATCCCAGGCTTCCCTACCTCAGACCGAGTCTTGACATGCCCTTCAGCCTTAGGCTAGGCAGATCATATCAAACACCCATTTAAACATAGCCCTTTTAGTTACAGCACTGTTCAATGACAGTTTAAAAAAAGTTTTTCCAGATGAGTAACCTTAAAAGAATGCACTCAAAGGAAAAAAAACCCAAGTTCTTCACACTGGTAAGATTTCACATGAGACGTTTTAAAACACTTGAATGCATCTGTTTGCAAAAGGTCGAATGGCCAGTGTAGAGAATCTAATGTCATGGGCACAGTTACACTGGCCATCTAACCTTTCGCAAACAAATTGCATTCACATTTTTTAAAATTCCTCATATAAGAAGTTTTACCAATGTGAAGAACTTGTTCCTTTCCTTTTAGTGCATTCCCTTAAGGTCGTCTCAACTGGAAAACTTTGGTTTATGTCATATATATATTTTGGAAGACCAAAAACTGAGAAGGCATCTACAGGGGTGCTGCTTGTCATTGAATGATACTTTCCATTGAAACCTATGAGCATTGCACCACCTGTTGGAGAAAGGCGGAAAAGCACTAGGAGTACAAACAGAAGCCAAGTTAATATACAGCTCACCTAATAATATCAAAAGCAGAGTAAGATTCCTAAAGACTTCAGCGCACTGCAAGCAGAATACCAAAGATGTTTGAATGCAGTGTGAGAAGAGCTTTGCTTGGAGCAGCATACTAGCATGACAGCAGCAGCAAAACATAGGCTCATTAAATCCAAACAGTGCTTAAAACCAAACACTTTGGCAAGGACCTGAAAAGTCCCTAAAAGCACCATTTTTGTACAGTTTAGTACCAGGTGGATCAACCAAAAAAATACTTCAGCTCATGCCATAAGAGAGTGATCATTCCAAAAACAGGCTGGTAATCCATGCGGCAAAGTGTAGTACCAGGTGCAACCTATTAATCAGAAGACCCTAGCACAACATTTCAGAGTTCTGGGGCACAGTACAACGCTAACAGTCTCTACAACTAAGTTCCTGCACTTTAGGAGGCTTGTGGAGAAGGGTGAGTAAAAACAGTTTGGAGTATACACATTTTCTTAACTGCACCAGAGATGGAGGCAGCACTTTTAGGCATGCCAAATTTGCACACAATTTAGTACAGGACAGGCAAGACTCAGGTGCCTATTTCTGGTGGCTTCTATCAGCATAATCAGACTAGACTAGAAAGGAAAGAAAACCACTAGAAAAACAACACATCACACCAAAGGTGGAGGAGATAAAAAGAGATGGAGCAGAAATAGAAGAAAAAAATTTACCAGGTGGTTTTAAGACAAACTAGTTAACGTTACTCTAAAGGTGAGGGAGGACAAGTTTGGGGATGAGGGGCTAGCACTTGTGGCAGCACGTTTAGAACTTGGCAGCTACGGCTGCCCATCTCACTCCAGGGTAAGTTTTAAACAGATGTTATGACCAGAGAATGGGGAGGAGAGTGGTTTGCTTTTTTTAAACAAAAAACACCTTACTTTATAATGAAAGTCCTTCTAGCATTTGTCTCAACATTCTGCAATACCAAGCTATGATATATAGAGTACAGTAATTTTAATTTTCAATATTTGCATATGTGAAAAGCCAGTCTGATTATTGCTATAGAGATACCTAATTTTTTTAAATCAATGCAAGATTTTTGAAAAATTTACTTCCATTTACTATACATGGTTTCAGTTTTGTGCAATACAGTGTTCTTGGTTTTGCTTCTCTTACTCCATTCATGAATCAATAGGATTTTTGCTTAAAATATCAATAATATAGCAAAATTGCATTCTTTTGGAATAGCCAAAACAGATTTTTAAGTTTCAACTAAAGTGAAGCATCTAGTATATGAAATAAAAACCACTGATTTTCTGTAATATGTTGTACAATCACAGTCATACTCACAGGTATGTAAGCATTCTGTTACAGTGGTAGCATCAATAAGGTATCCATTGCAGAGACGGCAGGTTATATGGGCATTAATATCCCAGAGCTTAATCTTTCTAGTCAGCATCTTTGGTGTCTGCAGAAGAAAACACAGTTGTTAGCATTCCAAGTATACTCATCATTTAGTAAGTGTTAGAGTAACCTAATGACAATAATTTATATTAGGGATATGAATATATAACTTCAGGGTCCCATGAATTTTACACATGGAATAAAGAATAATAAATAATTTTAAAGGGCTTATTTTGTAAAAATGATCAGTTAAACAATGCAAGATCTAAAGTATTTTAAGGTCTGAAAAAGGTGGATAAAAAGAATTGGTAATTACTATGTTATATACCTTGGATTCCAAAAGCAAGTTAAGATGAGTTTGACATTTTGACTTTTAACAGTTTTCCTTCTATATTATTACACACAGATGTTGCATACCAGAGCTGCTTGTTTTACTCCTGTAAGTAATCCCATTCAAGTCAGTTAATAAATATACAAAAGTTCAAAGAGTGGACCCTGAAGGAAGTTCACCAGATCATATTATTAAAAAGGAGTGGGCCTACATTGGGTAAATTTATCAAATTGTATTCTGTATTTATATTTTCCCTATCGTTAAAACATTGCTTCAGAAATGAAGTTGTATAAGAATAAAGTGACTATAAAGTGAATTGAAATGTTCTTCCAAAAAACCTAAAACTAGGTTCTCATAAATAAAAAATTATTCCAAAAATAAAAATCAGTTCTGTCCAATAAGATTACTTCCTATGAAACCAAAGAAATCTGAATTGAATGCATTTTTCCTTTGAGAGTAAAAGGATGTCACAAACACTATCATTAAAGGAAAGAAAAACTGGGATTTTAAAAACAGAATAGCTCTTTTCAAACCATTTTTCATGGCATTTCTGATATCACAGGCAGAGAAAACAGAAGTCTGCATAAGGCATATAAGGCTTTTAAGGAGATGGCACATGATTCTGATGATTAAAATAAACTACCTATTTTACAAAGAAAGAGTGTTACTTTTTCCTCTTCTGAAATCACAAGTAGTTTTCTTGAAATGTTAAGAACTCTGCACTTCACCCTTGAAACCATTTTAGAATGACAGATATCTGCCAAGAGCACTTGAAGTCCCTGAGACACACTTATAATTCACTTCTATTACCTTTCCACATCACGTTATTGATAGTCTGTATTTTTTTAAGATAGTAATTAGCTTCTGAATGCACAGAACATGACACATTTTTCTGAAACCACATACATTTTGTTGCAAAATTAATATATTTTATTGAAACAGAATGGAAAAACTTTATAAGAACACAAGTAAATGGTTAGAATAACTTTTTTCATCCAGAAACAGGTTAATAAGTTTGGTAAAACTGAGGGCTCTCACAAACAAGTAGCTCATATCTGAAATTGAACTATAGCATGCAAGGTTATATAGCTTCCATATTTCTTTACTTCCATAAACACACAGTAAATGAGCAACATATACTGAGTTAGATTTAAATGCTGGCCCCTTAGAATATTTTAAGACACTAATATTTTCCAAAATTTCTACACAAAGTACACAAAGAATCCCGTGTCCTGTTAGCTGATCCTGCTGGAAGAAAATGTGACTGCTGCTGATCTGATGCAGGTAGTTTGTTAGCCAGAAAGGAGCAAGGAGTCCCTCTGTGAAGAGGGCCTAAGGTGTGACATGAGCAAGCCACAAGGAGGCAAACAAGTCTGATGAAACTGAGTAACCTAAATTCTGTGCATCACTTTAATTCCCTTTATTTAAAAAGCAAACCCAAAAAGGACAAGTTATGACCTGCTAAAATCTGTGTGGGCAGTTTTAAGCATGATAAGGAAGCCACCTGCTTTTACATTCTTGCTGTAAAGTAAGATGCATTGATAAAATAAAATGAAGCACTAAAACTTAAAAGCAGGAAGAAAAACTGGTTTTACCAGTGTTACATTCAGCTCTCACATTGCAGGTGTCACCAAATTGCTTTTCAATAAAATGATTGACAGTGTTTGGTTCAGAAACACATTTTTAATGTAGTTTATGAAACGTATTCCAAAATTTTCTAAGTGAAGAAAGAATACTTCAGAACATAAAAGCTTTCCTAACTGAATACAAGAGATAGTGTTTGACCTTTACTTTACACACACTGCCTTTTTATTCTCTCTCTGCTTAATTCAAGTATGTAATTAAACATAATGGGACAGCAGAAGCCAAGCATTTGCATCAATATGAGAGGTAACAGGACCAAAAAGAAAAATCATCCTGTATTTTTAAAACCTAACCTTCTGTCATCCTAAAATACGTTTCAGCTCTAGCACTGTAAAAAACATGGTAAGTGACATGAAAAACACTACCAAATGCTTCAAATTCTAAAATACTACGATAACAAGTAATGGTTAAAAAAGAGTATTATGTTGAATTTTGAGGTTTCATACTTAAATGAGACTAGTGACTAATTGTGAAGAAAGCACCAAAAGTGTGATCAACTTGTACAGGTTAACAGATAGGTCAGAACTCATATGCCAGAGAATTAGATTACTCAGTGTTCAATATTTTCAAGCTTTGTTTCCAAACAACTGAAAGATTTAGCAGTTCTTACCTAGTAAGGTCTCATTAAAAATACAGCTGAATAGAAGACAGCTGTGTTTAAAGAACCCAAAGAGATTCCTGATTTATTCTTAAAGTGATATACTGAAGTTGGTTCAAGTAGTGGTTACTATTAAACCATTAGATAATGGTGGCCACAACAGAATAGGTACAACATCTTTGGAGGCTGTGATGATGATAACCAAACTTTAAAAAAAGGGTATTTTAAAAATGATTAAGTTAGCCAAATAAGACTAATGCAAGTAAATAGATTCTCAAATTCAATGTGTATCCATACACTAATCAAAGGCACATGTCAGTGAACAGAGTGGAAAAGGTTAAAAAAAAAAAAAAAGTTTGGTGAAACGGCAAGTTTCAAGAAGCTGATCAAGCCAAACAGAAGTCAGTCAGAAAATGAAAGGCAACACTAGAAGCCAAGAGGAAGTATGAATTATGACAGGTAAAATGTTCTGTTAGGAAGGCTAAGAAGATATTTAAAAGGGAAATAGACAAAAGGCACATAAACAAATATGACTAAATATTTGAGTAGGAATCCAGCCAATGAAATGATGTGCCCACAGGAATAACAGAAAACAGAGTAATTAATGAGAATACTGGTGAACTCAGGTTTAAAAAAAAACAAAAAACAAAAAAACACACCTTTCCCTAGAGAATGTTGGGGAAACTCTTCCCAGAATAAAAAGACAAACTACTATCAAACACTGAAGTATCAACAGAAGTGGTGCTGGAAGAAACTGATCAGTATGACAGCAAAAGATTACCAAGACCAAATGTTATACATTTACCAGATTTGAAAGAGCTAAAAACTAAGCATCTCAGATACTAACAAAAATATGAAACCTCCTTAAAATCAGCTATTATACCAGAACAACAGAGGGTACCAAAGGTTCTACACCCGTGTCCAGAAAAATGCACTAGGGTCAAACCTGGGAATTAATAGCATCATTGTAGCCAGATGCTCTGGCACAGAGAGGCCTAATTAGTAAACCCTGACTGACCATAGAAGAATAAATTCACATAGCTTCTGTGAAGGAAAACTACACTTCTCCAATCCATTAAAATTCCTTCAGCATGTGAAACTAGAAAACAAAATACTGTTGGCAAACTCTCGAGAACTCTTAAGGTGCCTGGGTAACTCACAAGGCTGTTTAAAAGCCAAGTACTGACAGATTAAAATTTGGCTAGAGAATAGAGAGTAGGTAGTAGTTGGTCAGTTTTCAACATAGCTATTAAAAGTTCTGTGCTAGAACCAGTGCAAGATACATTTGTAAATATTTGGAAAAGGATGAGCAGCAAGATGTCAAATTATGAAAATACCAATTACTTAGATTACTGAAAGTGGAGACAACTGAGGCAGTACAAAGGACAGGTAGATAAATGAAGAGTTTTAATGTAAATTTAATGTTTATAAACATATATCAAATGCACATTGGAAGGAATAATTCCAACTACCCATATTCAGTACCACCTATAAGCACTTTTAGAGGTATATCAGCATTACTCCACTCCACCTTAGGACACAAGGCCTAAGTCACTTGGGATATGTCTGCACTACTATCAGGCAGAGTGACTGAGGTGCAGACAGGAAAACCCACGCTAGCCGTCATCTAGATAAGTGGGTCCCTGCTTGTGGCCCAGAACCCAAAAGTAGGACAAACGTCTAAGAAATCAAGTGTATAACATTTTAAAATTAGAAGGACACACAATTTTGTCCATTTGAGTGCACAAATATGGTCTGCTGTGACTATACATACACCAATGTGAGGTTTCCAGAGTTCACTATCAGTGAATCCGTGGTTGTCCCTGCTGCTCCTCCGCCAGCATGGAGTGGCTGGAGTAAGGATTCAGCCTGTGACGATACATAGTGTGCTGGGAGGTATAGAAAGCACTGACCACTGTGTCCTCCAGGACCTGCAAAGGGTAGGGAGATGAGCTTTTCTGGACCTCTTGGTCAACGAAGGTCTGCAGCATTTGGTTATGCAGCAAGAGTGTAGCCAGTCTATTTTTCGGCTGGGCCCCTGCAAGCAGAGGGTGAGCCCAGACAATGGCAGAATGCCCAGGCCAGCAGCTGTATGAACTTTGCTGCCACAGCCATGGGGCCAGCCAGCATCCAGTGGCTGCAGCTGCAAGCAGAGACACTGCTGCCTCTCCCCTATTCACAGCCAAGGCTACTGGGTGCTGCAACCATGAGCAGAGCAGAAGCACTGATGCTTCTGTCCCATTCATAGCTGTGGCCGCCAGGTCCCACAGTCACAAGCAGAGCAGAGATGTCTGTACCTGCACCTCTGCACCATTCTCAGCCACCAGCTGCTGGGTGGCCCCACAGCCATGGTGGTGAAGTTTAAGCCAGTGACAGTGGCTAAGGTGGGTGGGCCTCAAGGCCAAATGGGGCCCCAGCAGTCCTAGATCCACCTATGGCTATGTCCATTATGCAGCCTGAGAAAAATCAACTATGCCCAGCTGCATTTCCCTCTCCTTCTCCTGCTTCTTCCAGAAACCCATTAATTTTATACCCCCATCTGAAATGTCTGTATCCTTTGCTCTCAAGCTGGGGAAAGTGAGCAAGTTGGGGGTGGATAGCAACAGTAAAAAAGAATTCTGTTCCCTTCTGCAAGCACAAAATAATATTTATTAACAGTGGTACGCTTTGCTGGTGTACGTCAAATAATTCTAACTACTTCCGCAACAGCCTCATTCACTTCAAGAGCCACCTGACTGGATTCAGCGAGCTGCAGGATATTCAAGATCTTGTACTGAATATCTTGAACTTCTAATAGAATCTGAAGTTCTTTCACCACTGCCTGCTATAGCTCAAATATTGCCTCTGGTCACTGAGTGGATGTGGCAAAGGGTTAAAGAAAGGAAAAAGCCTCAGTGGATGAAAATGATACCAGTTTGTCTTTTTTCTGCTACACATTCTCCTGTGGAGCTAGTTGATAAAGTCTAGGAGGAGAGCACAGATCCAGCAAATGTCAATCCTTTGGCTTGCTAGATGTGACAGTCAACACTTGTCTCAGTATCAGGGCCAGTACTATTGTAGCTTTACTCCTGCACACTTACTTTTCGTGGTTAGCAGGCTTAGTTCTTCCTAAGTAATTGGGACCTGAAAAATAAGACTGATCCAACTGGAAGGAGTCAGGGAAGGATACCTTTTGCTATAAACAGTCTCAGAGAGAGATATGTATTTCTGTCTTTAAGAATCCACCTTATTCTCCTGAGACAACATGTCTTTAGATCAGTCTGACCTAGCCTTTGTTCCAGAGCTCACTCTTTGAAGCATGCTGCTCACAGATTATGGCCTGGATCGGATTGGGGTCTCCTGGCTTTCTCTAACAGAGTATGACAGATATGCACTTCCCCACAGCAGAAAGAGAGGCAATGAGTTTCATTGCTGACCAAGAAAGAGAAATGACAGGAGAGTAATTAAATACCAGAATTCTGGGTATAGTCCTAGTCCTGAAGGGTGGGGTGGGGGGAGACAAAGAGGGTCCCCAGGATGGGGAAAACTAAGCTACACAAAATATTGTAAAACATCAACAACTACATACAGTTATATTTACAGGAGGTAAAGACAAAGATAGGATAACTGCAAGCACAGATGATGCCAACTCAGGCCATGCAGCAGTAAGAAGCAACTGAAGAGGCAATTGAACCACACCTCTCCACATAGTTTTGGTGCTGAGTAAAACAAAACCCAGGGCACAGGTGTGGAGCAACAGACACTACTTGCAAGATTCTCCAGTCTCAAGTACATAGCATATATGCATAGTCCTTGACCAGCACGCATGGAAGAACTCATTTTTTAAACATCCTGCTTCCACAAACCCCATCTTCTTACCTCTACTGCACCTTACATGTGGGAGAATGGCAAGCAGCAACAATTTTCAAAGAAGGGAGGCTAAGGAGCAGGAAGAGGTTTGCTCTCCCAATGCAAGCAATCCAGACTAGCTTCACAATGAAAAAGGAGAGCTGAATAATAAGCACGTTTAATACCATACAGCCATCTTGTAATTTCTTAATATTGTTACTTAAGGTAAATTATAATGCCCACCAAGAAGTACTAGTACATGCATCTTTACCTGGACTGACATGCAAATGCAGTCATACACTTTTTGTTTATAATAAATAAAAAAGCACCAACACAAAAAGCTATGGCCCTGACAATTATTTAAAATAAGAAAAAGCCAAAACACAATACACAATTCATGCCTACCAAGCAGCAAGAACTCAAATGTTAAGACTCTGTATCAGTCTATGTAGGCAGTGTGTGAACTGAAGTGAGGGATACTGACCCTTGTGCAGTAGCTAAGGTTCTTTGAGATGTGTGCCCCTGTCCTGCTCCACTCCAGGTGCGTGGCCAGCCCCGCACCTTTGAACCGGAGATTTCTTAACAGCCTCCACAGGGCGACCTGCCCTCACCAGCAGGGGCTTCCACCTGACCCCCCCCCCCCCCAGTGGGGGGCAGGGTCGCCCCCCTCCCCCCCCAGTTCCCTCTCTACCGCGAAGGGAGTTTTATTCCTCATACTCATCATTTTTTTCTCTCGTCGAAGTAGAGGGGAGAAGGGTGGGTAGTGGAGCAGGATAGGGACACAATCTCGAAGAACCTTGGCTACTGCACAAGGGTGAGTATCCCTCACTACTTCTTCAACTCGTGTCCCTGTCTGCTCCACTCCAGGTGATGACCTAGCTGTCTCTCATTTGGTGGCGGGTACTTCGAAGCCTGCCCCTCGAACTGACTGGAGGACTTGACAACGCTGCGTCTGACTTGGATAGCTGGTCAATCGCATAGTGCTCGACAAACATGTTCACTGATCCCCACAAGGCCACTTTGCAAATCTCTGCTATTGGAACATTACTCAAGAAAGCTGCAGAAGGTGCCATGGACCTGGTAGAATGAGTCCTAATGCCCTCTGGGGGTTGCAGTCCCTTCAACTCATATGCTGTATTTATACACCCGAATATCCATTTGGACAGCCTCTGTTTGGAGACCGGCTGCCCTTGGGACCGCTCTGCTATGGACACATATAGCTTCGGAGTTCTCCGAAATGACTCAGTTCTTTGCAGATAAAAGGCTATTGCCCATCTGATGTCAAGCGTATGCCACATGGCGTGCTGTGGATTAGCATGCGGCTTTGGAAAAAACATTGGTAAGTGTATTGTTTGATTCATATGAAAAGGTGACACTATCTTGGGGAGGAACCTCGGGTGTGGCCGCATGGAGATCTTGTCCCTGTGAAAAACTGTGTAAGGAGGGCTCGCCATTAATGCTGCCAGCTCGCCCACACGCCAAGCCGACGTGATGGCCACTAGGAAGGCTACCTTCATCGACAGGTGTCGCAGTGAACACTTCGCCATAGGTTCAAAGGGTCTTCCCGTCAATACTCTAAGAACCATGGAGAGGTCCCATGGGGGGGGCGGGTGGCCGGCGTAACGGGTATAAGTTGTGCAACCCCATCATAAAACGCTTGACCACCTGATGAGAGAAGACTGACTCTCTCTGCACAGGTTCATGGAAAGTCGATACTGCTGCCAAATGAACTTTTATGGTGTTAATTGCCAGTCCTGTATTTTTTTTAGGTATAGGAGATAGTCGAGCAACTCCGGAATGGTGATAGAGACAGGATCTTTGTCGTTCTGATGACACCAAATTGCGAACCTGTGCCACTTCTGAAGGTAAGTCTGTCTGGTAGTCTGTTTTCTACTGTTCAACAGGACCTCCTTGACCTGTTCCGAGCACTGGAACTCGGAGTCACTGTACCATCCAGGTACCAGGCTGTGAGATGTAGCCTGTTGAGGTAAGTATGAAGGGTTTTCCCGTTGTCTTGTGTCAGGTGGTCTGGGACCTTCAGAAATATAAATGGAGTCCTCGTTGACATTCATAGAAGACTGGTGTACCAAGTCTGCCTGGGCCAAGCCGGTGCCACCATGATTACCATGGCCTTGTCACGTCTGATCTTCCACAGAGCCCTGGGAATCAATGGGATCGGGGGAAAAGCATACAGTAAACCCTTTCCCCAAATGACAAGGAAGGCATCCCCTCTGGATCCCTTCCCTATTCCTGCCCGGGAGCAAAACTCCTGGCATTTGCTGTTGGCCTGGGTTGCGAACAGATCTACCGAGGGCAGACCCCACAGCTGAAACACCTGCTGAATGATGTCCAAACGTATCTCCCACTCGTGTGCTTTCTCGAAAGATCTGCTCAATGAATCTGCTAGCTTGTTGTACCTGCCCAGCAGATAAATAGCAGAAATGTCTATACCATTGTGTATGCACAGATCCCATAGTTTCATTGCACCTAGGCAAAGCACTTTGGACCAAGCACCCCCGTCGGCTGATATAATGCATGCAAGCCATATTGTCTGTGCGCACCTTCATTGTTTTCTCCTCAATCATAGGTAGGAAGCATTTGCATGCATTGCGCACCGCCCTCATCTCCAAAGAAATTTATGTGCAAACGTCTCTAGTGGGCCGACCATTTGGCTTTGGCCGTCTCTGTTAGTAAATTTGCCCCCGCACCCCGTCAGGAAGATGTCTGTTGTCATGAGCAGTTCCGTTTGTGGGGACAGAAAGGGAACGCCTTGCAACAAATTGTCCTCATTTGTCCACCACTCTAATGACTCCTAGATAATGTTCGGGGGGGGGGGGGGGGACGACGACAGGACACAAAGTGCGATGTAGATGCTGGCGCCCTATCTTGAATGCGCTCGCAAACCACATCTGAAAGGGGCAAATTCTTAGTCTGGCGTTCCTGACCAGAGACGTTGTGGCCGCCATGTGGCCGAGTAATTGCGTACATGTGCGTGTCGATACTGTGGGAGAAGATCTGACAATTCGGACGAGACCGACAACGTTGTTGTACCAGTCTCAGGGAAGATAAGCACGTGCCATCGGTGTGTGTATTCTCGCTCCTATGAATACTAGCTCCTGCAAGGGGTGAAAAGAGGACTTTTTGTAATTTACTGCAAGTCCCAGATGCTGGAAGATCCTCTCTGTTGTTTGTACAGCTTGCAGAGCTTCGGGAAACGACCCTGCCCTTATCAAAAAATTGTCCAGATAAGGGAAGATGGTCACCCCCTAATGTCCTGAGATGTGCGCAAACCACCGCCATGATCTTCGAGAACACTTTCGGTGCCGTACACAGGCCGAAGGGCATTGCAGTGTACTGGTAATGTTTGCCCCTGCCTAGAAATCTGAGATACTTTCTGTGTGCCAGGTGAATGGACACATGGAAACAGGCATCCTTCAGGTCAAGGGAAGCCAACCAGTCCCCTCTGTCCAGCGTATGAAGAATACCTGGAATCACCACCATTTTGAACCTCTTTGTCTCTATGTGCTTGTTTAGTCCTCTTAGGTCTAGTATAGGTCTCCACCCGCCTGACTTTTTCACTGCCAGGAAATAGCATGAATAAAACCCCTTGTTCCCGTATCAGGGCGGAACCTCCTCTATTGCCCCTAGGATGAGGAGACTGTCTATTTCCTGAGCCAGCAATTGTTCGTGAAATGGGTCCCTGAAAAGGGATGGGGTAGGGGTGTGGAAGGTAGGCTTGGATAGAAAGGGGATAACATACCCCTCCAAGATGGTACTGAGGACCCACTTGTCCGATGTAATAGCCTCCCAATGGTGGAAGAATGGGAGGAGTCGGTCAAGGAAGGTTGGTGTAGTGGTGACAAGAGTATCTGCTGGAATGGGGTGGTCGGGCAAACCCTTGACCAAACCCTCAAAAACTGTTGTCTAGTACCCGACAGTTGAGGGTTATTTAGAGCCTGACTGCCTTGTCTCCAGCGCTGCTGCTGTAACGAACGCAGTCTGGGGTTTTCTGGTCTACGCCCCTGGTTGAACTGGGGATATCTGTTCCTGTACGGATGGAACCTTTGGCTTCATCTATTGGAGACTGAAGGGTATGTCCCCAGGGTATGCAGCGTCGCCCTGGAATCCTTCAGGGTATGCGTCACTTCATTTGTCCCCCGTCCCCCCCCGAACAGTCTGTCTCGGTCGAACGGGAGATCCTCAATTGTCACCTGCATTTGCCTCAGCAATGCAGCCGCATGAAGCCAAGACGTTCACCTCATCACGATGGCTGTTCCAATGGCCCTAGCCACAGCATCCGCTGCGTCCAGGGAGGCTTGCAGTGCTGTTCTTGCTGTAAGTTGACCTTCCCTAAGCAATGCTTTTACTTGATCTCTGCTGTCATCGGGTACGCAGGTAAGTAGATCAGACAGCTGTGCATACATATCATGGTCATACTTCGCTAAAATCGCCGTATAGCTTGCAACCCTCAATAAAAATGTCGTAGAAGTATACACTTTCTTCCCTAGGAGATGTAACTTCTTTCCCTCCATGTCTGCTGGGCTTGTCTTGTGAGGATCCTGTCTTGTCCTTTGGTTGGCCATCTCTATGACCAGCGAATTGGGCTGAGGGTGTGTAAATAAAAACTCATTGCCCTTCAGTATTATGAAGTACTTTTTATCCATCTTTTTGTTGATTGGAGCGGCCGTTGCAGGTGCCTGCCATATTTGGTTCGCTGGCTCCATAATTCCCTCATCCATCGGGAGCGCCACCTTTGTCGAAGTTGATGACTGTAGAATCTTGTATAGCCTATGCTGCTTGACACACTCATGCTGTGTAGAAGTGTCCAAAGTGTCTGCCACCCTTTTAAACAATTCTTGAAACTGCCTGCCATCTTCAGATTTTGAATGAGGACTGGGTTCATCTCCAGATTCGTCATCCAACAGTTGCCCTGCTGTTTGTGGGACTGATGGAGTTTGTTTTTGTACTGGGGTTAAAGGGGGCATGTGACATTGATAGCCCGCCTCTCCCTGTATCGGTGTGGACATGGCTTGTGGCAGTGCCAACTGAGGCCAGTATCCCCAGCCAAACCAAGGATTTGAGTATGGCCACATCATGCCCCAAGGGGGCAGTGGAGGAGCACCCACACCAGCTGTCTGTGCCTGCAAAGTGCCAGGATCACCTCTGTCAGCAGGTGGCACTGGGCTCATAGACTGAGATCTTGACAACGTATACCCAGTGCTGGAAAAACTTAATGAAGGAACCTCCTCATCTGAAGAGTGGGCACTGAACAGCGGCAATATCAGAGAGGAGGAAGAGCGGTCACTCAAGTCAGTTTCGAAATGATGCCACTTGTGTTTGCATTTGCCATGGTGCAGGGGCAGTTGTTCCTCTGCCTCGGACCGGTGCCGCTCCAGCGGCACCAGGGCTGTGTCTGGTGCGGAGCCCAGCTGCAGTGCTGTGCTGGACACTGTGCCAGTCGGCGCCGTATCCGCTCCAGTGCCCCCGGCCAGAGCTGGTGCCGTGGAATTAACTGGCAGGTCCAGCTGAACAAACAGCGCCGTCAAGTTCTGCGGCACCGCGTTTGCTGTGAGTGGCGCCGCTTCCTTAGCCACCGCTGCGGTCAACAACTGCCTATTCCCCACGGCCGGCTTGTCTCACCTGCGCTCCTCTCCGGTGCTGCTTGGGCAGTGTTTGTTTACTACTGAGCTGCCAGAGGTGCGCCTTTTTCCCCATCAGTCACAGATCCCCACCTAGCCTTTTTAGAAGGCATAAGGGAGGAGGCAGCCGATCACCGTTTGTGAGAGTGCGGCGATCGCAGCTGTCGACCAGCTTCAGGTGCCGGCTTTAACAAGCCTTCCATAAGGAGCAGCTTTAATTTCATTTGCCGCACTCTATGGGCCTGTGATGTCAATTTCTTACAATGAGGGCACTGTTGAACTAAGTGACCCTCCCCCAGGCACTTAATGCAAAGTAAATGGCCATCCGATGCTGGCATCGCATCCCCGCAGAAGGTACAATGCTTAAACCCCTGCAGGGTGGGCATGTTTCTTCACATTGTGAGACTGATTTAATGTTTTTGTATTTTGCTGTTGATATCTACTTATTTTTCTTTCTTCACTGTTCTGAGTTTCTCTTTTTTTTTTTTTTTCTTTTTTATACAGGCTGTGAAATTGACAAGAGAAATGGCCATTAAAACAGCCGTTGGTTCTGAGGCTGGAGAGAGACGCCGACTCCATCCGAACGCCAAAACAGTAAGAATGGAACTGGGGGGAGGGGGCGACCGTGCACATCACGGGGGGGGGGGGGGGGGGTGTCAGGTGGAAGCTATTTCTGTCCATAGCAGAGCGGTCCCAAGGGCAGCTGGTCTCCAAACAGAGGCTGTCCAAATACAGCATATGAGTTGAAGGGACTGCAACCCCCGGAGGGCATTAGGACTCATTCTACCAGGTCCATAGCTGCAGAAGCTGCCTTCTTGAGTAAAATTCCGATAGCAGAGATTTGCAAAGTGGCCACGTGGGGGTCAGTGGACACGTTTGTCAAGCATTATGCAATTGACCAGCTATCCAAGTCAGACGCGGCGGTGTCAAGTCCTCCAGTCAGTTCGAGGGGCAGGCTTCGAAGTACCCGCCACCAAATGAGAGACAGCTAGGTAATCACCTGGAGTGGAGCAGACAGGGACATGAGTCGAAGAAGTAGTGAGGGATACTCACCCTTGTGCAGTAGCCAAGGTTCTTTGAGATGTGTGTCCCTGTCCTGCTCCACTACCCACCCTCCTCCCCTCTACTTCGAAGAGAGAGAAAAATAATGAGTATGAGGAATAAAACTCCCTTCGCAGTAGAGAGGGAACTGGGGGGGGGGGGCGGCGCACGGGGGTCAGGTGGAAGCCCCTGCTGGTGAGGGCAGGTCACCCTGTGGAGGCTGCTAAGAAATCTCCGGTCCAAAGGTGCGGGGCTGGCCACGCACCTGGAGTGGAGCAGACAGGGACTCTACTCGAAGAAGAATTTTCTTGTTCTTTGGATTTCTCTCCACCTGCTGCAAACATCTAGAAAAATCTTAAAGGTGCTTAGCCAGATCAAGTACAAATTAACAACTCTCTAAGATCAATTAATTAAATGTGGCCATGCTAGGTGCCCTGTCACATTACAAAAAAGGCAGGCAACAGGAGATTCATCTGGAAGTCAGACACTAGCTTTGTTGAAAAATTACAGTAGGATGAGGCTTAAATTTTTACCTTCATGAAAGGTCGCCTAGGTTGAAGACTTCATACATCCAATCCCTAGAGAAAATTCAAAATCACAATCCCCAAATTCAGGCTTTCAGGACTAGAGACTGAACTGCAAGCAAACAAGACTGTATTTGAGACATTTTAATTGTCATTGTGAAATCTAAATGGCAGGGGAAAAAAACCAAAACACGCACCATGTTTAAGGTATTTTAAGCAGAGACCCCCAGACAGACAAAGCAATACATAATATTTTGCCAAAGATTTTCTTAACCTAGTGAATACTGAGGTTTGGACTTGAAAAGTTTTATTCTTAACCTAACATCTGAGCAAGTGCCCAAAGTCATGAGAGTTAACACGTTAGTATTGTAATCCAGGTTCAAGGGCTATGACATTAAGACACAATGGACGCTTCACTAATTCTTTTTAGCTTCGATAATGATGAAATCTTTGTAAATCATAGGATATATTTAAAATTAATCCGAGTCCAAGCTCTTGAAAGAAGGAGAGCAAAGGCTGAAACACAGGTCAGTCCTTGGCAGAACTGAGGTATGGTGAGCCAGTTTTTTCAAGCAAGTGGATATTTGTAGACTTTGACAACGGAACCAAATTACAAGTGATACAATGCTCAGTCAACAGCTGGAGAGTTGCTGACAACACAAACAGAACCACTTAACACTGAGAATAATCATTCTTCAAATCTGAACCGAAAGGTATATAATTGTGGCTACTGTGGTGAAACTTGAACTCTCCTAAAGCCTGAGAATTCTCTACCAATCCTGACAAAAAAGGAAAAGATTACAGCTACTGCTTGAGGGAAAGTGGCTGAACACATACTACACTAAAACTGTTTGAAAAGTGCTTCTTTTTGTACAGAAGGAAAGTCCATTCTTGTGAAGTTCTCTAGTATTTGGTTCTATTCCTCTGAATTGCATGAAAAACACTTTTCCTCAGTTTAAGTGCAATCCCTGAGATGGATGGGAAGAGTAGAGTGATGAAGAAGCATAAATTTAAGTTGGAGGGACTGCTATCTCTAGCATCTGTGAAACTAAATTTAGAAGCAATGAGATACCAAAGCTGGGAGGAAAAGGAAAGGCTGTCCTTAAGAGATGCCAGATGGAACATGTAGGCCGAACTGCAAGCAAGGTGCAGTACCAACCTTCCTATCAACATGCCCAAGTTGCTGCTTTCACAGAAGCTGTGGCTGGAACCAAAGCTGTTGAAAATAGTACTAATGAGGATATAATTTAATTGCCAAACCACTGGTACTGTTTTACAGCAATTTGTGTGCCTGACACCCCAAGTAATACAGTCGCGGTGACTAACAAGGGTCTTTAGAGTACAGTCAAACCCTAAACGAAAAAGAATCCTTGACTGGAGAGCGAGGCAGGTGGTTAAGCAGTGGTGCAGGTCACTTTGTGGTTTCCCAAGATCAAATACCACAAGGTCAAGCAGCTTATTCTGAACCTCTCACAGTAAACTGAAGATTTAAGCAATGACCATAATGACAAATTCTTTCTAGTAAGGTCGAAAGCTCTCTGTTCACATATACAAAGAGTCCAGCACTGAAAACAGCATTTTATTTTTCAGCGTGGATACAGAAGTACTGCCAAGAACTTTTGAGCATCCATTTTGGTCTAGTCCACTTTGGAACTTCTTTATATTTTCTGTGACTTTAGTAGAGGACAAGCAAATGGACACCCCTGAAGGAATGACCTTGTCCCCAACAGCATGTGCTAGTCAAGAATATTTTTTGGCTATGTGAGGCATACCTCTTAAAACTGCATTTCTTTTCAGAGTCTGCCATCCAGAGACCTGAAAAGACACAAAAATAATCTGAAAGTTAAACACTAGTGCTGAGAGAAATCCAACTCCCACTATGAAAAAAACCACCTACCAACATATTTAATACTGAAATCTTAGGCCTAGTCTACATCACAGAGCTCTGTTGACAAAAGTCAGCTTTTGTTGACAAAACAGTGGAGGTGTACACAATGCAATGCTCCTCCTGCTGACCTAAGTCCCCACGCTATGCCAATACTGTAAAACCACCTCAAAAAGATGCTCATGTCAATGTGGTTAGGAAGACTCAGTGTAGACACTACATTCTTTACATTGGCTACCAGATATCATTCTTGTCAACCGACAAGAAAGCCGGGCAGCTAGAGTGCAGATGCCCCGCACTCACCTGGAGAGGTGGGGGTGGGGGGAGGGACTGGACCCTGTTCCCAGCTAAAAGCCAGGGCAACGAGTCTGTGTGTCTAGACCCCATGCCTTGCTGGGAACAGGGAGCTGAGGAGGGCAGAGTATAGTGCACCAGGAGCCTGTAAAACAGCCAGGCTCCCAGCAGAAAGCCGCCAGCAGAACTGAGAGGTGGGCTCTCTGCTCCCCACACTGCCCCTCTTAGGTCAGTGGAAGCGTCCCTGATGAGGACATCCACCACCAACCCAAGGACAGCCGTATCGACATGAGCCGCCCTAGTAATTAATGCACTGCCTGCAAGTTGACCTAACATAGACTGACTTATCTTTGTAGTGCAGACAAGACCTAAATTCACTAGTCTAATGTTCAACAGCAAAATGTTTTACTTTTTGTAGAGAAGAGAAAGGGAAAAAGCTTGCCATAGCTGAGGGGTCAGCAACCCAAAAGAAAAGCCATTTTTTAAAATGCCTTCAATAACCAAGTGTTTTTGAGAGCCACAGTGGGCATAGCCTTCTGGGGGGTTCGGAGGAGGAGCGTGGCCAGGACACCAGCCATAGGGCCCCTGGTGGTGGGGGGAGCCCAGAAACAGAAGTGGACCCCCACAGAGTCCCCTGATAGTGGTTGGGGAGGGAGAAAGTCTAGAGTCAAGGGTCCCGCAATGGCAGAGGGGAATCTGGAGCCTGTAGCCACAAAGCTGCAGTCAAAGAGCCATATGCAGCTCCAGAGCTGCAGGTTGCAGACTCCTGCCACAGCTGGTACACACAGGAATGCCATAAAGCTCTCAGAGGATGTACCTTACCGTGGCTCATATCAAGAGAAATTACTTAAAACTCAAAATGTTTCTGTCACCATGTGGTGGCAAGAAAGGACATCCATTATTTAGACAAGTAAAACAATGACCCAACCCCACCAGCCAAAAAAACCCCACCTATACACCTCAGCTGGACCACTAATTACATGTTTTTATTTTAATAGGAAAGCTTTTTCACTAGGAAGATGGTGAAGCAATGGGATGGGTTACTTAGGAACATGGTGGAATCTTCGTTCTTAAATGTTTTTAAGGCCTGGCTGGGATGATTTAGTTAGATTTAGTTGCTTTGAGCAGGAGGGTTGAATAAGATAACCATCTGAGATCACTTCCAACCTTAACAGTCTATGATTCAGTAGACCAATCATTAATCATCCTGGGTCAAAACATTTTGAACTGGAACCAGTTTAACTAACGTCAAAGTGAACTTCAGGAATCAGTTTTCAAGCTTATTTATGAAAGCTTGTCTGCTATTTATTTCTATTTCCACTAGTTTGCACAAATTCTTCCAATATGAAACAAACTCCCTATTGCATTATACACAAATCATATTGAACACTTTCACAGCTTCAGTGTCATAAAAGGAAAAATGTCTCCATTATTTTCAGCATGGGGATAAAATTATCATGTTAATGTTTTAGTTTGACAAGAGGGACAAGATTTTTACTATGCTAATTTGACAAAGAAAACACTCATATATGAAGCCAAATATTTCTTCAGTCTCCCTCCTTAGGTTACATCAACATTTAAAATGCCATGTTATACTGCTGCAGAACTTCACTGTAGACACTTACTAAGGGATCAGGAGAGGTTCTTCCGTTGCTTGAGTAAATCCACCTCCCTAAGATGCAGAGTTAACTAGTATTGTTCTGCAGACTTAGTGCCATCTACTTGGAGACTTAGCTAAGCTATGATGCTGACATGTATGGATTTTTTTTTTTTTAAACACACACTGAGTGACGTAGCTGGATCAATCTAATTACTACCATACATCAGCTCTCAGAAATTAAAGAAATGGTAACAGAAAGTACAATTCACCACCATCACTACATTCTGACTAACGTAGCGTAACGTCACAGAAGAATCTATTGGCAATCCTTGTGGGAGCTCTTCTGCTGAGCTAATTCAGAGAGAAATTCGCTATTACAATACTAAAAGCACCTTAACTTATTTGGAGTAAGTGACATGAGAAGTCCCTGTGCTTGAAATCAAGAACTTTAGGTTTTCAACTGAGGGAATCCCTAAACAAATCCATATACAAGAGTAGGAACCCAAGAATAAGACTTCTATTATAGCAGGCCAAATCTAATAAAGTAATCCATTCCCCCAGCAAAAAAAAGCCACTAAGATTCATGCTGGCAACAAACTTACAATATTGTGACTACAAAAATGGAGTTAGTTTTACAAATAGTACACTAAGAATACATCATTCATCTCTTTATAACCCAAGCGAACAATCTAAACATTGATTCAAGTCTCTGTAACCATCAAGGACCACTACGCTTCTCTTTTTTACTGTTTCCTGGCTGCCCGAGGGGGGCATGGAGCCCTGATCCACATGTGAAGGACATAGGACTTCCCTGTGTGGTGTTTCTGGGTTTGTTTTTTTGGTGGGTGGCACACTGGTTCTCTGCTACTGAGGCAGAGTCAAGATAGATCATAAGTGTATGCTCTTGATTTTCCAGTACACGTCTGACATGACTCAGGCTGAAACATGCACTTTGTGATGTGAAAGCATGAGAGTGAATATACACGCACTTACAAAGAATGCTGATGCCTTCTCATCAGGCATGAATGCATTTCTCAGTAGCTCTTATCACTGCTGCTCTCGGACTAACAGCAGCATATGGGTAGTTGCCTGGTTGTTATTATTAGGGTTACATATTTAGGTGACAGCGTCCAGAGCACTCATGAAGAATCAACTACTCTCATATTTTCAACACTGTACAAGATAACAGGATGCCCCACGACTAGGACTCATCTTCATGATCAAAGGACTTAACAGGACCTAGTAGTGTGGGATCTGCATGCACTCAGTATGAGTGGTCAGTGATATGCCTGGTCTACACTTAAAGCTGTATCAGGTGGACGTGCAATAGTTTTACCAGCACAGTTTTGCTAATACAAGCACTAATGTAGATGTACTTCATACAATCATAAAAGTGCTTTTGCTGGAATATCTTATGTTTTTCACCGAACTACTGTAAACTCTGCCAGCAGAAGCAATTTTATGCCATTATACACTGCAGCTACACTAGGAGGGTTTGCCAGTATAGCTCTTACTAATAGCATTGCCAGCAAAACTCTTCTGTAAACAAGACTGTGGACAGAAGAGAGTGAAATTGATCAGTATTAAGATTGGCTGCTGGTTGCTGGCAAGTGAGCATTTGAATACATACAATAACCTAAAATATGAACATTGTGACTTGGTTCTAAAAATTTAGGTCAAACAAAAATGCATGTTAACAAAGTCACTGCCTTTTCAGGAGCTGGCACAGAATGGGACCGAATTCTCAAAGGAGCTATGAATCACCATACTTTCCAAATGCTTTCCATACTTTTACCTTGCTTTTACCAAAATAAACATAGCACAGAGTACACACACTTTTTATAACTCAATGCCAACAAAACCACAGTGTATACACAAGTTTTTCTCTTAGAGGTATGGTAAGGGGAAAAAAGTGAACCACATGTGACTGATGTTAGCCACACAGCTCAAAGATGCCCAGTTATTAAAGTGCCCAGAACAGTTTAAGGGCTTGTGTAGAATAGAGTATGTGCATTTTATTTCACAAAGCTGTTGGCATTAAAAGAAAATGAAAATTCAGGCTTCAAGGAAAAAAAATATTACATTGCACATTCTAGAAAATCCACCACACATTCTGAAAAGCGGGGAGGATTCAAAGCAGGAGATAAACCCTGTGTAACCCACTCACCTGACCTATAGAACTATTTGAAGTCCTATTGCTTTCTGGCTGCACAGATGAACTGATGTGGCCTAACCTAAGGCATGGTTCATTAAGCTTTAGAAACAGAGACAGTGTTTGCCCTGGCAGCAAGCTTCATTATTCCTAAGGACCACCAACAGCTTTTCCATCCAAAAAAGCTCTCTTCAGACTTAACAGCTTTTTTCACCTGATTCAATAATTAATTACCAGTTCACGCTATTTAAACAGGAGATGACTGCAAATTCCTGACTCTACTAAGATTAGGTTTTCCTGAATCCTCTCTCACTATAAACATGCATATCAGCTTAACTCAGTTCAATGCCACTGCTGAAGAGATCAGAACCCACACTTAAAAGCATGATGTAACTGGAGGGCAGTATTGCCTTATCATGAGGTCATAGGCAAGAAGCCCCAACACTTTTACATCATTCCCATCAATAGGACTACTATATATAAGTGAACAAGACAACTACATTATGATTGACTACATTAAGCCACTACAATACCACCACCACTCATGATTTTTCAGTCTTGAAATCAAAATTGTATGGCCTGTTTTACCAACACTAAGAAAGTCACACATAGTTCGTGTATGCATGCACTCTGCACAACCCCACTCTGCCCCACTCCAGTATGTTAGGGACTTTTTCCACAGTATTTGTATCTATTCTGAAGAATTTTCTTCCTTTGAACACTCCCAAATAAATCCAGGTTGTAAGGGATGAACTAAAAGAACTGTGCACCAAAAAGTCAAGCCATGACCCACTTCCTCACTCTGCTACCTCCTGAAAATACAGCCTAGTTTGGCAATTCACCAACACAGGAATACTGGCAGATATACCAATGATCTGTTATGTGGTATTAGATTGGGTGGGTTCTGAGTTATTACAGAAAATTCTTCCTTGCGTCTGGCTAGTAAGTCTTGCTCACATGCTTTCGATTTAACTGATCACCATATTGCGATTGGGAAAGAATTTTCCCCCAAATCAGATTGGCAAAGGCTCTGAGGGGATTTTCATCTTCCTCCATAGCACAGGGCACAGCTCGTTTTCTAGTGGATTCACTGTACCCTGAAGTCTTTAAACCATGATTTGAGAACTTTAATAACTCAGTCATAGGTGAGAGGTTTATTACAGCAGTGGATGAGTGAGGTTCTGTGGCCTCCACTGTGCAGGAAGTCAGCCTGGATGATTATACTGGTCCCTTCTAACCTTAGAGTTGACCAGTCTATGAAGGAATTTCAAAGGATGATCTAATGTCCAGTGCTACAAGCCAAAATCAAGGGGAAATTTAACTAATTAGACTACTACCTAACAGCTCTACAGAAACTTTCCATCCAAAAAGACATCAAGATGCTTTGAGATTAGTTGATCTCCAACATATCTGGGGACTAACAATATCCCCGATTTTGTTGATCACAGTTCTCTATGCAGCAAGATGGACTGATTTAAATGAAAATGATTTAAATAGCCTACTTTAATCAAAATTTAAATCACTAAGCAGGAAACCTTAATTTAAATCTATTTCATAATTTTGTATTTCTGCTTATTCGTTATCTTCTTAAAGGTTGATTTCATTGGTTGATAATCATTAAAACATGATTGGCAACTAATTATACTGTTCACAGTAAATGTAATGCTTCTTTTTGCTAGCCAGGAGGATGGATAAGCATGTGTAGATACAACGTAAACAATTATGTAGCTTAATTTACATTCATTCAGATGCTTAATTCTTCACTCTTACAATGTTACATGGCAAATTTCTTTCTTCTAAAAGGGATTATTTTCTTCCCTCACTTGTAATTTCTGTCAAGCTCTATTTGGATGGAAACAAATTCAATAAAAAATAAAACATTTTAAATTTTAATAAAATTTTTAAATGTGCTGAATATATCAGAAAAGTTTATTAAACATGTTTTGCATTTACAACTAACTTATTAACCAACATAAGTATTTATTCAGTCAGAGAAATTAACTTTTTGTTTGTGGTCACCAGATTCTTCACAATTTTAAAATTAGTAGATCTCATCTCTCACCCCTAACTTTATTCATAGATTGAATATGCAATTATTGAACTTAACCACATGAATAAAACATCCCACTGTACACCTGCAGAAGCAGTTACTGCTTTCAAAAGCTTGTTTGACATTTCAACCAACTCTGGCTTCAAGAGCTTGCCAGTGACTTCACCAAACTTAGTGGTCTGACTTTCTTTAAAAAGTGATAGCAAACAAACACTTACTGGTCACTATTATTTGTTTAATTTAAATGGTTTAAATAAACTAAATTTAGGTGTGAGCATAAACTGTTTATTTCAAGATTAAGTTTCAATAGTTTCTAAGTAGATTTCTCATTTAAATAATAAAAATCTGACAAAGTATTAAGAAAGTCACTGATTTTTATCCAGGCTATTATACAGTGCTACAACTATGTGAAGTAATATTCAGAGTGAAAAGACCGTCTATTAAAACACAACAAAAAACAAACTCAAGGCAGAAAGGACAGGGGGAAAAAAAACATGTTCATTTGGTTGCTTTGGTTTAATTGTTTTCAATGTTTTTTGTATTATTTGTTATAACTGATTTGGCCACAAACCTGCAAAACAATTTTTCAAACTTTTAAAAGAGAACAATACATTCAAATATGGTTCCAGCTATACATTTTCACAGAGGTATTTATGCTGTTTAAAAGTTTCACAAAAAAATTCATTTAATACTAATACTAAATACCAAATTTTTTCCTGAAATGTTTGCAACTTGTATATTAAAAGCACTGAGCTACCAAGAGTAAAACTGACCAGAGAGAATAATTTTTCTTGTCCATTTGCAATGAAACTCAAGATATAAATCAATTAAATAACAATAACCTATATAGTGAAAATTCTCTTTTGGCAAGCCTTGGTAGCAGCAGCAGCATAGGCCTGGTCATTTGTTCAATTCCATGATTCAGCGTGACTAATTCTGCATAAACATGTTGGGTATGGTATGTAAGCTTCATACACGTGTGGATATGATGCTAGTCTTTTTATTTTTTAGATCTAAAAAATTTGACTACTACTCAATTTTCTTCCCTGCAGGAAAATAATAGCTCCAGCAGAGGGCACCAATCCACCAACTTTATAAAGCTGGCAAATGAATTAATTTAGCAGGCTGGGGGAAAGAAGAGACTAAAAGACCTATCATGCAAGCCCACATGTAGATTGTTCTTATGTAGTGAAAAGCACAGCTTCATAACAGGGGCCTGACAACTGCCAGATTCAAAAAAGGCACAATAATTTTAAAATATGCTACATTTTTACAATATTTAAGACAAATTACCATACCATCAAAATCCTCAATCATCAGAGCTGCAGTTGAGTGACTTCTAAGTCCCAAAGTTGTGAGGAATCCATTTCAGTTCCAGTGTCCACTGCACTGCTGTTTGTTTGCTAGGTGTAATCTCTGACACAGAAACCAGAACATTAGTAGTTCAGTTGTCTCAAGTTCTTGGGAAGATCAGTATTCTTAATAATGATCTTTAAGACTGAAAAATCTGATCTTCTTTCATTTCTATGCCAGACTAACAGTCCCTCATTTGTTTTATTTGTCATGAAAACTGCCTCTGCCTGAATAGTGATGGCTAAATAATTAAGCTGAACAGCTGATCGTGATGATTGGTCCTCAGGAGAGTAGTAAGTGATCTGAAGTTAAAAGAATAGACACCTTGCGATAGCAATCAATTTCAAAGCAAAAACACCCGCCTTCTCTGGCTCATATAAAAATCAGAAATTCTCTTTTTTCTTCCAGGAAAAGCCTGAAGGATTTTCACATGGCTGACAGATCCAGGAAACCGTTCATTAAGCCTGTTTGATAGAAACAACTTAATGTAAGCTGCAGTTCTCCCCCACCCAAGGCCAAAACTAAAAGAACACTGGGATATAGGTCAATGAATGCAGTCCTAAAACAATGAGACATCATCTCTCTCTCACTAGAAAGCTACACACTTTTCAAGGGCTTGAGGACTCTCTTCAGGGCAGGGACAATCTTCCTTGTTTCCGTGCATACATTGACCAGCAAAACAGGTCCCAGGGACTTCAAGCTCATCATAATACAAGTATTTACACACTACCCCAGGGGTCTGCAACCCAAAAGAGTGTCATTTTTTGAAATTCCTTCAATAACCAAGTGTTTTGAGAGCCACAATGGGTGTAGCCTACTGTGGGGGAGCTAAGAGCTGGGCCAGGATCCCTGCCACAGGGTCCCCTGGCAGGAGAGAAGAGGGGAGCCCAGAACCAAGAGTGGGTTCCTTACAGAGTCCCTCAGTGGCAAGCCTGCAGCCCGTTGTGGGCTTCACACAGGACCCCATGGCGATCGGTGGCAAAGGCCAGGAGCAGGCTGCCTACAGTGTCCTCCACTGGTGGTGGGAAGCTCAGAGCCAAAAGGAGGCAGCCAAAGAGCTACATGTGGCTCCGGAGCCGCAAGCTGCAGACCACTGCACTATCATCCCCACCTTTGGTCTCCTGTCCTACAATACCAGGTGTCCAATATTGCCAAGTGTAGGCAAGTGAGTACATACTTCATTTACAAGTCAGAGAGGAACAGAACAGAGGAAATACACAGCAACAGTCTAGTGCAGTGATACTCACACAGAGGCTGTTGAGACATGCGAGGCTCTTTAATGCATCTCCTGCAGCTCTTCACAGCATATATTAAAACATTATATATATGGCAAATGAAACAATGAATTCGGTAATGCGAATTGCTAATTTGGCCCCTGAAACACTGAAGTCTGATTATCACTGGTCTTGCCTTAATTTAAAGGGGTTTCTTCTATCACATTTGTTGCATGAAATAAGTAGTCTAAAGGTTCTCTCACACCAAATTTAAGTGAACAGGAATAAGCCAGTTTGGGATTTGTGATCAGGATCAATGTGTTCCACTAAGATTTAATATAAATATTCATGTCATAGAATCCTTTTACTTGAGACATCTTATGCATAGCATCTCTCAATTAAGATCCGATTTTTATAAAACTGAAAATCCTTAAATGCTAATGTAACCAAAACACAAGACAATCCGTTTTAATTCATTTCATCCTAGAATCTAATAGCACCCACGACTGCCATGGATTTAAACACTTTGATTGGAGTTAATGATCTGCATTTACAATCACAACTGAACCTTGTCCTTTTTGTCATATCACAGAATTGTAGTTCAGACTGGTAATCATTTAACCACTTTCTACCACCTGAATGGAATCCCGTGAAGAACTGTACGAGGTATAACTGCACAGCAATCAAAAGAACCATGGCTCCCTGTTTCAGAGCTTGAGCCAGTGACTTGGCTGCAGGGCTGTAAAATTGCTCCCAGACACTAGACCCACTAGAGGGGGAGGACCTCAAACCCTAGCATCCAGCTTGATCCCAACCATCTACACTGCAATTTTATAGCCCCACAACCCAAGCCTGAGTCAGCTGAACCAGGGTCTTTCATTGCAATATAAACATGCCCTTAGCTAATACTATTCCAATTAAGCAGAAGTAATTTTGCTTTATCACAGAGCTAAACTGATTCCTCTGAAATCTCAGAGATTGCCTGTCATCTGTACAGTAATGTGAATCAAATCCAACAAGCTATACCCAAATAAGTTAAATAAACCTACCCCAGTCTCTGTTATTTGAGTTTCTGTTCAATTTAAGCCCTGGATCTCCTCCTCTAAAAAACAGTCACAAACAGTATTCCAAAAATCAGTCTAAGATCTATTCAATGAAGAGGAAAAGGGAGCAAAAGATGACTCTCAAATTGTTTAAATCTCCATATATAAGTTAACATCAAACACCTCTTACCACATCAGACACACTACAAAGTGAAAACCCAAGCCACCTCTGAAGTATATTTAGTGTGCTTTCATAGACATTAAGAGCCAGAAGTATTTTTCAAGTTAGCCAGGATCTTTAAGACTATCCTCCCATTAAAAAAAAAAAAAAAGTATTAATTTTAAATCTGGTGCAAAGATGGACCACACCTGTTGTCTGAAAAAGCATGTTTAACTGTAACATACATATTTATTTATTTTCACAGTTAATTCAGAAAGGATTTCAGTGTGTGAAGCAGACTGATTTCTTTCTAGTACTGTCTTAGATAAAGATAGCACCTTCAGTGAATGGTATTGACATAAAAAGAACATTTTGTCTATTTCCTAACAAGACCGGAAATAACTTGCATAGCAGCACAACTCTTAGCATACACGGAAGAGGCTATACAGATGGTGGGAATCAGAGGACACTGGAAAATAAATTTGTATTCAAAGTTTTATAGCATTCTTCACTCAATACTGCAGAATTTTCTTCCTTCAAAAGAGTTACCATCATTAAAACACATTTTTATCTGATAGAAAGCAGAATAAAATCATTATGTTAGCAGGCAGAAACTTCTCCCTAATTAATCTAACCAGTACAACTGTAATAAGATGGTTGGCTGAGATTTTAGAAAAAACTACTGAAGTTAGGCTTCTAAGACCATTTTTAAAGAGACCACAGGGATATGGATGAGTAAACTCCTTTGAATATCCAGAGCAAGGGCCCAGAATTAGATAGCACATAAGTGGCCTGACAACCAATAACTCCCTGCTGAGTTCAGTAATTTTGTAGTAAAATGGTTCACAAATAGTCAGTGCTTTGTAACTACCTCTTAAAAGGGCTTCCCAGGTAACTGCTTCCAAGCCAGAAACTGACCATATTTGCTATTTTGGTTCAAGTTAAGACATCCAACATATGAACATATTCCATGTTACTTAACGTTCTCTAGTGAATTCAGAAACAGCCAAAAATCAGAAACTCTGGGGAGATATATATATATCTAGATATATATATATATTTTTTTTACTGGATTCTTGACACAAACATACCAACAGAGCTTTCATTAAGTAAGACAAGATATGTACAATAGGCCTGATCTTCAACCACACGCTATTTGAAATATTGAACTCCTAAACATAGGGTTTTTTTTAAAAGAGGTGTCAAGACCTCAGCAGTAACAGCAGCACTCAGGTAAAATAAAACTAAGCAGATGGTAGGAGTACATCACTTCAATGTAAATCTCATGTGAGAGACCTACTGTGCAATGAGTTACATAGATTTTATTAATTGTACCTACCACTGAATCAACACCAGGTTTTACTCATTACTGTGGTTTAGCATGCTCAAGAGCAGTAGTTCTCAACCATTGTGTCACCACACAGTGATAAGTGTGTTGGAAAGCTGAAGAGATGGCTGGATTTGGCCTAGGTGGGGAGGTAGGCTAGTGTGTCCTGTAGGATCATGATAGGCTATCAAGTGCGTCACAAACTGCAAAAGGTTGAGAACCACTGCTCAAAAGGCCAGACCTAATGCAGGCTGCATTATCATCTACTTTAAATAGTCCTTTACAATTCAGAGATTAAGGTGATATTTTAGTTTACTCCTGTAACTGTAGCTGTCAAGACTTCTTAAAGGAAATCATAGTTAGATTTGCTGATATGAAGCATGAATGTGAAATAAAAAATGGCACGGTGATGAACAGATCAGACATGATTGCAACAGGACATACACGCTAGAAAACCTGTGTAATCCATATAATCACCTACAAAGAATTTATCTGGAGATTGAGAAACAAGACAAAATTGGAATTCTTACCCAAACACTTGACTTAAATACATCTTGTGTCTTCACAGCAAGATAAGATGTGACACTATTGACATTTCAAGAACACACCTTTCTTACCCACTGAAGATACAGCCTTGGATGTTAAGAGTTAGAGAGACTATTAAATTGACAGACTACTTTCATTGTTTTGTATTTGTAAACATTCTGTTAGACAACTGCTTCTTTAATATATATGAATGTTTTAAACCTGCTGAAGCAGCAACAAATACAGTTACTTAACACATCTAGTAATTCTGCCAACCAGCGACAGCATAAAACCAATCCAGATTTGGGTAAATTCGGGAGCTAAATTAAGATGGTAATTTTCCACCATTTATTTGACCACAATTTTCCCCCCAAGTTTGCGATCAAAAACCTCTACAATTCTGTCAGCACTGCATCTCTTTCCAGCCAAACTGCTGCTCCAAATAAGGAAAAGAAAATGTGTAATTGATTTATCAAAATAGGCTTTGTGATTGTCCTCTCCACTTCACTACTAAATGAGCAAGGTCTTGTACCTACTGAAAGAGTACACAACTGGGAATAGAACAGCTCTCTAATATGGTACACTTGAGTCTCAGGCACCACGGATACAATGGGTATGTCTACATAGCATTTTGCAGTGAGCAGGAGCAAGCAGCCTAGGCTGACAATCTGTCTAGTACATTTACTCTAGTGCTCTAAAAATAGCTGGCGAGTCAGCACTTTGAAGTTGCAGCTGGGGCTAGAGCTCAGGCTCTGAAGCCCAGGGAATAGGGTGAGCTTCAGCATCTGGGCCCAACTTCAGAGCTATATCTAGAAAACTATATTTAGAGCACTAGCACTAGCCCTACTCCACCAGCCGGGGCTAGGAGGCTCATTCTCGTTTGCTACGCAATGTAGACCAAAAAAAGGGTGCCCAGGTTTACTTATCTGCTATCCTCTTTAAAATGGGGCTTTTCATGCATAGACAAGTACTTTTATAGCATATCACACAGCAGAATTTCCTAGCCTAGTGCATGATCCACAAATGGTAACAGCTTATTCTTTCGGACGGCCTTTGGAGTTAACCTCTTAGCCAGGCTTAGCAGCAATGCTGGAGGTTCAGGGCTCCAACTCTTAATTCAGGAGCCATCTGTGCATAATTCTATTTGTTTCATTTTTTTTAATAAAAAAAGATTAGTAAATTGCATGAAGTGATAAATTTTAAGATAGAAAAAATCAAATGAGTTAGAAGGTAATAAAACTTTAACTGCAATTCACTAATCACCAGTCACCCACCCCATGTTTATGAATTATGAGGGTCTGTAATTACATGAGCATGTATTATTTTTTCCACAGGACCCCTGCTGCATTCAGTGGACAAGATGGATGCTGCTCAGGGAATAAATGAGGGCTGTGCAGTGGAAGCAGGCTGTTGTCAGTAGACCTTCTGTTTCATTTATTGTATAAGTTGGAAAGCATGGAGCAAATGAGATAGGGCACAGCAGAAAGAGAGAAAGGATGATCAGAGGGTTAAACCAGCTAAATATCATTCTGAGCTACTGAGTTTTATCCAGATCTCTCTCATAGCCCTTTTACACAATGCTGGGCAATGCACCCTACTTTTGCTTCAGTCTCCCCATTGGTAAAGTGCTTTGAAAAATATATGTTAAGTGTCACTGTTTCAGGGCAACTGAACCTATTTTTCCCTGGCATGGCACACTGCCTAAAAAGCACTCCAGTGCCTACATTTTGCTTTCTCTCCACTGGCTATCACTAGTATATTGCCTGTAGTTATAAATGATCATACAGCTTCTGCTAAGTAAAAACATTTATTCTTAAGATAAAAGTGTTAGAGAAAATATTTTAAAGCATAATATAATAAAAAGAGTTCCTGCACACATGCTAAAAATATTACCAGAGGTCTCCCCCAAGTTTACCCTCCTTTCCTTTGGAAATCCCGGCCTACAGAGGTCTGAGCGCCAGGATTTGCATTATTCAGTTCTGCACCAGTGACCATTTTAACAGTGTATTACCCCAACATCTAGGAATATTCATCAGTAAAAACCTGAGGTTCATAGTATTCCAATTAAATGCAATAATGAGTTCCAGCTCCAACACACCACTAGGCAGAAAACCTTTGGATAACATAACCTCGGATGGTGGTCTGGGAGGAAAGGTACTACAGCAGAGGTTTTCAAACTTAGGGTCAGGATCCAGTAATGGGTCACTGACCCTCAGGCACTGGGTCATGACACCCCCTAACACTGCCAGAAGACTGGAATGCATTGCCGAAAGATGTAGGTGTTGGGTCGCAAGCGTAGATTATTCTTTTCAATTGGGTGCTAAGAAAAAAAAAGTTTGAAAACCACTGTTCTACAGGGTTTTCTAAAACTATCTATTTAAAATCTATATTACTATATTCACCTCTTTCTGCATGTATCTTGTGTTTATGGTAACAGAGCCACCTGGCATTTCAAAATGGAGTTAGAAGAGTAGCTTTTTTAAAAATATTTTTTTTTAAATTACAAGATTTCAGTAAAGCATGATATCACAGCCTGATGGTATGCAAGTCACAATCATTTGGAATGACCATATTTCTCTTCTGTCCATTTGATGCTGAAATTAAGTGGAACAAGCAGAAAGTTAGACGTTATTTTAGCTCTCTACACCAAAATAATACAATGTTCATTTTTTAGTGAGGCTGGCAGTGTAAAATTATTAACTTCTCTGCTATTTTGATACCAAAATAGGAACAAGCTGCCTTCAGTTCTTTCACACTAAGCTCAGCAAAGTGGCCATCTTCTCATTTTAGTGTTTGCCTCAAACACAGATATTCATGCCTCTTACCTTCACACTGAATCACACCAGTTTGCTTTTGTGGATACAGAACCGATGGACGTTTTAACATTTTCACAAAAAAAGGCACACCTATATCAATAGGCACTTCTATCTGGGAAATATATTTCAGATTGCCAAAACAGTTTAAACTTGTGGCTTGTAATTTTCAAGAATCATATAATTATTCTTATGTATTATATGTTGACTCATAACTGCAACATTTGGTGTCTAAAGTGCTATGTCAGTCTTACCACATGTGCAAACAGGCTATGACATGTTAACTCAAATACCAAAAGTCTCTAAAGCAGAGTTAGAGACCACTTCTGAAGCTATTGTCTCTACAAGTGATCTCAGCTTTCCACAGTCTATTTGGTTCAAGCTTAGCTAGCTGATTGTAAATAAGCTTCTGTCAGTATAAAGTGCAGTCAAACTCGCTTGTTTTTACAAATGCTTATTATTAGGACATAACTCCTTCATTAGAAGACAATCTGACCACTGTGGAATCATAATTTACTTCTTTCTCACTTCTCCATTCTTATTTTTCTGCATTTTATTCTTGGCAATTCTATCAGCGTTCACGGGACTCAGTCTCCTATAAATGATCAAGAATAGTTTACAGCATACCAGTGTGCTTTACACACGAGAAGACATCCCCTAACAAGTTAGAGCCTACAGTCTGTCATGGAGTACAATGAGCACCCTTCTTACAAGCTTTGTAGAACAGCAACACCATCAAGAATTTATGCTTTAAAAGAACCATAAATTTTGAGAACAAAAGACCAGAATTAGGACAGTTATACCATTCACAGGGTTCATGAGGATGGACTCATACTCCCACCAAACAAGACATTAACACTTATTAACTACTTGACCAGAGAATTCCAAAAGCAAATTTCACTTGAAGTTTCTTTCAGTTTTCTAAGAAGGGATCTAGTTGTAGGTGCTCCAAATTCCTAAAAACACCAATTCTCTTACAATGCTTCTCATCAGCAGATCTCAAAGTGATGAATATAGATTATAATAAATAGCAAAGTACTAGAGTTAAGTTTTCAATTTTAAAGAAAATTAAAATAGAGAAAATGGTTATCAAAATATGGTTTGCATTTAAGGTATGTTTTATTTAAAAAGGACATATTTTCTGCAGTTAGTGAACTGAATTGTTTCTAGTTACCATGTCTTTCAGCATTTTAGAACCCCAAATCTATTTTTTACATTGATTTTTATCCACCCTGCATAACTGCTATATGTTCAGCTCTCTCTGCATTCAAAATCCCATGCAATTAAGCATGTATAGAACACAGACTTGGAAATTCGATCTGGCCACCTCCTCCACTGGAACCCTGGGCCCTTTTCCTTCAGAAAATTCTGATTCTGTCTGTATCATTCACTATAACAAGCACTCCAATTCTAACAATCTCTGCTGTGCCACCACCTCCACTGCTTTATATCACTTTCTACTTATCCTGTTTAGGCTGAGAAAACAAGGTCATGTGTTGTCTAGGTATATCACAGTTGCCTATGGAAACTGCAATTGGTCTTAAGAACGGAAGAATGGTCATAGTGGATCAGTCAATGATTCATCTACCTCAGTATCCTGTCTTCCTACAGTGGCTGATCCCACATGCTTTGAAGGTAGTACACAGAATAGGACAATTGAGTGACTCAACTGTCATTCAGCCCTAGTGTCCAGCAGTCAGAGGTTTAGGGACATCCAGAGCATGGGATTGCATCCCTGACCATCTTAGCTAACAGACACCAAAGGACCTATCACCTATAAACTTATCTAACTTTTCTGAATCCAGTTATTTTTGACCTTCACAATACCCCATAGCAATGAGCTCCACAGGTTGACCAACCACTATGTGAAAAAGTGGTTCCTTCTGTTTCTTTTAAGCTTGCTAACTATTATTTCATTGGGTGCCCCTGGTTCTTGAATTATATGAATGGGTAAATAATATTTCTTTATTTGCTGTCTTGATATCAATCACAATTTTATAGACTCTGTCACTCCTGTGACAGGACCACTCACCTGACATGACTGCCCCTGCTGGCACGGTGTCTCTGCATCTGCACTCCCCCAGCTATGCTCTGCTTGTGATGATACCAGTCGATAGTTAAATGTCTGAAGCACTTTTTGAATAACTCAGCCCCTTGGCTGAGCTGCACAGTCCGCAGCTGTATAAACAAAAGACTTCTTTCTGGGATACAAGTTGAACTGGGCCTCTCAGGGCGCCCTTTGTAACATCTTGCTCTATACGTCTGACTCCAGACCCAGTTCTCAATGAACCTAACAGAGTATAACACAGTACCTTCATTAGCCTCAATGTCCCCTGGGTTAACTTCCAAACTGTTCCTCAGCCAGTCCTGGTTGAGCTTCCAATGGTACTTGCCTTCTTATGAAGCAGTGCTTCTCCCTAGGGACTCTTTGCTCTGTAGCAAGCCTTCATGATCCCAGCTCTCCACTGGATTCTCAGGTTCAGATCAATCCTCTTGCATAGTTAACAGTTCAGCCAAACTCAGACACTTTAGGATTGTCTATTCTCTACTCTGGGCTCAGGCCACTCCACCTGGGGGTGGGAGAACCCAACCCCACCCACTCTTTCAGGTTCAAACACAGTGACCCAATATGTAGCAGTCAGTGGCTGCTTCTCTTTAACTATCTCAGCGGTCTGCAACCTGTGGCTCTGGAAACACGTGCAGCTCTTTGGCTTTCCTTGAGGCTCCACCCATGCCATCCCCACCCCACTACTAGCAGACCCAGCTCCAGAGGACCTGAGGGTGGCCTGTACCAGGATCCAGGCTCCCCCCTTCCACTGGAGCACCCCGTGGTGGCTTGCTCCTCATTCTGGGCTTCCCCACCAAGGGACCTTGCAGCAGGTGCTCTGGCCCAGCTCACTTCACCCCCACCTGAAAGTTGTGTGTGCTGCAGCTCTGAAAACAGTTATTGAAGGAATTGTAAAAAATGTCTCATTTTTCAAGTTGCAGATTCTCTGCTACTCTGTTTCCCTGGGTCACTTCCCTTCTTAAGCTCCCAACCCCCCACCCTGAATTTCCCAACACCCCCCAGTTGTCAGCTAGTACCAATTTAGTGAACACCCCAACCCCCTCACACACCTCCATCTTACCCCCTAATTTCAAGTCCTGGGGAAGCTGCTGCTTTCAACTTCACCCTTACTTCAGAGCTGAAGTCTTGCCTGAGTCCCAATCATCACCGAAAATACCTTCCTTACTCCCCTGGCTCCATCAGCAATTGATCTGCTCTGTCCAGCAGCTCCTCTTGTATGAGGCAGCTGGGCTCTGCTTGGCTGCTTCCCTGAAGCCTTTCTATGCAGCCTGAATGGACCAACTGTACTGCTCTTTCCCAGCATTAGATAGGGAGGTCAGCACAGTCAAGGGCCTCAGGGGCCTGATGCACCCCATCGCAACCCTTACTCATTTGTCTTTTTTTTAATTTTACAATCTCATTTTTTAAACTCTCTCCTCATATGGAAACTATTTCATATCCTTAATCATTTATGTTGCTTTCTCTGTATCTTTTCCATTTTCCAATGTATTTGCTGAGATGGCAGACCAAACTGCATGCAGTATTCAAGGTGTGGGTGTACCATGGACTTGTATAGTGGCATTATGATATTTACTGCCTGATCTACCACTTTTGTAATGTTCCAAACATTAACTTTTTTTGATTGCTACTGCACACTGAGCAGATGTTTTCAGAGAACTATTTATGACAACTCCAAGATTTCTTTCTTGAGTGCTAACAGCTAATTTAGATCTGGAATTTAGCTTGTTGATGCTGAAGCATCAAACCTTTCTAAATCTTCAGGAGTCTTATCCAAACAAAAACCTGTCTCAGGGAAACTTTTTTCTATTAACCAATCTCTTTGTATTCTTCTCTACATACAGTCTAGCTCATTAATAAGTGATCTACATCATTGCTGGAGGCATCAGGTTTATAAAAAAGACTACTCATTTTCATATGCTATCCCAAATTAAGTATACTGGCAGAAAGCTGCTGAAAGAATTTGCAATATATTAGGAGAAAATGTTACAAGGGATTCTTTGCTAGGATTAAAAGCCACAAATTACCATTCATTAAGAAGACACTTGGATTCAATTCAGATCACAGTCCTGTGTAAGAACATGTATCATAAGGAACTGGAGATTCTTAACTCCCAGTTATTAAAGAATGGTTTAAACTGAGAACCCTCATACTATTACCTCATGGAGGACAAAGACCCATCAAAGTGATGTATTCTAACTTCCCCATGTGGGCACCAGAGAGGGAACTAAAAGTAATCCTCCTGGCTTGCAGGCAGTGCTACTTAAATGTATACCGAAACATTCAGCATTACATCAGTTAAGATGACACTGTTTTAAAGAGGAATGCTGCTACATCAGGATTTAAGCCAACTCAAATGGATCAGGAAATAATCACCATGAGCAGATTATTTCAATTATCCACTCTGGGGTTTTCTTGCTCCATCCTCCAAAGCATCCCATACTGGCCACTGTCAGAGACAAAATAATTGATTAGATGGACCTCTGATCTCTTCTGTCAATTCCTATATTCCTAAATATGGTGGGGGGGGTGAATTATCAAACAACCACCAATTGAAATAAATACACCCAGAATTTGAATGGCAGGTCCCAAAAATTCAGCTCTAGCCATAGGATTAAGCCTATTAGACCAGACACACATGAAATGCAAGTACAGTGATGGCCCCCAGAATGCATTGCTGTAATGAGATGCCAACCACTATCAGCTGCTCAAAGATGAACAGTGCTGACATTTAATTGATTTCACCTATTTTATTTGTAGCCTTTTATTTTTACTGGAATGTTACAAGTTTTATTAAACATAGCCTGAATTACAGCATCACAGTGATCCAACTCTAGCTGAACTTGAGGCTTTCACTGGAATTCTGAATATCTGTATATTTGTGTCACCCTGAAAGTCTTGAACAATAATCAAAGCCTTGATGTTCCTTGTTCTTTCTAACCCAAGGACAACTGCCTCCTCTTAGCTGGCAAGTCAGAAGGTGACTCTCTGGTCATTCTTCGGAAATGTCCCATACAAATGCTTGCAAGTGCAAGCAAAACCCCAAGTCCCATCCTAGGTTTATTACTTAGACATTTAAGTCAAGGGGCTCCCTCATTTAAACTTACATGAAGTGAATTCATTGAAGAGCCTTGCAGAGTTCAGTGGAAAATGAGCCTTCCATGAACTCCACCAATCAACAGCTCTTGAAACCCACTGGATGGTGCCTGTGACAACACACAGAAAAGTACTACTCCTCTCATCTGTCCACCTACTCCCCCCTCCAGTACTTTGCTCTTTCAGAGACAAACATCCATACGAACACAGACAGTATAGTTTGTTGGCCTTGTTTAACACCTGTATCTAGTGCCTGGGAAAGCTGCAGGTCAGGTTTCTGCCTCTTGTGAAATAACTATCCTGATCCTCCAAAAATGATGTAACACTCCAACAAAAAAGGTAAGTTACAACCAACGTTCCCTCTAATTATTTGTAGGCTGTGAGCGCAAAAAATTTCTTTGTGGACACCAATATTAGCACTACTGATTTTTTTTGTGCGTACTTTATTGTGTCATGTGCATGGGTTTCATGACCTGCGTGCATGCACACATGCACACAGCTTAGAGGGAACAGTGGATACAACCTGATATTCTGCTTTCTTTACTTACACAACTAAGTTTTTTTTTTTTATCCCAAGATTATCTTAGATCATGAAAGTATAACAAGCCTCCAAATAACTGATTTCTAGCTCCTCTTTAAGCATTCTCCACATTTAAATCTTACACAGTTTTATGTGTGATCTAAACCTGGGGCTATGAAACTTATATTTTGAAAGATTAGCCATTAAGTTTCCTAAACTTAAAAGAACTATCCAGTTAGAGATCCAAAACAGATTAACTATTCAATTGTAAGCACTGAGGCAGGAATTCTTTTACTTTATGTATACACAGCTTCTCACTGTGGGACTCATTCCTCAAGTAGGCATTCTGGTGCTGCTACAACAGCTACAGCCAAAGCAGAATTAGAGTGTGTGCATTTAAACATGCTATTGTACCCAAAGACACAAAACTTTCTCATTGCCCAACAGAAAATACAACTGTTCAGAGACAACAAGTGAATTGGTCTGTTTACCTGAACGTTTCCTTTCTTCATGAAATAGTGTCCAGAGATACAGTTACAATGAGCACATAAGCCTGTCTGCAGCTCAAAGAGCAAACAGACCTGTTAGTCACCAGAAGCAGGAGACCACAACACCCCAAAGCTCCCTCTAGTTGCCATCTAATACCTCTCTTCCCCACTTTAAAGGGTAGAACAAACATTGCAAACAAGTTGTATTTATTAGGAGAAAACCAGTCACTTGTTTTACTTTGCTACTGAGTAAGAAGTTTGAAAACTTAACCAGAGTAATTCTTCATTTGAGGACTTTCTACTTCACTGATATAGGAGGGTTTTGTGCTCCCAGTAAAGATGACTTTACAAAATTCTGTGAGTAACAGACCTTTTAGCCTAGATCATCTTTAATTTCCAATAAACATTTCCAAGTCTGCAGAGATACCGTATGCTTGGAAAATGTTCTTAAATTTCCTCTGGCAATCTCAGAACATCACTGTTAACGCAGTTCCCCTTTGTAAATTAAAATGAAGCATCACTTTAATAGCTTCCAAGAAATCATTAATGTTAAACCAAACATAAGACATTTCAATGACTGCAAACATCTCGAGATGAAAAAAAAATATTGATTTTACTTTCAGATACATATACAACAGGTTGCCATCTGAAGTTGCTATTTATTGCACAAATAGCAAGAAAGCGTTACCTCTATTAGCCTAAACACAACACACAAGACTCCACAGGCCTGAGCACTCTGGTATGAAAAGCAACATTCACTGATCTGTTGGGCTTGCCTTATTTAACAACGGACATAGTTAAAGTCTAGGCTATTTTGCACTTAAATTTTGCCAGCACAACCTAGGTATGTTGGGCGGGATGAGGGGGAGAAACAAACAAAATACATAATGTATTTGTAACCAACCCCACCATGTCAGCAAAAGATCTAGTGTCAATGCTGTTATGGTGCTAAGAGTTCTTTTGCCAGAATAACTTATTTTGTCCAGAGAGCTGGTATTAGCTATAATGCCTAAAGACTTCTTACCAAATTAAACTCCATCACCATTGGAAGATTTTGCTGGCATAGTTATTTTGGCAATCCTTCCCTCGTGTGGACAGTTATACAGGCATAGCTTATTTCCATAAACAGATGGAATAAACTATACCGGTATAAACACCTCATACAGGTATAAACTTGTGAATAAAAATACCCACTTACTGTTTCCACAATAAAGGGTGTGCCTATTTAACAATATTAGGGGAAAAAATAATTACACCCTCGCTCAAAAATATTAATTTGCATAAAAACTATTTACCTTGCTTCCTGATATAAAAGGCCGAGCGTACTCTCAAATATTATGCTTACGTAGGAATGGTGCCCCATACAGGTGGTGGGCAACTACAGTATGTTATACATTAGCTATTCAGCCCAAATATTTGAGACTAAAACTAATAGGCAAAATGCCCTTCTTGGCAGACATGTTGCGGGTAGCTCCCAAAAGACTTAACTAACATATAAAGGTGGGTGATGCAAGCACATATGAACAAGGACAAGTTGTAACTGCAAATTCAGACCCTCTTGAAAAATATGACCAAACCATTACTGTTTCACTTTAAATATAGCCTTAAGCATTTTTAATTTTACAAGTTTATCTCAGAGATAGACAGATCAGGGAGAAGCACTGCAAGGTCAGCTTTGAAGAGAATGTCACAGGCTTCCAACCAGAAATAGATCGTAAGGCACTACAGTCTATAAAACCAGGCCTCAACAAATGGGCTGCACACCTAAGTGCTAGCTCCAAAACTGGGGCACCTAAGTGTGAGTGAGGGGTCCTCATCAAAATGCTGCCACCACTTTCAGCAGCAGTGTGAGACAGTTGTCCATCCCCCCCCCCTGAAAAACAGCCACTGGGAGTGGTCTGGGAAGCAAATGCCCTGCCACCATGAACACCTGCCATCAAAAAAAAAAAAAAAAAAAAAAAAAAGGCACTAGCCACTGAAACTGAAGCAGTTTTTCTTTTTGTTGGTGGGAGATGGCGGCGCACCAGGGAACATTGCACACACCTCCCCAAGTACCCCAGCACAGCTAGGCGCCAGGGCAGAATTTCCAGGTGCCATGGCAACCTAGCACCCAGGTTGTGTCAAGCCCTGCATAAAACCTAGGAACAGAGAGGGAAATATCTGGACTTCAAGACTGCAAGCCATTTTTGCAGATGGTAAAGACAATTCGAACACTAGACAACACCTTCATAGTCTGCTCCCATACACTTCAATCCAGGATTTAGACTCACTAATAAAGACCGCATCAGCTTGGCTTGATAAAATTCTATGTTTCTGTACAAAGCTTAGCACAACAGCGTCCCAATTCAGGCTTCTAGCCAGAATATAAATGAAAGGGATCTAAAACTAAGTAGCAACATATTGAGGACACCGTAACCCAGATTATTATTTCTCTCAATGATTTCACATGTACATTGAACAGAATAGATTGCAGTCAAATTCAACACTACCCTCAAGCTTTGGAAGATAATTGGTAAACTTGGTTAAGTGGAGCTCTGTTCTCTTCTACAAGATTCAACGGACAAATTAAGAGGACCTTGTGGTCAATGGTATAGGAAGGTGCAAATAGGCACAGTACGATAAGTAAGGACCCCTCTTCTTCATTATTAATTCAATCAACAATATTAGACTCCATTCTATACGAACATCTGAATACAAACTGACAGATTTAGAAAAATCTGACAAATCTTTGCTGAGTTGGCCCAACACACAACCTTCTCAATGTTATACAAAAATCTATGGGGAGGTTAGACACAATAGTATCTAGTGAGATTATCAAATTCACAAGATGTTTGTTTCAGCAATAGCTTAATCATGGTTAAAACATTAATGGTATATTGGTCTCCAGAAAGGAAGCAACAACAGATCACTTCTCCAATAGACAGATCTCTATTCTCATTTTAGCTATGAAGGACATACCAGTAGATTCAGCCTACTGATATTTCCCTGAATTTCCCATATATTCCAAAAGCCCCAGTACATGCAACTGGGTAAAAATCAAATGAACAAATGTTACTTCTCACTGAAGTCAAAACAAGTCCATATCTGACTGAACTTCATTTGTTAATCTGCCAATGCCTAACCCATAGAAAAGGTTGGTGGAGGGTACTCATCCACCTCCACAACCAACACTACCACCTCATTACAACTCTGAGGAACTCATATGCTTAGTACTCTACACATATCTGTTCATCCTCCATATCAGAACCCTGGAAAAAAAATTTTTTTTACTCCTTAAACCCCCCCCCCCCCAAACTTGGAATACTGTAATCTGAACTTTCAAAACTATTAGAAAATCCACTTCCAACTCTTCACTCACTGGAAAACCAGCCAGCACAGACTAAAGCTGATATTTTTACTGATGGCTACCAAATTGCTAAATAAAAAAGCACCTTATTCTCAAAAGATGTCATGCACACAGATCCCACTGACCAATAAAAAAAGAATACTGGCCTAACTAAAACCCTTTATGTTTACTTGTCCTCAGTCACCTAGTAATCAGTTTCTACTTGTACACAATAAATATTACTCCACCTTCACTTTTGCAAGCATTAGCATTATTAGAGTTATTTCATATTTTGCACTTCATTAATATCTGCATTTATTAACTACCAGATGGCACCACAGAACAAGATATGAACGCAGTTCAAATGTACATAACCTGCTATGAGAGAATAACCTGCAATACTGTGCTCAGATTTCAGTCGTAATTCTAATGCATTATAAACTCAAAGCTCCGTGACAAAATGTGAAATACTATTTTGATCACAACAATGCCATGAAATTTTTCAAATTTTACCATGAAATTCTTAACCTTAATTATGCCATCCAACTCTGTGAAAGCCAAAGTGCATTGTAAGCCTTCCACTGTTATTTCAGCAACAACCATGCTTTACAGAGACCAGCAGGAAACACATTCATTGAAGCCCTACAGATTATTTAATGACAAGTACAGCATGCTCTCTCTCATTCCTGTCAATACTAACACTTATTGAAACCCCCACAGGCCATTTACAGCCACTTATTTCTTGTGGTCCATGATACCACTCTGATACCAACCTTTTCAAAATTCTAAAAAACTATCCTTAGAAAGACAGTAGGTCACAACCCATGTCAGTCAAAACACCATTTTCCATTGTCCTGCCCTGTAAAACCACCACAACCAACACCTTCAGTTACAAGGTGTGCTTTGTTTCATGACAGGGCAACATCACAAGTTGAGTCTCTCCCGTCTACAGAGCTCAGGAACACTGCAGAGATATCCACATGCCTGCCAGTATGCCACAGAAAGGAAAGAGTTACCAATACAGATAAAGCACAATCAGAACTTGCACTCACTTCGACCCACACATCCACCCCACCCCTCCCACGTGTGCATGCGCGCGCGTGCGCGCACACACACACACACCACATTCCACCCTGACACATTGGAGGTGCACCTTCTGGGCTGGTGTATGTTTAAAACTACTGCACTATGTGAAAAATCTCCCAGTGCAGATGCAACTAAGTTGACTGACGAATGCTTACAATGTTGAAATCTTCATTTTTCATGTTTGACTTCTGGGTATTAAACTGGCACAAAATTGCTCTTCTATTAAGCTAATCTTGAAAAACAGCATGAATGGTCTAAATTATTGTGGCTGTGTGTGTATGTCAGTGATGGACTCAAAGTCTCACTTGCACAAATCTCACCGTTACTATTGCACACAGTGTAATTCAGTGGCATATTTGATTTAAGATCTTTTAAAAATAGATTTTCTATATTTGTGATAAGCAGTAGTCTTTTTTTTTTTTTTAATCTGGCTGCTTAACTCCTGACAAGGTTTATACTTTACTTTGAATGTACAGAAATACTAAAATCAATTTAACTGACTGTTGCCAACCGCTTCATTCTCTTTCAGAGAAGGCAACTGACTACCAAAAATGAAACAAAACAGAGTCCTATGGCACTTTCAAAGACCAACAAGGTTATCACATAAAGCTTTCGTGGGCAAAAACCCACTGCATCAGGTGCACGAAATGGAAAATGCATCTGATGAAGTGAGATTGTGCCCATGAAAGCTTATGCAATAATCAATTTGTGGGTCTTTAAAAATGCCACAGGACTCCTTTTTTGTTTTGCTGAAATTTAACACAGCTACCTCTCTAGAACTTGTCACTATACAAGGAACTGATTCTCAGTTATCCATATGTGAATTTATCCAAAACTAGTTTCACTACTGATCAGAAGCTTTTGCATTTACTAGTTAGAATGAGAAATCAGGACCACATTAACTGAACACTAGACTAAAAGCTGCACAAGTTTTACACATGACTGTACCCCACGTGCCACACCAACTGGTATTTTAAAAACCTCAAGGGTTCTAGTAAATCAACTCACCCTGTTGTACTGTTCACAAGTCAGTTCACTGTCCTCTTAAACGTCCAATGGTACATTGCACCTCCTAACCCATTTCTTATTAGTAACTATCAGCTATTCCAGGTGTCCTACCATTTTCTAATAGACTAATGAAAACCTTGATGTTGTCATTCCTTCCCTTAAACTTTTTAGGATAGTTTAATTTCAGTCAATTAATGGATATGTTTTGTCTAATGCTTCCAGTCTCAACTTTAATAAATATTGTTTTCATGTAATTATTCCATAAAAACCATCCAAAACCACTAAAAAAATCCCCAGAAAAAAAGCACAGAAGACACTAGCTTTTATCAAATATGAGGAAGCAGCACGGAAGAATGAAGGTGAAAAAGAGACGGGAAAGATGATAGATGGAGTAGAGGTTCCCAATTTGTGATCTGCAAAGAGCTGGCTGCTAACATGGTGCTGCCCCTTTATTCCATCTGATAAAAATCAAACAGATAAGAAGGAGAAGTGCAGAGTGAACTAGGGTAATACGAGTAAGGCCTCATTCTAGTGAGCTTTGTCGACATTATGCCAGCATAGAGTCATCGCTGTAATTAATCCACTGTGGTAAATCCTCACCATGCTCCTTGTGTAAGTGGAGTGCACTCACACAACCTGCTCTTACATGGAGCACTGTGAGTAGTTATCCCACTGCGTAACTGCAAAAAACTTGCTTTGGGAAGAGTTTGCAATGCTTCATTTTTCATCTGCTGTATCAGCCAACCTAACACTGCTGAATGTAAGACACAAGAAGCCCACATAAGTGTGGGGGGAAGTGTATGATGAGTGAGCGCGTGTGACAGAATGAGACAGATTGTGTGTTGGGGGAGAGTGTGTGTGTCCGCATGCTGTCTCTACATTCAGATACCAACAAGGAGCACTAAATTCTGAGGCAGAAGCTGGTGCAAACAGTTGATATCCCCCATCCCTGCGCCCCAACTCAGCAGCATGCTGTGCACTTGTAGGGGTGGACAGGGGACCCCTCAACATCAGCTCTTGCCTCTCCCCTGCCTCTGCCCAGCACATCAGAAACCCACCCCTCCTCATTCCCCAGCAGCAGCCCTGCTCTGTCTGCCACTGTAGAGCCGGATTGATTCCCTGAGTATTCTCCCACGTCCCTGTCGCCCCACAGTCACAGCAGAATAATCCACCTCCTCCCCTGTAGTCTAGGCACGACTGCACTTGCTGCTGGGAGCCAGTATGCTCAGATGAACAGTAGCTGCATGAGTTCTCCATCCTGAGCAATTTCCAAACTTCCTGGGGCTCAAACAAAAGAGGGGCACACGCCTGTGGAGCTGGACTGGGGGCACTGCAGCAGAGCTCAAAACATTGAGCAGAGCAGTCAGTGAGCACTGCAGGATAGTTCTTAACTTTTTTTTTTTTCCCTCCTTTTTTTACCCTGAAGCTTTGTCATTCTAACTATGCTGCAGGAAGCTCCATGCCTCATCAAGATGTTTTTATTTTTCACCAAAGCAAGAGAGTTTTGTGAGTAGGGAGGGCACTGTAGTGCATACAAAACTGTAGCACAGACCTGCCTTAACTGTCTGAAGGGACAAAACAGACCACTAAAGTACATGGGAATGTAACAACGATGTCAAAAAGGCAATCTAATTGTTACAGGGATTTTATGGAATAAGGCTTGTACAGCCCCATTCCTACACAAATAGGAATATTTTAATGTAATTCATTAATACATAAAATACTACATGTAGACATAAGCCTGTTGCATGTATAACACAGAACCTCCCTAATTCACAAGTGATTGAGAGACCCACTGAAACCAACAAATAAAGAGCAAAGTAATGTATCTAAAAGTATATTTGATAAATAGCCCAACTTGTTTATGTTCCTTTCTTATATGCAGGGGTTAAAATAAGTGGAAACACACCGAAACGCCATTCTGGGGCCCATGAATTTTAGGGGCCTGCATTCCAGCTCCCCTAAGAATAGAACAATGGGGCAGAATGCAGCATTCTGGTGCACTCCCCCTTACTTTAGCCTCTGTCAGAGAGGGAGCTCACCCAGCCCTAAGTCAAGCTGACCCAGTTCTGGGGGTGCCTTAGGACCCAGGCAACACTCCGGCCTAGCGTGGAGAGGAGTGCGGCCAGTTTCCATGGCTGTGGAGGGAGCGGCTTAGTTGTCCCAAGGGAGACTGAGCAGACTTGCCCCGAACTTGGTCTGCGCACCCACGGCTCCCCTGAGCAGGTATGGCCCAACGCCGGGGATGCCACTCCACGCTGCCTTACTTCTCCAGCAGTTGGGAGCTAGGCAGGTGGCAGAGGGAGGGACCTGCCAGGAAGGGGGGAGCAGCAGCCTGACAGCAGCTCTGGGACCAGAGACCGAAGTAGCCTGGCCTGGGCTGGGGCACTGCATGGGAGCAAGTAAGGTGGTACAGCAGCTCCTCCCTCCCTCCCAACAGCAGCTGCATGCAGCAGGTAAGGACCCCTGGGCCAATTTGCATGGGATAAACTCACCCATGGGAGCTTTTGGGGCAGCCTCACCTGGAGCCTGCTGCCTTCTCTTTGCAGGTTGGCCCTGGTCTTCAAACCTTTATTTAGAGTGGGAAGAGGTTTTTGCAGTGCATGCTGGCTTGCAGGGACAGGCCGGACAAAAGTCTGCTTGTTACCACTGCTTGCACGGGGCTGGGCCACCTGGGCACTGGCCAGGTGTATTTTTACTAAAGTAAGAGCAACATAGTACAAGTTCTCCAAAGTGTGAGAGGGGGACAGCTGCTATTCTAATGCAGAAAGTCTATTAAGATTAACAACATCTTAATCAGAAAATCTGACCTGATGCATCATTGTTCTGTCAACTACTCCCATTAAAAAGCAAAACAAACAAGAAGGCTGGTGGCACCTTTAAAGACTAAAATTCATTTATCACATGAGCTTTCATCTCCAGTCAATTCTTGAAACATTTCCTGTGAGTCCAGGGGTTAAAGTAAGCCAGAATGCAGCCCACAAATTTGAAGGGGACCCAGATAATATGGGAAAGGCGGCCAGAGATTAGGATGGGTCTGGGGCCCCTCAAATTATACTTTAGCCACTGCTTATATGTATACACTATAGTTAATACATTTGGAATTATGAAGTCAATTTGGGAACATCCTCAGTTATAACAGCGGTTGTAACAGTTTGCCACTTAGCAAGGTTCTGCATATACACCCAGTATTTGATCTAAATACTGGACGGAGAAGATTTCTTGCATTCTAATGAGGTTCACCATTCTGTAAAGAGTCTGACACTGTAAGCCACAGAATCACAGATAGAGTAATCTTAGTAACAAGACCTCTCTAAAAACTAGTATTTTGCCTTTGCCATATAGTATCCTATTATCTGATGAAAGATACTTTCTCCAAGCATTCTTGGGGGAAGATCAACTCTTAAGCTTCCTATCAGCCTTCTCTCCTCCCCCACTTCAAAACTTCTCAATCCAAACGCTGGAACCGGTCCAACCACTAGATCATGGGTCTCAAACTCAAACCACCATGAGGGCTGTATGAGGACTAGTATGTTACTCTGAGGGCTGCACCACTGAAACCTTTTCATACAATACAAAGTATAATCAAAATGAAAAAAAAAAAGAGTAACATATACATGCCACTTAAAGTTAATGTATTAACTTTAAGAAACTGTACAGGAGGTATCATTAGAAAGACAAAGCAAGTAAACACACTTTAAATTTTGCATTATCAATTATTTGAGAAATTTTAAGTGTTGTTGCAGGCCACAGGAAATAACTTCATGGGCCTCATGCTGCCCATTGGCTGTGAGTTTGAAACCCCTGTGCTAGCTAAAAGGTGGTAGACAGGGGACGGGAGATAATCTTTAAGTGTAAAGTTGCCAACTACTAATGCAGTCCCTTCAGTGGTACTCCAGTAGTAAAATTAGGATCCTGGCTGTAATTCACCAAGTACCACTCTGGCTGATCAACTTGTGCCATAAGGCAAAATTTGAAATATCAATCATTATGCTCACCTTAAACAGATGGAATGATACAACATAGCCTCACTCCCAGGAAGAGTTTACTTAACTACTTATAGCTGAGTTACGTTTGTTAGTCATCTATTAGGATCCCATTTTATTATACTCATCTAGTCTTTTCAAGCTGAGCTGTTTACCTTTCTTATTAAAAGGGGAAAAAAAGGTACCATATGCTATGTTAAGAAATTCACTTGCTCAAGCACAAGTAGGAAAACGTATGGTTTTTTTTTTGTTTGTTTGTTTGTTAAATGAGGCAGACAAACCATTTTGCTGAAATTTAAAGTTTCAAACTGCAAAGGTGGCCATTTTCAAAGTGTCTGATGAAGTGGGATTTTCTCCCACAAAAGCTCATGCGATAAATAAATGAATTAGTCTTTTAAAGTGCCACAGGGCTCCTTACTTGTTTTATCAAATTCTTAACTGTCTCAGTTTTTAATCTGCCTTGGTACTAATGCAGACAGCACTGCTCATCCTGGTATCTAGGCACTGATGTTGCCTTCCTCAATCTGGAGACAAACAGCACAAATCCATCTACTGTTGGCCGCTTCCTCTAAGCAGGGGCAAAGTAAAGTTATCAAAATGCCACTCCTACTCTCTGCTGCAATTCAGAATGTCGTAAACAACAGTGAAGCTAACAATATTCATACTACTTTTTGCTTAGCTACTATGTGAAGAGGCTGCAAGCAAGCAAAGTAGGCATTGAGAGCTGTTCAAAGAGAAGATTTAAAAAAAAAGAAAATAAAATAAAATAGAGTAGTAGAAATGCACCAGTTCCAACGGGTCAGGAGTTTCCAGTCCAGTCAGTTTCCCCCTAACAACAGTCCATAAGAATCCCATTAACTTTCCTGAAGGTCAGGGAAAAAACCAGAGTCGGGCTCCTTGCATGACTGAAATACTACCTACATTTTGGTGTGCACTGTCCCCCTCCTTTCTCTTCCACGTGTCTATTTTGGGAAAAGTTGTGATTTCTCAGAAATCTACTGGTGTCTAACTAGTAAGTTATTCTCTCTGGCTGGCGGGGGGAGGGGGGGGGGTGTCTTTCCTGCCTTGCCCAGACACTAATAATTATTTTATTTAAAAAATCCATTCAAGTCAGCATGTTGAGGAAAAACTTACAAGTGTTCTCAAATTTAAACCTACATCTCTCCACACTGCAATTTTTCATTTTACCTTTGCTATTTAAATTGCTTATATTAAAACATTTTTCCTTTTTCTATTCTGAACATACAGTGAAGTAATAATGCTGAATGACAAAATTTCTATAGTAACAAATGTCATAAAAGGATTATGACTTCAAAGGCCAATCATAAAGGCAAACCTGACTTTAAAAAACACCTATTGAAATATAAACAGCAGCAGAACAAGATAGATTGAAAGAACTTTAAGGGTTTTTTAATTATTTTAGATTAGAAGTAATTCTTAAAATACCACTTGCACATTGTGACAATTAGAAATTTACAGTTTTCTAACATTGCCACTACAGCCACAATTTTTACTTTTTGTCTGATAACCCCTTCAGACCACTTTGTTACAAAATGTTATGATGTGCTAAAAGTGAAAAGTTGGGATGGTTGATAGGAGCCAGTATCACATTTGGGAAACTGCGTAAACAGATCTGCACCTGGTACAGCCAGATAATCTAAGCCTTAAGGCTTGGTTTACCCTGCTGGAGGATTTTGGTGGCAGTCTATGTAGCTTTTCTATCTCCTATCAGCTTCCTAATTCCTACTTACGGCAGTGTCTCCAATGCACTGTGCCAGCAGGGACTGCCCTCCAGTCCACACAGTATTAGTCTTCTTGCACGGTTGGATCAATGGTCTTAACTTCCAGGTTCAGTTGAGTGCATCTACACTGCTGCTCAATCCACGTCACTAACTCAATGCTGCACTGCCAAAGTTGGCAGTGTAAACATATCCTAAAACTCTTTTCAGAGGAATTTGGTCCCTTTTTGCTTTTAGGTTTAGAGAAAATCCAGGGAACATTTTTGAAAATCTTTTCCCTATCAAAAAAATCTTTAATGCTTATTAATAGTCATATGAGTGATTAGCTTGGGAAATGTTTCATTAGGATGGGCAGCTTTGAGTGACTAAACAAGATGTGAGACAACTCAGAGCAGCGCTCACCCTTGCTTATTTGACTCCACCACTCCATGAATGGGTCATGGAAAAAAGCCAAGACGAACTCATAGAGACTAAAATGAATAGATACTTTCCACTTAACCATGTTAAAAAAAGTGCATATCTCCACTTTAAAGGTAAAACTGAAATTGCACATACACACTTCAAAGGTAAAACTGCATGTTTTTTTGCTCACTGTAATGCAGTGATTCGTCACTAGGGGTAGCAAGCCGCCCCTGGAGGCATGCGGAAATCTTCATGGGGGTACATCAACACATCTAGATATTTGCCTAGTTTTACATCAGGCTATATCAAAAGCATCAGCAAAGTCCGTACAAACTAAAATTTCATGACTTGTTTTTATTGCTCTATATACTATACCAAGTGTAACTACAATATTTATGCTCCAATTGATTTATTTTATAATTATATGGTAAAAATGTGAAACTAAGCAATTATCTGTAATAGTGTGCTGTGATGCGTTTGTATTTTGTGTCCGATTTTGTAAGCAAGCAGTTTTCCAGTCAAGAGAAACTTGGGAGTATGCAAGACAAATCAGATTCCTGAACGGAATACTGCAGTCTAGAAAGGTTGAGAGCTATTGCTCTAATGTATTCAGTTCAAATGTACTCTTATCATGGCAGCACCGTAACTATGGTTGTATTTAATGTATACTTAAATTTAATCTTATTTTGTGATAAAAGAGGAAGGACTGTGCAGTGTTTAAATTACTAGCCTGGGTTATAGAGCTGCTTCATGTCCCACAGTGACCTTGGGCAAATCATTTAGCCCAGTGATTTTAAACTTTTTTCTCAAAACCCAGTTTAAAAAAAATGTATGCCTGTGACCCAACAGTTACATCTTTGAGCAATGAATTCCAGCCTTTTCATGGGGTAGCAAGGGGTGCCACGACCCAGTACCCCAGTAGCCTACCGTATGTGCCTCTACTCTACTTGCGTAAAATGGGACTAATAATTACCAAAGTCACAGGGTTCCGAGAGTTGCATGAGTCTCAGACAATACATTATTGGGCTCATAAGCACAGAGTAAATCCAAACAGAACATGTTATGTCATTAAGAGTCATTGATTGTACTGGGACTACCAGTGCAACAGATGAATATCCAGTTGAAATATCAGTAATACTGCATTATCCTCTCCATGCTTACTGCAGTAACTTCAACTATAGACTATTTTCTGAAAAGTCCCAAGTAAATAATCCATGAGCCAGCATTTGTAAATGATCCCTTTAAGAGATTTCAGTCACATTTTTTGCTCCCAATAGCAAATAAACTCCAGATTAGAGAAATCATTGCTCTTAAAAGTAGAAACAACTAAGATTTAGCACCTAAAAGGGCTACTACGTTAATTAAGAATTATGACCAATAAGCTACTTTTTAATTGTGTACGTTGAGTGATAGTCAAATATATTCAGTAAACGAAAGCTTCAAAATCTAAGTCTTTCATTTAAAAATATATTATGCATACCAACATAACTTTCCTGGCCTTCATGAGTGTTCTTGAAATCTAGTGGTAAAATAACCTTACTAAACACAGAAAAGTAAATACAGGAAAATCCACTCACTGTGACTGGCTAAAGGACTTCCCAGCTGATGAATGCATAATATGTACTGCCATAGGAAGATTCCCATGCTGGCACACAGTCTGACAATGTCCAAGACAAGATGTTTCAATGAAATTGCAAGTTATCTCATGAGAGACAATCAGGCAATAACCCACCCACAGAGAAAATTTCTTCCTAACTCTAGGCAGTTATTGGCTGACCTATACCCTGACACATGAGGATTTGTGAGATGAGCCTGGAGGCATACAGAATTATAAAATATCTTTCAGTTAGGCTGTCCCTGAGCAAAGATGGCTAGATCCAGACTTTTTGATGGGAGTATGCACCTATGACATCATCCACAGCTTGAGTTAAGAAAAGCTAAGGTTATTGCACATCACAGGTGATACAGGTGAACTGCATCAGTAACCAGGAATGACAAGTTCTAGACAGTGTAGGCTCAGTCAACGTACACATTTTTGGGAGGGAAGAGGAAGGACAGGAGGAAAAGGAGAAATAACCATATGAAGATCATTAGAAACACAAACTTCCAGTTAGCCTAACTCAAAGTTTGAAAACCCTACATAAATGTAAATAGCTTGATCTGTGCCTTGACCAAAGACTTCTAAATGCTGAACTCATTTTTAAAGAAAGCAGAGCCTTTGTGAATTTACAGTTATCATCTTGGCAGACTAATATTAGAAGTATCTGAGAGTCATCAGCTGAGTCAAACAGCAAAGCCAGCAGGCACCAACCACCTCTGTTTTAAGTTTCAGAAATGTATGGTCAAAGTTTTACATTATATTACATCCTTTTAGGGGTGTGCATGGGAGGGCTGAGGGAAAGAGGGCAAGAATGGGTACAGCCCTCCTCTTCACCACTTACTCCCACCCAACGACAGCAGAACAAACTGGAAACAAATTGCTGGTTGGTGATCTCTCTGATCTCTCCCTCAGTAATGAAGTTTTTCTAACCAATGAAAGAACTTATTTTTGATGCATCTAGTTTTCAGTCTATCACTCTGGTAGATCTCCAGTTCTTGCAGCCATATGTTAGCATAGAGATATCTGAATTGCAAATTCTCAGTTTTGTTCTGATGTGCTCTCTCTCTCGCCCCTCCCCACCTCAATAGGTTTAGCTGAATAAATCCTGTGGATACTTACCTTATCCTTGGTGCCGCTTTCTTAAGACCTGTAGACCAATGTGTTGCTTTCCAGGTAGATGAAATTTTCTACTTGCTAATATTTTTGCATCGTCATATGATGTTATTGCCTGACATTTGGGTTTTAAGGATGTTTATTTTAGCATAAAAAATTTTAAGCCCTGCTTTGCTTGCTGTTTTTGCCAGGTTGTCTTTGTTTACTTCTTTGGGGGGATTTTGCTTAGTAGCACAGTATCAGAAGCAAAGTCTAGTCTTATGGGCAGATGCAGATACCCATGTTATAGCTGGGTTTGTGTTACTAATACACACACTTGGGCCAAGCCATCCATTTATATCAATTAATTATGGTCACTCAGGATTCTCCACACCCCTAAACACCACAGTTCCACCCTTATGCAGACAGCACTCTTTTAATAGGAGGGCTTCTTGCAGTGACATAGCTACCACCTTTGAGAGAGATGAAGTAGCTATGCCAACAAAAGCAGCTCTCCCACTGGCATAGGTAGCATCTTCAAAAAGTGCTGCAGCTGCACTGCCACAGCACTCTAAGTGTAGACAAACCCAAACTGAGACTTTAAGGCCAGACGAGACCATTGCAATCACCTAGTCTGACCTGCACACCGCAGGCCACAGAATCTCACCTCCCCATTCCTGTACTAGACCCATAACTTTGGCTGAGTTACTGATGTCCTCACCTCTTTAAAGACTTTGAGTAACAGAGACTCCACCATTTACTCTAGTTCAAACCAGCAAATAACCCATGATGCAGAGGAAGGCAAAGACCACCCAGGGTCTCTGTCAAGCTTATCTGGGGAAAAATTCCTTCCTGACCCCAAATACTGTGGTCAGTTAGACCTTTCTGTGCATGTGGGCAAGTCCTAGCAGCCAGACATCTAGGGAAAAAATTTACTGTATTATTTCAGAGTCCTCCACTAACCCTCTAATATCCTATCTCCAGCCACTGGAGACATTAGTTACTAGCACTCACAGACGGGCCATCTGTCATTGTAGGCACTCTCATCATACCATCCTCACCATAAATTTATCAAGCTCAGTCTTGAAACAAGTTAGCTTCTCCCTCCCACCTACATACACACACCCCCCCTTGGGAGGCTGTTCCATAATTTTTCTCTTCCTCTTAGTAGAAACCTTAGTCTAATTTCAAGCCTAAACTTTCTGATGGCCAGTTAATATCCATGTCTTCTTGTGCCAGCACTGGCACCCACCTTACATATCTCCTCTCCTTCCCTGTGCTTATCCTTCTGATTTATTTACAGAGTAATCGTATCTCACCCTTAGTCTTCATTCTGTTAGACTGAAAAAGCCAAGCTTTTTAGGTCTCTGCTTGTAAGGCAGGTTCTCCATTCCTCTGATTATCCTAGCAGCCTTTCTCTAAACCTGTTCCAGTTTAAATTCACTTCATTATCCAGTCTATGGAAATGCCAAATAACAGAGGTAAAATTCAGCCCCGTTTCATGCCAAACGCCACACTGAATCACTCTGATTGTGCACCCTTACAGAGCTCTTTGAATCTATGTACCTGGCCTTCATAATATTGACAACTTTGGCTGGAATTTCGTCAGACTGAAGAGTATTCCAGAGAGTATAACTTGCCATCATTTTCCATAAGAACTACTACTGAACAGTTTAGGAGAAGTATTAGAAATTAGACACCAATTTCCAACAGTGAGACTGATTAATCATTGAACCAAACTACTGAGGGAAGCAGTATCTTCAAAACAAGATTGGATGCCATTCTGGAGCACAAGTTTTTGGGCGCAATAAAGCAGCAGATGGGTGAAATTTAATAGCCTGTGATATACTGGAGATCAAATTAGTTAGGTGTTCTAAGTGGCCACTTTTAGCATTAAACATTATCATTCGAAACCTCACGTCCAACCATTCACATTTTAACAAAGGAATTTGGCCAAACCATTCAGAATGAATGAAGGACACCATCTCTTCCACCACCCCACACCCACAAATCTAGCCTATTTATAGCCACTGTTAACCAACAGAACACACCAACTTGGTACATTAAAATTACACTGTAGAAAAATGCCTTGCCCCCTCTAATAAATTAACACGTTTTGAATTATTTGGCAATACACTGTACTTCATCATAGTAATCGATTGACGCACAGCTTCAATTATGCAAATCCATGTACCTAAACCAATAAATGACTCCCACACATTAGGAAACATCATCAGCTGAAGTGAACCATGTTTTCTAGATAAAATATTTGAAGTTAATTCTCTTGTACTTCCCATGGTGTTCTTGTTGACAAAATAAAAAGAGCACTGCATAAAAACGATATTTTGTATGAATGTTGTACAACCTGAGGCCATAGTGGCTGGATTTATGTATTGTTATAAATAGGCTGAGGTTTATATTTGCACACTTTTGGATTGTTTTTGAGTGTACCGCTGAGAACTTATCAGAGATAGTCTATTAGATTGTGTGTGGGTTTGGGTTTTTTTTTTTTTTTAATTTCAAATCACAGTCAGTCATTAATTCACCTAAGATTTATAATACATCCAAAACCACCACAATGGATGTATGTTCTATTGGAGATATGGAAGTGTCTCACGCTGAATACATGTATCTAAGAAAAAAGGTAGAAAAGGGTTCACTTGTTAGTTATACTGAGAGGTCTGTCACCAAGATAATCATTTGCAAGTCATCAATTCAATGCTACTCACTCTTGCGGGGCCCCCCCCCCCCCGCTAGCTAAAAGTGTTCAGAATTAAGCATACTACATAGCAACATCAAATGTGTATTAAGGAATAAATGTCCCAAGACAAACCTATGCTATTTGTGAAAAAGGCAAGTTTATCTGACACTAATGGAAATTATTGCCACACAATTACAAGTTTTAAGCTTAAAACTCTGGGACTTTTTAAGTTACCATCAGTCACCAAGTTAGAGTATGAAAGGATCATAAAGTTATCTGTTCATAGCAACTCAAATGCATGCCCATGGAGACATTAAATTCACTTCCTCTCACTCTAGAGAGAGATTAAAATAATGATTATGAGGTAACAAAGAAATATGGAGGGAAATTTCAGTTGAGGAGGTTTTTTGTTTATATATGTATGTTAAAAAAAACACACACACATACACAAACTGCAAAAAAGTACAAAGATGTAAAACAGCTACCTGGGGTTTCTTAAAATAAACAAACTGGTCTTGTGGCAAATCCCCTTTTCAAATTAATCTTCTACAACATTTAAAAATTATGTATTTAAGAGTACCCTTATCCTTAAAAACTCAGAACGACTGCAAAGGCTGCATTTCATTTTCAAATGCTTCAAAGCATCATCTAAAGTTGAAACAATCAAAAAGCAAATGGACTGTACTGACAGCACATGGGTCCTTACCGTATGATTTAACATGTCTCATGAATCAAGGTCATTGGAGTACACAGGTAGATATATTTTCAGAGTCTGCACAGATCAGTGCAGCTACTGATCAGAAGCACCTCTGGGAAAATACCACCATTAATATTAGCTCAGGTATATCCAGCAGCACAACTGATTTGGTTGTAGTAGGAGGTGGCCTTTTTCCAATAAGCAAATAGAGTCATTAACATCGTCAGCCTTTGGCCAGACAATCATTTCAGGAGCTGACAGTTTTCTAATTTTCCTCTTACAAAAGTCTTCACTATTTGGTACAGTACACACATCTGTCTCTGTGGTTCCTTCAGGAAGGCTTGATAACTCTCACTCTAAAACCAAAACAGCAGCCTTTCTGGTTAAAGAATTTAAAAACAACAAACCACCTATCAGACCATTGTTTGCTCTGTTCCACTGCTAACTTCCCACAAATCTTCCCCTCTAACAGATACAGAAGATTTCAAAACCTTTGAGAGGACAAGTTTTGTTAATGACTTCAGCAGCACACAATATTTTCAACCCCGTGAGTTTTTAGTTTTCTCCAGTACTTTTTTCTCTTGTTGTTATTATATACTGTATGCTGTGAATTTGACAAACACACACAGGTAGATTAAGGAAGGATAATCCATGTATTCCTTAAGTGAGTGAATGTAAATATGGTAGTGTTTCTGAACTGCTGAAAATCAGCATCATTGCCTTACAGCACAAGAACGTAATGTGCATCTCTTCTAACCTGGCTAGCTTCATCTCTAACAAAAAGCCAGCAGCCTTTCACAACAGCTGGGACTACTTACAGTACAAAGCAATTTCCTTTTATCATCACTAGCCTACATGAACACAGCAATTAGAGTCTTAAGCAAGTCAGCCTGACCCTTATTTAATTGCTTAACTGTCTTTAGTTTTACCAGGAATTTAGTTTAACAAAGGTTCTGTCTAATGGACACTGACAGGATCTGCCCAGATCTGAACTTATTCTGATCAGACTGCAGGGCAACAGAGCTGGAAAAAACAAACAAAAGACAAAACTAACATTTGTATTTGTACCAACTAACAGTGTATTTTGTACCAACAAAAACAGCCCTAGCTGTCATTCAAGTTTTGTTGGGGTATCGTTTTGGTTATTTTTTTGGTTGGTTGGTTGGTTGGGTTTTTTTTTAGATTTCAAAAAGGAAATTGAATTTAAATACTCAAGAACACTCTGAGGTGGAAGAGCTAAAGTTAGTTTTGTATCTGCAAACACTGTGTGCTTCAAATTACTAATAAATGCTTCTGTTTTGTATTTCTGTTTCAAACTGTGTACCAACTAGGCCAGTGGTTTTCAAAACTATTTTCTCAGGACCGCGTTGAAAAAAAAATCATTTATGCCTGTGACCCAACAATTACAATTTTGAGCAATGAATACCAGTCTCTCCACAGTGGCAACTAAGTGCACTACAACCCAGCACTGGGTTCTGACCAGTGGGTTGGGGGGGAGGGGGGGGGGAAATCACTGACCTAGGCCACCTGCCCAATGTGGAAAAAAACACCAGAAAATGCTGGCGCTCAAATTCCTGCAAGACGTCTTGTTCCACTGCATGTTTTAAGAGATATGACAGCCTCAAAGAAGAGAGCTGACAGAAATCAGATGATTACAAACTTGAATGGTTTTCAAAACCCCTATTCATGTCAGTTCATCCAACAGGTGACTTCTCCCTGACTCCAACTGAAGTTTCCAGGCAAAGACTGATTTTAATGTATTCCTTGTGCAATTTACTAGAGTCCAATTTTCAAAAAAAAAAAACAAAAAACCAAAAAAAAAAACCAAAAACCAATCCTAATTTTTGATTCCTGAATAACCACCACTTTTGTCCATTTTTTCCAGTTAACTAAAGTCCACCTCGTTCAAAGAGCCATTTATGATCACAATATTGAAGCCCATTAAAGCAGAAATTTAGAATAAGTATGTTAGTAGTGAAATAATATTTGTTCAGGTTACCTGTTTACAATGCAAGTCTGTTCCATGTGCAGTGAACAGTTTGTAAGATGAGCCCAGAAGAATGCAGAATTAAGTTAAATCTGAACTAGTGATTACAGTATTTTGAAATTCTGGTTCAGAGTTTTTCTGGTAGTAAAAAAATTTTATTTCATGATATTTAATTTATGTATATAGGTATTTATATTTGAGTATAATACATAGACTATATGCTAGCATTACTATAAAGTCTTGATCACCTTCAAGTCACCGCAAAATATAACTAGCATTCAATCTTGGTCTTCACAGTGACAATGTAAACTCATATGACTAGATTTAGCTAGTTCAAATCATAGGAATAGAAAATATGATAGATTTTTGGTCTTATAAAGGACTTTGGGGGGCAAAATTCAATCTTTATACCAGTACACATATATAAGTTGATTAACTTTTCTGTTGCAGTTTCTGGAGAACATTCTTTAAAACAGTGGTTTTCAAACTTAGGGTTGGGACCCAGTACCGGACCGCAGACCCTCAGGCACTGGGTCGCACCACCCCTTGCTGCCACCACCAAAAGACTGGAATGCATTGCTCAAAAACGTAATTGTTAGGTCACGGGCATAAATGATTTTTTCAACTGGGTCCTGAGGAAAAATAATTTGACAACCACTGCTTTGAAAACCATTGGTGTTCCCCAGTCTATTCAGGTAAGCAATCACTGACTTCTTCCAGTTCCACTTGGAATGTATTCCCTTACCCACACATTTAATTAATAAGTCTTAGTGGACAATTAAGAAATTTAAACAGGACCTTTCTTTGAAGTGTGCAAGTCTTCCACCACCAGAATCTTCTCACCTATAAAGTAAGTCTTATGAGGTACAAAGAAACCTTTACAAGCCGCATCACAGGTGAGAAGTGTTTGGCTTGTTTTTTAAATCAATCACTGAAGGAATGAGAGGTTCCCCATGTTAAAAGACCCAATACTTATTAACATGGTATATACATAATGCTTAACACTGAGAACCTTGTACTGAAATCCTCAACATACATGGAACCACCATTAATAATCTAAACTTCAGACTTTTTTCTTTTTTAGTGTAGAACAAACACCGCCAGTTATACATCTGATTTTCTAGAATATATTTATAGCTTGCAGCTTGAGGTTTACATGCTTGTAAAATGTTTTTAGTAATCTGAAGAACGTCAGTTTTTCTAAAAAAAGCAAAAACAACAATTTAGCAGCATAAAGTTAGAGAACACCCAAGTTAAGTTTCTGAAGGAAAATTCCAGAGCGTGATGTGATAATTAAGCAAAATCAATAAAGACAGGGTGGTAGTTACCAATACATCAAATCCACAGTGCAGAAAAACAGCTGCGCAAACCCTGGATTAAAGTTATGTTGAATGAGAAGTATTTACTTCTAACATGGCTACCCCTCTGGAACTTATTTTTTTCAGAGCGAGTTCCACTTCCAGGAGTAAAGCAGCAGTCACGTCTTAATACAATGCAAGCCTAATAGCATCTAATTCACCGTACACCACATTTCTTCGCAGGCCAGGCCAAGGTGACAGGGATCGCTTGTGACCTAAGACACTACTGGCTTGCACCTCCCTGACCAGACACTTCACAGCTGAAAATAACCCGACTTCAACAGTTGCGTCCTGAGAAAATTTTTGACAAAAACAGGGCCATTATTTTACCCCTTTGGTACCACTCCAGTTGGTGCTTTTCACAAGGCTAAAATCCTAGGAGCTGTTCGTGACAGATCTCCCCCCCCCCACACACACACACACCCCCACACCCCTCCTACCCCTGAGAGCCACAGCTGGGTCACTTCTCAGCCAGCTGAGCCCCACTTCCCTCCAGGGCCCCATCTTCACAGCAGGCTTTTCCTTGGCAGCCTGACCCACCCGCAACCAGCCCCAGCCACACCTGAGCTACTGCACCACAGGGGCACCTCTGCCAGGCGGCCCGAAGGGGCTAATGGGGGGGGGGGCGGGCAGACAGACAGACGGACACCCCCACCGCCGGGGTGGGGGAGGGGACGGACAGCCCGTCTCACACACGCGGGCGGGGGGGGGGGGAGGGACGGACAGTCAGACAGACAGACAGACACCACGGAGGGGCAGGGGGGAGGGGGCGCAGACGTCCTTGACCAACCCCGCCGCGGCGCAGAAAGTTAGGGCGCCCCCCCGGCCGCCCTGTGGGGCCGCCTCCCCGGGCTAGGGGGCGCCAGACCCTCCCCGACCCGCGCCCGGGATTTCGGGGCTGCTCCTCCGCGGCCCGCCCGAGCGGGGCCCGGCGGGAGCCCGGGCACTGACCTGGCGGCGCGGGGGCCGGGCGGCGGGGCGCCGTGTCCGCCCGCGGGGGGGGCTCCGCTGCCTCCGACCGTCCCCCAAAGGAGGAAAAAAATTCCGGCCGGAGTTTAAAACAAAGAGGCGGAAATAGCCGAGCGGGGCCGAGCGCGGCCGAGCAGCGGCGGCGCGCGCCGGGAGCATGCGCACTGCCGCCGCCGCCGCCGCCGCCGCCCGCCCCAGGCCCACGCGCTGAGGGGAGGGGGCCGCGCTCGTGCTGCCGCCCGGCGGGGGTTGGCTGGGCTCGGCTGCCGGCTCCCAGCCTGGCGCGGGGGGGGGACGTGACGTAACGTGAGCGCGCGGGGGAGCGTGGCAGCTGCGCGCCCCCCCCCCCCACCGGTGGGGGCGGCTCTGTCCTCACCGGGGAATCCCCAGGGGAACCGCCGCCTCCAGGAGTGGGGGCAGGGCGGCGCGCACACACCGGGGGGGGGGGCGTGAGAGGCAGCTAACGACACGTGATTCCTCCCCCTCCCCACACAGGGCTGGACACCCCCAAACCACAGCCCCAGAGACACTCCCCACACACACGGGGCAGGACACCCCCAAGCCACCACAGCCCCAAACCCCGCCCCCTCCACGCGCACACAAGGCTGGACACCACCACACACACACACACACACCTGTTAGTCTTTAAAGTGCCACATGACTCCTTGCTTTTTTTTCTTCCCCCCACACACACAAAGCTGGACACCCCCAAATCACAGCCCCAGAACTACTCCCTACACACACAAGTCTGGACACCCCCCAAACCACCACACACGTGTGCGCGTGTGTGCGCGCACACACACTGTGGCTGTGGACACACCCAACCTGCCACAGCCCCAGAACAATCCCCCTACCCCCCCCACACACACACAGGGCTGGACATATCCAACTCCCCACAGCCCCAACACAACTCCCCCTCCACACACACACAAGGCTGGACACCCCCAAATCACAGCCCAAGAACAACTCCCTACACACACAAGTCTGGACACCCCCCAAACCACCACATTCACGCTGCGGCTGTGGACACACCCCACCTGCCACAGCCCCAGAACAATCCCCCCCAACACATTCACACTGGGCTGGACATATCCAACCCACCACAACCCCAAAACCACTCCCTACACATGCACGGGCCTGGAGACCCCCAACCCACTGCAGCCCCAAAACTCCACCCCTTTCACACACACAAGGCTGGACACCCCCAAACCAGAGCCCCAGATCAGCACCCTACACACACACACACACACACACACACACACACATAGGGTGGACACCCCCAATCTGCCACAGCCCCAAAACAACTCCCCTCCACACACACTAGGCTGGGCACCCCCACGCCACCCTTTCACTCTCTCTCTCTCACACACACACACAGGGCCGGACATATCCAACCTGCCACAACCCCAAAACAAAAAAGCTGGACACCCCCAAACCACAACTTCAGAACCAGCTTCCCCCCCCCCACACACACACAGTGGCTGTGGACACACCCAGCCTGCCAGAGCCCCAGATCAATTGCTACACACACACACACACACACAGCTGGACATCTCCAACCTGCCACAGGCCCAGAACAACTTCCTCTCCATGCACGCAAAGCTGGACACTTCCAACCACAGCCCTAGAACGACACATACAGGGCAGGGTGTCCCCAACCTGTCACAGCCTGAGAACATCCCCCCACACACAGCTCGACCCCCCCCGCCCACCCCAGCCCCAGAACAACTTCCCCCCCCCCCACACACACACAGGGCTGGATGCCCAAAACAACTCCACTCACCATGCACACAAGGGTGGACATCCCAAACCACTGCAGCCTCAGGCAAACCCTCCCCCCAAACCCACACACGGCAGGGCAGGACACCCCAAACTGCCCCAGCCCCAGAACATCATCTTTCCCACCCCCCCCCCCACACACACCCTCATCACACAGGGCTGGACGACACCAACCCTCCACTAAAAACTTCAAAACAATTTACAGCCTACACTTTCGACCCAGTACTAAAAGCTTCAGGACGAACCACTAATACTCGCCCTGCCACCCTCCCTCCTCCCCATCCATCTCATACATAGGACTGGACATTCCCCAGCTCCACAGTCAGACACCTACTCCTTGACAACCCATCACACAGAGGGCTAGACACCCCAATGCCAGAACTAGAGACTACAGGACCACCCATCAAACACCCAGCCATGTGAGCACACCACCATAAGCAAAAGGCTTCAGAAATATCTGCCAATGCCCATTCCAAAATAGCCATAGTCCTCCACACGCAGCACTAAAAAGGTGCCAGAAATATTCTACCAAAACCCCTACACAGCATTGCCAAAAATCCCAAGCCTTCAAAAAATCATGAGTCACCTCCAAGAAATCCTGATCATTTAAAAACAATTAATGGTTTTAGGCGTTCTTTACTTGCCTTCCCGTTTGAGTCTAAGGTTACACATCTCTTCAAGCTCTTTCTTCATAACTTTGAGGGCTTAGAAATATAGCTCAAAGGGGGGGAGGGGGGAGCCAAGACATTCAATCATATGCCCCCACAAGCTAAGGTTTTCTGAAATACATCAGCTACTATGAGGCTCACAAAATTTAGCAACACTGATGATAGTATATGCAAATTACCTAATAAGCTAATTTGCAGATAGACCCTACACTGCAGTTCATGAAAGTAGGTGGATTTAGTGCTGGGGAAAAGCACTGGTTTGACAAGTGGCAGTTAAGTCCTCTGCATTTAGTGGAAAAGCTTCCGTAACTGCTTTACAGCAATCTTGATCTGGGGGCGGAGCTTCCTCTAGGAGCAAAGAGAGGTAGGTCAGTCTCTGGTCTATGCAGTTATTAAACTCCACATCAAGTCTTTCAGACCAGAAGAAGAGCTCTGTGTAGCTCTGAAATTTCTCTCTTCCTGATTCACTTTGTCTTGCTATCCAGTCTGCCAGTTAATGCAAGCACTATGGTTAGTGTGTGATGTGAGATCTGAAACAAAAGCCCAGACTCATTCACGTGGGGGATCCTAATCATTCATTAGATGGAATACTGGAATCTCTTGCTGAGTTGGGTCACCCTGGTGCCCTATAGATGAAAGGTTTTTTATCATCTCATTAGCAGGGCCCTGAGCCATCCTGGCCCTTAATACACCTTCAAATATTAAGCTTGTTTCCTTGAAAAATAAATCTATTAAATGCAGTTCTAATACAATATTAACACAACAGCCAAATTTTCTTCTCAATAAGTTGTTATAAAAGAAATTAAGGCTACAAAGACAAATACTCCAAATTTAAGACTTTCCAGAATTAAAATTACCAGTGCAAACCTGCATCTTCCCCCTCGTGCATATGCTCCATGCTGCTTTTTAGTTACATGCTCCCACACTATTTTCTCCACATAGTTGTTCAACAGTTTTTTTAAGACAAGACTTTCACAACCCAAGCTTAGGTTGCTTCCACTTCAGCTAGGTCCTAGAAGAACAATTGGTAGTACAGGTAGGCTGTCCTGTATGGTACAGTCCCTACAGGGGATATACACTTTGACTACATGTTACCCAGTATTCAACTAGTGCCTTAAACATTTATATATCTACTAGCCGTAACCCATCAAAAATTGCAGGGGAAAATCAAAAGGGAATTTATTAAATATTTATTTATTTTAATTGATTAATAGCTCTTTAATTACAACATGTTTTGCAAACATTCTATGGTCAACTAAAACTTTTCCTTGGTAGTTCGTATCCTGCACATAAACTTTCAGATTTTCCTGGTTTCTTTCCTGAGTGAGCACCACATACAATTGTCTGAAGAGGCAGCGTGAAATATTGGAAACAGCTGAAACCACAACTGAGAGCTTTGTATTTTGACAAGTTCCAAAGAGGCAGCTGTGTCACCAGAGTGAACCATTCCCGGGTTTCACTGGCTGCTGCTGTCCAATTATTAAATTCTCAGTCATTTCACCTTTATTAATTACAATGAGGTATGCAGCTATAATAAGGTATATATCTATGCCCTGCCAAGACTCCTAGGCCATTGTGATGTCAGAGGTGACTCAACCAATTGCTCCTAAGGGAGTGGCTGAGTCAACTCTGACATCACAATGGCCTGTCACATGGCATATAGAATAGAATAGAATCATAGGGTTGGAAGGGACCTCATGAGATCATCGAGTCCAACCCCCTGGGGCTTGAACCCAGGACCCTCTGCATATTTCACATCATGCACGCATGCAGGCACATAGCAAATTAGTATAGTAGATTACGAGGTTTATTTTTGGTTCTAAGAGCAAAGTTATCTAGTGGCTAAATCAGTGAGCATATACAGTGAGTCAAACCTATAGATCTGGCATATTTAGCTTCAAAGGCAGTGAAGGAGACATCTGGATTCTGTTCCAAGTTTTGCCTCAAGTGACTGACATGGTCCTTCTGTTACCTTATTTAAAACACAAAGACTGATGGTTGCCTACCTCCTAAGCAAAAGCAGTTTTGGGGGGTAGGCAAAGCCGGCGGCTACCTAGGACCCCAAGCATTAAGGGGCCCTGTAGCAGTCACCTGCTTCGTCTAATCTACCACCGCCAGCGTGGTAGGGAAGCGGGGAATGTGAACTGCTGGGGCCAGAGGCTGTGCCACCCACCCCTCCCTCCTCTCTGCTCCGCTGGAAGGGCAGAGCAGTGCACCCCCCTACCCATAGCCAGCCGCACCTCCCCAGGGGGTAGAGAAGGTCAGCACAGAGTTGTGGTATATAGGGGGCAGGACCCTGGAGCACCCCACTCCAAAGAGCTCAGGCCACCTCGCCCCTGGCTACCCCAGGGCTCAATGAGCCTGATCCAGCACCTGGGGGCAAGGCAGCCTCTGTTCAGGCCTGGGGTGGCCAGGGGTGAAGCAGCCCAAACTCTTCGGAGTGGACCATTGCAAGGCCCTGCCCCCACATGCCACAGCTCCGCGCCAGCCGTCTCCGCCCCCTGGGAAGGTGCGGCCAGCTGTGGGTAGGCGGGGAGCGCTGCTCTGCTCTTCCAGTGAAACAGAGAGGATGGAGGGAGGTGCTGCCTCTGGCCACTGCAGTCTGCGGCCCCTCCCTGGGAGCACTAGGTTCCACCGCACTTTCCCTCAGATGGGGGGTGGTGGAAAGCTGGGGCTACAGAGAGGGGAGCCAGGGGCAGGGAGTTGGAAATGGGGGGGCATGGTTAGGGCTGCAGGGGGACTAGGGTCACGATGATGGCAGCAGTGGCAGCCTAAGGGGGCCCTTGAATGGCACTTTGCCTAGGGCCCCCAATTGCCTAACGCCATCTCTGCGAATTGAAACTAGAAATCATAGGCTCCTGGCTATTTCCAACCAGTGTGTCATCTCTTAGGCCAGGGTTCTCAAACTCAAATCACTATGAGGGCCGCATGAGGACTAGTATATTAGCCCGAGGGCTGCACCACTGAAACCTTTTCATACAACAATATTGCAAATATCGGTAACAATAGTGTCGTTGCAGGCCACAGGAAATAGCTTTAAGGGCCACGTGTTTGAGACCCCTGTCTTAGGCCCATTTATCTTTCTGGTGGGGGTGGGTCTCTGGGCAAGCATGGCACAGCCAATAAATGTGCACGTGTCACAAGAGGAGGAACGTAACTAGTTAAGCAAAAAGTTTGCAACAGTAATCCAATATCTCCACATTACATATGTCAAAGGATCCAGGACCTGACTTGTCGTTATACCAGTGTTTCCAAACCAGTGAGCCCTGGCACAGGTGTGTTGTCAGGCCTGAGCAAATGTGCCATGGAATTTTTTAAAAAACTTCTGAGAGGTTTGTATTGGCTCATGAATATTCATGAGTTCATTTGGGGACTCTATGGTGGTGTCCCTCAAAATAATTTAAGGCAGGGGTGGCCAAACTTATGAAACCCAAGAGCCACACAAGTTGATTTTTAAGCCTTTGGGAGCCACATTGAGGCATATAACCATATACTTTTACCTATTCCAAAATTACTAAGTTTAAAATTTGTTGCACAGTTTAATTTTGTAGTAAAAAGAGGGCAAATATTGATCCTACAAATATCAGATTCTAATAATTACTTACGGTTACCATGAAAACTAGGCCTATACACAAAAAACAGCTGTTCTCCTTTCAGCACTGCTCACATCATTCAGTTACAGGTGTCTACATGCCGCAGCGCACGGTAGCTCGGAAAGTCTTTAGCATTAGCCTATCAGGTTAGGGCACACGGCCAACGCCCCCTCCATGCCGCAACCGCAGCTGTATAAGTAACCGTGACCCAGACCCTCCCAGTTCCTTTTTCCACCATCAGTGTCGGTTCGGATCAGCATTATCTTGCTAAATGCAAGCACCTGTCCTTTGCATGAAATTCAAAATGCCCGGTTTCAAGCCATGCTTAGGATGCTGCAAGGCTTTTCCGATGGACAATCCGCACAGGAAATGTCTCGCTTGCCTGGGTGAGTCTCACCTCATGGCAGAGTGCTCCATTTGCTGATCCTTCAAGCGAAGGACTCAGCTGGAAAGAGAGTGCCGCCTCCTCTTGATTTCGGGGAGTGGAGCCGCCACCCCCGAGACTGGCCAAGCCACAAGCACTCTGCCAGACCCTCGATCAGCCCAGGCTCAAGATCCCCACTGATCATCAGTACCAGGCTCGAAATCCCAACCCTCTATGGTCCCGCCTCGGCACGGACCTCGCTGGTCACTGGGTAGCCTCTCAGCCGCCCTGAGAAGGGCACTGATGCAGGCAACCCCGACAACCCATCATGGGCACTCAAACCCAGCTTTGGTGCAGAACATGAAGAAATGGACCAAACTGACACTGTCCTCTTCAGTACTGCAGGGCCCGGTACTACTCCCTACGATACCGCCGACAAGCCCGGTACCACCATCAAGCCCAGTACCGCTGGCCCTGTCACCGGTACCGCCACTTCCGGTGCCGTCACTTCCAGTACCGTCAGACCCAGCACCAACAACCGCAGCGCCGATACCGGTACCATCACGCAGCTCTACACCCTTCTCCAACCCAGTACCATCAACTAATCTGACACTGGGTCCAAGTGCTGCACCTCCGAGTCCTCTTCCACTACCTCAGTTGGGCACAGAGGGGCAAGAAACCCCACTCCATCACTCCTCCGAGGAGCTCTCGGTACCGGACTCCCAGACGCTGGGGGGGAGGTCTTCCAGATCGTCCTCTGAAGACCCCTTCCCTCCCCCGCAGGAGGAGTGTCCGAGAAAGCAGCTTCGAAAGAGCTCCGTATCACCGAGCTCGAGGAGACCACAACCACTGGGAGAAGTCTCTGCTCCCCCCATGGCTCCTACACCACTAGTGAGGTCACCACACAACAAGTGGACCCTCGACTTGTTGAACACGACAACAGACAATGTCTCCTCCCATTACGCTCAGTTGCCATTGCCGGAGTCCTCGGATTTCTCCGATGAGGAACCTGACCCTGACTCTACACAATGTAGCAGATCCAGGGCCCAATCCTCCTCATCACCTGATAAGCGCCTAATTGACATGTCCGCTGAGCACAAGGGAGATCCCCACGTCAAACAGAACCTCCTCCACTGCATGGCAGCAAACCTAAAGCTGAAGCTGGGAGTGATCCAAGAGGAAGATGACTCCCTCTTCTACGTGTGCTGTAGAGCTCCTCCAGCTAAGGTCACAATCCCCTTGTATTCCGGGGTATTTCGCATTGTCCAAGAATGCTGGCAAATGCCTTCCTCGATCCCGCCAGTGTCCAAAGTGGCAAATAAGAAATACTCTGTCTCCCTGGAAGGATTCTCCTTCCTATTCCATCACCCCACCCCAGGATACCTGGTGGTTGATGCAGTAAACCAAAGGGATAGGCAGGGCCCACCGAGCTCCACGCCCAAGAACAGAGAGGCGAACTGCAAGTGCCTGGTCTGACCACAGTGTGCCGGTGCATGCAGCTCTTGGGACACATGGTGGCAGCCACCTCAGTAATCCAAACAGCTTGCCTGCAGATGAGACCTTTCCAACTCTGGTTCACCACGAGGTTCCAGCCAGGGAGAGACCGTCTGGACAAGGTACTCTCAGTTCCCCAATATGCCCTGGAGTCCCTCCAAATTTGGAAGGACCCCCGCTTCGTGATGGGAGGTATCCCATTCAGGGAGTCCAAGCCCTCAGTGACCCTGATAACGGATGCTTCGGACTCAGGTTGGGGAGCCCACCTGTCCAGGGGCCTCTCCACACAGGGTGTTTGGAATCCCAAGGACAGACTCCTCCACATAAATGTGAAGGAGCTCCGGGCTATCAGGTTGGCCTGCATTACCTTCCTCGACCAGATCCACAACAGGATGGTCCAGGTCCTCACAGACAATACAGCGGCCATGTTTGAAACGAACCATCAAGGGGGGGTCCGCTCCTCAGCTCTATGAGAGGAGGTGACCAAGCTTTGGCAATTAGTGATAGATCATCACTTCATGCCATCTGCCCGGGGTATACAATGGCCTAGCGGACTCACTCAGCAGGAAACCCTTTGCAAATCATGAGTGGTCCCTCCACAATGAGGTATTCTCCCTGCTGATAAACAGATGGGGAACCCCACAGGTGGATCTGTTTGCCACAGAGCAAAATCGCAAATGTCCCCGATTCTGCTCCCTTTGAGGTCGGGATGAGGGTTCTCCCAGCAATGCCTTCCTCCTCAGTTGGTTGGGGGCCCTAATGTATGCCTTCCAACCAATCTCCCTGATTCACAGGGTGCTATTGAAGGTCTTCACGGATGGGGCACACATCATTTTAATAGCCCGGGACTGGCCCAGACAACACTGGTTTCCCCTCCTACAGGACATGTCCGTGAGGACCCTGCTCCGCCTCCCATGGTGGGCAGACCTCCAAACACAGGGCTCAGGCCGCCTTCAGCACCCGAACCCGGGCCTCCTGCACCTGACAGCCTGGATGATCTCTGGCTCAGTGAGCAAGAGAGGTGCTGCTCGGATAGGGTTAAGAAGGTCCTGGTTGGTAGCAGGAAACCCTCCACCAGGTCCACTTACATGGCAAAATGGAACCATTTTTCCACTTGGTGCCATGATAAAGACATAGACCCTACCTCTGCACCAATTCAGGCAACTTTAGACTACCTTCTTGATTTAAGAGAGAAAGGCCTATCCCTGTCCTCATTAAAAGCTCACTTGGCGGCAATTTCGGCCTTTCACCAAAGAGTAGATGGGGCTCCACTCTTTTCACACCCCATCTCCCATAGGTTGCTGAAAGGGGTGGAAAAGCTTTTTCCCCATCTTCGTGAACCCACCCCTCAGTGGGATCTGAACGTTGTGCTACGGGCTCTAACAGAGCTGCCCTATGAACCCTTGGATTCAGCCACTTTGCTCATACTGTCCTGGAAGGTGGCTTTCCTGGTAGTGATCACCTCGGCTAGAAGGGTCTCAGAGTTACAAGCCCTTTCCTCTGAACCTCCATATATGGTTTTCTTCCCGGACAAGGTGGTCCTTCGTCACCAATCCCTCCTTCTTGCCCAAGGTTGCCACCCCCTTCCACATGAATCAAGAAATTTGCCTGCCGGTTTTCTATCCCGACCCTCAGGTGACAGAAAACCAGAGACGGTGGCACACCCTGGATGTCAGTGTTCGTGACTCATTGAATTGATTTAATGGCCGCCCCTCCCAGGCCATCACTTAAGCATGTAAGGAATGTAAGGGGAACAGATGGCCCCCTCTACTTAACCAGATGGCCCTTAAACTTAACTAGATGGCCACTGTCACCCCATTGTTTCTCTTGGGCTTGGCGTAGGTGGGCACTGCCTGACTGCAAGGTGCTTTGTAACACTGAAGGTATGGCTCACATTACCTTTGTTCCCCACATTCTCTGTAATCAGGGAACTGGTGGGAAAAATAGCTTAAAAGCTCAGAGTTTGGGGTGATCAGGCAGGACGGTCCCTGACATCCTGCCTGGCCTGATCACCCAGATGCTGACCTCCTCCGCTCACGTGTTCTTCCCCGAGCGTACCCCACGTTTTGAACTGCCGGCCGAGTAACTAGTCTCTTTCTCTCTCCTGGGATGCTTCTACTGCTGCTAGTGGTGTTGGTAAGAGTTTGCCCCTGCAGCTCCTCTCAGTAAAAGTTTTCTCCCTTTCATATTGCTGCCTTGCCACTGCTTGCTCTCTCTCCTTCTGCCCTAACAAGCCCTAGTTTTTAAGGGCTGGTGCGTTTAAGTTTTATCGCTGCCTCTCTCACTTGTTTTACCTTGCTGTATCTTTCTTTCCACTATTCTGAAGTTCCCGGGTCCTAAAACGTTTGCCACTGTGTTATACTGAGTTGTATCTTTCTCTCCATTACTGTATCTCTCTCTTCTCTTATTGCTTTAGAAGTGCTATCATAAGCTGCAACATCGTCTAAACATAATCTGTGAACTGTGGAAATGTTAACATAGCGCACCACATTGTATCATTTAGTTTGGTACCTTAGGACTGTGTTAAGTTTGTTTGGTAGTTTAGAAGACTGTCCCCTTTGGTTTGTTGCCCTTGAAGTTGTATTGGTTTGTTGGTTTGATTGTCTCCCTTGATCTGCTACCTTTGGAATCGCGTTAAGTTAGATTGTTCCCCATGGTTGTGACCCTTAGAATTGTATAGTCGTATTGAGTTGCTTTGCCCTCCCCGTTTGTAACCCCCCCGAATAAACTGTTCCTGCCCAAGTTTGTCTCTCTGTCCTAGTTGCCATTTTCCCCCACGACCCCCCCCCCTTTTTGCCTTGCTTCTGACCCTTCAGCTGCCGCTTTTTCCTGCGGCTTCCCCTTGCTTCTGCCCCTTCAGCCACCGCTTTTTCCCATGGCTTTCTTTCCACTCCCGTACCGCTGCTGTTCCCCACAGCACCCCCTTTTTTGCCTCTGTTCCCCTTGCTTCTGCCCTCCTCACCTTTGCTGCTTTCCCGCGGTCTCCTTGCCGCTTCCTGTGGCTTTCTTTCCACTCCCGTGTCACTGCTGTTCCCCGTGGCACCCCCTTTTTGCCTCTGTTCTCCTAACTGCTGCTTTCCCCGTGGCGCCCCCTTCGCCTCCATGCCCTAGCCGCTGTTTCCCCCCATGGCTCCCCATCTTTGCCTCTTTGCCCTGCCGCTGCTTTTCTCCACGGCACCCCCTTTTCCTCCGGTCCTCTGCCACTGATAGCTCCCCCTCCTTCTCCCCTTCCCTGACCACTGCTCCTGCCTCCGTTTTTCTTGTTTCGAGTCACCACCCTGTTGCCCCAAACCCTCACGTGTGTCCCAACCCCTCTCGTGCCTCTGTCCCCCTGCCCTAACTCTCACGTGTGTCTCTGTCCTGATATCCCTACTCACTCCCCTCACTCGCCTCTCCTCTCCCTTAAGCCTGCCGCCAGCTCCCTACTCCCGCTCTTCGGTCCCCGGCTGCCCAGCCCCTCCTGCTCTCCCTGTTGCCCCAAGCCCCCAGCCCACTTACCATCCTCTCCTTTGAACCCCTCTGACCTTGGTCCTGCTCCCCCCATTTGTGTCCCCTCCCCTCTGCTACGGCCGTGCACTAAGTTTGTATTGCACCCCCCCTTCTGCTTATGTGTTATTGGAACATTCTCTAGGTTACTGTGAGTAGGTTCATAACTGTAAGCTGGGTTAATTGAGAGTTCTCATTGCCCCCTAACCTGTCCCACTCCACAAAGTTAAGCACCTCACAACACCCCCTTAGAAACACCATGACAAACACCACACATACACTCCCCATCACCCACCTGACACCCACACTCATTTTTAATAAAAATTAAAGTGTACCCTGCTTGTGCAGTATTGCCTCCCAAGATCCCCAAATTTTCGAACCTGCTGGCAGGGTCAGTCAGGAGAGCGCTCCTAATCTATATCGAGCGCATGCAATCTTTCCGCAAGACCTCCCAATTGTTTGTGGCGGTCGCTGAACGCATGAGAGGCTCCCCAGTATCCTCTCAGTGCATCTCCAAATGGATTGTGAACTGCATTAAAGACTGCTACGGAAGGTCAAACACGCCTCTCCCAGGGACTGTGAGAGCCCACTCTACCAGAGCTCAGGTGTCTTCCACAGCCTTCCTTGCTAAGGTCCTGATCCAAGAGATCTGCAGGGCCGCTACATGGTCATTGATACATACCTTCACAATGCACTATGCCATTGCCCAACAGGCTAGAGATGATGCCTCTGTGGGCAAAGCTGTACTCAGTGGGTAGACTGTAACTCCTCCCATCATCCTTGGGTATGGCTAGCAGTCACCTGTAACTGAATGATGTGAGCAGCACTTGACGGAGAACGGTTGGTTACTTACCAGTAACCATCCTTCTTTGAGATGGGCTGCTCACATACATTGAGGTCCCTCCCACCATCCCCGCTAGTGGAGTTGGCAAAGGTAAATGGGACTGGGAGGGTCAGGGTAACGGTCACCTATATAGCCGCAGTTGCAGCATGGAGGAGCATCGGCCATGCACCCTGACCTGACAGGCTAAGGCTGAAGACTTTCCGAGCTACCGTGCACTGTGGCATGTAGACACCTGTAACTGAATGTATGTGAGCAGCCCATCTCGAAGAAGGTCGGTTACTGGTAAGTAACCAACCATTGCTGGATGTAGAAGACTGCAGGCTCATGGCGAGTTTTTTAAAATCTGGGCATTAACTTGTCAATGCAGTAGGTAAAAGCTCTCTCAGGTTCTGATGTCTAAGTATTGCACAATGTTTCAATTTAACAAATTTCATTGTGGAATACACTGCTTCACAGCAGCTTGTTGCGTCAAAAATTGAAAGTAATCTACATTCAGTTTTAAATAATGTTTTCTTCTTCATATTTTCATTTCTTATTATTACACATCATGTTTAGAAGGTCTTGTAAAACATGATTTTATCTTAACAATGAATAAACTGCTTTAGGGCCCATGAGAAAACCTAAACATGTCACGGCTTCCCCGACCATGCTGCTGCTTCCCCTCCTTCTCTGACCATGCTGCTGCTTCCCCTCCTTCTCTGACCATGCCACTGCTTCCCTTCCATCTCTGACCATGCTGCTGCCGCCTTGCCATACCTGACCATGCTGCCACTGCCTCCCTTCTGTCACCAATGATGCTGCCACTTTCCCTCTGTCTCTGACCATGTGGCCGCTTCCCCGTCTCCAACCCCTTCCCCACCATCTCTCACCAAGCAACCGCTTCCCCTCCATCCTTGACCATGCTGTCGCTTCCCTGTCATCAGTGACCATGGCGCCGCTTCCCCTCCATCTTCAACCATGCAGCTGCTTTCCCTCTGTCTCCGACCATGCGGCCACTTCCCGGCTGTCCCCGACCATGCGGCCACTTCCTTGCCGTCCCTTACCATGTGGCCGCTTCCCTGCCATCCCTGACTATGTCACTGCTTTCCTGCCATCCCTGACCATGCCACACTTCTTCCTACCATGCTCTTCTACGAGCTGCAGTTTTTCTCTTGAGAGCTGCATGCAGCTCACAAGTCACAGTTTGGCCATGCCTGATTTTAAGGTGTGCCATGGCCAAGAAAAGGTTGGGAACCACTGCCTTAAACTTCCATTATCTTATAACAATTCTTTTAAAAGTTATTATGAAGTTTTGTATTACTGAAGGAACTAAATCTCACATGTCCAAGCATCCTAGACCTGGGAGAAGATAAGTAGTGAACTCTACAGCTTCAGTCCATCTCTAGATATTTTCTGAGTCTTCTTCCTTGGGAAGTCTACACCACAGTGAGACAACAAGATGACATCTGCTCAGGAATTAATTTACTTTAAAAATGCCCCTGAGAAAAACCTGTGAGATGACTGTCCTGACCCTGTAGTGAGAGTTGAGGCCATAGTATCTTCTCACTTTAACCTCTTTGCCCTTCCATTAGTTCTGCTGCTGCTACTACTCACTGAACAGTAATTTAACCTGCAAATGACATTTCTGACAGACAAGGTCAGCCTGTAGCTGAATACAGTTCTATTACATTGTGATTGAACAGGTACAAGCAGTCATAGGAACTCTAACATTTGGAACTAATGGTGAGCTGGAACTTCCTGTTAGCAGCACAGTCATCAACAGTATTGTACTAATGATAAAGCAACAAGATGAAAGAAAGAGATTTGGATGGAACAACTAGAATTAGCAGCTTTTCCTTGATATGTCTGATAAACTGTAATCCTCAATGCCCCTAAGAAACCAAAGTATTGTAATTATAAATGAAGTTGATTTTAAGAAACTTGCGCAAAACTACAAGGGGAATCAGTGTCAGAGATCAGGACTGGAAACACTCCAGGCTGAATGAGATTAAAGAACAAAAGCCCTACTGAAAGTAAAGAGAAAATGAGTTTTCACTTTCCGATTGCTCAGAAATATGATGATATATCCCAGCAATACTTTTCTAGGCAGCATGAAAACAGAAAACTATACAAAATTTTGTGAGAAAGCTGTTGAAGTTCACAGTTGACTGAGAATGACTTATGGAAATATTTACAAGTAACTATCGCTTGAAATGGACAAAGCCAGTCTTATTTGAAGGGCTCTGAACTGCAGCCCCTCTCCCACAACATAACAAGGAGGGATTAATTCTCAACTACTGAAGCCAGAATGGCGTAGCAAAAGGCTCCGTTTGCACACATATAAGTGTCTAGCATGGCTAATAAAAGTAAGCAGGGCAGATAAAACCACAGCTTTACTGAGCTGATCTATGGAAGCATTAACTCTTAGCTCATTAAAAATATTACTCTTAGCTTGCTAAAAATATTATTCCAGGAGAATTAGCTTTAATAGCTAATCTTCAATATCTAAACTATGACAGTATTCAGTGTTGCCAACTCCTGCGATTTCATCATGTGTCTCCTGATATTTTGTTTTACTTCCTTAAGGCCCCACTTCCTGGAGACAAACAACTTAGGCAAGAATTTCAGTTTTAAGTTTAAAAGCTTGTTCAACTTTGAGAGTGAGAGAAAAGACTTGAAAACATGCCTGTAGTGCACTCTAAAGTTTCAAAAATGTATGTTAAATAAGATTATGTAAGATTTACATATTATATAAGATTTAAGCTCATCTCATAATTTTGGGGGGCTGGACTTGTGGAATTTTCAACATTCAGGCTGGCATTATGACCATTTCAGCCTCACTGAAGTTTGAGGGAAATCAAAATGGAGCACAATGTCCTCACCTGCCGAAGTGGATTGGAGCCCATGAAAGCTTATGCCCAAAGAAATCTGTTAGTATAAGGTACCACAGGACACTTGTTGAATTTCCTCATGGGAACTGTAGAAGCACTTGTGACCAGAGGAAGGGATTACACACTGAGCAGTCTTATCTTTGGAAACACCAGAAATAAAGGTTTAATGAGCAATAAACAGTATTTATAAACTGAGCAAGCCAGTATGATGGCTTTTAGAAGAACCTCCTTAAGAGTTAAATATTTCAGAGAAACAAAGCAATGTTCATATGGACAGAAAACATACAAGGCTGGAATCAGTTTCAGTGGAACTCTTTAATTCTCCCAATAGCTCTGAAGAACATTTCAAAGAGGACATTAAACTATGAGACACCCTTGAATGCTTCCTGAAAGCCAAGCTCATGCCAAAACACTGATGAAAGAAACCCAAGATTTTGTTGATGGGGTCCTTGCGTTGAATCATAGAATTATACAGTTAGAAGGAAGCACAAAGATCATCTAGTCTAAACCTTACCGAGATACAGGATTTGTTATGTCTAAATGGAGGTGTCATAGCAGAACAATTTATTCCAAATACTGTAATGCAGGAAACAGATGGTTTCATAGATTCAGAGGCCATCATGAACCACTGTGATCATCTAGTCCGACTTCCTGTGTAGCACAGGCCATAGAACTTCCACAAAATACTTCCTAGAGCAGATCTTTTAGAAACTTGCTTACTTTGCTTAAGAGTTGTTAGTGAGGAACCTTGTCAAAGGCTTTCTAAAAATCTATGTACACCATATTTATTGAATCACCCTTGTCCACATGTTTGTTGATCCAACTCCCCAAAGAATTCTAATAGACTGGTGAGGCACGATTTCCCTTTACAAAAGCTGTTTTGATTTTTTCCAAAAAATGATGTTCACTTGTGTGTCTAATAATTCTGTTTTTTACTATAGTTTCAACCAGTTTGCCTGGCACTGAAGTTAGGCTTACCAACTTGTAATTTCCAGACTCACTTCTGGAGCCTTTTTTAAAAATAGGTCTCATATTAGCTATGGCCCAGTCATCTGGTACAGAACCTAATTTAAGTGACAGATTACATACCAGAGTTAGTAGCTCTGCAGTTTTGTATTTATGTTCCTTCAGAACTCTTGGGTGGATAGCATCTGGTCTGATGACTAATTACTATTTAATTTATTAATATGTTCCAAATCCTTCATTACCAACACCTCAATCTGGGATAGCTCCTCAAATCTGCCATTAAAAAAAAAAAAAAAAAAGCCCAGATTTGGGAATCTCACTCACATCCTTTAGCTGTGAAGACCCAGGCAAAGAATTCACCTAGTTCCTCTGCAATAGTCTTATCTTCCTTGAGTGCTCCTTTAGTACCTCTGGTGGACCCCTGATGTTCGGCAGATTCCTCAGTCTGATGTACTTTTAAAAGGTTTGTTTCCCTGGCTCTCCATGGCCCACTTACTGTTGCGTGGTGACACAGTTATGTGCCCCAACACAGTGGTCAAGAACCACTGCCTTAGAGAATACCTGTCTTTCACTTCCCATGTTACTCAGCTGAATTTTTTGGCTTTTCTACTCCCCTGCCTCAGTTCTGCTTTCATAGTTGCCCTAAATGTTGTATTAGACCTAAAAAGGGAGATACCTTCCTGCTTGATGTAATTCAGTCTGCACTGTCAAAATCACTAATCATGATTCATCAACTTATGTGTCAGACTATGTACATACATAAGGGAATAAAGTCATGATGTGTAGAAATATCTCAAGGTGCCACCTTATTTCTAACCTTCTTCTTTGTTGTTGTCTAGAACTTGTGTATTCAAGTTATATTTTTCAGGTGACTCCCAAGGCTGGACATGCAACTCCAGATGAAGCGATACCATAGTAAACTACAGCATGACAATTTCCTGTTTCTTTTTAATGCTCCAAAGTATCCTATCTGACTCTAGATACAAACCAATCCCTCTCACCAGGCTGACATCTGTTCAGCTACCCACAGCTGTTGCCCCAGAATCTGCTTCCTAACAGATTGCTGCAAGTTCAGAGCATAGCCTGAGAGTCTTAGGAGCCAAATTGACTACAAGGGTTTACCTCCATTGAAGCTAATAGTTTGATACCCACTTATGTCAGCAATGTATTTTGCCATTGTGTATTACATTATACCTATAGAATATTCATTTTTTTGTTTATTCCACAGCATGATCAACCTATAGCTATCTTCCTTCAGTCTTCCACATATTTTACTACCTAGAACAGTGATTAGACTCATCAGATTTCATTAGTTCACTTCCTCCCTCTAATGGCTTCTATGGACCTGCACCTCTGGTCCCAATACCCACCCTGAAGCATCCAGGCCCTGAGCACTTTACCGCCAGCCAGAAACAGCTTAGTGAAAAGCTCTACTCACTTCAACTGAGTTGCATTTGCTAATTCAAAGGCTATATTTGGTCATATGACTTCATATTAATAACCAGTTATTTCATAACCAAAGCATACATGTTGCCCTGAGGGTTTGTTTTTATTATTTATTTTCCTTACGCCATTTTGAGGAATCATACCAAAAGTTTTTCAAAACTCCAATTTAAGCACTCTTTATCTTACTGCTTGTTTTTTTCAGAACATTCTAGGCAAAATATTCCCTTTCAGATGCTGTGCTGGTGTAACCTGTCTAGAGAACAGTTTCCTTTTGCACACTGAACATTAATGTCACTACACCATCTGACTGAAGCTTTGACGCTAGCTCCTAACTTGTCTCTGTGCTGTAGGCCATGATTCTTTTTATTTTCTGGAGGCATATTCCTATCAACCCTTATCAAGATACCACAGTCATAACACACAATTTGCCCTTAAAGATCATTTATACTGCTCTATGTGAGGAACACCAAGGATCCTAAGTAGGTCCCACCTTACGGAGAAGGATGAAGGTCGAGTGCGGACAGGCATGCAATGTATAGTAGGGATCATTAGGATCAGATACACTAAAAGACACCATACTGCATTCTTTAGTTAGCTATATTCAAGATATACCACTTACTTTAAGCCCATAGTCTCAACATGACCTGAACATTTAAGGTCAGATCTGCTTTGATGTATGGATTTCAGGGTTCAAAGTACAGTCTCACCAGTATCCCAGAGCTCTGTGCCTTCCTTGGTCAACATCTCTGCCAGGTGCAGACCAATGATTGAACTTCCAAGGCCTGCAAGACAGGAAAGGGTTTGACTTAACAGAGTTGCATTTGGAGGTCATAGGAGATCTTAGACACTCTATTCTTTTTGGCCAGCTTGGGCTAGTACCTTCAGGACTGGTAAAGAGTCTAACAATCCCAAAGAACTGTCTTCATGAACATGATTTTGGTTCAATCTAGGAGAAGAAAAACACAAAAACAAGAAGTGGGTTCTGAGAAAATCTGAAGTGGATGGTCAGCAACCAAGGCCATCAATACACAGCATGTCAAAGTATTGTCCTGCTAGGGAAATAAGATCAGAGAACCAGAGAGTCCCACAATCAACCCACACAAACTGCTGCAACCCAAAATGTGTTGCCTCTGGTGCAAGCAACTCAAATAACCCCATTTTTACAGTCAAGAGTCAGGGAGAAGCACACCTGTGAGGAGATGCCATGGGGAATTGAAGGGATACAGGGCAAATTGGTTTAGAGATCACAAAAATTCCCATCTAAAGGGCAACAGGGGCTGGGTCCAGCCTAAAAGGATTCAGTTCCAATGGGGAGCCCCTTAGCTGAACATGGGCAGAGCAGAACATACAAAATGTTTGAAAGGTGGATGCTCCCATCCTGACAGAAAGACGATGTACAGCTGGTCGCCCAAAGGGCCAACAAAATCTGAGGGTTGGGATAGTTCTGGCTGGTCTTCTCCTGAGACCCAAGACCTGGGAGCAGGAATCCAGCCAGCATGATAGTCTCAAAGAATCAAATTGTGTATATCAAACGCTATCACTGTATATCAAGTTCTTTGAGTTCACTGGATGAAAGACACAAGGGAGACTGTAGCAGGATCTCAGGTCTTTGCCCTGGGGATGCAGCCCTTTCCTTGCTCGTTTCACTCTCCAGCTAAACTCAACTACCTCATTCCATAACACCCATAATCCAAATAAACCAGAGACCCAAAATCAAAATGAACTTAGTTTTTACCCTTACATTAGACATGTCCTCTCAACTTTAATGCCAGTTTAAATTTCTTTTTAACTTGAATGAGGAACTGTGTGATACGACTATGCATCCACAGCTGGGAAAGGTTTAAGGAATATTTTGATACCTTGGAAGTCATTCTGGACAAAGAAGAACACTTTAGGCAATGTAACACCTTCACTCTAAACAGTTTGTCAAAACAAAATCACAGGCGTGAAGGTCCCTAAAGAGCAATTTAAAGTGACATGCCCATCTTTACGCACCCTTGACAAATGATTCCCTAGGTTTATCAACTCCATCTGTGACCTTTTCCCTACTGTAAGTGAGTTGAGCAGATTAAGATGGCCGTAGGCACCCCACACTGACCAACTCAATTCACTGAGTGACAGAGGCACTCTTTCAATGCCTTCACTGTAGTAGGCAGTAGGCAGCAGCCCCATGAAGCTAGAGGTTTTCCCAGTGCAGATAAGCCCCTTAGAATCATAGTAACTGGAAGGGACAATGAAAGGTCATTGAGTCCAGTTCCCTGCGCTCATGGCAGGACCAAGTTTCCGTATTAAACCACCCCCACAGGTGTTTGTCCAACCTGCTCTTAAAATCTCCAATGTAGGAGATTCCACAACCTGCAGAGGCAACTTATTCCAGTGTTTAATCACCCTGACAGTTAGGAATTTTCTCCTAATGTCTAGGCTGAACCTCCCTTGCTGTAATTTAAGTCCATTGCTTCTTGTCCTATCTTCTGTGATTAAGGAGAATAATTTTCCCCCTTCTTCCTCATAACAACCTTTTAGATATTTGAAAACTGTTATCATATCCCATCTCAATCTCCTTTTTCTAGCCTAAACAACCCAGCTCTTTCAATCTTCCTTCATAAGTCAAATGTTCCAGACCTCTAATCATTTTTGATGCCCTTCTTTGGACTTTCTCCAGTTTCTCCACATCCTTTTTTGGAATGAGGTGCCCAAAACTGGACACAGGACTCAAATTGAGACCTAGTCAGGGCAGAGTAGAGTGGAAGAATCATTTCTCATGTCTTACTCACAATACTCCTGTTAATAAACCCCTAAATGCCACTTTCTTTTTCTGCAAGAGTATTACACTGCTGGCTCATATTTAGCTTGTGATCCACTGCTACACCCAAGTCCCTTTCTGCATTACTTCCTAGGTATCAATATAACCAGCTGGCTCACCACAGGGTGGCACCACCTCCCCTCCCCAACTGACACTATCTGCCCAGACAGCTCCCAGCATTACCTAAGAGTCTACTGCACAGCTCTGCAGCCAGCCTTCCTGCTGTGATCATCTGGCTTTTTCTGTCTGCAGCCAGCATCTGTCCCCTTCCCTGCCTCTCCCACTGCTGGCTCATCCACCCCTCCCTCTCTCCAGCTATCAGTGCCTCCATCCAGCACCCCTCAGGTGGGACTGAAGGCAAAGGGTGCAGGGCATGGTTCACAGTGCAAAGAGAAGCAGATGGGAGCAGATGGGTGCAGAGAGGAAGTGAAAAGGTACTGCATAGGAACTTAGGGGTTGGGCAGCAGGCAAAGCAGGGGCTGGGACATAATTCAGAGCATGAGGCACAGGGCCTGTTGTTTGTTCGCAGGGGTGCCTGAGCAAAGCGCGAATGTAGGCAGGCTGGGGCAGTGAGAGGAGAATTCCTGGGGGCAGCTGGATGAGTGTGAGGGGAAGTTAGGAGGTGCTGGAAACAGAATGGCTCAGGGTCATAGAGCAGAATGAGAAAGTAACCAGGTGCTGTTTCTGCCACAAGGAATGCTTTGGGGAGTGCCTGAGGGGGCTAAGAAGCAGGGACTGGAGTGCAAACAGTAACGAGTTTCCAAGGGCAGAAAAGTTAAGGTTGATGTCACAGGGAGGCAAAGAAAGGTGAGCTTCTTCTTTGAGCGCTGCTCAGATACATTCAGTATTAGGTGTCTATGTGCCACAGCTCATGATAGGCTGGAACTTCTTTTACCCTTAGCCTGTCAGGGCAGGGCTGGCAGCCACCGCCCCCTGGCCATATATATGGCCTCAGCCCGGTTCCTCCCCAGTTCCTTTTTTTCCACCCTCAGCGATGGTTACGGAACAGCCTGGTCTTGCTTTATGCAAGGCCTGTCTCTTTGCTCTGTTTTATGTGTATTTTTCACTGGAAGATCTGTTTGTGGACTTCACCAGTGCTCCTACTGCATTTTTCCAATAGAAATCTGAACACGAGGGACAACCCCATGGGAGGTTTCTTAATGCCTGTGTGAGCTTCACTGGGTGTATTATGCTCTATTTTCAGGCCTTTTAAACAAAGGACTCGGGAAGACAGGGAGCAAAGGCTGCATAACATGCCTAGGAACGGGCCCTGCAGCGGATAATGGGGCTAGGGCTGAAGACTTTCTGAGCTACCATGCACTGCGGCACGTAGCCCTTGGTGCCACTCTCTGGCTGTGAATGAAAGCCGTGATCAGCCTCTTATCTGGCACCACGTGCTTGGTTGGCACTGGAGCCCTCTCAGCGTTGCTCTCCAGCTATGAATACAGCTGCAATTGGCCTCTAACCCGGCACCATGTACTCAGTCAGCACCAGAGCCCTCTCAGCGCCGCTCTTCGGCTACAAATAAAAGTTGCAATCGGCCTCTAACTCAGCACCGTGGGCTCATTGGGCACCGGAACCCTGTCGGCACCACTCTACACCTATGAATGAAAGCCATGATCAGCCTCTAATTTGGCACCACGTGTTCGGTTGACAACAGAGCCCTCTCGGAGCCCTCTCTGGCTATGAATAAAGCTGTGACCAGCCCCTAACCTGGCACCGTGTGCTTGGTTGGCACCGGCACCCTCTTGGTGCTGCTCTCTGGCTATGAATAAAAGCCACAATCAGCCTCTAATGCGGCACCACATGCTGGATTGGCACGGGAGCCCTCTTGGCACTGCTCTCCAGCTGTGAATAAAGAGCCGTGATCGGCATCATACTTGGCAGAGAAAGGGCTGGAGCATCTGAGCTCCACGACATGGCAGCAGTTGCAGTTGCCAGTCGGCACCAAGACTCTCTCAACACCACTCCCCAGCAGAGCTCAGGTAAGTGCGCTCGGGGCCAATTCCAGCACTGAAGTGCCAGCACCATGTCTGGCCCTCTCCTCTGGGGTGAGCGCCTGGAGCCTATCACGGTGCCACCCACACCAGAGGCCACTGAAGTAGCAGAGGCCCTTTGGCTCCTGAATACGCTGCAGGCTGCTGAAACAAATAATAAGTCCATCTTCCTTCCTCCCGCCACTTTAACCAGCACCAGGGGGAGCCACTCACTACCTGGGCCCGTGCCACTGCGAAACTATGGGCCCCAAGCCCTACGGCGCCGACACCCTTGCCTTGGCACCGCAAGAGATCTGAGAGTACATTCCTCAGGCCCGGCCCCTTACCGAAGGGTCCACGGCACTGGGTTCTTCCCAATATTGCACTCGAAAACCGGCTACCTCCTATTGAGGACCCGGAAGGGGAATCCCTACTCAGTGCCATGGCCCTGGTGAGGGCACCCCAGTACCAGGGTTGTCCTTTCTCCTGAATACAGCCATGCACAAGGGCCAAGGTCTTACAGAGAAGACCCTACCACACTTGAACCCCTTCACCAAGCCTCTGCCTACCTGGATCAGGGTCACACCCCTCGAGGGAGACCAGGACCCCCTATTCGACCTGGGGTACGAAACCTCTCTGGTCGCCATTATATTCTCCCACGTCATGCTCATGTCCTTGACATTGCTGAGGCACACTGGCCTGAGCCGCTCTGATTCACCCTGGGTTCTCTAGGAATCCCAGAGGGTTTGACCTCCTGGTTTTAAAAAAAAAAAAAAAAAGCCTTTTCAGTTTTTCAGCTGAGGGGTCCTGGCCATCAGGCCTTGGTTAAAAGAGTCCCCAGACCTGTGGGATGCTATGAAGAGCTTCAGCAGCTTCCTCCCACAAGAGCACTTGGAGGATTTGAATGCCTTCGTCAAGAAACGTGCTTTGGCCTCTCGCCATGCCTTTAGAGTGGCTGTGGATGCCTTGAACACGGCCAGCCGTGGTATTTTTAATGGCCGTGGTTACGCGCCGAGCAGCCTGGCTTCAGGATCTTGACCTCTCCCAGGACTTACAATAGGCCATGTTAGACTTCCCTTTAGAGGGACAATCTCTTTCTTTACCCGCCCACTGACTCCCTGATCCATGGCGACTGTGTCCATAGGTTGGCCCTCACAGCCTTGGGTATGCTTACTCCCCAGGTGCCTCAACATTCCCAGTCTACCACCGCCCCTTGAACGCATGGGGGAGGGGTCCTTGTTGTATCCGCCCCATACATACCACTGAAATGGTGATCTTTTAGGAGCCTTTGGACCGTGGGATGATGGTCCCCTTTCCTCATTATAGGTGATCAACTGCAACAGTGTCGTTTCTCCCTCCATCAAACCCTTGAACATCAGAGTGGATCCCTAAATGCTTTTGCTAAACGCCCCCTCACAATCAGCCTCAGGACACCTCTCCCTCCTCTCCAGTAACAATGTGCCTCCTTCTTCCCTTCCCATACCCTTTGGGTCAAGTAAGGGCCTGGCCACCAGCGAATTCTCCTCACATGCACTTGGTTCCAGTTGCATACGCCTTTGGAACCTTGGTGGGAAGCCGGAGGTCGTAGAGGTATGCAAAGCAGCCACATGATGACCCCGCCAAAAGAATAAAAAAACCCACTATAGCCCTCTGGAACAAAGGCAGGATGTCTACACTTCTGCCAACTCCTTCCCAGTCAGGCACACTGAAAGGGTACGCTCCCATTTCACTATCCCAAGAGCACTGCTTATCTGTGTCGGCCTGCAATGGATCGGGGGGGGGGGGACAATTGCGGGATGATGCTCCCCACCCCCTAGATGACAGTAAGAGGGCAAGCTCATAGCCCTTTGTCCTCTATCTTCTCCTGCCTCGACTCCCGAGGCAGTGCCCCCTTTAATATCAGGGCCATGCTCTTCAGACTCGTATTAGGCTTTTGCCTGAGGGATCCTTGAGTCTCACCATAGGGGCTTTTGCCTTTTCACCTCCTCCCCAAGGACCTTGACCACTTTACACTGGTCCTTCTGTCCATGGGCGGACCTCAGTTTAGCGCTCGACTGGAACCTCCTGTGCTCTGGTGCCTCCCTTTCTCCTGAAAACCCTGAAAGGGTCACTTTCCCCTGAAAACCCTAGACAGCCATTTAGGAGCTGCCTGATCTTTCTATTGCACCCCTCTCCTCACTAGAATTGCAACAAAGGGAGACAGTAAGGGATAGAGCTCCTAACCACCAATGGCATTTGTGCACCTGAGTGAGCCATTTGAGGACCTGTGGTCTTCAGATCAGGGTGGTTCCTCTGCAGAACTCTGGCCCAGGGAAATTTACAGACCCTAATAGGCTGGTGAGCCTGACACCTTATGGGAGACGATTTCATAACGTCCCCTCTTGCTCCTCTGTGTTCCTTAAAGGACACAGTGGTTCTTCCTTGTTTTTCCCTAAGTAGGGGTTGCCTTATGCTTTTCTCCTCTTCCTGGGATCTTTCCCTCTTCCCCCCCTCCACCTGGGACCTGCCCAAGCCTAACCCCTTCCAATAAATGGGGTGGCGCACCAATAACATTCCTTTCCCTCAGAGCAGGCATTATAGACCATGTCTGACTTCTGTCCTGCCTAAGGTGTTGTCTTCTATCCTCATCAGTATCTATGCAAGATCCCTCATAGTTGGCCCATTGTAGCCGGGACCCAACACCTGCACCCGTCGCTAGAATGAGTCATCCAGCTATGTTATGAAGGTTGACTGCCTCTCCATAGAAGTGAGAGGTGAGAATACCTTCCGAGCCACATGCCCCCCTTCAAACTCTCCAATTCTGGAGTTTGGAGGCATGACTCTCAAGGTGGACCTGACCCGTCTACAGAGATGGCCAGATACCCCTTCCCTTGATTCAGCACACCTCCCCCTACGCGAGTCCACGTACCGGGAGAGTAGAGTAAAGGGGCAGGGGACAGAATTGCGCACCCAGGTCTGAAGTTGCATAAGCCCCCCCCGCCCCGAACCCCACCATGGTTTCACACTACTCCTGTCACAAGTCATTCCCCCCCACTTTGGTTGGGAATGACCTAATATGGGGAATTCAATCACTTTTCTGGTAGTTTTTCTCCTGATATTAGGATGGGTGTATCTAATGGTTCCCCCCCCCTTTTTTTTTTTTACTACTATGACCTGCTCAAAGGTTACCTCTAAAGAGGGGCCCTTCTGAGATGTCCACTTCTCTCTTTATGACGACCTCCCTGAAGGAGTGTCTGACGCTTCTGGGCCCCAGAGATGGAGCTGCCAAGCATCTAGGCGTTATTCTGGGGCCCTCCTTCCAGGCCCTCTATTCCCATGCATCAACAGATGGAGGGGCAGGGGTCCCCACCTATTCCTTCCTCGTTATCCTTCTTCCTGTGTTAGCTCCCACATGGAGCCGGGACGCGTCAATTTAGGGCGCCCCTTATCTATCCTATCCATGGCATCTCCTGCTGGTGTGCCAATGGGGAAAGGCCTCTTGCCTACCTCCCATTTGGTCAAGGGGCAATGTGTTCCCCGCCCCAGTCTTGGTTAGTATCTTAACCCAATTGACCTTCCTCTTTTGGGGTTGAGGTGGCAAGGGCGGCAATTATTCCACCCTTGTCCTTCACCTGCAGCTGTAGGAGTCTGTTGCCCTGGATCACAACTGCCTTTTTCAGGAGTCGATTCTTCTAGGAAGGTGCAACCCTCCTACACTAGACAGTTTTGCTGGTGACAAGGATGTTCTTTACTATTATGATATAGCAAATTCCCCGACAATGAACCGGGGACTGCCCCTGTTGGAGTCATAGTCTCCTGACAGAGTGAGAAATGAACCCTTGGCACTCTCATGCACACCTTCTCTCGAAGATCTTGCACTTCGTGTGTCCATAGGTGTTTGCCTGGGTGGCCCACTGCTTCTTCACCTAGTTTTGCATGCTGTGCCATTTGTGGGTAGCTGTGCTGATGGCGGATAAGGTCCTAACTCCACCCATCTTCCACAATACAGCTAACAGTGACCTCATACTGAATGTATCCGAGCAGTGCTTGAAGAAGAAGGTTAGGTTACTTACCAGTAACCGTCCTTCTTCGAGATGGGCTGCTTGGATTCATTCAGACCCCTCCCGCCATCCCCACTACTTGGAGTTAGTGACTGGGGAGAAGCAGGGCTGGGGCCATATATATGGCCAGGGGGCGGTGGCTGCCAGCCCTGTCCTGACAGGCTAAGGGTAAAAGAAGTTCCAGCCAATCATGTGCTGTGGCACATAGACACCTAATACCGAATGAATCTGAGCAGTCATCGTGAAGAAGGATAGTTACTGGTAAGTAACCCACCATTTGGCATACAAAAGAGCCAGCCGAAAGAGGGGCAGGAAGAGAGAATTATACTAGCAGGGAGGGAGACCCTGCATGGGGATAAACTTCTCCCAAGCAGGTAGGGAGCCTACAGTGGGAAACAAGGAAGGCAAAAAGTTATGTCTACACTAGGGGCTTAAGTCAACTTTAGCAAATCCAGGACTATATTTAGAATTTATTAAGTTGACTTAAGCACTTGCTTAAGTTGACTTAACACCTGCCCTGTAAGTTGATTTAAACTTTTAAGTTGACTTTACGGGGCAGGAAGCCCTGGCCCCACCCCTGGTCCTGATCAGCCTCCCAGCGCCTTATCCAGTTTGGGGGCCTGATCCAGCCCCATGCACCGCTGGCAAGTGGCAGGGGCTTGGAGCTGCCTCCTGCTGCCCATGGAAAAGGGCTGGGAGCCTGATCTGGCTTCTCCGAAGGCTGCAGGAATTGGCTGCCAGCCCCTGCTATGTTGCCTGTGAAATTGAGTAGGCTCCAGGCCTCCTGCCACTGCCAGCAAGGGGCTCGGAGTCAGCTCAGGCTCCCAGCCTCTTGTCACAGGTGGCAGGAGCCAGCTTCCAGCCCCTGCCAGCTGCTGCAAGGGGCTTGGAGCCAGACTGGGCTCCGAGCCACTCTCCGCGGGCAGCAGAAGCCAGCTCCTGGCCTCTGCCACCTGCTGCAAGGTGCTGGGAGCCATATCGAGCTCCCAGCCACTCGTTGGTGGTGGCTAGGGCCTGATCAGATCTGGCTCAAGCTGGATTGGGCTCCAGGAGCCCGATCGGGACTGAAGGCAGGGCAGGGGGCAGTGCAGCCTGGGTATGTCTACACTGTGTCCACTGCAGACATACTCTGAAGTCGACTTAACAAGGTTGAGTAAAAGTCAACCCTGTTAAGTCAACTTCCAAGGCCTCCTCCCCTCCACTGTAGACATAGCCAAGAAGCTTAGGAGAGTGCAGGAGCAGAGGGCTGGAAGAAAAGGTGAGAATTAGACCATGGGCCTAAGCCACCGGAGGAGAAAAGTTAGAGGGGAAGAGATGAGCAAATGCAAATAGAGAAACAGATCAGGAGAGAAGGGAGACTACTGAAGTGGGAGGGAAGGATGGAGAGGAGGTAGATAGTAAAGAGTAACTAAGCAAAGAATAACTAGAATTTGTTTGAATATGAAGGGTGAGCTGAAGGAATGGTGGGCTTTGAGACCAACACAGAAAGAATGGCTATATTGTGGGGAAGGATGAACTGGATGTTAAGCTCAAAAGGGAAATACGAAAGGTGAAGACAAGGGAGAAATGAGGCAGGGGTTAAAGTAAGGGGGAATGTACCCGAATGCCATTCCAGATCCTGCCATTTTTAAGGGCCAGCATTCCAGGGCCCCTAAGAATAGAACAATGGGGGCAGAACTCAGTGTTCTGGTACATTCCCCCTTACTACCCCTGCGCAGTTTTAAAACCTCCCAGCCTGTGTCTTTCAGCCGGCTAGGGGCCACAGCTGCAGCATGGCTTCTTGTCCTGGCCCAGGGCTCAGTTGGTGGCGTGACCTAGCACAGGAGCCTGGGGCTTGGCCAGTCGTGCAGCCTGGGGCCAGATCAGGTCCAGGGCCAGATTGGGCCTGGGGCTGCTAGAGGGTGGGCATGGAGGGGGAACACAGAGGGAGGGCTATGTGCCCCAAACAGTTTTTTGGGGCAGCAACACCCCTGGCGGGGGTGGCAGGGATTGGTTGCAGACAGTCAGGCAGCCAGAAGGGAAAGGGTGTGGGGGGAAAAGGGGTCGGGCCGAGTGAGGGGTGACCAGGAGAGTCAACGGGTGGGTTAGTGTGGGAAGAAGAGGTTCGGATGGGGGACTGGGGAGGTGTGGAGGAGGTTGGGGGTTGGTTTGTTTCCTTTACAGAGAGTTCAGCACCTGTATATGTAAGTTATTTGCTCATTTCACTTGAGTCCACGAACATCCTCATGTTGGAAACCATTCTACAGAGCTTTAACATAGCAAGGGGACAAGGTTAATGGTTGGTTCCCATCTACACCACAAGCAGAGGCGTCGCTGGCGCTGGGCACCTCGGGCATGTGCCCCAAATCCCAGCGCTGGTGCCCTGGATCTGGCAGGGCCACCCCTCTCCTGGTCTCCAGCCCAATTGGGCCGGAGATCTGGGGCCCAGCCATGGTGGCCCTGTCCCCAGCCAGGGATCCAGGGCCCAGCCACAGCGGGGATTCTGGGGCCCGGCTGCCTGCGGCTGCAGCAGCCCCATCCACGGCCGGGGATGCGGGACCCTAGCCGCCCGCGGCCGCTTCCAGCCCCAGCTCTGGCCAGGGATGCGGGGCCTAGCTGCTTGCAGTGGCGCGGCAGCTTCTGGCCCTGTCCCCAGCCAGGGGGCGGGGCCTGCGGGCTGGAGGCAGGGCCTGGGTCCGTGCCCTGGGTCCTTTCCTGGGCCAGTGACACCTCTGACTGCAAGGTTTTACCTTTGCCAGAAATGATCGTGTGGCAACCAGATCTGGGGCCGTGGCTGTATATGCATTGCACAACAGTCCCTTTAGTTTACAGCGGGCCTTAGGCCTTCTAATTTCTCTTTCCAGTTTGTAGGATTTGTTGAGTGTAAATTTAATGATGAAATTTCTCTGCAAAGATGTAAAGCATTGTCTAGCTTGTTGGGTTTTCATTATTTCTGCAACTCTGCACTGTTGATTTATCACTTAATATATGTTGTAAATATAAATATATATCACCTTATATTATATTGGCTTATCACTTGATATTGGCGGCAAAAATTACATTAAAGTAGAGCTGAGGTTGAGAATACTTATTAACAATTTGGAGTTTCATATATTACCAGGGTGGTGCAATTTTCCCAAAGCCAAACGCTACAAACCCAGACAATTCTGAGTTGAGTACATTTAAATTAAATCCAGACACGTTTAGGTACAAAATGCCCACTTAGACATCCAAAGATGTCTTCACCCTGCCCATAACCACACCATACAATGCGACCAACCGCCCTTTACCCAGCCCATAACCAGCCCATACAATGACCATATAAATCAGGCATCTATGTTTGTGATCCCAGATTTGGATGAAGAGAGTGATTTTTAAAGATGTTAAATTATTCTTTCATTTTGTTTCTGGGAGAGAGTCCAGAGACCTCTCCCTTATATCTTTCAACTGCCATCTTCCTTGGCTAGCTCCTTCCTTGGCTAGCTGAAAGTTTGGGTACAGAAGACACATTTGTAGAAACACACAGCAGTGTCATGTTTGAATGCAAATAAAGAATAAACCAAAGTGTGTTACAGTTGTGTAGCACCTCTGTAATGGAACCAAGAGAGGACTGTGAGCCTGAAAGCTCAGAACTGCCTCTCCAGAAATCCTCTAACAGAAATTAGGCCGTGTCTATCACCTGCCATTAGCATGAAATATAAGGCATAGGAGCAACCCATCTCTAACTACAACTATACACAAAAATTAAAAGATGGGTTTACATGAAACTGCATGCTTTTTTTTTTAACCAGACACTTCCAAAAGGGAAGCAGAATGCATATCTTTCTGGAATACAAACTAGTCACACATTGATTAACAATTTCTCCTACGGGTCAATGAGTCAGCCAAATCACCCACACAGTATGAGAGTCACACATATGTAAATTAAAAAACGTTCATAATTTTCTTGCAAGAAAGACACTTCGAATTTACAAATCTCAGTCCACTGAGCCCTCCAGTTGCGATGGAGGCATACTTTACTCCAGGGGTCTCAAACTCAAATCACCATGAGGGCCACGTGAGGACTAGTACCTTAGCCCAAGGGCCACATCACTGAAACCTTTTCATATAATGATATTGCAAATATTGGTAATGCTAGTGTCATTGCAGGCAGCAGGAAATAACTTTAGGGCCACATGCAGCCCCCGGCTACATGTTTGAGACCCATGGTTTATGCTTTCTGTCAGCAAATCCCAGGATTTTAAAAATGACTAGCAAGTTAGGTTCCTATCTTGAAAGTCTTTGAATAGACCTAAACACCTGGCTTCTAAAAGTCAGGACACTTTTAAAGGTGTCAAGCTGAGAATGCAAAATTAGTCTCTAATTATTTTTGGCCTTTAATTATTTTTAAATATTATGAAAAAGTAATGTCCTTTCCATAATTAAAGTAGCACTGCTTTCATTCTGAAACCTTGTTTTAGCACCCTTAAAAAGCATTGCTTATAAACTTGCTTTGAATGGTACTCTGACACATTTCTTTGGAAGCAAAGGAGAAGGTTTGGGAGGTTTGAAGAAAATTGAAAAGACTTTGGAACTAGAGGTCATGAAAAGTACCCCGTTTTGAAACAAAAATTTTTGTTGACTATTTCTATGCCTCCTTGTGACTCAGAAAAAGTCTTGTTATCACTAATTCAGACTTCCCACATAATTAAATCTCTCTGAAGAACTCATGCATTGACTACCCTGGAAGAAAATATGTTAATTAAAATTAAAAGATTTTTTGTGTATAGTTTGGGGCCAGTTGAGCACTCCCTGAGTACAATGAGGGTTTTTTGCCACTGCTTTGATGTGAGCAGGTTCAACCTCTATGGCAAAATACTCGAGCTTGAGTACCTAAATTAAACATTTAGCTCCATACTTTGGACATTACATTCAAAGATAATTAAGATAATTAAAGATAATTAAGGGGTTCTACAAGTATATTAGTAACAAAAAGAGGATCAGGGATGGTGTAGGCCCCTTGCTGAATAGGGCAAGCATCCTTGTGACAGAGGATGAGAAAAAAGCTGAAGTGCTCAATGCATTTTTTTTTCTTCAGTTTTCACAGGCAGGGTCAGCTCCCAGCCCACTACCATGGGTGTGGCAGATGGGAGAGAAGAAGACAGGCCCTTGGTGACGGAAGGTCAGGTTAGGGACTGCTTAAAGAAGCTGCAAGTGCACAAGTCCATGGGGCCAGACGAACTGCATCCAAGGGTGCTAAGGGAATTGGCCGACGAAATAGCCGCACCGCTGGCCATTATCTTTCAAAACTCATGGAGAACGGGGGAGGTGCCAGAGGACTGGAAAAAAGCAAATGTAGTGCCTATTTTCAAGAAAGGGAAAAAGGAGGATCCGGGGAATTACAGACCAGTCAGCCTCACCTCAATCCCTGGAAAAATTATGGAGCAGATTCTCAAAGAATCCATCCTCAAACACTTAGAGGAAAATAAAGTGATCAGGAACAGTCAGCATGGATTTACCAAGGGTAAATCATGCCTGACCAATCTCATTTCCTTCTATGAGCAGATGACTGGTTTTCTGGATGCGGGAAGCACTGTTGATGTGCTATACCTTGATTTTAGCAAGGCTTTTGATACAGTTTCCCACAGCATTCTCATTGGCAAATTAAGGAAGTATGGGTTGGATAGGTGGACTATAAGGTGGATAGAGAACTGGCTAGATCAACGGTTTCAGCGTGTAGGAATCAATGGTTCCATGTCTAGCTGGCAACCAGTCATGAGTGGTGTGCCCCAGGGGTCGGTCCTGGGGCCGGTTCTGTTCAACATTTTCATCAATGATCTGGATGATGGAATAGACTGCATTCTCAGTAAGTTTGTGGATGACACCAAGCTGGGAGGACCAGTAGATACGTTGGAGGGCAAGGACAGGATTCAGGAAGACCTAGATAAATTGGAACAGTGGGCCAATAGAAACCTTATGAGATTCAATAAGTGTAAAATCCTGCATTTGGGACCAAAAAACCCTATGCACTGCTACAGGCTGGGAAACATTCAGCTAAGTAGCAGCAGTGTAGAAAAGGACCTGGGGGTCATGGCGGATGGGAAGCTAGATATGAGTCAGCAGTGTGCTCTTGCTGCCAAAAAGGCCAATGACATACTGGGCTGCATCAAAAGAAGTATTACCAGCAGATCAAGGGATGTGATCCTTCCCCTCTATTCTGCACTGGTGAGGCCACATCTGGAATACTGTGTTCAGTTTTGGGCTCCCCACTACAAAAAGGACAGGGACATGCTAGAGAGAGTTCAGAGGAGGGCAACCAAAATGATTAAAGGGCTAGAGCACAAGCCCTATGAAGAAAGACTGGAAGCATTAGGCTTATTTAGTCTGCAGAAGAGAAGATTGAGGGGGGATTTGATAGCAACCTTCAACTACTTGAAGGGATGCTCTAAGGAAGATGGAGCTCGACTGTTCTCGGTGCTAACGGAGGACAGAACGAGGAGCAATGGTCTCAAGTTGCGGTTAGGGAGGTCGAGGCTGGATATTAGAAAAAACTTTTTTACCAGGAGAGTGGTGAAGTCTTGGAATGAGCTGCTGAGGGACGTGGTGGAGTCTCCATCTTTAGAGGTGTTAAAGGCCCGGCTGGACAAAACCCTGACTGGGATGGTTTAAGTGGGAGTGGTCCTGCCTCTGGCAGGAGGTTGGACTAGATGACCTATGAGGTCCCTTCCAACCCTATGATTCTATGAAGTCTTTACCTCTAAAAATAAACAAACAATTTACATAATGTACAATTTATTCAAGTTACTCCCACGGCAGTTGTAGACTGGGCAGGGGTTTTATCCAAATCTTCAGCTCAAGCGATTGGCTCACTGAAGAAATCTGATTCTTAGCTTGTTATTGTGAGTCCATGAAAAATTCTTAAGTGAGCATCCTTTTTAACTGACACCTTGAAAAAAATAAACAAGGGGTCCTGTGTTGCTTTTAAAGACTCGCAAATTTGATGAATAAACTTTTGTGGGCATAATTCTACTTCCTCAAATGCATGAAGTGGAAAATGTAATATGTTAAGTGTGCAAAGAAGGATGCAAAAAAGAATAGTGCACATGCAAAGAAGGCGACTTAACAAACCACAGTTTTCATTTTGTGCATCTGAGGAAGGGGGATTATGCCTGCAAAAACTTACAAATCAGATTGATTTGTTAGTCTTTAAAGTGAGACCGGATTTCTTGTTTGTGTTTCTGAAATAGACTAACACAGCTACCCCTCTGGAACTTGAAAAAAAATACAACACAGCCCACATCTATTACAAAGATTCCTTGTCATTTAATACAGCAAAAGTTGAATTAAAGCGATAACTGAAGGGGAATCTCTGATGGCTAATCCACACCAATCTATTTGAATGCCAAAATGAAAAATTTCCATGCTAAATACATTTCTGTTTAGTGAATGCAATGTCACTAACTCATTTGTAGACTAGCTAACTCACAGAAGCTGTTAAAAAAGTCTTTCTGGCAACTTAGATCACACTCATCATGAATCTGAAATTCACTTGGGAATTAGATACTAGTATTTAGTTCTGAACATTTACTTTTAACCCTCACATATCATAAAATAGTTTAACGGATGTGTTTATGGCAGTGACCAAATTATATAAAGGCTAAAATATGCAAATATCAAATCAGTCAGTGGACTAACAAGCTATGAATTAAGTTCCAAAGCAGGAGCCGTGTCAGTCTAGTTCAGCAAAACAACCAAGGAGTCTGGTGGCATTTTTAAAGACTAGCAAATTTATTCATCTCATGAGCTTTCGTGGAAGTGATCCCACTCCTCAGATGCTTGAAAACAGAAAAAAAATACAGTATAGGATAGGGATAGCCCTCCTTCCTATACTGTATTTTTTTTCTGTTTTTAAAGCATCTGCGAAAGTGGGATCTCTCCCACAGACGTTTCCCATGATAAATAAATGTTAGTCTTTAGTAATGCCACAAGACTCCTTGTTTGTTTTGCTAAGCTCTAAATCAGATATTTTTATTGTCAATAATATTACTAACTTTAGTGACAGTGAGTGAACTCTTTGAAAGTAATGACGCCCTTACAATAAGAAAGCATGACATGGTGTTTTTTTTCTGGGTACAAGGAATTCTGCTATTAAACATTTTAGTAGCTTCAAACTGCAGACATATTCTTAAATGAAACTGTTTGCTGGAGTCAGAAAATACTTATGAGCGCAGGAATTCTCCACCATCCAACTCTTCTTCTCTTTTCCTTATACAGAAGTTTATGGAGAACTTTGAGAGGCTGTTTAGCAGACAGAGGAGGGGGAGAAGGCTGCTTCTACTGTTATCTTTTCTGTGAGTAAAGAGAGGATGGGTATGTCCACATGTCTCTTTTATTTTGAACTAACACTGGTTATTTCGAAATAAAAGAGATTAGGTCCACACGACGTATTCTTATTTCGAAATGGCTGGCTCCGTCATTTCGAAATAAAAGCCGTCATCCCAAAATAGCTTAAACCTTCTTTAAATCGAAACGGCTGTTATTTTGAAATGGTTATTTCAAAATAATGCTGTTCAGACATGTTATTTCAAAATAACCATTATTTCAAAATAACACTTTTGCCCTTCTCCTTCCCAGGGTGCCTTCCTTTTAGCCTATATTGGGTGGGGGCATGGCCCAGGGAGGGGGCCATGTTGCCACACCTCCCATGGTGCCCCTCTCCTAACACAAAATAGCAAGTCCTGTGTTTGGACATGCTATTTCGCTTTGAGCTTTTCCCTTAATTTGAATTAACTTATTTCGAAATAAGGACTTTGTTTCAAAATAACTTATTTCGAAATAACGATATATGTGTGGACATAAAAAGAACAAGGAGTCGTGTGGCACTTTAAGACTAACAGATTTATTTTTTGCATGAGCTTTCGTGGGAGAAGATCCCACTTCCTCTGATGCTTCGAAGAGGAAGTGGGATTTTCTCCCACGAAAGCTCATGCAAAAAATAAATCAGTCTTAAAGTGCCACACGACTCCTTGTTTTTTTTGCTGGACTAGACTAACACAGCTATCCCTTTGGAAATTATGTGGACATAGCAAATGACATTTCTTTGAATTGCCACCAGCACCTACAGAAGCGTTAAAACAAAACACATTAACTTCCCTATTATGACAATCTCTTTTCCTGGACTTCTCCTCTAGCCCCACATGTGTACTTCAGACATTCTGAGGAATCTGTGTGTTTTATTTCCTTTTGGGGTGGAGATACCTCTTTATCTGGATCACCTGATCTTATGAAAACCCTGCTGTGGGAACTGTGGTCCATAGAAGGCAACAGGCACCTCTGTTCTCTGTTTTGTCCTTTTCCCTCCAACCCACAAGACTGCAGCCAGTTCATTACATTAACCCTGTCAGCAGTGACTTAGCTGTTCTCCTCTGGTGTGGAATCCCCACTGACTGCACAGCCCCATCTCTGCCATATTGCTGCACTGATCATGCTTCAACTCTAATCTTGGGTTCAGTGCTGGGTGTCACATTTCAGGAAAGATGGGGACAAACTGGAAAAAGGTCAGAGGAGAACAAACAGGATTAAAGGTTTAGAAAACATGACCTACAAGGGAGATAGAAAACATTTGGCTTGTTTCATCTGATGAACAGAAAACTGAGTGGGAGGAACATGACAGTGAGGAAGAACACCAATAACCTAGGAGGATAAGACAAAAAGCAATGGGCTTAAATTACAGGAAAAGTGGTTTAGGTTGGGCATTAGGAAAATCTTCCTGTCAGGGTAGTTAAGGACTGGACTAAATTGCTTAGCAGGGGTTGCAGAATCTCCTTCATTGGAAATTTTTAAGAGCAGGTTGGAGACACACCTGTCAGTGATGATCTGCTTGGCCCTGCCTTGAGTGCAGAGGACTGGACCAGATCTCTCTAGGTCCTATCCAATCCTACAATTCTATGATTCTGTGCTGCTATCAGATGGGGGAGGAAGTAGAGGCTACATAAATATTTAATTGTCAAGGGGCCTCCACAAATGTTCTGGGCCCTTGCAGACCTCTGGGGCTGAAAGTTGAGACCATTCTATGTCCAAAGAGTGAGGCTGAGCACTCTGCCCACCATATGTAACAATAAACGAATACAATATCATCAGATTCTCAGTCTCCTCCATGGGCATAACCTCTGTGGTAGACAGTTTAACTGGGAAGCAACTGATGCAGAATAATAACTCTAGAGACTTCAGTGCAAGATTAAGCTAAAATACAACATTTTAAAACCAAAAATGTTATGTACACTGAAAAATGTACCTTGATCTCTATTGTGAAATTTCATAACTGGTGATTCAGTGAAATACCATATATTGATTGTTACAGTGAAAGCGGCTATCTTCAGGAGCATCATCACCCCAGAAGACCTAGTGCCTGGGCCCCAGGCCCCGCCTTCAGCCCTGATCTGGAGTCGGGACCCCGGGCTCCTGCTGCTGCCTGCCCAGTCCCTGATTCCCAGCCACGGATGGGGACAGGTGAGGAAGTGGCTGCTGCAGGCTGCCTGGCTTGATCCTGGGCTGGGAGAGGCAGGCACCACCATGGTGAGGCTGGCCCTGGATACCCAGCCATGGACAGGGTTGTAAAAGGCAGCAGGCATGCCAGCCATTCAGGGCACTAGCAACAGGACTCAAGTCACATGTGCCCTATGCCAGGCACCAGCGATGCCCCTGGCTGTCATCAAGTGAGTCTTTGATCCAAAAGACAATCTGAGCCCTTAATGAAGTCAATGGGTAAACCAAGCACTCTTGCAGGTTCAACAAAAGGTATAATTAGGTCCCTTTAGATAAAGACAACAGCTACAGACAATACTGCCCAGGACTTTTGACAGATCAGAACTCAGCCACATGGGTGACTGCAAATGCAGGAGCTAGTGTAACCCTCTCCCTGGATTACTTGGGAGCAGGCAACACTCACATGTGCACAGGCACCTAAGTTTGATGCCAAAGAGATCCTGAGTTTCCCAGAGGTGGTGTTGGGATTGTGGGAATCCTCTATCCACTCTTCTGCTGCAGTCCCTCTGCTTTACAGGAAATTAAACTTGGCAGTGCCTCCACCTAGCTGGGGCCAATACACACACAGTGGTGTGCCTTGGGAGCCTCCAGGACTAAATCCATGTGGCTAAGAATAACCGGTGGGATGGGTCTAATCCAAACTTACTAATTATATGGTGCTTAATTGCATGTAACAAACCTTTACTTAACAAAGAAACTTATCATAACAGGATAGAATTGAATATTACTACTATTGAAATACACAGGGGCAAGTAAATACATCAGTGAGCAGTGTGGCAAGGTTGCCCCCTCCTGGGGGCAGGGCCTGGCTCAGCAGTCCCAACTTCTACCAGGCAGTATCAGCCTGAGGCCAAGCTGCTCCAGCCCAGGTAGGTCTTCGGAGGGGCCTTCCCTGGCGTCCGTTCCCCCCTCTCAGGGCCTGCAGGATGGCTCTGGGTTTTTGGGCCAGTGAAGTACCTTCTGCGCTGTCCTTCTGGCTTGGCCCAGGGTCCCAGCTAACACCTTCTGAGCTGTCATAGATCTGGGAGCTCTGTCAGATCCCCTGGGGTCAGGTCGGCTGGTCGCTCTCTCTCTCTCAACAAGCCTAGCAGCAGCTTCAGCCTTTCCCCTTTTGCTTCTCATGGAAGCAGCTTTTGTAGGCCTGGGGCAGCCTTTGATAGGTGTCTCTCATTGGCCTCTAGAAACCTTTTCTTTGCAGACAGGGTAATGAGCTTTTAACAGCCTAGGGCTCACCTATCTGTCCTGGAATCCCCTCCTGCAGGCCTGCTCCCCTGAAGATCTCCCGCACATCCCCCAAACACTTATTTTTTTTCTCAGAAAAAGAGAAGAGGACCTGTTTCTGCCTTCCCTGCTCATGGACCTGCTTCTCCTGCTCCTGGTGTTCCTGTTCCTGCTCCACCTCCACTAGGACCTGCTCCTGCTGTCCCTACCACTACTTTATTGTTGTTTTTGTTACCTCCTCTACTGCTGCTGCTGCTGCTGGCTGGCCTCCCTCCCCTCCCAACCCCCTGCCCTGTGGGGAGTGGGGGGAGGTAGAGAAGGAAGACCACTACCACCAGGAGAAGACCATCTCTCCTGCCGGCCAGCCAGTCCCTGCTGCCAGTTGGAGCCTGCTGCCCCTGCAAGAAGAATTCACCACCACCACTGAGGGGAGGCCTCTAAAGAACTGAGACATTGCTGCTTGCAGCTGGGGGTAAGCTTCAAGAGACTGAGAAAATAAACTTTACCACCACTACCCCCAGCTGCTGCTTGCCTGGCCTCCCCTCCCTCAAGAAGGCAGCAGGCTCCCAAACCTGTGGAACATTCCTGCATTGTTTCAGCAGCAGGGACCACAGAGCTCCCCCCAGCAGCAGCTCCCCTGCACCATTGCCTAGCCCCTCCCCCATTTTCCCCCAGCCCCAGTGGTTGGAGGGCTCCCCCCCACACTTGCCGTTGCCCTCCAGCCAGTTCGGTGCCCCTAACCCTCACAGACCCCTCCCAGTCCTTCAGTTTGTTGAGATCACCTGCCCCACCCCAGCCCAAAAGTCTATTTGTTTGACCCACCCTTCCCTGGCCCTGCCCTTCAGTCCTCACTGCCTCCCTGCCCCACCCGTGGATCCCACAGCCCAACCCCCAGCCAGGAGAAGGTAGCCCTCACATGCCCCCAATCACGTTTGCTTCTCCCCCTGGTTCTCTGCACCCCCTGATACCCACTAACCAGTTCCCCCAAGTGCAGCCGGAGAAGCTAGCCCCCTCCTGCACCACACAAGCCCTATCCCTTTTTCCCAAGCAACCTCCTCCCCAGCCCACAGCTCAGCAGGGAGGAGAGGTTTTCCCTAACTCCTCCCACCCCCTTACTCCCTGCCCCTGCCCACCCATCCAGTCTCTGACACCCCCCCACCAAACCAGTCTCCTCTCCTGATTGTCCCTTACCTGGGGACATGGAGACTTCCCCAGTCCGCTCCACTCCTCTCCCCCAGCCTGCTCCCCTGTCCAGCCCTGCAGCTACCCCTTTGACCGCTGCCACTGTTCCTACCATCACTGATGCCCCCAACAAAGGGGCGCCAGCAGCGGTGGGCACAGGAGGGGCCTCCACCCCTCCTCCTGCTGCAACCACCTCAGCCAGCTGTAAAAACTGGCACAAAAAAAGCAAGCAAGGACCCTGCCGTCACCGTGGCCACAGCACCAGCCACAGCCCCCTCATCCTCTGTCCTTCCCTCCACCAGCTCTGGTGGTACCTCTGCCCCCCTGCTGCCACCCCTCCACCCGCCGCCGTATCATCAGCCCAAGCCGCCTCCTTGCCTTCCACCTCGGGTGGCCAGGGCCCCTTCTCCACCTTAACCAGGAGACACGGGGTCCATTGCCTCCTGGTGGCCACCTCCCCGCACATAGAGACCTATATGCAGGCAATGGCAAGGGTGGTGGGGCCCTCAGCCATCGTGGCGGCCTCTAAGCTGTACAGGAAGATCATATTCTTCCTGGCATCAGAGGCCGCTGCGCAGGAGGCAGTGGTCAAGGGCCTGGCGGTGGGGGGCGTCTACGTCCCCATGGAGCCCCTGGAGGACCTGGGTGTATGAGTGGTCCTCACTTCCGTCCCACCCTTCCTCCCCACTCTGTCTTGCTTCTCCTCCTCTCCACTCGGGGGAAGCCGATATCCACCATCAGTCCTCTCCTGTTGGGGTGTAAGGACCCCACCCTCCATCATGTCTTGTCCTTCCACCGGCAGGTGCAGCTCCAACTGCCGCCAGCGGGGGCGCATGACGGAGTGGTTCTCCAGGGGTCCTTCTTAGTGCCCCACCAAGGGGCACTCTATAGAATCCATTATTCCTCGGGGGAAGCTCGGTGCTTCCTCTGTAAGGCCACGGGGCACATCCGGAGGGACTGCCCCCGGTCCACCACGGAGAGGAGGCAACCGGCTCCCCCGAGGTAGCAAAGGGCACCGGCTGCAACACTGCCAGCAACCTTAGCCCTCCAGCCACCGGAGCAGCCCCTCCTCCTCCTCCTCCCACCCCTAAACAACCAGGGCCTTTGGAGGAGAGATGGGAAAAGATGGCTGGACCCCAGCAGGGAGAGGGCTCACCCCAGGGGGAGGGTTTCCATCCTCCTGTCACTCCGCCCTTGTCCCCTTCCCCCCGGCACCTTTGCCCTTGCTGCCTGCCTCTGCCTCCCCCGCTGGCCAGCCCCCCACCACCACCTCGGAGGGTTGGGTCCTCATCATGGGGAAGTGTGTGGCAAGCGCCAGAAGGTCCAGGCCCTCCCCACCATGTCGGACAGGGAGGAGGCCCCCAAAAAGTCATCATGGGGGGCTGACGGTCCTGGAAAATCTGTCAATGGCCCTTCCGCCCTGATCCCCGATGAGGCCCAGCAGGAAGTCCCAGACGAGGAGATGGAAACAGCAGTGCAGGGCGGCACCTCTGCCCCCCTGTTGGAGGCCCTCCTAGATTCCCTTCCAACAGAGGCCGTTGATGGAGCCCCCCCCCCCCCCCGCCACAACCCCTGAGCCACCCACGCCTGCCTCTAGCACTGAGGTGCCCGCCGCTCCGGCGTCCATTGTGGCAGCACCTGTCAGGGCAGGGGGTGGGCTGAGCTCCATGCGGGAGAGGACGATCCCCTCCCAGCAGGCCTTGAGCTGGGCAGCAACCTGCTGTTGCCACCCCCTCCCTCTCCACAGCCTTGCTTCCTACCCGCTGTCCCTGCCCTCACCCCAGGAATGCCCCCGGACCTTTCCACCTGCCTGACAGCGCTCACTGTCCCACCTGCAGCTGCTGACTCCATGCAGGTGGCACCTGGCACCGAGCAGCCAGGGGACCATCCCAGGTGGGACAGCCGCACCCTCCCTCCCTCGATAATCCTGCCCAATGTCTCTCCCAGACCGATGCTGGGGCCATAAACATTGCTCCCCACCTGACACCCGTGCCCAGCGTCGGAGGGGATCCCTCCCCTAGTTCATCCACTATGAATCCTGGGCCTGCTTGAGAGGAGCCACACCCCAGTGGTCTGATGACCAGGGATCCTACCTTTATCTCCGCCCCTGCTCCTGACACAGTCCCTGCCCCAGCCACAGCCCCACCTGCTGTCATCCCAACCCAGACCCCTCCCCTATTGCCGCCCCCCCCCGGGACCATGATTTTTCCCTTCTCCACCACCGACCCCCAGGGGGTGGCATTCGTGGCCCCTACTCTGCCCAGGGCTGCAGGTCTCCCTCCACCGCCCATCCCCCTTGTGCTGGGGCCAGGCTGGACAACAGGGTGCCTGCATCGTTGGCGCCGCCGTGACGGGGCTCCCTGCCCTGCCTGTCCATCCCGGCAGGCAGCGGGGCTGACACGAGGATCCGACTGAAGGACAGCCCGGGGCCTTCAGCCCTGGACGCCCTGGCACTGTGGGACAAGCTCCACGCCTTCCTGGCTGATGCTCGTGGGGCCAGGAATTGTGTGTGGCTTGCCTTGCAGCATTGGGGGAGCTTCCACCTCGTCCTCCAGGTCATGAGGGCCATCCTGAAGGAGGAAAAGGGGACCAGGAGGCAGGACGCCGCGGCCTGTCAGAGGGCCCACGTCTTCCATGACTTCCTCATGGCCTTCGGGGTGGGTCACGGATTGCTGCGTGGCCCGACGGAGGCCCAAGGTGTTCCTGCTGCTCCCATGGATCCCCCCTAGCCCTCTTCATAGCTCCTACTACCTTCGCTACCTTGAACACCAGGGGGTGTTGGATGGGTCTCCACAGGACGCATGTGCTCTCCTTCCTTCAGGAAGGGGGCTACTCTTTGGTGTTCCTGCGGGAGACCCACGCAGATCCAGCTGCCGAGGCCAGCTGGTGGCTGGAATGGGGAAACAGGGTGTTCATGAGCCATCTGTCCACCCGCTCCGGCGCTGTGGCCACCCTGTTCTCCCCCAACCTACAGCCCAAGGTGCTGGGGGCATCCGAGGTCGTGCCGGGCTGCCTGCTGCATCTCCGGGTCCATATGAAGGGTCTAGCTTTGAACTTGGTCAATGTCTACGCCCTGACATTGGGCCCGGAGCAGGTGCCCTTCTTCCAGCAGGCGGCCACCTTCCTCGACACCTTAGACCCACAGGAGTGCCTGGTCCTGGGCGAGGATTTTAACATCACCCTCAAGGACCAGGACCACTGCGGAACCAAGCAGTAGCAGGACCCTGCAGACGTCCTCCAGGAGCTGATCGACCATCACTCCCTGGTGAACGTCTAGCACGACCACCACCCGGACGACTAGGTCACCTTCACCTTTGTCCAGGTGAGGGAAGATCGGTCGCAGCACTCCCGGTTGGATTGCATCTAGCTGTCCCGTCGCCATCTCGCACGAGCCCACTCCTTCAACACTAGGTCGGCCCCCTTCTCGGATCACCACTTGGTGACTGTGACTGCCTCTCTCTTGGCGGAGAGGCTGGGGCTGGCCTACTGGGACTTCAACAACAGCCTGCTGGAGGATGTGGGCTTTGTGGCGGCCTTCCAGGAGTTCTGGCTGGCCTGGCGGGAGCAGAGGCTTGCCCTTCCCTCGGTGCGGTGTTGGTGGGACACAGGGAAAGTGAGTGCCCGGCTCTTCTGCTGTGACTACACTTGGAGGGCCAGCTGGCAGAGGGATGTGGCGATAGAGCTGGAGAGGCACCTGGCCGCCAGCCCTGAGGATCTGTCCCTCTGCGAAGCGTGCTGGGAGAAGCAGGAGTTGTTCCAGGCCCTCGAGAACCTTTGGGCCCAGGGAGCCTTCATTCAATCCTGCACCCACCTCTTTCAGGAGATGGACCGCGGCTCCCGTTTTTTCTATGCCCTGGAGAAACGGAAGGCGGCTAGAAAGCATGTCACCTGCCTCCTCGCCGAGAACGGCACCCCCCCTCATGGATCCAGAGGAGATGTGTGGAAGGGCCAGGGCTTTCCATGCCAGCCTTTTCTACCTGGATCTGACCGAAGCCGACGCCTGCAGGGTAATCTGGAATGAATTCCCCCTGCACTCAGCATGGGCGACTGGGACTAGCTGGAGCTTCCTCTCACTCTGGCCAAGTTCATGGAAGCCCTCCATCACATGCCTACCAGCAAATCCCCAGGCATGGATGAGCTGCCTGTGGCATTCTACTGCGCGTTCTGGGACGTCCTCAGCCCAGACCTGGCCGTCGTCTGTGCCGAGTCCGAGGGAAGCGGGGAGCTCCCCCTCTCTTGCCAATGGGCCGTGCTGGCCCTGCTGCCCAAGAAGGGGGACCTCCGTGACCTTCGGAACTGGCGTCTCGTCTCACTTCTCTGCACGGACTACAAGATTGTGGCCAAGGCCATCTCACTGCGGCTTGGGTCCATGCTGCAGGACGTGGTTCACCCTGACCAGACCTACACTGTCCCTGGCCAGTCCATCTTCGGCAACCTGCACCTGGTCCGGGATCTCTTGGAGATCAGGTGTAGGGACTGTTTGTTGTTTGCCCTCCTGGCCCTAGCCCAGGAGAAAGCATTCAACAGGATAGACCATGGGTACTTCCTGGGCACCCTATGGGCCTTCGGATTCAGGCTACACTTTGTGGGTTTTCTCCAGGTGCTGTATGCCTCCGCAGAGTGCCTGGTCAAGCTCAACTGGACCCTAACCAAGCCAGTCAGCTTTGGGCGAGGAGTGCGTCAAGGCTGCCCACTATCAGGGCAGTTGTACGCTCTGTCCATTGAGCCCTTCCTCTGTCTCTTCCACCAGAGGTTGACGGTGTTGGTGCTCTGTGAGCTGGAGCTGCGGCTAGTTCTGTCAGTGTACGCCAACGACGTGCTCCTCATGGTCCAGGACCCGGGTGACCTGACGTGGTTGGAGGCTTGCCAGGTCATCTACTCGGCAGCCTCCTCCGCCTGAGTCAACTGGGTCAAGAGCTCTGGCTTGACAGTAGGGATCATGTGGTCGACGGGCCCCCTCCCACTCGCACTTCAAGCCATCTAGTGGAGCGCAGGTCTGCTGCTCTATCTCGGTGTTTACCTTTCCTCCATCCATCCCTCCCCGGATGAGAACTGGCGCAATTTGGAGGGCAGGGTTGCTGAGCGGCTGCAGAGCCTCTCCCTTTGTGGGAGGGCACTGGTGGACAACCAGCTTGTTCTGTCCATGCTCTGGCACTGGCTCAACACCCTGGTCCCACCCCCGATGTTCCTGGCCCACCTCCAGAAGACAGTTCTGGAGTTCTTCTGGCCAGGACTGCACCGGGTTCTCTGCAGGGATTCTGGATCTCCCCCTGGAGGAGGGAGGGCAGGGCCCATGCTGTGTCCACAGCCAAGTCCACGTTTTCTGCCTCCAGGCCCTGCAGAGACTCCTTTATGGTGCAGGTAGTCTGGCATGGAGCCACCTGGCATGCACCTTCCTCCGCTGCTGCCGAGGGCTCCAGTACAACCAGCAGCTCTTTTACATCTATCTGAGAGGTGGTCTGCGAGACTTCTCCAAGCTGCAAGCCTTCTACCAGGACCTCCCCTCTGGACCTGGAGGCTTGTCTTGACCCCCAGGGCCCTTGCACCCACTGAGGGGCAGGACCTCCTCACGGAGCCCCTGCTACACAACCCCCATCTGAGCGTGCAGGTGGCAGAGGTCCCCTCTGTGAGGCGGAGGCTGGTCCTGGCAGGTGTCACCAGGGTTGGAGATCTCCTGGACTAAGCCCAGGGGATTGGGCGGATCCCTTAGTGCTCACCCAGTGCATGGGGCTCTCCACCTTTCGAACTCCCTGGCATCTACTCCAGGAGGTGAAGGCAGCCCTGCCTCCCACTGCTTGGGTCTACCTCGAGTGGGTCCTGCAAGAGGGCACCCCTTGCCCTCCTCTCAGTCCCAGCCCTCCAGAGCTTCTGATCGGGCCCAGCCTGCGCCCCCCCCCCCCCAGCCACCTCTGCCACATGCCCCGAGCTGGCTGCTAGACCTGCAGCTGGTCCCCTTCCAAACCGCACCTTGCAAATACCTGTACATGCTTGTGCTCCATACCATCCACCAGGAGTGTCGCTGCCCCAGGGAATGACCCGGGGCCTGGGCCCAGGCCCCACCCCCTGCCCGGGACAGGGCGGGGAGTGGCAGCTGCAGCCGCGGGGCTGCCCAGCCTTTGAAGGGGCTGGAAGCAGCTGCCATTGCTGCAAGCAGCTGGTCCACAGATCCCCGGCCGGGGACAGGGCCAGGAGTGGCAGCCCCGGCCATGGGCAGCTGGGCCCCGATCTCTAGCCCGATCTGGCTGGAGATCGAGAGAGGCAGGGCCCCATCAGGACCCAGGGAACTGGCACCAGCATTTGGGGCACGGGTCCCCTGTGCCAGACGCCAGCGATGCCCCTGCCATCCACTTCCTCACCCTCATGTTCCATCCCGACACCAAATGGCAAGACCTAATCCCATCTGCGGACTCCTGGTGAGCTAGCCTGTACTCTACCCTGACCCGTGGCCCACGAGGAATATCAGTTGGTAGCTCCTGCACAGAGCCATGGGCATGGGCCTGTATTTGGCACTGTTCACCCCCAGCCCAGACACTTACCCCTGCTATGGCAAGAGGAAGACCCTGAGGCCCATGTATCTAGAGTGTGCCAGGTTGCAGCCCCTCTTCCGGCTCCTCCAGAATCTCTTATTGAGGATCTGGCTGCACTTTTCCCCACATGTATCCTTATATTCACTTCCCACCCATGGCCTCACAAAGTTGCGGGACCTCCTCGCCAACCTTCTCCTGGCCTATGCAAAACAGGCAATCTATAGGACCAGGGAGAGGAGGCTGGCTAAGGGAAGGGCCTGCGACTGTGGGTCCTATTTCCAGTCCCTCGTCCACTCACACCTCCGGGCAGAGTTCCTCTGGGCAGCATCCACTGGCTCCCTCGACACCTTCCAGGAGCAATGGGCGCTGTCCAGGGTTCTCTGCTTGGCATCCCCTCTGATTCTCTAATTTTGAACCTTTGATACACACATCCGTCCCTGTTCTTCACTGGTTGTCCCCAAATTCAGTTGGGCCCGGGCCTAGGGCCACCTACCCTTAGGCTGGGGGAGGAGTTTTAGCGGTAGGCGGGCTTGCGACCACCCCCCTCCTGGTATCCACATAGTTATATCCTCTTGCAGCCTTCTGGCCTTACCTCATCACAGCAGACAGAATACAGTTTAAAGGAAACTTATCTAACAAGCATGGTCATAGCCCTTTTTCCAACTCTGAGGGCACACTTCCCAGAGTTCAGAACCCCAACCCCTTGCTTGCGTGGGCGTGCTTGGAGGGTCAATGAAGGAGAAAAGGCTGCACACTGCTGGTCCAGTGTATCTGCTCAGAACCACGCTGAAGATCTTGAATGAGCCCAACCAATGGTCTGTAGTCCTGGCCCTGGTTTGAAGGGACTGCCACGCTGCCTCTCCTCAGGCCCAGCAAGTCTCTCAGCAGACTCCCTTGCTTTACAAGCCCTGCTCCAAATTGGAGGGTGGAGACAGACACTCACATCCTCACTGCAGATCCAGCTCAGTCAGCTCTAGGCTCATACCCTACTTGGGCTGAGTAAGCCACCAACCTCTGAAGCTCCCTGCTTGAGTGAGCCTCCAGCAGTCTCAGGAACCCCAGGAGCACTCACAGCAGCTTTCAGATTAGACATGTCTCTCTCCCTCTGAGGAGACCCCTTTGTCCCCCTCTGCTTCCTGGAGGGGCAGGCAGGGTCCCTCTCTCTTTTCCCAAGGGATCGTGGGAGTTGTAGTCCCTCAGTGGAAAACTTACAGCACATAGGAACTGCTTAAATGTTAACCTCCTACTTGATTTCAGAGGCCCCTAAAGTACAGGGTGCCTATACTAGGATATTGGTATTAGAACTTGCAAACTAGGATGTGAGTTTTGAAGCTTGTTTGAGAGGCAGAAAACCATCCAGCAGAAGCAGTGGTGAGGGTGAGCATGATTGTCACAGAGTAGATCCTGCTGGGCCCAGATAACATGACCACAACATAAATGGGGTGGGATGGAGGGGAGCCAGAGACATCACACAGCAGTTCTTGAAAAGGGTGTATATAAAATAGGTGCCAATGCACTACTAGGGCACCCATTTACTTTTAGTCACATTTTCCTGTAAGATTGAAGTGCTGAGTGTCCTAAGTGCAATAAAGGCTTTGCCCTTTCAGAAAGTCTGCTGAGTCTTTTTTTGGCTGGCTCCAGCCTGTGCCCAAAATTTGTTTGTCTTTTCCAACCTGTTGTTTCTCCTCACATGCTGATCCAGTGACTGATCAAAAGCAGGAAAAACACCATTTCTCACCTAGGGGGAAAAAAGAGAAGCAGAAATTACATCTATGCAGAGAGAGAGAGAGAGAGAAAGATTTCACAGGAAGAAGTGTTCTGAAACATTCCATTTCTGGACAACTGAATAGAATTGTTCAGCTGCTCCCAAATCCCGTGTTCCCAGGTAGTTGTTTGACCATCCCACATCTCCTAGACTTTTAGCACGGGGACATAGCTGACCAGTGAGTTGGGCAGCCAGAGGAGCCCAGACTGCCAGGAAACCAAGCAAAATGGCACTCTGGCCGCCTGCCTGGCTTCTCTTGGAAGTTTCAAGGGAAACAACAGGCTTCCACACAACATTCTGATTCTATCTGATAAGCATTTCCATTGGAAAATAATCATCCTGCTTTATTGTGAACTTTAGAGCTCTCCTCCCACACTGTTGGTTCCCCCCTTGCTACTCTAGCATTACACCCCTCTTGATGTCGATAAGCCTGTATTATATAGGGCCCCAGACTCTCTTACTCCCAGCAGGTTTTCCTACAGATTTGTTATTCTTTGGAGTCACCTGGACTTTCCACAATTGCTTCTTGTTAAGTCTGGCTTAAAATGCTTGTTCCCCCATGACAGTTTACTCTGTCACAGTGACCCACAAGTAGCAGAGACAGAGTTTCTTGGGCACAGAGCTGACTGGCATGCAGACTTAGAGATATCTAAGCAAGGAAGCTGCCTATTCTTTCCTTCTACTGTGCTTGCAGAAATCAGACTTTTTATAGTTTTTGTAAACAGATAAAATGACACCAAGAATGTACCTGATCTATCACACGTGTCTCCTCAGTGGAAATAATCCAGCAAGGCCCTGCATAGTGGCTAACCACTCAGGTTGAAGGGGCAATGCTACATGAACAAAAAAAAAAAAAAAAAACTGGTCAAAGTGCTGTATTCAAAGATCTAATATACCCCCAGGAGTGAACCAGATGACATTGTTGTGTCTTCTTTTGACACAGTGTCCAGTTCTGACACCAATGTTGTGACCCTTCTGCCAACTGGTAGTAGATGTCTGGAGCCTTGGAGGTTGCCTTTCTGGTACAAGGGAAATCAGCAATGTCTGGGTATATTCTAAATGTAACTTATTTTATTAACACCTACTTACCCAGTCTGCAAGAGAAAGGGATTGACAGCATGTGGGACAAAGCTCAGCCCAACATCAGTCCTTGGTACCTCAGCCTGAATTCAGTCAGAGAGAGCCCAAAACTGAATAAGCTCTGCTACTATTCACACAGCTCCCACTCCTTCACCACAGCCTCTTCCCCACTGTTGTGGGGGAATGGGTGCAGGGGGCACAATCCCCACACTGCAAGAAGGAGTCCCAATTGAGAGACAAGAGACCAAACCACAATTTTTTGGGTTAACTACTTTCTATGTGACTTTTATTGAGATAAATAAAATTACAAAAAAGAAAGAAGAGAAAAAAAGGTTAAATGAGAGGTTAATATTATCTAATTACTAATATTTCTATTACATAAATTAAAACTTGCAATTTCTATTAAATTACACTTATTAAAACTCATACAAACTGCGGTTTTAGAACTCTATTTCTTTAAGGCATTTAAAGACCTTCTAAGTACAAATTAATTGCCCAATAAACAGAAAATAGAGCACAAATATCACTATAACATTTATCCCAATTCTTGTGTCTAACCCTGAATTAAACCCCCCAGTTAACACAGTGGGGTTTATAAGAGACAGAGATAGAACACACAGTCTGTAGGCAAAAAGAGCTTTGCTATTTACCACATACACATGCTGAAACATCACACTAAAACATCATACACAGCCCAGGACAGCACAAACACCTTGCTGCTCCCCCTGGCTCTCCAGACACCATGGATCACTGCCCAGTGAGGCTAGCCATGGGCTGTTTGCGGCTAGGAGTTACAAGGGTCAGCTGGGTACCTGGTGGGGAACACAAGTGGGTTTATTCTTTCATACACTCTTTTACACTGCTGTTTCTTAATTTGATTGTGGAACACCAGCTTGATTCTGATCTGTGAGGTTAATAGGTTCAGAGCAGTAATAATACACATCCCCAAGAAGCATTTCCCAATTTAAATCCCAAGTTTGACCAGAGTATATTTACCACATCTGTATGTTATCTCCAGAGTGACAGACAGCAGATTCGTTCCTTTGAGCGAGAGAGAAAGATAGCAAGATGTAATAGAACAGCCCGGTGTTAGGACGGCTCTGGCTGCAGACCAACAGGATAGCCTTCGGGCTCCTATCTGTTGCCTCCAACTCAGCAGCCCCACCAATTTGGCATATACCAACTGCAAGCTCCATGCACTTGGCTGGATCGGTGTTAAAGTGGCTCGACCAAGGGCACAGCCTTCGGGCTCCTATCTGTGGCCTTAGAAATCAGAGCCCACCGTGACCAGCTGCAGCAGTTGAACGCCCCCCACCACCCCTTTGGATGTGGGCTATGGACCTCCACTCCAGTGTGAACAGGTGAAAATTGAATATTTAGTAAAAGAATTCAAAAAGCAAAGGCAAAAGAAAAAGATCTGCCAAAACTAAAAAAACACTGCAGACTCCCTTGGTGATCAGTCAAGGGGTTTAACACTCTTCCTTGTGAAGAGTGGGGCATGCCTCGGGGGTGGCCAGATCCTCTGGCAACATGACAGGCTGCTGACCTATCGCTTCTCCAACATGCCTAGACCAGAACCCCGGCTTTATGTCTTGGAGCTCCAAAAATTAGCATATCGCTTGTTGGCATGGAAACTTACTGACACTGGTCAGTAGAGGAACTCATAAGTCTTTCAGCTGTAACTCATAAGTTTTGCAGCTGTAACACAAGTTTTACAGCTGTAAGGTATAGTTTACTTTATCACTTTCTTCAGGTCTGGTCCCACTTACTGATAATAATTCTTCTTGACGGCTGTTATTCCCTGCTATCAAGAGATAACACCATCAAATTGTAGAGGCTTAACAGGCCACATTCCATAAGACAAGCTGAAGTTTGGCCACAGCAAAAGAAAACACAAAGAGGGGTGGAAAAATCCACCTTTCGCACCCACAACACAAAACATAACAAACCTACCACCACTGCAGAGCATGGCTTCAAAAGATTGAAGATTTGCTCACTAAAAAGAGAACTTGGAAGACAACTGTGACAGCAGCACATGGGGACGGACACCTGTCACAGTGGCTTTTACATCTCACAGTCTACAGGAAGTGTAATTTTTCTAAAGCTTCTAAAAAGAGACTTATACCAGCAACTTAGTTTTCCATAAGATTTATGTTTAAAGAGCCCAGAATCTGAACACCACACACTTCCCTAAGAGCCTGACAAATTTCATTCAAACAATAGTAATTTTTTGGGACTACAAAAGATGCATCTAAATCCATCTTTAAAGTGTCTTTCCAGAAGTAGGCAAAGCTATCATTTAAAATGTAGGTAATAAAATGTTAAAAAAAAGTACACTCTCCGGCTGAGCAATTTTATTGGCCATTTTATTTTTACAAAAACCAAGCTTTTACACCAGTGATTTAAGTGGTTCAAGGAGAATTCAAATGTAAACACTCAAAACGGTGGGTTACTCACCAGTAACTGTCCTTCTTCAAGATGGGCTGCTCGGATCCATTCAGTAATAGGTGTCTCCGTGCCAGAGCACCGGATTGGTTGGAAAACTTTTGTCCTAGCCTGTCAGGAGAGGGTAGGCAGCCACCGCCCCCCACACCACCCAGTGGCTATATATACGGCCACCTCCCGACCTCTCCCAAGTTCCTAGGAATTGCCAACTCCAGATGCGGGGATGGAGTGGACGGACCTGAATGGATACAAGCAGCCCATCTCGAAGAAGGATGGTTACTGGTGAGTAACCCACCGTTTTTCTGCATTCAGTAATAGATGACTACTAGCCATGCTGATGGATCTTGGGTAGAGTTGGCTCTTCCGCCTACAGCACAGCAAAACCACCCCAGATGGGAAAAGCCCAGCAAACAAGGTTCTAGCAGGAACCAAGAGACCAGCTAGGCTCCTGGCCTGGCGAAGGAGAACCAACAACTGTGGGCCCAACCGAAAACCGGGTAGGTCCAATCCAGCGGAGGCAGAGCGTGCGTGGGCTGAACGGACTAACATCACCTTGAACCAGAGTTGAATCAATGCAACATAACTAACATGGAGAAGATGCATTAGTTGCTGTACCTAGGGGTATAGCATAAGGTATGATGACCAGAGGATAAATGACTGGCCATAGGGAACCTCCAACGTGGACTTACAAGAAGAGTGCCGGAAGCCAAAGAGTTACAGGCCTAGCTATGAAAGCTGTGGCCTACATTGATAACCATAAAAGGGATGAACATTATCCCTTGAACTGATCATGACGAGGCCTGAAGGTACATGCCCAAAGAGCGTAGAATTGGGGTATGTAGCATGCATAGGGGAACAAGGACTACCGAGTTCAGTTGAGAAGGGTCTAGAGAAAGACACTTCATGCTGGTACAATGAGAAAAGAAAAAACCCAGAGGTGGTGCGATGAGCAGCACATGGCATGTTGGATCAGAAGTCCCTAGATTAGGAGCATGTAGCGCAAACTTCCAGTCATGTAAAGTGTAAGAACCCAGATGGTTACCAATGGAAGGGCACTTTGGACCACTAGCACCTCTAAGGCGGCATGATGGCCTTAGGAGATACTGTTAACTTGGTATCTATAAATACCTCGGTATGCGTGAAGATTCACAGGGAGAGCTGTCCTCTTGAGCCTTACATTCTCTTCAGGATTCCGACACCAGGAAGACTGCCTGGAGGCCTGGGGGAAGGGGTGGAGGGGGGAAGGATAGAGAAAGGGACGGTGGGGCAACGGATGCAATGCCACCGCTGGGCCACTAGTCGAGATGGCCAGAGGGCTCATGGAGTTAGAATATCATGAATAGGATCTTCGTGTGCCCAGGGCACCGCCAGAAATGATATTGTCTCAACTACGCTGCACCTATGTGTGCGCCAGAGATAAGGGCACGTTAAGACAGGGCTACCTTCTGAAAGATATGGGTTATAGGAGGAAGGAATGGTCTCCTCCCAAGCACCTGGGAAGTGATATTACTCCCGGAGTGTCAACTGCGGTACTGCAGGAGTACCCTGGGTTCTAGAGAAACCAATCAAGGTGGTTTACCCCCATCATGCGAATTATTCCGGGCAGCATCCCACATGGTGGATATACAGACCTCTGAATTTCCGGGCACATCGGAAATAGGGTCTTCTCTCGTCCTTCTCTTGCTTTTCTTTTCTTTTTTTTTTTTTTTGGTTCCCTCCAGGGAGTGAGGGCCACACAACAACCTTGGTAATTGCCGTTATCGAGTATCAGGTTGAGATAACCCAACGGTTTTTGCCTCAGGCCCCTAAACAAGGTGTAACAAGTTCGCCAGATGCCCAGGAAGCAATGCCCCAGGCTGAGATGTGAACAATTGTTGTAGCAAGGTCATCCAGGGTGAGACATTTACAAACACCCCCGTAGGGGAACCTCCATGCGTGGAATGCAGTGTTGTGCATGGAACTTGTCAGTGAGCTGATGCCTTGCTAGCTAGACGTTAGCGCGGGAGGCTGAAAATGGATTCCTTCCCACTGCTGTTCACCTGCTTGGGGAAGAGACGTTGTCTCTTCTCTCATGAGCTCTACAATCTGGTAGATTCCAGGTTGGGTGTACAGGAGTTGTTGCTTCAGGGGTAAAGGGGAAGGAGAGATAGACAGGGCTTCACCACCACTTCCTTGGTAGGGTGGGCCCTAGATAAGGACTCCCATACCAGGATGTCCTGATAATAATCGAGAGTGACCTGAAGAAGGGAGGGAGGCTGTTGTTTAGAATCTGCTTTTCTTTCTTTTTTTTACTGTGGGGAGGGGGGAGGGATAGGGCAGGCAGGGGTCGGACAGCTCTGCCTTGGCCTTCCCTGAGGCATAGAACCCCCCGTGGTAAAGAGAACGAATACTGTATTTCCATCTAATGGGTAGGGTGGTGGAGGGTCTCCTCTACTGTAGAGGTCTGAGGATGCGACAGGACTGACTTAACCCAGTGTACCAACCGGTATGTTAGAGAGGGGAGGCGTCCAAGGTGTCCCTGCCCATCCCAGGAACAAGAATGGATCCTACCTGGTGTAGGACAGGCGGTAGGCAGGAAGGGTTCCACACGTCTGGATGGGCACATGTGTCTGCGCGTACCGGTAGCATCTGCAGTCGTGGCTGGAGCTACTATGAGACGCGCTCCTCGGCCTTGGCAAGGGCCACCTTTGACGTTTACGGGAACAGGAATCGTTGGTCGGGGGGGGGTACCTGAAAAGGGGGGGGGTCTTCTTGTTCCCTTTCTCCAATAAGAGCCCAAGAGTAGCAACGGCTAAGAATCATCTGGGTGCTGGGCCTCAGTGTGGATGTCCCGATGACTTAGAGGGGCTTGGGATACGTGGCCCATGTCTCCTCCAAGACCAAAGGGAAGGGCCAAGGGCTGGCTTGCCCCTGTTCACAATGTCAAGACAGGGCTGGCTCCAGTAAGTTCCCCATTCCCCCACTGAAGGAAGGGAGGAAGGGGTATCAGTTGCCCTCTCCGATGGTGTACTGAAGACATGGTCATGTCCCAGATATTATGGGAACAGAGTGGCAGCCAGTTGGGATAGGGACCTTCCTTGCAGGTGAGAGGAGGGAAGGAGAAGCTCTGAAACACCCCAGAGTTGGACTGAGGATGGTGGGGAAGGGATAAGTGCCTGCCGCAGGGTCGTCTAGAAGAAAGTGGGGGGGGGAGGGAGCAGTTTGTCGCCCCATATAGTTTATGTGGGGGGAGGAAAAGGCCCTGATGGAAGGAGGCCGAGGTATTTGACCTCTCCCCTAGGGTCCTGTGCGGTACCCACCACAGTTAGGGTCTTGGGAGGGAACAAGACGTCCCCCTCAAAAGGCAGGTCAAGCATTGCCTGCTGCGCAGTGGGGGGGCACCCTGGCTTCCCTAAGCCAGCCACTCAGCGCGGATAGTCGCAGCCAAGGCCATAATGTGGGCAGCTGTATCCACTGCATCTCGGGCTGAGAGGAGGAGGTCCTGAGAGATTATTCTTCCCCCCTCCAGGAACATGTCATGCTCCTCTTTGGCCTCTGGTGGGAGCAAGTGTCAGAATTTAGCGACTGACTCCCACACATCCAGCAAGCATCTGCTGGTTAGGGCCTGATTATTCGCCACCTGAAGTTGGAAGGCTGAGGAGGAGTAGACCTTATGCCCCAGGAGATCCAGTTCCCTGGCTTCCCTAGAAGCTGGGAGGGGGTCGCTAGAGGGCTCACCTGGGCCTAGCGCCATTTGTACCACGTCCCTAGGAGGGACTGGGTGGTCAGCGAGCGAAGGGAAGTCTGACTCGGGAACCCTATACTTTAAGCTCGCTGTGTCTGACACCAGGGCTGTAGAGCTTGGACTCTGCCACCAGGAAGATGTCAGGTCCCAAATGCTTGGGTGGAGTGGGACCATCAGCGGCTCTGCTGAGGCAAAGGCCAGTCCGAAAAGAGTGTCTGAGGGAGGATCGGAGGGCTGGACCTCCATCCCTAAGTGGGCCGTGGCACGGCGCAACAAATCAAAGTGCGCTGATAGGTTGCCGGTATACAAGCCCAGTGCCAGGGACAGAGTGGTACCGGGTGTCCACTGCAGAGGAGAAGGGGTTTCACGGGGGGACCATTCTTGGCGGCGATGGCGCCGAGGTGCAGCACCAGGGTTGCTTAGAGTCACTCAATGGGCCTTCCTCCGGGCTTGAGGCGAGAGAAGGACTTCTCAATTCCAAGGGCAGTGCCAGTGACGGCAAAGTGATATGTTGCTGTGGGGATGGCTTTGTGGTGAAGGAGAGCAATGAAGCCCACAATGGACCTAGGCCTTGGATATAAAGGCTGGTTTGCCCCTTCTAACCAGTGTCAGGGAAGGTGGCATGGGTAGCAGGAGGAGTGCCCGAGTGGCCTCCACTGCCTCCGGAGTTGTTGGTATCAGAAGTGACTCTGAATGGGCCCGAGGTAGGTCTTTTCCAGGGGAGAGAGGTCTGCCTGGTTGAGATAGTTCTTGCCCCTTTGGTACTGGGCTATACCGAGCCTGCGGTGCCGGAGGTGACTGCAGCCAGTGCCAGGGTGAGCCCCGCACCAACGGTATTGGGCTATGGCAGGCCTGCAGTGCCGGAGGTGATAGTGATCGGTGCCGGGGCGAACTTTGTACCGGCGGTACCAGACTATGCTGGGGTTGCAGTGCTGGGGGCGACCTCGAGCAGTGCAGAGGTGCTGGGTCGGGGCCAGGGTACCGGGGTCGGTACCGAGGTTGTCCTTCGACGGCCACCAGTAGCATGGTGCCATGTCGGCTCCAGTGTTGAGCTAGGTCTCAGCACCAGGCGGGAACCCAAAGCCTTGGGTGGAGAGCGCCAAGCCTGTTCAGAGGCTAGGGCATGGCGCCTTTGCTCCCTCTCCTTGATTGTTCAAGGTTTGAAGGACAAACATAGGGAACAGGCTGAGACCAGGGGGTCTTTGCCTAGGCACCAAAGGCACTTCCTGTGGGGATCGTCCTGGGGGAAGGCCTTGCCGCACTCGGAGCAGGGTTTGAACCCTGGCATGTTAGGCGATCTGCGATGTTCCAGCCCGACAGTGGAAGACTCCTGTGGTGGAACCACGCCCACGAAAAGGTGCTCCCAGTCAGGCGAAAAGCTCATAGAAAAGACCGGCTGCTTGTGTTCGCAAGGAGCGGATGTTCCAGATCCGACACGCAAGGTGGAAGAAATGAAACTGGGGAGGGGTCGGGAGGTGGCCGTATATATAGCCACTGGGTGGCGTTGGGGGCAGTGGCCACCTACCCTCTCCTGACAGGCTAGGACAAAAGTTTTCCGACCAACCCGGCACTCTGGCATGGAGACACCTATTACTGAATGCATCCGAGCAACGCTGGAAGAAGAACAAACCTTCTACTCATGTAAACAATAGGGACCAAATTCAGCCCTGGCAGTAAGTAGGCACAACTCCATTTAGCTGTGAAAACCAATAGCCTAGCCCTGTGGTTGCGATCAGGGAAATGTGTCAGCCCATATGGTTTAGCTCTGATCTGCTGTGTGCCTTGTGCAGCCCCTCCATCAGCTGTAGTTTTTTGTACAACATATAAGGGCATATCTGCTCCTTCGCTTGAGTCTGAAAGTGTGGCGGCAGTAGCGAGTGGACATTGATTTTTTTTTTTTCCCCAGTCCATCAGCCAAACCAAAGCTTCAAAAGAAATGTTTCAATTTGGAACACACCTGTATGTGGGTTTGTCTCACTGAAATGAAAAGAACAAAACCAAATGACGTTCCCAAAATTTGGTTTCAAAGTTTTCTCCCTCCCCGCCCCCCAGCTGAAGAGCAACACTGAATCTGGATGGAACCAAACCACTTTCTGAAAAATTTACTTAGCCCAGCTGTAGCTGGTGTGCCCACAGATTTCAAGGTCAGATCACCTGATAGTTGCTATTAGCTCCGTTTAACATGCTGGGTATATTTTTAATATGGCTAGGGCCTTGCTGCATAACTTAGATCTAAAGTGCCACAGTTGCCTCTCTAAGATTGTCACTGCCTCGCTGTTTGATTGAGCCCAGCTACACAGGGACTCCCTCTCCCGTGGGAAGAAGAGGCAGCTGGGTGTGGGTCAGACTTGAAGCAGATAGGATGAGTGCGGGGGAGTGGGATGAATCAGGTTTGTATAATAATGGAACCGTTGTCTCTAGGACCTTCAGCCCCATCATCACAGGAGTTGGAACATGCTTAATGAACATAGGGGACTTGCAAGAAGAGAAAGGACAGTCTCAGCGCAATGACCACTCTAGAAAATTGGATTCTGTCCCTGCCTCTGCCACAGAGTTCCTGTGTGATACTGAGAAAGTTTCTTGTAAAACATTTTTCACATGTGGCCAATACACTGTTCACTTTCTGGGTGCCTACACTGAAATACGTGGAGTCTCATTTGCAGAAACACCGAGCTGCTGCACAGTCAGTGAGTGCTGGGCACTGAACCAATAGTGTCATAAGATGCTACTTTCACTGAAAAGCAGCACACCATAGGCCTGTCAACTAAGGCACCTCAAATCAGTGGACATTTCTGAGATAAATGTCTCTGCCTCAGTTCTTCATCTGTAAAATGGAGATAATGCCTGCTGTGGTGAAAATGAATGCATTCATATTTGTGAAGCACTCACGTGACAGCAATGAATGCCACAGAAAATCCCACAAAAAAATTCAAGAACTTTGTCTTCAAAGCAAGGTCTGTATGATGTAGAGAAAATATGGCCTAAGGTCATCATGTCAATGGTGACATAAAAATCAAGTCATTACTAGCTGCCCATTTAATGAGCACCATCCATTCCATGCACTGAATGAGGCAAGGGCCCTCTTGGGAAAAAAAATAGCATCTCATTATGTAATGAAATTCTATCAAAATGCATACGAACAAGGAGGCTGAATTAAAGTTACAGAAGCAATCTTAGTCCTAGCATGTTCTGACTTTTGAGAGGACTTGGAAACTCATTCTTTTGTTGAGTTTTCTGTATGTAGTTTCACTGCTTTTCAAAAGGCAAATTGAAAATATAGGATTAAATGATGAGGCACCTCACTCTTCCCCTCTCACCAGTTTGGGTTATCAGCTGGTAGGCTGACCAGCTGTCCTGATTTTATAGGGACAATCTCAATATTTGGGACTTTTTCTTATATAGGCACCCATTACCCACCAGCTCCTGTCTTGATTTTTCACACTTGTTCTCTGGTCACTCTGACAGCAGGATGTAAAATGCCCCTTTAAAGCATAGGTGTCTACTAGGCAGGCTAGCAAAGTAACTAGTAGCAGCATCAGTAGGGCCATAACTACAGCAGGACAAATGGGGCTTTGCCCCAGACGCACCAGAGCAACTCAATAGAGCCACTCTATTAAAGGATGCATTTTGCACTGCCAGCCCCAAGCACTGCTAATTGCAAGGGGCACTGAAACAGAGCGTTATGGCTCTGAGCATCAGGGTGAGTGTTTGGGTTAAGCACCAGAGGAAGATGAGACATTTTACCACTGGGTTTCACAACTATTTGCTGAGAGTAACATTGAGTCTAAGGACTCATAGGTTCTATTCAGTTTCTCAGGAGTGTGCTACAGCATTGGCTCTCAGCTTTTTGTGGATCGCCACATGCTTGGTAGAGTCACAACACATCACAGAACACACCAGGTCCACGCCCCCCAAGGCTGAATCCAGCCATCTCCCGGGCTTTCCATGACACATTACAGCTGTGTAGCAACACAGTAATGTGCTGGGACACAGTAGTGTAGAACTGCTGTGCTATAGCAGGGGTCAGCAACCCAAAAAATAAGAAGAGCAATTTATCAAAAATTCCTTCAATAACCAAGTGTTTTGAGAGCTGCAATAAGTGTAACCTCCTGGGAGTGGGTGGGGACATGGGGCAGGGCACCTGCCACAGGGTCTCCTAGCAGGGGGGAGCCCAGAAGAAAAAGCAGCCCCCCTGCAGGGGCCCCTAGTGGCAAAGGGGAGCCTGACATGGGTCACCTGCAGCATCTGCCGGTGGCAGGGGGGTAGAGGGATCAGACGGTGGAACCCAGAGCTGCAAGGGGGCAGCCAAAGAGCCACATGCAGCTCCAAAGCCACAGGTTGCAGACCCCTGTGCTATGGTATCGGTAGAGGACTCAGACCCTTCTGTCCCTGTCCTTATAGCCACTGCAGTTGGGTTACAGATTCCTCCATGCTGTCCAGAGGCCAGCAGGAAGCAGTGAGACAATAAGAGATCCTAGCTTGCTGTTTCTACATCCTACCATATAGCAGGCCACTAGCAATGGGAAGAGAAACTGTAGGGTAAGTCTTGCCCAGCACCCCTGGAATAGATAAGGATCATGTTGGGTAATATTTTAAGAGAATTTAGGGGCCAAATTCTAGCTAGTCTCTATTGAGCATGTGGAAACAGATGTTTCAATGACATAAGTTGGGCTGATTTTCTCAGGGCTAGCAAGAGCCACTTACTTTCCTGCTGCCAGGGTGACCTCTTGCCAAACAGCAAGTGCTTGCTCCACTTGACTTTTTGCAGACTCTTGGGAGGAAAAAAAAAAAAAAGGAGAGAGAGAGAGAGAGAGAGAGAGAAAGAATTCGGCTTGAAGCAGATACATAGCACAAGCTATTTTAGCCCAAAACAATCCAAAAAATTGACATCTCTATTAAAAAAAGAATAAAAAGGTGAAAATAATGTCTGGACCAGAATCCAGCATAAAGCAGAATCCACCCAGAGTTTTACCCAGCGGTAGAGAAAGACTCTTATGTACCTCCTGCAATGTTGCTGTTGATCAGAAAAGAATCTGCAGACAGGCATCTATGGGGTATTTACCAAATGCAAGAAGAGGGAAATACAAAGCAACCTAGACAACTGCTTTACTTGCAAAGAAATGAAAACCAGTGACTTCTTGTTCCATGATGCCACTGAAGACAACTACTTTACTTATGCAGAAGTCAAAACCAGTGACTTCTTGTTCCACAATGCCACTGAAAACCACAAATGCATACCTGTAACTGTCTAAATATTGACCTGCCAGGCACTGAATTACCTGAAAAAATGGACAACCAAAAGATAAGGGCATTCTTCAGCTGATGTGTAGCAAATGGAGTGATTTTCTTTATCAACCCAGCTGAGACATCAATTATCTAAAGCTGCCTAGTGTCACAAGCAGGAGATTATGGAAGTAGTGAAGCAGTCAAGCTGCTTGTCTGGTCCCTAACTAATCAGCTGATGCCCATGATAAGTAGGTATTGCATATTTTATTTGTTTTCAGGGCCTAAATGGTGAAACTCATCTAAGTCAGAACAGAAAGTTGTCCTTACTGGTACAGTTTACCTACTGGCTGTTAATTACATCACCATTGCACAAGCTATTGTAAAGGGCTTGCGTACCTTTGGGTTGGATTCGGCTATCTGTGCGTTTATCTTTGACAGTACATCCTACAAGTCAAATGTTTCTAGTATTACTGCCTAATTAATCCATTTTCCCTGCAGTGGTCATCATATAGTAGCCCTGGCTAGTGACATCTGGAGGACCAATTTCCCAGATCGTTAGGAAGCTAACAGGCAAAAGTTTTAAAAAATACTTCCTGATCAGCAAATTGCATTTTAAAGAGTAGCCACAAAAGGCAGTGCAGTCTGTGGGTTTGACTCTTCCTGTGAAATTGCCCTTTGAACCATTTCAAGGTCTGCAGAGCTGAGTCTTCATTCAACAGTAGCTCTGCCTTACTAATCCACGCCTCTAACTGGGCTGGATCATAGTTTATAGTGCCTGGAGAAGTATGCCTATAGCTCCAGGTTGCAGCTCTGCCTGTGTCCAAAATCATGACACCCCACTTCAAAGAAGCAGCCTTTGCCCCTACGGAATGTGGTCTATTGCTCTCACATTGGGATTTGAACATTTGTTTGTAGCTTGCTTCTTTGCACAGTCGATAAGAAAAACTTCTGGTGTCAGAATCAAAGCCTGCGTCAGAGCCAGTCTCCAGACTGTTTAATGAGCCCAGTTGGCTACATTTCCTGATTGGCTGGAAGAGTCAGCAGACCAGTGGTTAAACCAAGCAGCAATTCAGAGTCTGTTCAAAGCACTCGCCCACAGCTTGTTCCCAGTCATGCTCCTGCCTTGCCTCACTGTGTTCTGATCCTGCACTCAGATTCTTGACTCCTGACTTCAGCTCTGACCCTTGGGATCTGGCCTGTGTTTTCAGCTGCAACCCTTGGCCACCGACTAGCTCTAACCACTAGGCATGACCACCACATCCCAGTCACTGTCCAGAGAATTCAGTAACTAGGAGCAAGTTCTCCTGTACTCTCCCAAGGGACAACCTGAGCCCTCAGCTTTCCTTAGTCCCTTTATATTTTTTCTCCTGAGGATCCATAAGCTGAGGTGCTTTAAAATCATTGTGCAGACACATTTGTGGATCTGACTGATACACTTGAACAGCTGCTGGGGAAAGGAGGAATGGGACCATGCCACAGAGTCTGAAGTTGCTACCAGTGTCTTTTTTGGCAATCATTTTTAGAACTGACATGTTTGTTCCATTAGGGATCTGGCCCTCTGCTTCAGCTTTGCAATCCCCAAGCCCTTTGTTTTTGGGTCCAAGGTAGGTTTTGGCAGAGTTAATTGGCTTTGAAGTTGTCCAGGTGTGCAGAGGGGCTCTGTTAACACAGGCCAACCCCTGCAGGGTCCTATCATGCTAGGAAGTCAGAGGGGTGCAGACTGCAGATCTGGCAGCCCCACAATTGTGGCTTTTTTCTTGCTAATAAAGGTCCGTCCCTCAGGTTGTATTTTGCATTACATCTTAGATCCCCAAGAAGCTGGATGGTGCTTACAGTATCCTGAGGAAAGTATTCCTCTTCCCAAGCAAATCAGCCACCTCACATGGGCCTCTGAAATTGGGAATACAGCAAGAAAAAGCTTATGCAATAAATAAATTCATTAGTCTTTAAAAGTGCCACCAGACTCCTTGTTTATTTGCTGAACTAGACTAACATGGCAGCTCATTTGCAATTCTGAAATCCTGTCCATTTCCCTTTTGGGCTTGAGGATATGCGCTCGGATAGGGAACCCGCTCAAATCAATTAAGAAACTAAAATCCAACCCTCTGAAACAAATCAGAACCTCCTCCTAGCGAGGCTCCCAGCCCATCTGCAGCAGCAGGGGAGCAGAACCCAGGAGGGCAAAGCAGATTGCCCTTTTACAGCCTTGCCCTCAGGACGTTCAGGAACAGTGTAGGGAAGAAGTCAAGAGGGGTGGGAGAGAAGGCTGTTAGGCACTACCATGAAACTGCCTGCTGGCAGCAGCCTTCCCAAGGAGTAGCCAATTACCCCACAGGCTGTGAAGACTCTCCAGGGTCCTGGCTCCTGCTCCTCCTCTCTCCTGGGCCCCTGGACCCTGCTTCTTCCTCTTCCCTAAAGCCTCACCCCCTGCCCAGGCCAGAAGCTGGGGTCTAGGGGTGAGCATATTCCCCCAGCCCAAAACTGCCCAAGCAATCACCCCAGATCCTTCCTGTTTCATGCCTCCCCCCTCACAGGATACACAAAGGCCAGCTGTAGGTAAGGGTGGAATGCAATGAAGACACTCTGCCTAGGGGCGCCTACGTGTAAATCCGGCTCTGACTGTGGAGTAGTTTGCAGTGCTGAGACAGCGACATATGTTGAAGGCCTGGTTCCCTCGCAGGGCAGCAGCTCAGTGCAGCACTCCAGGTTCACTTAGCTGGGTGGACTGTGGCCTCCCCAAAAAAGCTTGGTGCCAGGAGGCTGTAGAGCTGCATGTTGGAGCCAGGCTATGTTAGGACCCTGCTGGAGAAGGAGGAGGGAGCAGAGAGGGAGTGGTGTGGGAACAGAATAAGGAACTCTTTTTATAAGCTGGTTGTCAGGCACTCCTCCTACTGTGCTGAGCCAGGCAGGAAGAGCTCACAGGCAGGCTTGCCCCAGCCAGCTGGACTGGCAGCTGTTGTGTTTGCCCCAGGCCAGGAGAAAGGAGACAGAGTGCCTGACGGGGTGTGTGAGGAGCACACAAGAGTAGTGAACAATGTGCTCCAGTTCTGCCACTCACAAACCATTGCTCCTCTGCCCCAGCCAAAAGAACAGCAATCGCAGCTTCCAATGACAGCAGCCCTGAGGGAGAGATGATGGCGGACATGAGAGGTGACTCTGAGACCTTGGTGGAAGAAACAGAGCCAGCTGACCTGAAGAAACTGGCACCCTTCAAAACGTACAAGCGGCGCTGGTTCCTGCTGGGGGTGATCTGCCTGCTGAATTGCTCCAATGCTATGGTGAGTACAGGTTACAGGCAGCCCTCAGCACCTAACCTGTTTAATAGGAAATTGACATTCTGGTGAGGAACTAGCCTGCCTTTCTGTTACACTGCAGGGGTAGAAAAGTTCTGTCCCAACTAGCATCTGCTGCGGAGGAGTTTCTAAGAAACAAAAATTTGTCTGAATGCATTATCTGTGATAATCCACTGTGTGAATCCAAAGCCTCCGTCTAGGCAGCAGCCACTTACGATTTGATAATGAGATCAGCCAGAGCAGAAACCAGTATGATGAGCTGTGGCGTAAGACAGCCTAAACATAGGAAGTGCTTGGGGGCTTTAACTTCAGTCATTACCAGCCAGTTCCCCCAGAACAAGCTCTAATTTAAAACATGGTGAATATTGTTTTAAAATTGATTTAACAAGGGGGAAAAAATCTGGGCTAAGCAGCCTGAACATCCTGTGTCCTTTTGTAGCTACAGACTTTGTTTAGGAAGTTACAAAATAACTACTTTCCATGGCAACATAACAGCAAGCATTAGAAAAAAACAAGCTGGGAAATACATTAACCCAGATGCTATAAATGTAACCAGTGTGACTGATTAATCCTTTCCAAGTTTTGTAGACTACTTTTATTATTCAAAAAATACTTTGGCAAGTTTGGATGGATTATTTGAATTGGAATTCTGCCACAAAGGCCTAGTTTGCCCTATGAGACGCTTGCCAGTCCAGCTATACTCTGCCTAGAGGCAGTTTGTGTCCATAAAAGAATGTTTTGCCAGCATAGTCTATTCCATTTCCCTAAATAAAATAAACTATACACCGAGAACTGCACCTACATTAGGGCTTTTGTTGGTATAAAAATTTCTGTTTAAAAAAACAAAATCACATCCCAAACAAACATTACTGTACTGGACAAAAGCCTTTGTGTAGATGTGGCCAAAATCTTGTACCTAAGATTGGTCCAGAACTATGACACATTAGCAGACCGGAGGATCCATTTAGCTCGGTATCCAGTTTCTGACAATGGCTCATACCAGAACTTCTGGGGCAGCATACAGAACAGGGCAGTTGCAGAGATCCAGTCTTCTCCTGTCTTCTGGCAATCAGGCGTTTAGAGTCATCCCGAATGTAGGGTTACATCCCTGAACACCTTGGTTAATAGCCACTGATAGACCTATCCTTTATGAATTTATCCAGGTCTGTTTTGCTGAAGCAAAGCTCTAAAGCAAGGAGGTCAAAAGTAAGAACAGGACACTAAGAGATCCAGACTTGTCATCAACCAAGTGCAAGAAATTTCCATTTTGAACATGCTGTTTTCTGGCTTCTCTTCCAATCTGCATTACGCTGCTCCCCTTCTTCCTGGCAAGATACCATAGGAGACAGCCTACAAAGGCTGCCTCATTACTCGCACACTAGGGCACCCCACATTTACCCAAATCTGTAGGGCTCAAGGTATAACCCGGTTAAGGCACCCCCCTTTCTTTCTCAATCAGGGCTCTGGGAAAAAGGCACCTGTCCTTAGCCAAGTCACATGTTTAGGGCGCAGGGTCACCCATTCCCAGACTGTAGGGCTCCGGGCATAACCTGGTTAACTGAAGTACCCATCCTTTCCCAATCTGTAGGGCTCTGGGTATAATTCTGTGTGGGTTTGCAGGATTTTTTACCAGTGAGAGAACCTTACACAGGAATATCCTTATTCTTGATTTATTACCAATTACTAGAAGAGAGTACACACTCTTAGCATACAGTGCTCACCACTCCCAATAAGGCAGACAAACTTTGAGGCCAGTCAGATTTATATCATCTAGGGACTCTAGCTTCTGCTCAGTATGGTTAGCAGGGTGTTCAGGTCTGGCAGCTCTGTTGTCCTAGGGTTAGGTGCCAAAGAACTTCCTTTTGAACTTCAGTTTATATAGTTAAAACTCGAGTCCTGCTTAGCTGTACTTTAACCTATCATTTCAGACTACAGTACTACAAAACACTAATCCTAGCCCATTACAAAACAGTCCTTTAACCAATCAAATCCCACCACCTTAACTGATTTAAATAATGCATACTTAGTTATGCAGTAGACAGAATCGATTAAATAACTGCACAGAAATCATTAAGAAACACTATAGAAAAATGCTTATCAGAAAGACAAAAGAGTAAGTGTAGATTTTATAACCACAACTGTTGATAAGCAATGTCTTTCGAGACAGAATGGTGCCAAGCAGTTTTCTTTAAGCATCTAAAGATGTGTTTCTTTATTTGGTGATGGTAGCTACCCTTAGGATAGCATCACCTTCTTAACAGCCTTGTATTACATTGTTCTGATGTAGTTTCAGGAATGTGAAAATGTGCCTACATATTATGAAGCTCATGGCTACTGTCTCTCATGTGGTGCTCCTGAATAGCCCAAGAACAAGGACTAAGCTTAGCCAACAAACAAGACCTCAGACCTTACAGCCTTCTATGTCATGCCAGAAATGAAGTTGAAAAGCGAAGTAGCTAGCAAAAGGAATGACAAGATTGCACCAGAGTGACACAGTGCAAATGCTTTTAAACTGCTTTAATGATGCTTGCTGGTTAAAGACATGGGAGTGCTGTAGTTACACTGGGTAACTCCTCACTCTGCAGAGGGCTGGCAAGGCTAGTAAGAGAGGAAGGTGCAATTCAGCATGAGAGTTAGGATGGCACAATCTAGACCCTAGCCCATTCAGTTTTAAAGATACCATTAGAAATGCCTTGGTAGCAGCAACTGGACATTAATATGGTTTTCTCACTGATGTGAAGCAACAGACTCCTCTAATTCTCAGAAGAGGGACTGGTTAGAGCATCTTTTGAGGTGTTTTTTAAGATCCAGGTTTGGAAAAATTGGAGGTATCTGACAAAACAGGCATCTTTTTCTGCATGGGCTTGCCTACACCACAAGCACAACGCAGTCATTGTGCATGGTTTGACAGTCTGATCTCATCCTGCCTACACATGTGACTGAATTGTGCCCATGCAGCAGCCTTCCCAGCTGTCAGCTGACTCCCAACACACTGCCCAGAATCCTACTGTAAATGGCTGTGTGCATAAGCTGTCCAACAGGGCTGTTTGTGGGCCTGGCTGTATTTACAAGATTGGGGCCCAAACTGGTATGAGTGCATTCTCTGCACAGCTCTCCTACACTGTCTCAGCAGGAAATCAGTTGGCTTTTGACAAGCACACAGAGTGGCTCCAATAAGGACATTATTCTCAGGCATAGGAGAATTAGCTGAACTGGATTGCACAGATTTTAGGGCCCCATCCACAGGGCTGAACTAGTGTAATGAACCAATTACAGGAACATGGCAGGCAGTCAGTCCATCCAGAGAGTTCAAAGAAGAACAAGAGCAGGAGGAAGGATGAAAATCTCATGTGAATGATTTGTTCTAAATGTTTTGCAAAGCTTGTAATATCTAAGAATGGCTGTCCAGAGCTACTAAGTTGGCAAATGAAGAAGTAAGTTGGATAATAAAACTATTAAAAAAACCCAATAAACATGAAGTTTTATTCAGTCAGTGCCAACAACAAAAAATTGAGGTGCAGGTTGAAAGACATAGAGCTTAAACTCTTTGCCCAAAGCCAGTGGGAATGTTTTCATTGGACTTTGGTGGGCATTGTGTCAGGTTCTGAAAACTAGGAGCAGTACCAAACTATAAACACCCCTATGTTGACTGACAGCCAAGTGTGGATATGAGAATCTTGCACAAATATTAGAAAGGTTTAAATATGATATAAGAAGGAGGTGATTAGGAAAATGAGGATGAAATTAAGAAAAATTACATTAAATATCTTGAAAAACCTAACCATGTTCATTTAACTCTGACTGTGGAACAATCTCTCAAGGGAAGATATAGAAGGAAGCCCTGTTGTATAAGATCACAGTACTAGCAAATACATGTCAGGGAAACAGATTTCTCTGTTTGAGGGGATGGGGTAGATGTAAGTCTTGACAGCCTTCCATGAAAAGTGGAGTGAGACAATCAAGGATGTGGCCACTTTCCCAGCTTGGCATAGATTTGTACACTGATGGGCAAACATGGCACATCAGGATTTGCTCAAATCTAAGCAAAACTGTATGAATCATGGATACTTAAAATAGGTTCCCTCCACAAGTATGCAGCTATAAGGTATATCCTGTCTTTCTTCCTGATCTCTTTTTGCCCCAGATTCTAACCTTCCCCTGCTTCTCTCTAGTCAGCCTCTTTCCACCCTCCTCTCTCTGGCCATGATGTGAGTGAAACTGTCTGACACAGTAAAGACCCAAGCCAAAAACTGAAATCTGGTCAAATGTGTTTTAATAAATATATAAAAAAGGAGTCCTGTGGCACTTCTAAAGACTAACCAATTTATTTAATGCATGAGCTTTTGTGGGAGAAAATCCCACCTTGGCAGGCACTCGACTAAGTGGGATTTTCTCCCACAAAAGCTCACGCATTAAATAAATCGGTTAGTCTTTAAAAGTGCCACAGGACTCTTTCTTTGCTTTGCTGAACTAAGCTAACACAGCTACCCCTCTGGAACTTGTTAATAAATATTTAAGTGTCAAAGCACTGATCTTAAAACACAACCAAACATTGGGGGGAAAGGAACCGCATTCACCCTGCCAATTGAATTCCATCCTGTGCTACTGCAGATTGGTTATGCAGTGCCTAGGTAACCAGTGATGACAGCCTAGGGAAAATCAAGATAGACATATTGACCTACTCAGATTTCAGAGCTTCAGTTTACAGAAGTACTCGCACTGGCAGCTGCCCAAGGGGCCCCTAATGTGAATGAAAAAGTACTCGGGGACAGTAAATGCCCTTCAGCTAAGCACTACCCCACCAATACCCCATTGTCCTGTACCTTGTCACTTAGAGCCATGCGAAGAGGATGTGTGTTGCTGACATTCCCCTCTTGTGCTTTGTGCCCGATGTACAGCTGTGAAGCGTGGTGGGGAATCGGACCCATAGGCTGACTTAGAATCTAGGTAAAAAAAAAGTTTATTTAGTATCATGTAGATGACCAGGCCCCCACAAATGACTCATGTGAACTTGACCTTGCCCCTTGTGTGCAGTGGCCTTCCCCTGAGATGGTGGAAAATGGAAGTAGCAACATTATTTAGCCCAGGTGGAGACCCATGGTTAATGCTGAATCAACAAGGGAGTAAACTATCAGGCAAAGAAGATGCAAACATTGTCAGCATATCAAGGGCAAGCTGACTACTTGATTTCCAAGTGATTTTCCTTTTCTGTAGCGGCAAGCCAGGTTATTGGACACTAATCAAGCCAAACTAGGAGTCTCTGAAGTGATGGGGAAATGACCCGCATTGCCTTCTACTGCCAGCGTATTGCCTGTAAAATAAAGAAGCTCATGCCCTGTAAGTGGGGACTGCAGAGGACAAGTACAGCAGGAAGACTAGGCGTAAGGAAGGCTCTTCTAGCAAAATGTGTGAGGTCTGGTTACCTGGATCTGTGTTTGGTCTTTGAGTAAACTTAAGCCACTTGGTACTCTGCAAACTTGAAAATTTAGATACTGACCCAGCAAGTTTAGGCATTTTTTTCAGTAAAACTACAAGCAGTTCTATTAGGATAAAATAGTGTAGGAAACAAGTGGCTTATGAGGCTCTTTCCTTACTAAGAAAATCCAAATTTGGCCTTAATTAAATAGAAGCTTGTGGCTGAAACAGTCTCACATGTAGTCAACAAGCAGAAGTAACTTACAGCAAAGCCAGGGAAGGCAGGTTGTGTGCGAGAGTATCCTGGCTTCAAGAATGGAGTATAGAAAAAAGTGGGGGAGCAGTTAGCTCTGTCTAATGTGCTAATTCCTTTAAAATGAACTGCCTAACACCCAACCAAGTCCAAAGTCAGAATATCATACAAGATGTTTCACCTTGAACTCTGGTAAAGGACACCCGATCCAAAGCAGAAAGTCCTTCCCCTGAGCCCTTCCTAGTCCTTGTACCAGAGCTGTGGTTGCTCAGCTGAGAGCAGTATTGCTGACAGGATAGGAGGAGGAACACGAAACTCCAATGTGAGCTGTATATCCTGTGGTGCTGGGCTGATTTCAACACACTTGAATGTGCCCTGGCCAGACCTGTTGTCTTCATGAGAACTGACTTCTGAGCCTGAAGGAGGAGGAGGAGGTGGCTAGTTACCACATTGCTGAGCTGAGTGCTTTATAATACTGGCTAGATGGACAGAGCACCCCAAAGGGCCTTGTGCAGCTTGTCTGCATTATTCTGTACAGCTGCACACTCGCTACATGCCTCTGACCCTTATCCTGCCCTCTGCAGGAAGACAGATCAGAGGCCTGATTCACCCCCATGGGGTGATGTGAGCATCCATTCCCTCTACCGGAAAGGAGGGTGGCCCGTGCCAGTGCCAGTTCCAAAGGGGGAACGGTTCTAAATTCCTGTTCATGTTCCACACCATCCCTTCCAGTAAAGATCGCATGAGATATGCAGTGGATTGCTAGTTCTGTGTCCTTCTGTGACCTGAGACCTGACCACGGAGCTTGCTTTCTGGGCCGTGTCAGCCAGCTGTAGTTTCCTAGTGCAGCTAGGGGTTATTGAACCCATTCTGGGAGGATTTGGGGCTGGTAGCAGAAGCAAAGCAGCGAATCTGTACTGGAGAGAAAGTACACCAAAAAGCAAGCTACTTGTCCACTGCAGGCTAGAGCTCCCACATGGAGGGGAAAAGGGTACACTGTACTGTGGCCCAGAGATGCTGGGAGACCCAATCCAGGCTGCAAACCCTCATTACCATGAGTGAAAAAATGAGGCTAATTTGTAGCTTGTGCCTGAGAATATTTATAGAAACTTATTTCCTAGTATCTATGTACCTATTGTCCAGATCTTGTGAGCTTTGCTGCAGCCAGTCAGAAGTGTTAGGGCAGGCTCAAGCAACAGTCTGACCAGTGAGTTGCTGGCCTGTCTGGCTGAGCCCAGGCCCTTTTCTAGAATAGGGACTAGAGTAGGGGCCAACTTCTAATCCCAGTGCATGGCACTGTCTCCTTGGCTCTACTGGGATTGCACCTGTGCATCTGAGCAGAATTTGGCCCTCAGCCACTAGTCAGAGAGAGCTTCTCCAGCTTTTAAGCAATGACCTCACCATGCTGGGGAAGGAGGGAGGAGAATGTAGGACTAAGGTTTGCTGCATCCAGAACTGAAGAATTTGCAGGACCGAGTGATGCAAAGCAACCACCCTGCCTGCCTGCTTGAAGTCAGAGCAGCTTCCTGTCAAGCGAAATAGTGGTCTGGTGTGCACTACGTTGGAGGCATTTGAAAGCCTTCCAAAACTAACCACAGTAGCTATAGAAGTTTCACAAACACAGGGCCACATTATGCAATGATACCTCAGGAAGACAGCAGCAGGCTCACTTGCCTGATGACTTTATATCAACAATCACCTACACCCATAGCCCTTCTAATTAATGAGGTAAAATGACTGTTTTTAACCCCCTGTTTTGTACGCTCACCACCAGACAAATCCGTTCTCATTTCTGAGTGACACATATGCACACGCACCCCACTGTCTGGTGTTTGGATGTCTCATTGTTGCCCAGAAAGTACTTCCCCTGTTGTAAAAGAAACATTTCTATAATGTTTTTGATCAGGCTTTGTTGAAATGTAAGTGTAAACCCTTAGCACATGACCAGCCCTCACAGATGGCTCATGGGAAGCATAGATGTTGGGGTACCAGCCAGGCCTTCTGGCATGCCAGACCTAATGCTACAGGAAGGTGCCAGAGGTCCAGCTGGAATCCAGCAAGTCCTTAGACTGTCAAAAAAAAAAAAAAAAAGGAAAGAGAAAAAGCCCATAAGTCAGGCTGCTGCCTGGCTGGGAAGGGGAGAATGAGCAGAGATGGTGGGATTTCAGCCTACCTCCAAATGGATGAAGAGAAAGTGAATCCTAAGAGTGAAGTGGGAATTGCCAAGAAGGCAGTGAATGTACCAGGAGAACATGGCCGGTGAAGAGCTGTGGGGAAGGGTGGGAGCCAAGACCTGGAGAAGAGGAAGAGAACTGGACAGCAGGCCTGAGCCAGGAGAGGGGAATAGTTACAGGCAGGAAAGATGGGAAAGAAGATTGAGGGGAGTTAGGCAAACTCTGATGGAAGAGAAACCAGGAGAAAAGAGGGTAATTTAAGCATGTGGAGTGATGGGGGTGGGGGGACATTATGTGGTTTGGCGGATAGTTGGAGGGATTAAACAGCAGACTGGGAAAGATGAAGATAAAGAAGCAAACAAGAAGCTGGTGGAAGCTAAGAGATTAGAGGGAGATAGCAACCCCTGAGTTCTCAGGGAAAGAAATTACAGGTCAGGGAAAAGGCTGAAGAAAAGAAGAAGAAACATGGATAGTAGGCAGGAACTGAGAAAAGAAGAACTAACTCTAGGGACAAGTAGTAAATAATGGATCTTTCTCCAATAGAAATCTAATGCTTGTGTTTTAGTTTCCTCTTATCACTTTGGATCCATTTACACAACAAAATTCATTCTGGTCATATGAGTGTTCTCCCTTAACCTCTGTTCTGTATTTGGCAGCTATGGCTGACGTTTGCTCCAGTGGCTGATAAATCAGCAGGCTACTTCTACATTTCCCTGGATACAATTAACTGGCTATCCCTGGTGTACCTTCTCATATCTATCCCCTTTGGACTGGTGGCAACATGGATTCTCGACACAGTGGGACTCAAGTGTGCTGTAAGTTTGAATGAAAAGATGATTTGAGTTGGTGCTATTAGTTTTTTGGGTTTTTTGAACATGCAATTGTAATCTTTGCTGGCAAATACTCTGACGGTGTGTAGGAGTCAGCCTAAACAAACAAGGAGTCTAGGGTCACGTTTAAAGACTAACATTTATTTATCACATGAGCTTTTGTGGGAGAAAATTCTACTTTCTCAGACCCTAAAAGATGGAGAATTTACAGAATAGGAGGAAATAAATGCAGGGAAGTGTGAGTCATAGGATCAGGCCATACTGTTACAGCAAATCAAGGCAGTTGTATAGATTCAAACAGGGTGGGAAAATATTAGAGGGTGGGGAGGTAGAAGTAGGGGAAAGTCACTTATTGTAATGAGAAAGCCAGTTCAAATTTCTTTTCAAGCCTAAAGAGTCTAAGTAATGACATTCTGACTAAATATTATGTGAGATGAATGAAGTTAAAGTGATCCTTCCTGCCTTAGAATGAATATAATCTGGTCCAAGAGGAGATGAAATGGGGAACAAGAAGAAAAATCTCAATGTAGAATGGAAATGGCTGATACCTTCTCCTTTTGCTCTTTAAGGTCACTAATTTACATTTCTTCCTGAACTTCACTTGTTTTATTTTCCAAGTCTTTCCTGGCAACTTAAAACTTCATCAAGCTTCCATGAAGCATTTCAGAAATGATTTCTGCTTCATACTAAATAAACTTGTCTTATATGACCTCGATCAGAGCATTGAGGCTAGATTCACTGTGGAGCCGGAATGTCTTTATTTAAGTCATTCCTGCTGGGATTTGTTTTGGTGCTAACTTGCCAGTGTCCTTTGAGGCCATCAATTTCCCAAGTTAGTCAACAGTAAACTTGCTTGTCTTGTGATAAAAGGTAGCTTCTCAGTACCTGAACCTCAGCCAGTTTGAGTGCATCTTTCAATCTATGCAAGACCCAATCAGGTGATGGTCCTGGGGAGATCGTCTGGAATGACAGATGAAAATAAACAGAGTGAGTCTTTCAGATGGGACCACAATATTGCTGCACCTCTGCACGTCTGAAGGGGGGGAAGGTGTTAGGAGCCTGGGTCATGCAGACTGGCCACCCCAAATCTCAAATGAGACTCCTTCCAACAACAGTGTCTTAGGACACTTCAGAAAACTAAAACCAAGACTGCCTCTTTCCCTTTGACTTGAACCAAGTGAGTAGATAAGGAAATGTCACCACCAGCAGGCCAGCCAAAAGAGCAGCGGTCTGGGAGAGGAGGATCATGGAGCTACTGTGCACGGTGCAGGCTGGGGAGCAGGGCCAGTAGCTGAACAAGAGGTGAGTATTTGGGAGGACAGAGGCTGAAATGCCGATGTAATTTAAAGAGAGAACTCTGTATTTGGGGAAGGGTTCTGGCTAGTCTGTCATGGTATCGCTAGACTAGGAATAACCATCCATGTGTGTCTCGGCGCTCACACAAGAGGAATCCTTCTGCTGTTCATGACCCTCCAAGTGCTTGGTGAAAGCCATCTTCACAGGGTGGTTATTTTGAGAAAGGGCAAGGGCAGTTGGTGGGCTGACCCTTCATCACTCTAGCCGTCAGTGCACATGGCCTGCACACTGGGTGTCAGGGGAAGGAGGTCAACTGTCTGCTTTCAAGGAGATAAGAAATTAGTGATTTCCAGGACTAGAAATGTCTTGTAATGTCTCTGAAATCCATTTATGAACTAGGTTGTGGTCTCAGTCAGCAAATAATCTGGTGATGTGTGTGCATGCAGCACAATAGAAGCATTTCCTCACAGATGAACAATCTGAGTTGGTTGGAATAGCATCTAGCCAAGAGTGATTCCTAGAAATTAATTTTCCTCTCCATCAGTCTGCACCTAAGTCAGCAAGTGACACCCATCCATTTTCACTTCTTGCAGGTGATCCTCAGTGCCTGGCTGAACATGGTTGGAAGCATCATCCGGGCTTTCAGTGTCATCAGCTTCCTGAGTCTGGGAGCCCTAAACTACACCTACCTTTTCATAGGACAGTGCCTCTGTGCCCTGGCCCAGCCACTGGTCATTTTTTCACCAACAAAACTCGCAGCCCTGTGGTTCCCAGACCACCAGAGAGCTACAGCAAATATGATCTCTTCAATGTGTAAGTAACAACTACCAACATGGCGAGCTGGAACCAGGTCACTCCATACCAGAACCCGCCTGGGGTGTGCATGGCCTATGGAGTTGTATTGTCAGAACTGCATAGGTCAGTAGTTGATCACGAGTACCTCATCTTTACATCAGGTATTCACACTCGATGTTTTGTAATTACTGCTCTTCCTGGATCTCTCAGCCATGTATAACTGAACTAAAGAGTCATGAAACCCCACAAACTTGATAAGTGTCTCCACATTGTGGATGGGGAATGGGTCATAAGACTTCATCACATGAAAAGTCTGGGGTAAAAAACCTCACAGAGACCACCCAGTCTCTTTCTTCCGGGCTGTGTCCACACGTCTTGTTTATTTCGAAATAACACAGGTTATTTCGAAATAAAAAGATTACGTCCACAAGACGTTTTCTAATTTCAAAATGACAGACTCCGTCATTTCGAAATAAGAGGTGTTCTTTCGGAACACCTTAAACCTGGTTTCTTATAAAAATGGCCCTTATTTCGAAACCGTTGTTTCAAAATAAGGCCATTTGGACATGTTGTTTCGGAACAAACTGTTCTGAAACAACATTTGACCATCCTCCCAGGGTGCTAAGCACCCTGGGAGGAAGGGCCACCCTTTCAGCACTCTGGCCAGGGAGCCCTCAGCACACTGGCCAGGGTGCTGAGGGGAGACTCGCCACAGGCAAAGGGGCTTCCCCGAAGCCAGGCCAGGGAGCCCCACAGTGGGATGCCGGGCACCAGGCTCTCCCCACCACTGGGGCTGCTCCCAAGCCCCGCAGCAGGGTGCGCCGCCAGCTAAGGGGGGCTGCAGCCCCCGCTGGGTGAGCCACAGCCCAGCAGCTCACCCCATGCCCTGCTCCAGGGGGCTGCAGACCCTGCAGGGTGAGCCGCCCCGGCTGCAGCCCCCCCGCAACCTGGGCAGCGGAGTCTGGGGGTGCCGCGGCTCCCCAAGCCGCTTGCCTAGAGGGCAAGCAGCTGGGGGCACCCCCAGGCTCCTGACAATCCCTCCCCCCCCGCCCTGGTTGGTGGGAACATGGCCCGCAAGGGGCCATGTTGCCACACCTCCCAGGGTGCCCCTGTCCTAAAGTGAAATAGCAGGTCCACACATAGGACCTGCTATTTTGCTTTCAGGTTTTACCTTATTTCGAACTAAAATTTTTTTAGTTTGAAATAGGTCATTTCGAAATAAGCCTTTGTGTGTGGACATAGCCCTGGATCCACAGGACCGCTCTTCCTCCTGTAACTCCCATGTAGGCTGATAGCAGGCAAGAAGAGTTACCCAAATCTTAACCCAGAACTTAAACCCAGCTCCTGAAGTAAGCAGGAGTGCAATGCACAAGTGAGTTGACCATCTAGATGCTTTGGCAGCATAAAGGCTTTTCTACACAGAACCACAGTAGACTGGACTAGAGGGTCTGTGGACTGTAGTGAACTCTACAGTGTTGATCGCTAACTGCCCCATATAGCAGTGGTTCCCAACCTTTTCTTTCCCATGGCACACCTTGAGACCTTCAAATTTTTCGAGGCACACCACCACTAAAAACTCATGAATATTCAAATTAACTTAAATTACTTATGAATGTTCATGAACCATGGCACAGTGTTTTGGAAATGCTACTATTTGGGGTAGTAGGGGTAGCAGAGCAGGGGTGGCAAAAAAGGGGAGGTCAGGAGTTGTGTGCAGTGGCAAGAGTGAGTCTGGAGAGCAGAGCAGGGCAGGGGTGACAAAAGAGGACAAAGGCAGCCATGTGGGGAACAGCACAAGGGTGGCAAGAGAGGAGAGAGGAAGGAAGAACAAAAGTGGCTTTTTGGAGGGGCCGGGGGGAACCTGGGTAGTGGGAGGATAGGGCAGGGCAGCACGGCACAGCATCCACTTCCCCCATCTCCACAGTGGCTCCCTGCCACCCAGGGCAAATCCTCACCCCACTGCTGCTCCCTCCCACCCCAGTGGGTCCCGTCCTCCCCTCCCCCCAGCCCCCTTCTGCCTGTGATGGGCCCTCCAGCCCCCAGCTACACCCCCACACACACACAGCCGCCCACCCCCCCAGCTACAACCCCCCCAATCAACCAGCCACCCCACAACACCAGCCACACACACTCTGCTACACATCCACTCCTACCCACCTCTGCTACACACACACACACAAACACACACACCTGCCCCACACACCCCCCAGCATCACCCCCTCCCCCAAGCCCTTACCTGGGCTGTTTGCAGGCAGGCTGACAGGAGCTGCTCTGCCCTGCAGGGGGAGAGTCACACACTCCCAGCCTCTCCCAGCTCTATGCTGGCTGGGCATAAGACGGAGGCAGGTTTAAGGCAGAGCCACCTGAACGGTGCATTTTGGCTGCTCCTGCTATTTTTAGGGGGACCCTGGAACTTGGTGTTCCGGTGCTGTCCTCTATTTTTAGGGGGACCAGAATGCTGCCTGCCTAAAAATAGGGGTACCCAGAACTGTGTTCCAGTGCCTTCCCCCTTACTTTAGCCCCTGCCTTTTCCCAGCTCTGCACAGCCCAGGTGGCTGAGCTGGGCACGGAGGGAACTTTAATCCCAGCTCTTGGGGATGCTTGCGGCGCACTTTGGGTGTTCCTGTGGCACATCAGTGTGCCCCGGTGCACTGGTTGGGAACCACTGCCATATAGCCCTTATTGGCATGAACAGGATCCTTCCACCATGTAATTGATACACACTGATCCTGCAAAGGAAGAAGATTAACTTCAGGAAGGGGGATGAAAAATAAACAACAAGGTAGAAAGGAAACTTGACAATTTAATTTCTCCCTAAATTTGAATATTTCATTTCCAAGGTGCCAGAAAAGACTGCTAACTGAAACTAGTGCATCATAAAAACATTGCACCTAAGAAACCATTCTTAGCTGTATATTTTTGTCATTTGTAGAGCTAAATTTTTTCTATTCACAGAATTGCAAATTGACAGCTATCTCATTTGCATGGAACAGACAGTTGAAAATCAATAGCTTCCTGGCTGTTGTTCCATTGAATAATATGCACAGCAAAGGTACATACTATAATGAATATTGACTACCTTGCTTATAAATGTTGCCATACCTTAAAATTTTCAAGCATCATTAACGTGTGGGATACTATCTCTGTAGCATGTGACAGGTTTGTTATTTTAAATGGGCTGTCTCTTGGAGTGTTGTTTTGTGATAGCTTGTAAAATGAATGGTTGTTTTTCTGTTAAAAAATAAGTGTATTGAGTTGTCAGATCCAGGTATTGTTCATCACTGATAAATATTAGAACAATACGTGTATCGCGAGGACACACCAGATTAGCGTCAGATACATCGTGCCCAACACCTGCTTCTTCTGTTGGCTTCCCAGTGGCTCTAATTAAACACTCTAAACAGAATCCACTGTAGTCAGGGAAAAATTGAAACTGAATCAGATTCCACATGGATTCTCTGGCTGAACTGTAAGGTACATATAGGAGTCTATTAATTGTTAAAGTTCGCAATGAAAACTCCTCTCTGATCTGGTTCTTAAATCTGTTGGATAATTACATTACAACAGTGAGATGAAAGTGCAAGTGGCATAACATACTATTAGATTTTCAGTTAGTGGCAATGACTGCGGAGACATGTTGTAATATTCTGGTCTATTTGAAAGTACATCAGCTAATAATGAGGCAAATTGTATTTTACTCGAGTTTGGGCAAAGGATATGCATATCTACATTGCATAGTATATGTGTCTCTATTATAATTGCTGGCAGATAGCATTTCTCCTAATTTTTGTTCCTTCAGTAACACATTTACTGGGGCAATTTTGTGAGAGGGAATGACAAATTATTCAGAGATCAGGACAAGTGTTTTTACTCTGTTTGGTGGGAACTATTAAATCAAAAAGTTAAAGTGGCACAGGAGCAAATGAGGATAAAGTGGCCAGGAAAATAGTGAGGCTGGAAATTAGACGGGGGTTTGTAACCATTGAGGTGTGAGTTTTCTGGAAGAGCACAGGATCTAGGTAGTTAAAGACAGGGCGACTTCATAAATTTGCGAACAGGATGATGGCAGGATTGCCGACAGTAGCAAAGGATTGGACTTAGTGACTTGGGACATCCCTTCTTTTCTTATGTCCTTAGGAATTCCAGGTAAAATTTGCAGAAGCAGCTAAGACACTTAAGTGCTTTTGCAAATATTACCCTCTAGGCATAACCTTATAGATATCTTGTTCCTTATTCTCCCTGGCCATGGCCTCACTTAAGCTGAGGATGCTGCATACTTGCTGTTGAAGGAGATGTCTCCTGGCATTTTGATAAATGTGTAACAGTATCTGTTTATATAGAAAAGCATTTGTCTTTTATATTTCAATCTAGCTAATCCCTTGGGAATCCTTATAGCTAACTTGCTGTCACCTTCCCTTGTGTCTGAAGAAAAAGATATCCCATTGATGGTAAGTGAAAGTTTGAAGTTTGTAGTATCCAGTATCATGAAGTAGCATTGGTGTTGGGCACACCGGTTACACAACTTTGTTTTGGGTTTCATAGTTGGGCGTGTATGCCATCCCTGCAGTCATGGCCTGCATCCTGGCCACCATTGGTGTTCATGACAAGGTCCCTCCAACTCCACCTTCTGCAAGTGCCACTAATTCCACCTCACAGCCATTTTTCACTGGCTTGAAAATGGTAAGTATCCTGCTCTGCAGAGAAGTAAACCCCAGGGTGAAACACAGAATCCTAGAACTGTAGGGCAGGAAGTGACCTTGAGAGGTCATCAAGTCAGGTTCCTATGCTGAGGCAGGACATAGTACACATACTGCCTAGTTTCTGTATTACCCTCAGCGATCCTAGTTGTGGACAGGTCAGAAGGGTGCGTGTGCTGAGATCCGCTGTCACAATGACTTGAACCTATTTTCCTTTTTAACTGATCTTCTTAAACTTGCAGCTTCTAAGAAATAAACCGTACATCATCCTGATTATCTGTTTTGGAGCAGGGATTGGGGTATTCACCTGCTTTTCTGCTCTGCTGGAACAGATCCTGTGCGTAATGGGTTATTCAAATGTAAGTTCCTTTCACATGCTAAGTGTTAATTGTTATATGGTTGAAATGAACCTCCACTAATTACAGACATCAAAATGAGATGAAGTCACTTGATGTGCTGCACTACTTTAAACTAACTAATTAGAATTTGAGATAGGCTAACTAATGTACTAGCTTGATATGTCATCTGTCATTCACTATGATATATTATGTGAATTTTAATTTGTGTACTTGGCCAGGTCAACTGAAACTCTTCTCATGCTGGATTTCATTTTGTAAAATAAAGTCTTTTAAGTGCTTCTAATACTGCAGAGGGGGGTCAGTGCAGCTCACCTCCCGGCTGCACCTACCTCTGTGCAAATATGGGGCAAAGGCTCAGACAGAGAAGGGAAGGAACTATAACCTCAAAAGAATGGGAATTGGGTTATTTCATTGCCATTAATAATGAACTGGGGTTGGTTGTGCTTTGAGATGGCTGCCAGAGGTTCCAACCCTCATCTCCTAGGATTCTAAGGATCCTTAACCAAATGCACATGAGTAGAGGAGGTTGTCTGTCAGCTACTTTTATCCACTCCAATAAATGTTTCCCCTGTTGTGGCTCAGCCTCACATCTGTCCCCAGCCCTTCAGTTTGGATGGCATGCCATCCCCAGCACAGCATGGTCACAACAAAACTCCTAACAGCTCCCTCTATTACAGCAGGTGATCTCCAGGGCAATGGAAAGAAGGTCTTATCTATGAATTCATCTTCCTCAGCTCCTGGCCTGTTCAAAGAGCAGTTCAGGAAGTTGTGAATGGATGCCCAGACCAGGCTCTGCTGGCTAAAGCAGCCAGATGGAGAACCAAGAACAGTGCTCGGTATGGCTAGGCAAGTCATAGTAAAGCACTAGAGAGGTGAGATGAAGAAAATCAGAAAGGAAATCAAGTTGAAGAGTGCACCAAACACATGGGTACCACTATACATGAATCCCTATTCCTGTATATTCATGGAGTCCTAGAAGATAAGGGCTGGAAGTTACTTCAGGAAGCATCTAGTTCAACCCTCTGCTTAAAGCAGGAGAAACCCCAACTAAATCAGCTTGGCCAGGGCTTTGTCAAGCCAAGTCTCAAAAAGCTCTAGGAATGTAGATCCCACTTCTTCCCTAGATAAACTCATTCAGCGCTTTACCACCCTCCTAGTGAAAATGATTTTCCTAATATCCAGCCTAGACCTCCCACACAACAGCTTGAGATCACTGCTCCTTGTTCTGCCAGCTACAACCACTGAAAACAGCCTAGCTCCATTCTTCCTGGCGCCCCCTTTCAGGTGGCTGAAGTCCTCACTCTTCTCCTTTACAGACATGAAACTTTGCCCTTCAAGTTGCTCTCTGCTAAAAACAGTAGTATAAAAAATGTGGTTCTCCCCTTGAAGTACACTAATACTTAGAGATACTCCTATGACATTCACTTAGAAAGGAAAGGATATATGGCGACTACCTGAAAGTAACAGTTGTCTGTTCTTGGAGGCACCAAGCTTTACTTTTCCATGTATGCTACCTTAAAATTGGTCAGAATACCAGCCTAGATGCACTTACTCAGTCAACTTTTACTGTGTAAGGTCTTATACTATTCCTGTCTCCTGGCATCAGAGTTCCTCCTCTGGACACCTCCTGAATCTGTCACTTCCTATTGTATATATGCATCCTAGGGAGGTTTCGGATATTGCAATGGCTACAATGAACAAGCATTGTAAATAGACTATGGTAGCTCACAGCCTAGTGTTCACAAACCTGTCAGTATGATTCAAAAAAATCAGTAATGTAACAAACTCTCACCATCTCATCTTAGTTGCTCCGTCACTCATTTCTCTTCTTCTGTAGTTCTTTGCAGGCCTGAATGGTGCGTTGTTTACTGTGTGCGGGTTAATTGGAGCTTTCTTTCTGGGACTGTACATTGACAGGACCAGACAATTTATAGAATCGACTAAGATCTGTTTCTCTCTGACGGCGCTAGCCAGCATCGCATTTGCAATAGTAAGTTGTCTGCAACACATCATTTTATCTGCAGAATTGTAAGTAAATCCCATTTCTACAGCTTGCTGATAAAACAGTCAGTAATGCCAGGTGACTTCAGTCAGCTTCTAGGTTACTTTCCTTGGTGAAAATGTTGTTTATTAGTCTTAGGGTTCTTTGTTTAGTATAAGCTTGGGGATTGTTTCTTGGGGATTGGGTCACTTGAATAACACCGTTTTCTGAATCCCTGTCTCCCCACACTACCTTGGGAAACCTGCTTTATCTTCTTCAGTTGGAAACAAGACGGTTAATTTATGTTATTTACAGGAATGTTGTGAGCATTAATGCTGGGGCAGTGCCTTGTGAGTATAAAGCACTCAAATGGCTAATATCATTAGGGAAAAGCCACCATAATGAGCAGCCCGAACTCCCTTAGTCCTGTGCACTGTCTTGGACAGTGGCCAAGCCCAGATGATGAAAGCAGGCAGGGAACAATGTGTAACGCATCTCAGTGTGCAGTCTATCCCATAGGTAGCAGGACTGGGTGCGGTCATCTCCTGAACCCAGATGGTGATCGCTTTATGCCCCAAGGCATGAGTTCTGATGGCAGGTCTGTCTCGCTATCATGCTCCTAAATCAGCGTACCTGGGAGAAAGGCCATGTGCTGGGAGCATTCTGGCTAAGACATGCCAAGAAGGCCGTTCAGCATCCGCCTCAGAACCCTCTGTACAGCACAGTTTCAAGTGGTCTCTGGAATGAAACAAGACTGGTCAGGACCAACTGTGCTGCACGTATAAGAGAAGGCCCGAGCCACTGAAGCCACTAACCTATCAGCTTGGCTGTTCTTTCACTGGCTGAACTGGGTTCTGCTCTTTACCACTAGCTCTGCCCTGGAGGGAGCCTGGTCCCCACTGAATTCATCAGTGCACTCTGTGCAATTATTTAGGATTTTTCCAAACGTCCGTGGGACACCGACATAAAAAACCTGAACAAATGCAGAATTTTTTGAGTTCCAAGCTCTCTGAGTTACAAAGGAGCCCTTTCAGAGCTTCAGGGAAGGGGGGTCAGGGTACTTTAAGAGAAATGGTAAAAACCTTGAACTTCATATTGCTAACAGCCTGATGTTGACTCAAAGTACCATGTAGATTTGCCATGCAGATGTGCTGATCATTAAGGCCTTGGTGTGCTCTCTCTCATGCAGATGTCTCGGTTCAGGAATCAAACCATTCCACTGGCTCTGATCAGCTCACTGTTTGGGTTCTTTGGGTTTTCGATATACCCAGTTTCTCTGGAGCTAGCAGTAGAATGCTCCTATCCAGTGGGAGAGGGAACATCAACGGGCCTCATTTTTGTTTCAGGGTAAGTTGCCAGGTAAGACTCAACTGAAGCATAGTTCAGCCACCAGCAACAGATCCCAGCAGATAAAGTACTGCACAGTGCTACATTCTAGTCTCATAACCAGTTTCTTCCACCCTGGTTACCTACAACAATTAGTGAAGTCAGAGCTGGGGGCAAACAGCTTTCAGTACAGTGTCAGAGGTGGAAGGAAAAAGGAAGCCAGCACCCCTGTGAATGCCGGTTGAGATTGTACAGCTGATTCACTTCCACTTGCAGCAATAATTTTATGTTGTCAGAGGGAGCTGTTCAAAGGAGTCAATGCAAATGGCAACTGTACGTAAAGGGAGCTGTGGGACTGATGTATGGCAGGGGACCATGAGAATGCCAAACCCCTTCTGGTCTTGGAATATATGGAAGTCATAGTAATCTACATCTTCAGCAGAAAGAACCCCAGGAGCCCTAAGTGCTGGGGTGACCTCAGAGGTGCAGCATGGTGGATGTTGCATACTGCTCTCCTACAGGCTCAGATTTGCTCAAAATATTATGATGGACAGAAATGTGGTGGCATCCAGCACAGGTCAATCACACTTGGGCTTTCACTGGTTTAGATACCTGTTTGTTCAGCTAATGGGATTGGAACACTTCCTTCTGCAGTCAACTGCTATGCCCTGGGCAACATGCTTTAGAGCGAGGTTATCCTTTAATGGGAAGCAGCAGTACATGGAGAATCTGAGATTACAGCTCTGTGTTCAAACCAATGGTGCACTTGCCCATGGACCAGGAGGAGAGAGATAGACAGGGAAATCTACAGAATCAAAAGCAGGGGGTTTATAGACCTTTTCTCAAATGGCTTCCAGGCTTGTCTATTTGACTGGTCATGTGGCTTATGGCCCCACTCCAAAATAAATGGAGAGAACCACGTCTTTTCCCTGCCAAATAAGGGAGTGGGGAAGAGAATTTTAAGTCTCTGCTGCTGGCCGATCCATCACTCAATAGTCCAAAAGCGTGTGTTTGACAAGAGGTGTGGTGGTAGCCACAGCCTCCTGTTATTCATGTTGCTTCAAGTGTCTAGTGCACATTTCTGCAATGCAGTACTGTGCACACCAGAAACACTACCAAGTGTGCCTGGTTACATGCTAGTGATATCCGCCTACTTGCATGTCTGGGTGTAACATTTTCCAAAGTACTATACTAATGGAGATTTGTTAATTGTATTCTTGTCTACGCACAGAACAAAGGCTCATGCTGCCTTTGGGTAGTGTCTCTATCTCGTACAAGATAAGGGGCTGAAAGGCTTAATGATAACTGTTTCCACCCCCAGTTACAGATGAGAACCTAGTTGTCCAAGGAAAGACTCCTTGGGTATGTCCACACACGCTATTTAAATTGAAATAACGCTGGTTATTTTGATTTAAAAAATGGTAGGTCCACACAACTTTCCCTTATTTCGAAATGAGGAGCTCCCTCATTTTGATATAGGGAAAGTTATATCAATATAATAAAATCTAGTATTATATCAACATGACGGTTAAATTGAAATTGTTATTTCAAAGTAACACAGTGCAGACATGTTATTTCGATTTAACTGTTAAATCAATTTAACAATTTTGCCCTTCTCCTTCCCAGGCGCTTTCCTTTTTCTATATATTGGGTGGGGGCATGGTCCAATGAGAGGGCCATATTGCCACACCTCCCATGGTGCACCTCTCCTGAATCGAAATAGCAAGTCCTGTGTCTGGACATGCTATTTGGATTTGGGGGGTTTTTGGTGTGGACCTGTTAAATTGATTTAACTTAAATTGATTTAATTTTATATCGATTTTATTAAATTGATATAAGTTAAATTGATTTAACTGTGTAAGTGTGGACATAGCCCTTCTGTCCGAAGGGTGGCCCTGGTTTGACTTTGGTACTGATGAATCAAGAACAGGAGATTAGCGTAATGATGGTTTCCCTCTGTGCAGTCAAATCCAAGGCGTGATCTTAATGCTCGTCTTACAAGCCCTCACGGTGCAGACTTCTGAGGCTCCGTTCTCCACCTGTGACATTAAGGAAGGGGGAGCCTTAGATTGGACAAGTAAGTCTCCTCTTTTCTAAAACCATCTTGATGTGTACAGCTGAGGAGTGTCTCCACCTGATCCTCTCTCAGCCTATGAACAGAGTTTTCTCTTTTGCTGTGCTATAGACTAGATCGCCATTAGAATATGCTTCATTACCATCCCTTGTACTGACACCACATGCTCATACTGGGGGCCTGCAGCTGTTCCTCAGAGCCCATCTCTCGGTGCTCTCTCTGTGGCTATTACAATACATTTGGGTTGGGAGGGTGCAATGAAAAGCCGGTTTGGATGCCATTGACTGTGCTAAATAATCCAATTTAAAAGGTTCCCTTTCACCTGCTCTGGAGAAACCCGATCCCTTTTTTTTGAGCTTCTTTTTTTCATTGGTTTTCATAAAGAGACAACGCAAAGTACAAAAATGTCAGTTGCTGGTGGTGTGTGCGTGTCTCAAAACACTGCATGTTTTCTGGGATCTCCAGCAGGATAGTGTGATTTCACAGGTAGACCAAGAGCAGACAGTGCCAAGCTGGAGAGTATGACACAGCCCTAACATGGCAGGGTGGGGGTAGCCGCAATGGAGGAGGAAAACCTTGTTCATTAAGGAGCAGCAGCCCTGACACTGGTCCTAAGGAAGCAGCTCTGGCCAAGTCTCTCAGACATGGTGTTTGTCACCAGGCTGACACACCGTGAACGCACTAGTTGAGAGCCTTCCTCATTCCTGAGCCCACAGCCATGTGAGTTCTAACATTACGCTGACTTCCACAACAACCTCTCCTTAGCTAGTCATGAAGAGACAGCAAACAACATAACGCATACCTCGAGTTCAGTCCCTCTATGCAAATGAAGGCAGCTAAATAAGTAGCTGGAGTGACAAAGTGCTGAGGATCCACCTTTCCCACTGGCAGCCATGAGACAGGAAACCTTTCACTAGAAATGGATAATACAGTTGACTAATATGGGACTGTACTCAGCAGACCAAAGAACTGTTATAGAGAACAGTTCTACTCTGTTCTGTACAAGTAGGCTACCACCAGGTTGCCAAGACTTTTTGATTTGCAAAAATCACTGACTCCTGCTATCAGCATCAGTAAGGGTGTTTATTTGGGGAAGAGCTGTAAAGGTTTCTGAAAGTAAATCACATGCTGGCTGTTGCTTTAACACAGTTCACCTCTGAATTCCCAGCAGCTGTAAACATCCCTAGGATTCCCTCACTATCAGTGATCAGCAACAGCATGAAATTTCTGTAATGTGATGGTTTTCAAACTTTTTAGGCTGCATAACCCTTTCCAAATAATGTCATCTACCACATACCCCATCTGAGCTAGGGTCCTAATATACACCTATGAAACCAGAAAAAATAAGGAATAAGTCTGCCATTACAGGATTTATCTCGTGAACTCTGGTTCGAAACCACCTCAGTAAGTTAAATAAAACTACCGGTGCCTGTCAGTTCACCAAATATCCTGTTGCTTCCTGTCAAGCTGATTGAAGCCAAATTCATGAACTAAAGTGTAGAAGAAATGGCAGCTACTGGTATAGGGGAGGGAAGACTGATCCAGCACAAAGGAATAATTATTAAACATTTCAATCATTTAAGAGTTGCATTCAGTCTGATTCTTGGTATGGCTACCAGAGTAGAAGCATGGTGGAGATTTTCTGTAACCTGAGATACATGTGAGCAGACAAGACTGGGGACTTAAATAATTAGCCTTAGGATGAAAGTCAGACACTGGGCTAGCTAGCTGGAAGGAGGACTGTGTTTCTGGCCGGATACAAATTTTATTAAAGCTAACATTAAAGTTATCTAATACACACGTTAAAGAAAGAGTTTCTGTATATTTGGTTCCAATGGGGTAGCCATGTTAGTCTACTTCAGCAAAACAAGCAAGGAGTCCTGTGGCACTTTTAAAGACTAACCAACGCGATAAATAAATTTGTTAGTCTTTAAAAGTGCCACAGGACTCCTTACTTATATATCTGGTATAATGCTTAAATACAAAGCTTGGTTTAAAAGTCACAAAATACATATAGAACACAATCTGCAATATTCCAAAGGAAGGTTAATCAATTTTACAATAGTTAAAATATTAGCATCCAACTCTTCAGTTATCACACTCATAAAAAATTATACTAAGAATAGCTTGTAGAAAGCAAATATAGCTATGAGTGCAGGTTGTCCCTCATTGATGGAGCATTGTAGGGCAGGTGGTCCCTTTGTAAATACAATACATCAAAAAAGTATTTGTCACTTTCCTGGCTTTGCTTCTCTGGGCACTCTGGCTCATTTCTCCTGGCAGTGCTGATGTTCTGTGGTACATTCTGATTAGATGTCCCTTGCCCACTTGATGGTGTCTGGCACCATGAATTGCTGCATCAGCCATGTGTGGCGTTGACTAATTCTGCATTTCCACTACTCGCTAATTAGTGGGAGCCTGGGCACCCATGGTTCTGACAATCAGCTACTTTCCCTTGCAACCAGTGAGTACAAAACACTCAACATTCAAATAATTCTGCAGTTCAGATATTTCCCTAGCAGTGTCCATAATTGATGAAGAATAACTAAACATGGTGCATTATATCCAAAGAATCATCATGTCACTTCTGAAATATGTCCCCATAGGTAATATCCCTGCATGAAAAAATGAGTAAGCAGAGCGTGAGTCATCCAAGGGGGCCCTGCAAGTAAAATTGCAGTGAAGTGGCAATTTGGTTCTTAAAATAGCTTTAACTCAAGGTGCTAACCCAAACTATAACTAAGTTGCTGTGTCTTCTTTGCTATTTTAACCCGAGTCAGCTAGCAAAAGTTAAGAACGCTTTTGTTTAAATGCAGTGTCAACACACCCTTCATCAGCTGAAGTTTAGAAAGGATCAGACATTACACGGGTTAGATGTGGACCAGGACTTAAAGCACACCAATCTGCAAGGCCAGTGGCTACCTATGCAAAGCAAAACCAGGGAGCAACTGGACAAGGCAATCTGCCTGTTCCTGCAACAGCAGCACTGGTGAGCTGCTCTTCCTGCCCATGGCGAAGTACTGTATATACTTGCATCTAAACTGGCTGATCCACCCCTCCCCCAGTTATGAGCCCCAGAAATGGAAAAAAATGCATGGCCTGTTTATAAGCTGAAGTCCTCCTGTGGCCTTGGGCCCCTAGCTCCCCCACCCTGTGCCAATGGCTTCCCCCCGCCTCCCTGACACACACACTATCCTCTGGGCCCTGCCACCACTTTCCCTGCAGTCCCTAACAACCTCCCTAACCCCCACACTTCCCCAGGACTCCCCAAACCCCTCGCCCTGATGCTGACGCCCCAAGGCTGCCTCCACCACCCGGGGCCCCCTTACCTGGCTCTGGCGGCCATGCCACATGGAGGGGCTCCTTTCCTAAGCATGCTCAGGAAGGGAGATTTTCAAAACTCCCTCCTGGGCTGGGGCTGCTCCCTTCTGTTCCATCTGATTTCTTCTATTGCTGGCACACCCCAGCTCCTGACCCATATATAAACTGAATGCCCTTTTCAGAGAGGATTTTTCAGAAGAAAATCTCAGTTTATACACGAGTATAGGGAGTTCACAAGCGAACAGCATCTCCTCAGATCTGCTGGGCTCACCTGAAAAATCTAATGGTTCCAGGAAAAGAAACATAGCTGTTTCATCTCTGCTCTGCATTGTAGTAAGCCATATGTGTGTGTGGAATAGAGTTTGATTTCTTGCCAGTAATGCCTTAGCACCATCTATGCTGGAGCTTTTATACAAGTGGGATTAGCTACAGAAAGAGTCAGGGAAGGATTTTCTTAGTGCAGAAGTCCCTTAACGGCAAGATGATAACTTGGTTTCCAGAGTCAATTAATTTTAGACATAGTGCTTAATGGTAACTTTTATAAAAGGTATTTGTGGGGCGTCGGGTGATATCAATAAACAAGGAGTCTGGTGGCACTTGTAAAGACTAACAAATTTATTTATCACAAGAGCTTTCTTAGGAGGAAATCCCACTTCATCAGATGCTCTGAAGGTGGGGGGAACTTACAGAATGGGAGTAAAATAAATGCAGGGCAGTGCAAGTCACACGATCTGGTCACACTGTTACAGCAAATCAATGCCGTTAAGATTTGAACACTGGTAAACAGCATAAAGAGGAGGGTGAGGTCTAATTACCTGGTGTAATGGGAAAAGAATCCATAGTCTCAATTTAATCCTGCTTTCATGCAATCAGATTTGCATATAAATTCCAATCCTGCAGTTTCTCTTTGAAGTTTGGCTGCATTACCCATTTGCTTGAGCACAGCTATTAAAAAATTGTCAGTGGAGTGAGCAGGAAGATTGAAGTGTTCCCCTACTGGGTTTTGAATGTTGTTATTTCTTATGCCAGATTTGTATCCATTTGTTCTTTTGGGAGGATATTGTCCTGTTTGTCCAGGGTGAGTTGATTCTATGACTTACACTCCCCTACATTTATTTTCCTCCCATTCTGTAAATTCCCCCATTTTCAAAGCATCTGACAAAGCGCGTTTTCTTCCATGACAGCACATGCAATAAATAAATTGGTTAGTCTTTACAAGTGCCACCAGACTCCTTGTTTGTTTTGCTGGAATTGACTAACACGGCTTCCTCTTTGAAGATAACACACAGATGGCCACATGTGCGGTCTTTGCTATGTCTTCTGCTCCTGTAGCCAGAACACAATGCATATGCACAAGGTGATGTACAATTTTTCTGCACCACTAGGCATGCACACTCCATTCCTTTACACCTACGCTATGCTCATCATAATGGGGCATTAGGTCTAAATGAAAACTGGTTTGGCTTTGATGGAAGTAGGAACTTTTCCAGACTACCCTCCGACTTCTCCATTCCCTGCATTGTTCGAGTCTGTGCCTCAAGACACTGCTGTACAAACAGATGGAACTCCACTGAAATTAGTTTTTCACCTAGTTGGCAGGGCAGATGCATCTAACAAAGTGGGTTGGAGCCCACAGAAGCTCATGCCAGAAGAAATCTGGTAGTCTTTAAGGTGACATGGGAATCTCACTGTTTTTTCTTTAAAAGTTAGGCTTCCTCAAAATGTCCAGCCTGTGGCTGCTGACTGACAAATTAATAGATCTTGTTCTTCCACCAGCAGCACAGCCTTCCTTAGGTGAGATCTGAGGCCAAGGCTATTAGTTACAAAGCACATTTAGCTGAAAGCCCAGTTGGCTTGAATGTCCTACCATACTCTCACTTTGTTATAAAACAAACTGCTTTCAAGGAATGTTGTTTAATTTGCAAAGTCAAGCAGGCCAAAGATGGGGAGTGCTAGATTTCATTGCCCATGTAGCCTTAATCTTGCCCACCAAGTATCCATGCTGCACACTGAATGAGGCTGGGGGCCTATGGGAAAAAGTATGATCATGTCATTAGTCTATTCTAGTGCATAGGCACAAGAAGCAGAATTAAGGTTGCTCAGGCAACCTTGAATCTGGGTCATTTCCTACCCTCTGAGTGCTTTTACTGTACCCTAAACTAGTCCCTGTTCTTATAAGTTTTTCCTAATGTAACTTCCCAGTTTAGTTTTAAAAAGCCAGAATTCCAGGATGTGCAGCTGTAACAGCCCCTTCATGATGGTCATTAACCATTGGAACAACTTACCAAGTGTTGCAATGCTAGATTCGCTGTCACTGGCCGTTTTTAAATCAAGGCTGGATGTTTTTCCAAAAGACCTGCTGCAGTAGCACCATGATTTGATGGATGCTCTATGGCAGTGGTTCCCAACCTTTCTGGCTCAAGGGCCTCAGATATCATTGTTACAGCCCTGAAGGGCCCCCACCAGCAGTCGTTTCCACCCCCAAAATAAAGAGTAGTTTGCTTCCTTGCTCTCTGATCTCCTGTTTCCCTGACTGTAGTGGGGGAACCACACACATTCTGAATCCCACGGCAGTGACTCCAATCTGCAGCCAGGAGGGACAGAAGATCAGTGTTCACGTCCCCTTCCTCCAGCTCCAGCAAGGACCCTAGTTCCTGTGGGCATAGGCAGAATGCTTTGCAGTGCTCCCTGCAGCAGCCAGAGGGAGGGGAGCACTAATCTATCCCTCTGGCTGCAGCAAGGAGTCTGCTTCTGTCTTTTAGCCATGCGGAAATGCACTCCGCCTGAGTCTTTAGGCAGTGACTCATCCTGCAGCCAGCAGGAGGGGAGCCACAGGCCACTTTTGGCCCCTGAAGCACAGGTTAGGAACCACTGCTCTATGACCTTGTTAGTGAGACTAGATGGTCACAGTGGGCTCTTTAATCCATCAGCAGGGTTGGGACACTTGAGACTTCAGCATGGCAGCACAGACTTCTGCTATTTGGACTACAAAATGTATCACATTAGCAGGTAGCAGGAGAAAGTAGTTATCCTTGGGGTAGAGGAAGTGGGGCCATGGGCACCAAGTGCTGGTTCTGGGAGTGGTTGGGAGAATTGTGCGCTAGCCTGGCTGTCCGCCCTTCCTTTTCCCTTACATACGCAATGGGAAATATCTAGCACTCTCTCCATGTTATGTTTTCAGAGCAGAGTATGGGATGAAGGAAGCATATGCTAGGTCTGCACCTTAAAACCCCACATTGAGAGTTATGTATTTCCAAATTGGAGGTAATTGGGCGTTGGAGGTTGCCAGATTTAACAAATGAAACTTTGAGGCTTCGGAGACCATTGTTACAATAATAGCTTACCCTCATGATGGGGATATGACAGCTGCACATCACAGACTGGTTGCCATTTTAAAAATAAAGAAAGAAATTACATTTTAAAAAGTTTTAAGAGCAGGTCGCAGTTAAGGATTTAAAAAATGTAAACCTCTTTAGTGCATGCTGAATATTTTCCAGGCTTTTCCCCATTTTGATATGTGATGCACATCTTTGGGGAAGGCTGTCATATATTTATAGAATTTACAGAGGGGGGTGTGTAAGTATGGTGGCCCAAATGAGAAGAGAGAGATTAGAAGGGAAAGCACCTTAATATGGTTTATTTACACGCCATCTCCCAGAGGAATCCCAAAGAAGGTGACTCACCAACTCCTGAATGTAGTCATCTCTGGGATGGTGGGGTACAAGGTGATGACCTTTCGAGAACACAAGGAAGAATCTTACCCAAGTATGAATTTGAGCAGGAGGTGGGCCTTAATCTTCCTATCCAATTACTATCCTAGGATCTTAAATGACAGTTGAGGACTTGATTCTGCATCTCTTCTGGAAAACCGCCACCTAGATACAGAGCAGAAACTGTTTGAGTTGAGCATTGTCCTTCTAACATGGTTATTTCTTGTTATCAGTTTCCACATTGGTGATGGCTGGAGCATGCAGCATTGCAGCCTGCTTCTATGTTATCTTCTTCCACACCAGCTACAAGAGACTCCATGCTGAAGCATCGAATGCAGCTTCGATCAACAAAATTGGGGAGGAAACAACAGTTCCTGAAGCCTAAAATATCTTATTTATAACTGATCATTAACGGGCTGGTAAAAATGGACTGATCTCTGTGGGAAAGGAACAGTGACACATATGGTGACCAGATAGCAAGTGTGAAAAATCAGGACAAAGTATGGGGGAGTGGGCGGGGCGGGAGTAATAGGCACCTATATAAGAAGCAGCTGTGAACACTATAAGATCCCTATAAGATCAGGATATCTGGTCACCCTAATTCACACCTGTGCATTGAGCTGGCACATTGGGGCCTTGAGTCTGATACAGCTCTTTAGGTGCTACCACAACATAAACACTACTCCAGTGTTGATGGCTGGAGCAAGCTGTTACAATGGCCCCACCAGAGCCTGAGAGACTTTTAGGATAAGCTGCTAAGGAAGGATATTTGTACTTTTTGGATCTCGTTAATGTGATCAGAGGAACCAAAGATGGTTTGGACAGCTGTAGAAATAATAGGCAGGTGAACCAGGTAGTGCTAAAGTATTGCAAGGCAGATACACATCACGTTTCAGGAGGCTGGGGTAAGATCTGCCAGGGGAGTTGAGGAGGAGGGGCAGTTTCTCTCTACCTACCCTGCATCTTCCTCTCTGTTATCTGGTGCTGGCCACTGTGAAAGACCAAATGTTGGCCTGAATGGACCATAGCTCTGATCAATGCAGAGATCCCAATAAATCTTTCAGCCCCTCGCTAGGGGTGAACATATATCAAGAAACTAAGGAGGTGGAAACTGGGAATGAGGGTGGTGATGTGTTATCTTTGCCTACTGCTGACAGCAGTGGTAGGTTCAATATTCTGTAGGTCCCAGTATTGGGCACAACACGTCACCGACTGCATCTTTCCTTGTAGATCTGAGAGGGCTAGCCCTGATATTCAAGTGTCCAACATAAAGGCTCACCGCGGGAGAGATTAAGACCCAAAGCGCATTACAAAACTGGGCTATTTGTAACTTTCTCTCTCACCTGCTGAACGTTCAGTGATGCAGAATCAATTAGCAGCCTGTCTCTTGACAAACCTTCCACCCATGGCGAACAGTTACAATTTAACAAGCCATTGAACTGAAAACTGAGGCAGGCATGTGCTCACTGTTCAGGGGAGGGCCTGGCAGGAGAAAGTCAGAGGGTGAGGAGGTTGAAAGTGATATCTTACTACTTCCTGGGAAGGCAACATGGGCTTCCTATGCAGAGGAAGTTCCTAGAAGGTTTTGTTTTGGAAGCATGGCCAGAAACTGTTTCCAAAAGGGAATATGCTCCCCCGGCTTGGCCAGCTGCTGAGTGAAATTACCATGACTCGCATCAGTTTTGCTGCTGCCCACCCTAACCAGCAGCTGTGAACTCATGTCAGTTTTACTCAGCCGTTACCTGCCCTACAAGGGCCTGCAGTTCTGGGGCAGCTGGAGCTGGGGCCTCAGGGCTTGGATGCTCAAGCCCAACTCAGGGAGGAAGCTGTGAAGCTTTCCAAGTCCAGGCTGAAGCATGGGTTTCAGGGCCAGCACACTGCCAGTCCTGCCCACAGCCAAGAGTTTGGAGGACCAGGAGTCCCAGCTTCGGTGTGGTCTGTATTTAGAGGGTCACCCTGCAGCCACAGACCCTGGAAGCCCTGGCTCTTCAGCAGCATGCCAGGGAAGCAGGCAAGAAACCAAGGTGGTTTTGCCCCAAACCACTTGAGGTGTGGTGAACTTTAACAGAACCTGTCATGTTTCAGTGAAAGGTTTTGGGCATTCTCCAGTGCAGCCCCATTCTGTCAGAAAATTCCTACCTAGTTCTACCAACAGGTCCCACCAATAGTTGTCCAGCGGACAAGAATAGGAGCAAGTCCATCTCTGCCCCCTGCAGTTGCCCCCTTGTAGCATTGTACTATTCAAACACTTATTTGCATTGTGGAAAATGTTAAAAAAACAAAACAAAACAAACAAACAAAAAAACCTTCCCTATGCCATAAGACTACAGTCCCTTGGTAAGAAGATGTGCAGTTTGCTGGCTGTAAACCCAACGCACTAGGAACAGGAGACAAACCATTTCAGATTCCTTCCAGTAAGCAGCAGGGGTGACTCAACATGACTTTTGGAATGTCTCCCAAGAGCAGTGCACAGATATTCTCATAGCTGCAACCTGCATAGAAAGGGGGCCTGCTGCCTTTAAGACACCTTCTAACTCTCCCTTGCAACCAGGATGGATGATGCTGAGTGTAGACACGGTGGTGAGGTCAGGAGCAGAGGATCAGCTTCAAGCAGCATTAGCTCCGTATGCATTCTTCATTAGCTGTTAAACAACATCCAAAAGGGAACCCAATTGTTAGCAGCCAGTTGGCTGCTGGATCCATGCTGCCAAGATATGGGGAAAGGGGCGCAGTGGAGCCAGGCACCACCTGTTATGTGTAAACTAAGTTGCTGAAATGACCGCAATGGAGTGAAAAATAGATGTCGTCTTCTCTGTGAGGAACAACAAGCAAAACGGTTGATGAGTTCCCAGTGGGCAACCGTGTTAGCCTAGTTCAGTGAAACAAACAAGGAGTCCTGTGGGACATTTAAAGATTAACAAATTTATTTATTGCATGAGTTTTTGTGGGAGAAAATCCCACCTCATCAGCTGCCAGAGTGGAGAAAATTTACATTGAAAAAAAATTATAGCATGGGAGGGGAAAATAAATTCTCTGATTAGAAGGAAAATGGTTGGTACCCAAGATCCCTTCACAGCAACTCTCCAAGATCCTAGTTCTATGACAAGGAGTTACAAAGACGTTAAACTGTCCTAAAGTTGAGGCACGTGTTCCCTCTCTTGGACTTTCAGCCCTAATGTGCCATCTATGATCATACTTGACACGCTGTAAAAAGCTATTGGGTGAAGTGTTATAAATTACACTTATGAATATTAGGCTAAGTCTATACTGACAGCACCATCAGCATGATCTTCTGGGTTCAACTGAGCGGTCTGTGTAGATGCTCTCAATCTGGAGTTTGCCCTAGCAACTCCAGCCCCAAAGTGGAGTATAGGTAAGCTGACTGGAAGACATTTCCAGTCAGCTTAGTGTAGTGTGGGGGGAGTACTTAGTAAGTCGTCAGAAGGTACACAAAGTATTTTATGTACCTTGTGTATCTCCGTTGACTGTTGCCAAAAAGTGCATTAAGTATAGCTAGGGCTTCAAATGGGTTCGTCCTGCTCTTCAATCTATTTGTATTGGAAGAGGATCTGATGTGTCTCACAGGCCTTAGCATTCAGTGAGTTTTAGCACTACAAACAGCCCTCTTTGTCTTATTGAGGGGACCTAATTGTCCAAAAGCATGAATACAATCCACTCCTGGCATGCTGCAAACTAGATCCACCCATTTTCAACTCATTCTTCCTGCCTTCCTGAATACAAGACATTCCTTGTCAACAGAAATCTGAGACATCTGCCATTCAGTTTCTTCCTTTTGGGCTACAGTCTGCAGCATTGCCAAACCCAAATGTTCAAAAATCATGAGTCAGGCTCATCCAAAATGTTGCAATTGGCTTTGAAATCATGAGATTATGTGAGAATAATAGATTTGGTGTTCATTTTACTTGTCTTCTGCTTTTGGAGTGCTCTGGAGTCACAGTTTGAAACTTCTTCCACGTTCGGGGGTGGGGAGGGTGAGACTTACCTTTTCTTTAAGATCAGAGGCTGAAGTCATCACATATCCACTTACAGCTCCAGGAGGTCGGCCCTTTAAGGAACACAATAATTATGGAACTCCTGACAAAACCATGAGAGCTGGGAATACTGATTGTGTGTGACCTGAGTGTCGAACTTCAGGCAGTCTAGCGCAGTTCAGGCTGCGAACTCACTGAGCCTGAATATTGAGGGTTCAGTGACACTTATTGAGGACCAAGTGCATTGGTCAACCTTCACAGTCTCTCTTACTAGATTGTTGATCACCATTTGTTAGTTTATCCAGCTACTGTTACACTCCTATTAGACTCTAATACAGTGGTTCCCAACCTTTTCTTTCCCATGGCACACCTTGAGACCTTCAAATTTTTCGAGGCACACCACCATTAAAATAATCTATGAATATTCAAATTAACTTAAATTACTTATGAATATTCATGAACCATGGCACTGCTTTAGAAATGCTCCTATGTGGGGTAGTAGGGGTAGCAGAGCAGGGGTGGCAAAACACAGGAAGTCAGGAGTCATGTGCAGTGGCAGGAGTGAGTGTGGGGAGCAGAGCAGGGCAGGGGTGGCAAAAGAGGACAAGGGCAGCCATGTGGGGAACAGCACAAGGGTGGCAAGAGAGGAGAGAGGAAGGGAGAACAAGAGTGGCTTTGTGGGGGGACAGGGGGAACCTGGAGAGCGGGAAGGTAGGGCAGGGGAGCATGGTGCAGCACCCACTTCCCCCTTCTCCACAGTGGCTCCCTGCCACCCAGGGCAAACCCTCACCCCACTGCTGCTCCCTCCCACCCCAGTGGGTCCCGTCCTCCCCTCCCCCAGTCCCCTGTTGCCCGTGATGGACGCTCCCATCACTGCAGGGGCCAGAACTAGGCCTCCAGCCCCCAGCTACACCCCCCTGCACACAGCCACCCCAGCCCCCAGCTACACACACCCCCAACCAAACAGCAACCCCACAACCCCAGCTACACACACTGCTACACATCCACTCCCACCCACCTCTGCTACACACACACCTGCCCGACACAACCCCCAGCAGCCCTCCTCCCCAAAACCCTTACCTGGGCTGTTTGGAGACTGCCTGACACAAGCTGCTCTGCCCTGCAGGGGGAGAGTCACACACTCCCGGCCTCCCACAGCTCTCTGCTGGCTGGGCCTAGGATGGAGCCACTGGAACTCTGCATTCGGGCTGCTCCTGCTATTTTTAGGGGGACCCCTGGACCTCCATGTTCCTGTGCCTTCCTCTATTTTTAGGGGGGCCAGAAGGCTGCCTGCCTAAAAATAGGGGGCCTCAGAACTGTGTTCCAGTGCCTTCCCCCCTTACTTTAACCCCTGCCTTTTTCCAGCCCTGCACAGCCCACGTGGCTGGGCTGAGCAGGGAGGAAACTTTTAAGTCCAGCTCTCAGTGATGCTCGCAACACACATTGGGTGTTGCCACGGCACACCAGTGTGCCCTGGCACACTGGTTGGGAACCACTGCTCTAATATTCACAGAACAAAGGGGAGGAATTCTCTAAAGTAGAGGTGTAAATGGATGAGAGATTAAGATCCGGGGAGCTACATTTAAAGGACTTCAGAATGGAGCTGTGAAGTCAGCTGACAAGCAGACTTCAGTTTGTCAGCTCTGCAGCTGTAGCACTAAATACCTCATGAAACTCGTCAGCCATTCGTCAATCTTGATCCAAATGCATTTGGTATGTGAATGTTTTGTATCTCTGCAAACAGTGCAATTTAATAAATGGTGCTTTTAAAAAATGACAGCTTTAGTGCTAGTTATAGGTGTTTTGTACATGAGGATACGTGAAATGAACTAATCAGAACAATAAGTCTGCTATATTAGAGACGTATCATTAATACAGTCTATATGGCTCTGAGCCCTGTGTTGAATACAGCAGTGCACAATTCAAACATTTGTTTAAAATGTGGACTGACCAGAATGGGTATCTTTGGTTGAAGTCTCTTTCTCTGCATTAAAACCCTTCTGACTGGTATCTGCCCTACCTCCTTTTTCTTGTTTTGTTTTCTAGCACAAGCTTGTGCTAGGAGCGACAGTGTCATTGAAACCTCCCCCACATTTCCCAGAATAGTTATTAGACTTATGAAAGATGGAAACTGTTTCTTAATTTTGGGGACAAGCCAATTCACAATAGCTTCCACTTTCAGGGGATCTAAGCTGACTTGACCTCCACCAACCCAGCCACTCAGGGAAAGGATCTTTGTTGCCCCTGCTGTACGCTACATGGGCATAAAAAAAAAAAAAAAAAACCCTTCTGTGTCCATCTCAGGTCAACTCACTTGGGCTTGTGGGGCTTGGGCTTCATGGATGGAAAAGTGCTGTGTAGATGTGTGCGCTCAGGCTGGAGCCCCAGGTCTGGGACTGTGTGAAGTGGGAGGGTCCCAGACTCCAGACTTCCATCTGAGTCCAAAAGTCTATATAGCTAATTCTAGCCCTGCAGCCCAAGCCAGCTTTATTCCTAAATAGGGAAGTCACTTTTGTAGTCCTCAACTGCAGAGGACCATTTATTATAGCCCACTGTTATGGTAAACCTTCAATCTGTTACTTTTTACAGCTGGCGGGGAGAGGCAGTGCAATAAGAGTTTTGTATATTGTACTGACTTTATTTTGTCAGTCCTCTCCCAAAAGCCTGTTTCAAACAGAGGCGTTGCGGGCACTGGACACCCTGGGGCATGTGCCCCGAACCCCAGCGCCGGTGTCCCAGATCTCTGGCCCAATTGGGCCAGAGATCCAGGGCCCAGCGACCAGCAGCTGTGGCAGCCCCGGCCCTGGCTAGGGATCCAAGGCCCGGCTGCCCACAGCAGTGGCGGCCCTGTCCCCAGCCGGGGATGCAGGGCCCGGCCTCCTGCGGCCGCTTCCATCCCCGTCCCCAGCCAGGGATCTGGGGCCCGGCCATGGGCTGCGGCGGGCAATCCAGGGTCCGGCCATGCGTGCCGGCGGCAGCCCCATCCCCGGCCGGGTATACAGGACCCTGCTGCCCGTGGTCGCTTCCATCCCCGTCCCCGTCCTGGGATGTGGGGCCTAGCCGCCTGCAATGGCGCCTGTCCCTGGGCAGGAGGTGGGGCCTGGAGGCTGGGTGCGGGGCCTGTGCCCCAGGTCCCTCCCCTGGCCAGGGATGCCTCTGGTTTCAAAGGTGCTCTCTTGTATACCTTTTTGTCATGCTGTGCTTTTGGGTCAGCTCGATTCCTTTCAAGATTGAGCTGTACCACCTCCATCATGGATTTTAGCTCTGTGCTTAATTTAGATACAGACTTAATTATTGGTTCCCTTCTGAGTCCATGTTACGCTTCCATGAATCTCGCACCTTGGCTATTGGGTATCTGACCTTCCTTTCATTTAGGACAGTGTTTCCCAACCAGTGTACCACTGCACACAGGTGTGCCATCAGGTCTGAGCAGGTGTGCCACAAAACTTTTTGAAAAACTACTCAAAGAGCTCTGGATTGGCTCACTGGCTAATGAATATTCATGAGTTCATTTGGAAACTATATGATGGTGTGCTTCAAAATAATTAAAGGTAGCAAGGTGTGCCCTGGCAGAGAAAATGTTGGGAGCCACTGATTTAGGAGGTCCAATGGGGAGATGCCTGGGGACACCTTCCCTATAAGCGAACGGTAGAGACCACAGAATATGTGGGACATGAAATTTGACCCAAATTCTGACAATATTTCTTTTGGGAAACCGACCCTGCTGAATATAGAGAGAATGCACAGTTGCCACTGTTTCTTCCTCTATGTTAGCGAGGCCTCTACCACTGGCTACCTGGTAGCCAAGTCAGCTACCACCTACACATACAGAGCTTGTCTTTTCTGGATGGCCTAGGGAACAGAGCAAGAACATCCATGACACTCTATAGCAGGTGTGGCCAAACTGCAGCTCTTGAATGAAAAAATGTGGCTCATGGAAGGATGTCAGCAAATCAGTTTAATAGGTAAAAGTATATGGCTGTATACCTCAGTGAGGCTCTTGGAAGGTTTAATAATCAACTTGTGTGGCTCTTCAGTTCCATAAGTTTGGCCACCCCTGCTCTATAGAATGCATCTCCAATTACAGGCAATGGAGCATTATGAAGAACTGTTGTCTTTACTCACTTGCACCCCAAGGCACAGAAGTTACAATACTCCTTTATTTTCAGGTTTATACCAGGATGTTGAAAATTTTCTGAAGCCTGGAGGTCCAATGAATGGACTGTCATGGATTAAATGAAGTAACGTTGCCCTACATTTTGTGGACATGGGAGTGCTTGTTCTTTCCCACTGGAGTTTCCCGATGCATCTCCCCTTTCTCCATAAAAAGCCTTCTCCTATTATCCTTTTGGGAGGGGGGCAGTTTGCTGCTAACTACTTCTCTAATACTTTCTCAGAGAGCATTTGTGCCCAGATCCTTCAAGGAGAGACGCTGACTCTCATATTCCACCCTCCCCATACCCAACATGTCCCCCGTCTCCAATGCAGGCAGTGTCTTTCCATATCCTCTGTGTCTCTTCCTACATTACGTCAGACAAACAGTTTTCTGTGGTGCACACACTGCCATGGCAGTTTCCACACTAATCACTTTAGACCCAGACATGATTTCATTTCCAGTCCAAGTGTCTGCACAGATACTATCTCAGATTCCC